>BSBN01000593.1:0-1200000 GCA_027924645.1 Cunninghamia lanceolata
TTTATAGACCCATCCTTCAAAATTAGCTTGTTAAGATATACAAAATAAATTACCAAAGGTCCATCTAAAAAGATTATAGCTAACTAACCAAAGTGAGAAGAAAAGCCTTTTGATAAAGGTGTTCTTTGATAATATCATCACATGTGACTCTCAAAGTCATGTGTAGTAGAAATACCAAACCAAATATGATGAGTAGTTGTGTCTTGGGCCAAGCCTTGGATGGACATTGGAAATCTTGATGCCATAATGCTTTTCAAATCCTCCTATCCATTATCCTACTATATTAATTATTGCTAGGAAGAATGCCCATGTTGTGGTAATTCTACCCAGAAGGTAATGATCTAGTCCTATAGCACATCCTTGGACAATACTCAAAGCTCAAGGTAGGAGAGCAAGAGCAACTTTCAATTTATTATGGGCCCAAACAATAGATTCAATAAGTTCTTGCTAATATCCACGACCATTAAATAGGAACATTATCACTGGGTGAGGGTTGATCTTATTTTAATCTATCCATTCGAGGGTTTTCCAACTTTCCTATGCCTAGGAAACTCATAAGTGGAGTGTACCTAAGAAATCATCTCATTAAGAATTCTGAGATCTTTTGGACTAGATTTAGCCTTAGGATTTGTGTATAGTCCATATTTATTTTGAAAATAGATAAGCCTTGAACTAGGCTAGATCAATTCAACTAACTCTATAAATATAGGGGCAGTTCCTCTTTTTCATCTATAGCACAAATCCAAGTGTCATCATCCCAATGATATACCATAGTTTGGATAAGTTGCCTTTTTTCATCCTCTTCCTAAATAGAATTTCCACTCTCATCTACTTCATCAATGTATTGGACCCCTTTAAAACAATAAGGATCATGAGCTTGGATACAAGGAGTACAACATGAGTATACTTCTATAAAATTTATGGACTATAATGTATCTAGAAGGTTTCTCCTTTTTTCCATTATCATACTCATCTTGGTCTCCTATCTCATTGGTGATAACTATGTGAATGAGAGGATGGTAAGTTTAGGAACTTTGACACTTTGGATATCCTACTTGACATTTGAGAGAATGGTAAATAATCAGTTTCTTTAAGTTTTTGACCAAGGTGATCAATTCCCCTACCTCTATATTGCCCCCTAATATAGATAGGTGGATTCTTTACTTTCCCTATGATCTTTGGAATCTATAGTCCCTTTAGGTCTCTTTAACTCTAAATTGAGCATTACTCCATCTACAATATCTCAAGGAGCACAAAATTACTAATTCACATTCCTCTCTCTAGTATTCTTTCCTATGGGTCAAGCTTTCTATTGCTTTCCTAAAGGTTTTTAGTCCTTTGAAAAGTTCTCTTATTATAGAGATGGGGCTCTACACACTTATAGATTGTAGGGATTATCTGGTTGAGGGAGATCTCCTCCCTATTATGAGTTCAATTTCACTATTTCTTTTGCCCTACTAATAGAAGTTTGGGTCCTTTTAGAAAAGAGAGGGAGACAATCATAAACCATAGATGCTCGACCACCTTCTCATAGCAAACCATAGGTGCATGACCACCTCTTATCCTTTCATTGATCACATCCTTATACCTCCTAGTTAGTGTCTCTACTCTAGTTCCTTCTGGGTCTTTCTCTAAATTTTGATTCATTACAAGTGGTGGAGAAGTTGGGGTCAAAATTTGGCTCTACTAGATATTCTATGGTTAGGTATAGGTAAAGATTAATTGAGATGAGGTCACCTTACACTCAACCTTAAATATATGATTGTTCAAAATCTAAATGGAGGAATATATTTATGAATATGCCAATAATTGGTTTGATGATGTGCAATAAATTAGAGCATTATCAAACACATGCATTACAATACCTAAATTGATTTGTATCTTGCTCAGGTTTAGATCCATGGCTATAAATTTGAACTTCACATATATGTAGAAGTGAACCTAACTCATGGAAGTGAACTGTTTAAAAATTGATGACTATTGTAGATGTGTCCTCAACTTGTTATATGTAACATCCCAAATGGGCTACCAAAAATAAACCAAAAAATATTTTCTTGTATAAGTTAATCACCAAAACACTTGACAAATTAATCATATCTTAGTAAGAGCCATAAAACATTTAAATGAGATAATCATTTGTTTCATCTCTAAAGGATTTAGGGTTCTCAAATACTTAATTACCTTGGAAATTAATGACCTACATTGATCATCTTTATATCAAGGTAAAAGGTTAAATGGATACATTAAAAGTTTATGACTCTACCCTTGGACATTTTTCCTTAGTAAGGACATGTACACAAATCTAGTTGGTTGGCCTATCCAAATGTCTTAGACGTACTAATGACTCCCATGGATCTATGTAATTTAAAAATTTGAATGTACTCAGTTCTATTGGGTTCAATATTTACTTATCAATGGTTTCCAAAGTACCCCCAAGGATGCAAGGACTTTATGAATTTGGGTGCACTTGTTCACTTTGGTTCCAAAGTTAGCCAATTAATTCTTTAAGCAGTTCCAAAAGATGTGAGATTCATTTAAGGATTGCCTACATTTTTAACTACATAATTTACTTCATGAATATTCTTGAGGTTGTCATAGATGTGAAAATATAATGTGTTTGAATTTACCCAATCCTTTTATTTCTAGATTTCACATGACTTTACTTTTTAGGGTTTCATCAAACACAAGCCCTACTAGAATCTAACTTAATCTTCTTTCAATTCTAAACAAGAAGCATTTTTTACATAAATATTTTATGTTTTACTAGAATCTAACTTTAGCAATGTTGCACACTTTCCTTGTAAAGATTAACATGAATATGTCGGCTAAAGAGGGCAAGGTCCACATGAAGGCCATACTACCTACATTTCAAAATGGTAGGTACCAAGATGTTGATTTTTAGCATTAGATAGATCCCAAAGGTGGCTTCATAAGAATGTTCTCCCCTTTTGTGCTACTTCCCTGATTAACTTTCTTCAAGAGAGGTATAATTATCATAATCCATCATCTTTCACCCCTAATGCTCGCATTTTGTGCAATTCAAAATGCACTGAGTTATTGTGCAACACAAAATGCACTCGTGTCTTGTTTTTTTCAAATTTTTATCCCGCCTTTTTAGGCTTTGAATTGTCTTGGGCAACCGAGTCTAAGGATTGGACCCCTATGATACCTCCCAGAGACATGTTTTTCATAGTCAATAACATTTTTGAACTTCAATGTCATCAAATTTATTCATTTTTTAACCAAATTTGATGAAACCACCACCAAAATGACAAGCCAGTTCTTAGATTTCTAACCATATATATTTTAAAATTTTTATTTTCTTTGAACAATGTCCTCATTTTCTTCAATCACATATGTATTGATTTTTCTTTATAAATTTTGATCCACTTATCAAAATTTTAAAAAAGTTATACAAGATTCTTCTATGCTTCATTCTTTGTGCATTCAATTTTTTTTATGTTTTCAATTCTTTTTATGCAAGTTATGTGACACACACACACTTAGTGATGCAATTTTTAGGATGCATCCTAGTGCAGATCATACCCTGAATCTCTTATCAGACAATCATGGTATGAGAAAAACATTAATACATGAACACAAATTCAAAATCTCAACAGAATATTAATGTTCTTTATTTGTATATAGCAATCACTTATTATAGAAGTACAATTCCACTACAAAATACAATCTCCAAATTCCATGAACTAGTGTCGACAATTTAAAATTCCCTCAATCTAAACTTTCAAACCCTCAATAGTAAACATTGACTTCATTTTATACTTCAAGTTATGGAAGTTGAACAATTTATAGCCTTGAAGGATTACAACCGAATTGACGCCCAAGCAACAAGTCTTCAACCTTTGAAATAATTCCCTCATCACATGAGCAAAAATTTAAAGTCTTGTGCTTTGAACAAATATATGCTAAAGGCTTGTCAACTTATTTATTGGTAACCCATCACCTTCAAGAACCTCCAAATCTTGTATCTATAACTCAGTGTAAGGGTGCAACTTCAGACCCATGTGTCTAAAGTAAAGCTGCACTGAAGCATTGTAGCGCTATAATGCAACCTTGGAATCTTGTGATTTACACAAAGCTACATTGGAGCACTATAGACTTATGCATCAGTAATTCTCCCGTGAGGAACCAACAACTCCATCCTTGGCAACCAAAAAGAGTTTAGGAAGGTCAAATAGAAAGTTAGTGCACAAATGCAACTTTGACTCCGAATGACCTAAGTCAAGTTGCACTAGTGTTGAGCACAATTTTGAGTCCATGTGACCTATACAAAGTTGCACCAGTGCACGAGCACAACTTTGAGTCCAAGGGACCTGAGCGAAGCTATGCCAGAGCATTGGAGGATTCATTTCAACATTTACTTCAAAATTAAAGAATACATGAACTAAAAAATTTGCTGAGGTGTTTCAATTGCACCAACTCATCAAAAAATTGATTTTTAAATCTAACAAATGTCTATGAAGCAAACACCCACAATAACTAAAGCAAGACAAAATTGGAATGAAAATAAACTAATGTTTTTGGATGATGCAAGATCGCATGTGTACCCGAATGCTCCTACATCAGACACACCAGGTAAGTGAAATGTTCCATGAGGATGTTACTCATGAACATTTAGTTGAGTCTAGAATGGGTATTCAAGACCTTACTAATTCTAAAGCTTGCACCCAAGAGGATTCATCTACCGGTTTATCCTTCCAATGGATAAGATAATCCATATATTCTTTCCCCCCTTATTCTTTTAGCCATTCAGGAATCTATCACTTTGTATAGTTGTTCAAATTTCTTCTTAGGCAATTGATGTACCCATCCATGTGCATCCTACAAATTTGAATCTAGATTTCCATGTGTACTTGTTTCCCTTGAAGTCATAATATATGTACAAATGACCAACATTGAAGATGGGAGAAATACCTATACCTACTGGAAGCTCAATTTCATAGGCATTGGAAGAAAATTTCTTCAACACCTTACAAGGTCCTATATTCTTCCACTTTGTATGTTCCCTATGGGAACATCTTTTTTCTCAAATGTGCCAATAACAAATCACCAACCTAAAATTCTTGCTCTCTCTTGCACATATCAACATGCTCCTTGTATCTGGTGACACTCTTCTCCAAAGTTTCTTTCACTTCCTTATGCAAATCATGAATATACCCAACAAAATATTATGCTAAAACACTCCTTTTCCCAAATCAACACTATTTCTCAAGTCATCCACACCCCTCAGGCTATATCCATAAACAATATGAAAGGACTTTTCCCTACACTCCTATCGACTAAATTATTATAAGAAAACTCTGCTTGAGCCAATATCAAGTCCCATTGGTTTGTTTTATCACCTACAAAACATCTCAACAAATTACACAAACTTCTATTTTCGTCCTTAGTTTGACCATCAATCTAAGGATAATACGTTGAACTCAAACCCAATTATGTACATTTTCTTCTACAAGGTACGAAAAAAATGACCAACAAACTTGACATCATGATCTTAAACAATGCTTTTAGGCAAACCATGTAGCCTAACTAACTCTTTGAAAAAAAAGTAGCAATGTGGGAAGCATCATTACTATTTTAACATGAAATAAAATGAGCCATTTTTAAAAATCTATCAACAACAGCAAAAATAGAATCATTACCTCTTTGTGTTCGAGGCAATCTCGAAATAAAGTCCATACTTATGTGTTCCTATGGTCTCTCCGGTATAGGTAATGGTTGATATAGATGTATATTTTGCCTTACTCCTTTCAAATGTTGGCAAACTCTACAATCTTGCACTAACTTCTTCACATCTGCAATGATACCAAGCATAAAATAACTTTCAATCAATTGTGCTAATATTTTATCAACACCAAAGTATCCAATCAATCCACCACTATGATTTTATTGCATCAAATTATCCCTCATTGATCCTTGAGGTATGTACAATATTTTTCCCTTGAACAACAAACCTTCCTGAATAAAATATTCTATCCATGGTGTTATGTCCTTATCAACTGGATTCATACATGTTGCCCATGCTTCCTTGAAATCAACATCCTCTTCATACAACTCCTACATAGAATCAAAACCAATACATTCATTCTCAATTCATTCAACAACATACATATCCTACTCAACATATCAACTACCCATTAGACTTTCCACTTCTATGTTTTAAAACAAAAGAATAACTCTATAGAAATTTAACCCATTTCATGAGTTTGTAATTTAACTTACCCTGGCTATTTATGAACTACAAAGCATAATGATCAGTATACAGTACAAAATCCTTTAGTAGCAAGTAGTGTCTCCATTTCTTGATTTCATTTACAATTGAATAAAACTCTTGATCATATATAGAATATTTCCTTTTCACCTCATTCAACTTCTCCTTGAAGTATGCACTTGGTCTTCTTTCTTGACTTAGGACACCTCCAATTCTTGTCCCACTTGCATCATAGTCAACTTGAAATACTTTTCCAAAATATTGAAGTGCCAATATTGGCTATTCAATCACTTTTGTATTCAACAATTTAGAACTTTTCTTTGTTGCTATTGTCCACACAAATTCTTTCCTATTACCTTTCATCATTTTAGTAATAGGTGTGTTGTCAATCAGGATTGCGCCACTAGTCAAGTCAAGCTTGACTGTCCTGTTGAAACATGGAAACCCTCCCAGATTTTGGGTGATCTAGGGTGAGAGGGAATCTCCAGAGTGAGATGGTTCTCCTTATAATTTTCCTAATCTAATTGACTTGCAAGGGAAAAGGGATAGAAGGATATGCTGAAATAAATAACTAAAATGTAATCTAGGTGGTGCACAATCAGATCTTCTCACAGTTAGACCATAGAGCACTGATCTTCACAACACTTCTTATTTTACCCAATTCATAAATATTTTGCATGAAGGTCTGATTAAACACAACATGCAACCTGAATTAAGCAAAAAACTGCATATCTTATCACAAAAACCAAGACAAAACAGAGGATAAATACTTATCACAATGTTATATCAAATCAGTTCTACAAAAGAGAGGCAAAAATGAAGGAAAACTATTGCTCTATATCTAAAGGAATAACGAGTACAATTAAATGAGTACAACACTCTCGATGTGAGAGGAAGACTTTGGTATCTCTGCCCTCTGATCTCTACACTATGCTGTAAAACTCTAGTTGGGACTCGAACTGGTGAAAAGAAATGAATCTCTACCATATCTACTCTCAAATCTATCTCCTCCTGAAAGCTGGAAAAAAAATCCTAAAAATAGATCTGAAAATCCATTTTTGAGCTCACAGAAAAAAGCTAAAAATAAAGCTCCTCACCTCTCTCCAAACAGTGCCAAATCTGTCCAAAAGACTGTCCAATGTGACCCCACCAAAAATATACTTTCCCCTGCCCATGAGATCTCAAATTTTGTCTTATCTGCCTCCAAATAAAATAAATTAAAAAAAGGACTATTTGATTTGTCTTAATAGCCTATAACTGCCTAAAAATAGTTTAAGTTCTAAAGCAATTTATAAATGATTGCTTTAAAACTAAACTTGACAATGCTGGGAAGTTTTAATCCATCTCCTATTTGATTTGATTTACAAAAGCAAAACAAATCTCTATGGCTTATAATTTTGCCATTTTGTCATTACAATGGTAGATTTTTCAATAAAAATCATAAAAATAATATCACGGCATCATATGATATTTGCAAAAAATAAAATCCCTAATGGCTTAACTCCACATGAGTTGGCGATCCCCATGGCATACTTGGCATGTAGACTTATCTCATATTAAAAATGCAAGGTTGCATATTATCTGTAAGGCATGAAGTTTCCCCTATCTTCATCTCCTTATGGCATATTACTAGATGACTTGAGTGTGTTTGAGACATTAAGTATCTTGAGGGAGCTCTAAGCTCGACCTCACTAAGTCATGAAACCTAGGCACTATGTTAAAGTCTTAAAACCACGAAGGTGTTAATATTGTGAAAAAAATGAAAATCAATGTGACAAAAACAATTGCACTTAGGGCAAGCAATGATACCCTAATCACAAAATGATCTTCTACCCTACAATCTCGCATTCATTTGCTTTTTGAAAATTTGAGAAACCCTTTGCTCTGCCTCCAGGCCGCTGACATAGAAAGGGTTTGGAGCACAAAACCTCTGATATTTCACTATTTCTAAGCAACTTCTTGATGTTTCTAATAGGAAAAAACATGGTAAGAGCACTCTCTATCATAAAAAATGACATTTGGTATTCATTTTTTCTTGTTCGATATCCTCTTATATATGATTTGCTTTGTATCATTTACTGTACTTGAGGCAATTCTAAGCCTTCTTGAGTTGTGGCTATAAAGTTTACTGATGCAATTTTGTATCCCTCTTTTTTTGTCGTTTGTATTTACTCTGTATGAGGTCGTCAAGAGCACCAGATTGTGTTTGTATGAGACCATACAAGGGAAAACCCACAAGCTTTATGCATTTTGGTGGCCAACCAATGAAGGTAAGTCTTTATTCTATCATTATCACTTCTCTTCTACAGATTAAAACTCCAAACGAGCCCAATAGAAGTCATCACTGTGAATTTTCTGTTTGGTTCCTTGATTGAAGGTAGAAAATGGCATTTACTAATCATTTTTTGTTTACATGGGCTCGAATTCTTCTATTTCCTCTCTAGTTATGACTCTATCTGTACATGCATTTGACAGCAATATGGTTATTGTGTTTTCCTGAGTGCAGAGAATAATATGATTATACTACTCTATTTTCTTGTCTTTACTCCATGCAAGATGATTTACATCTCCATTCGATCTCTCATTGCTGCAACTATGTTTAGGTTGATGAGAATGAAAAGGGTTTTCTAAAGCATGTTCGGCCATGGCTACAGCTCTAAATCTCATCTCTAAAATTTTCATTTGAAATCTGCATATTTTGTTTAGAGCCCCGAAATGGGTATTGTCTTTCTATGGCTCGAAACCCTTCCACAACTCTGTATCATGTATAGAACCATTGTATATTGCATTTGAGCACTATTCTATATTTTATATATCTAAAGGCTTCCCTTTTCCCTGAGGGCTTCAATGTATGGCCACTACTTGTAGCTTTCATATATACAAAACCCCTCTTCATGAGGTCGTGTCATCTACTTTTATATCAGTATGAGCTTCTCATTTTGATATACACTTTTTTTTATGGCCATGGGGTAGTGACTAACAATATATCTTTAGATTTTGACTTAAATTGTAACCCTCATTTGGTAGTGTATGAATTTGTATGGTTCCTCCGGCAATCATAGAAAATAGATTTGACATTTATTTCACATGTCATTATGAATGACAATGGTTTCTTCCTTCTGTATAATGTTAGATGAGATATATGACATATGATAGTTTGCCTTCTCTATTTGTCATTTTCTTGATGTATTGTAGACAGTCATATTCCATTGATCACTCCTGTCACTATTGATACCTTGATCACTGAAATGACCTACTTTTGTAATACACATATTGACATGGTTACTTTATTCGGAGCCTGTACATGTGATGTTGGATCAGCTCATATCTTTTCTATCATATTCTGATTGCTTCATTATGTACTATAACCTCTATACTCCTGAATGGAAAAGGAAAAGCTAAAGCACATGTTATTTTCTCTACAACTCTTGTAGCTCTTCACTTTCTTTTGGATGGGCAATTGCCATGATGCTACATGTTGATTGTTAGTTGGTTGTTCCTTTTCATACAGCATGACTTTTCTTTATCTGCCGTCCACATAGAAACTTATAATATTCTGTAGGTGCTTATGGAGACTTGCACATTCTGCCATTGTAGCATACATTTATTTCATCATGGCATAGAAGCATAAACATATCTTGATATGATCACAAGATGAAAAAGATATAACCTATCATGGTGTTTTCTTGTGGATCCATTTGGCATTTAGCACTTGATATAGCATCCTCCTGAATGAACATGAGAGATCAACTGCTTCATATTCTTGGCTGTTCAATTTAAATTTCTCCTATAGCACTGCTTGCCAGAACTTGTCTTGATCTCTCCACGATACAAGATCATCTCATGCTTACAAAATGATAGCTCTTATGATGAATGTACTTTGTTTCAACATGAAAGAAAAATGACAGCATATGTTGTTCCATGGTGGCTGTCCACTTGCACTTTCAATTTATTCAAATCATGCATAAACTAATATTTGTTTCTGATATTTCTTTATGACCAAATAGTTATGCACTATTGCATGATATGTCCATTGGCAACTTCTGATATTAGACTGATGAAATGTACTTTATGTTCTTAACTTCTGATGTACACTATGAGAGATATAAAAGTGAAATACCTGTGAATGTCATTTTCCAAATGTCAGCTGAAGTAATGATGACAACTGTCATGTGCATTAAATGTTGTCTTTAGAATAGTACAACTCATGTTGATGGTTTCACTTCATTTCTTGATTTGTAATCATGAATATGTCCTAAACTAGACACTAATGCATGTGACTGCTCTTGATATTCCTTCAGTTTATTATGTAATTAAAGCAATGTGAATAATGATTCCTTCCTTTTCCGTTCATCCCTTCTGATATTAAGGGGAAGTAGCATGCTGGGCTCAACCCTTGTGGGAGCCCACTTGACACCACATGCTGAATATCCTCAAATAGCTACTTAACTTATCCTATACCTGCACATGAAACAAATAGATTAGAATAAAACATTAAAATTCTATGGTTGTTTCTTTCTCAGTTCCTTCTGCATATGAATGATGTTCATTGATCAGTGCAGTATAGACAAAGTGTTATGCTTCTTCTGATAGGATATAGGGATTTCATAATCGGAGCTCTAACAGGACCCTTCCAACATTTTGTAGGTTCATGTCGAAGATCAGGAGCAGGACAAAAGACCACTTCGAAGATAAAAAACATCCAAGGTAATGATGTTTATGACATTCTTTTTCCTTATCATTAGATGCATAGTATTTTCTTTATATCTGCATATGTTCAACTATACCCACATCTTGTGTGGGACATTTGATATCATCATTTCTTTCAATGCAATGCTTATTCTTTTATGTATTTCAACATGTAAATGAATAATCACTGTGGTGAATGAAATACTTATCTCTCCTATAAATACTCTTCAATGCAATGAATGATTTGAAATATTTTCCTCTTATGAAGAACTTGTTGATGATGGTTTTGATGCAATCATAACAATTAGTTAAAATTCACATAAAATGAACCAAAATTGACTTGAAAGATATGAAGGAATCGGTTAAGATTCACTTAATCCCAAGTTTAATATGGTCAGGTCTTGACCTGTTGGGCAAATTCAGTTGGTCGATGTGAAGTCGTAATGTTCAAGGGGCCTTACGTAGTTTAGAGTTTTTTGATGGTTTACTGGACTCAAACTATGCAAAAGATTAATAAATGTCAAGATGTTGTTCATCCCTTTTGCATAAACTTATACTTGTGCTGCAAAACTTTAAATAGTCTTCTCATATTATTGCAGCTTTCTCCTCTTAAATATTATGAAAACTGTCTACTTTCAACTCTGTTATGCATGCTTCTTTCAAATATGAAACAGTTTCCTTTAAATTTCTGCGTTTTAAGTTAAGTATTCTCAGATGGGTTGGGAAAAGTTAGAAAGATCTAAACTAAACATCATTCATTCTACCAAAGGATCTAGTTGTTATGTTATCCACTGTATAAGTATTGCAGCAATTTGATCAAATCCACAGACAAAACCTTAAGTGTAAGTTCTGAGCATTTTCACAAACATACACCTAAGATTGCAAGCTCTAAGAGAAAATGTTTCAAACACAAAGAAGAGTAGGAAAACACTCAGAAGATAGATGTAGAATTCCAGATTCAATTGTATTAGAAACAGACAGTCATATAAGATTTACAATGTCTGAATGACTCTTAGCTTCATTGACCAAACTACAGAAAACTTACAAGCTTTACAGATACAGCAAAGAAGCTAGATGTTCCACACATTCCTTATTGCAGACATAGGTGACCTCCTTTTTCTACTTCTAAACTATACTAAAATGCTATTTTTACAAATTCTTGCTGCTACAAATCTCTATGTAGCCCCTGTGTAAAGTTTTATAGTGTATCAAGGCACAATATATAGACTTTTTGATTGTCCTCAATACAGCCCAAAAAACCCTAGTTTTAAACCATGGTTCAAACCTCTGTTTACAATATAAATGCTAGAGATCAAATCTCCCAAAATATCTCTGAGCATACGTCTAATCTGGGCGAAATATGCCATTCTGGAAACCCTAGCAGCTCAGTAATAACTTTTGTGGCCTGCTGCAATAATGTCTTCAACTACATTTTGTCTTCATCAGTGAAGACCCTTGACTTCCTTGCCCTTCATCCTTGTCTTCCTCTGCTCCTAAGATCTGATTTTCTCCTTCGTGATGTCATCGCCATTAAGTTTCAACTCCCTCCTCAACTGCAAACGTGTAAAAAAAAAGAATAAGCAATAAGTATCATAAGTTAATAAACCTATAGGAAGAAAATAGCTCCCAAATCTAGTCGTGATTGTGTGAACGCATCAATCGGGCCCTAAAACTGTGAAAAAATGCGGGTCAAAAATGCATATACAGTGCTTAGAAAAGTCGGATCAACTATCGTTGACCAAAAAAATGCATTCGGGCCCCAAAACTGGCCTCAAAATTCCTATTGCTTTGTCTTTTCCTGCTCATTCCCTCGTTTAAATCCATGTATAATCCGCTATACAAGCTGGACGTGATACAACGTTTTAATCGGATTCTAATCTCTTTTGGGTTCCGTGTTGTATGTATATTATATTGTATCCTCCGATATGCACTGTTTAAAACATACATGGATTTAACCTCGTTTGATAAACTTTTAGTTCCGGTACTTGTATAAGTGTAAAGTATGTTCGAAATATACAAGCCGGAACTTATACAACGAATTAATATTGTTTGATAACTCCTTGAAGTCCGCATTGTATGTCTGCAATGTATATCGGGCTATATATCAAAATATACAAACATCAAAATATACAAGCCCTTAATTCCAATTTATGATTTTTCAATTCCGCTCAATGTATAAATGCGTTGCATCCCTTAGATATTCAATTCGGACGTGCTACAAGCATTTAACCGCATTTTACTTTCCTTTTGATTCCGCATTGCATGTGGTGCCTTGTATGTTTTAGATATACATTCGGATATACATACAAGGGCTCAACTCGATTTTAATCTTTTTGGATTCCATATTGTATGTCTCTCAAATAGACAAGCGCGCATATATACAATGATTTCACCAATTTTAATACTCCCTTCGAGTCCGCGCTTGTACATTCCATTGTATATTGCGTTTGTACCAACCAATATACAATCGGATATATACAATGAATTAACCACTTTTAATTTGCCTCTGAGTTCTGCAATGTATATGACTCAATGCATCCTTTGCTTGTATATCCCCTAAGCAAACTCGATATACATGTGGTGGGGTCCCCCTCACCTTCCTCTTTTGTATGTTCCTTTTTGGACCTCAAATTTTATACACCACATTTTATTCACCTGCCGAGTCCGCGCAATGCACATAGTGCAATGTATATCCCAATATACAATTTAGACGTAATACATTGGTTCAACCTGATTTCAATCTTTTCAATTCCAGCTTGTATGTTTAACCTTCCATATCGGTTTGTATATTAGAAATATACAAACGTAAAAATATACAAGCATTTTCACCTTTTTAATTTCTCTTTCGAGTCTGCACTACGTATGCTATTTTGTATCTTTCGATATGCATTGTTTAAAGCGTATATGGACTTAACCTTGTTTGATAAATTTTCAGTTTTGGGGTTGTATATTTCATTGTATGCTCCAATATACATAATGTAGAAGAGACAACGACTTAACTCCATTTAATAACCCTTTCAAATCTGCATTGTATATGGGCCTTGTATATTTTGTTTGTATGTTCCGCTTGTATGTTGAAACATACAAGCGCCGAATATACGACTTAACTTGTTTTAAACAGTCCATCAAGTCCGCGTTGTATATGTGCATTGTATATTATACAAGCCCTGCCCCTTTCTTTTCAAATCCACGGATATACAATGAATTAACCACTTTTAATTTGCCTTTTCGGGTCTGCCATGTATGTGTTGTTTGTATCTTCTACTTGCCAAACATACAAATGTAAAATATACAAAGTGGATCTTAAACATCAATTCATTCTAACTTTAAAACCATTCCGGGTCCACCTTGTATGTGTGCATAAACCTTTATTAAAATGCATACAAGGAAAAAGACATACAAGCGGCCTTGTATATGAACTCAAATGCAAAAGTGACTAAGTACAAAAATGACTTTGCACATACAAAGGATTTTGCATATGCAAAGCAACATACAAACCTGAATGTACATTTTACCAAAATGATCATAACTTGCAAAATATGGCAAATTTTAAGATGGTTCAAAAAACAACCTTAGCTCATTTTTCACAAGAAATCCAACCATATCATGCCCTAGTACTGAAAATGCATTTTTTTTTAATTTTTATCAAAGTTTGCAATTTTAACCCTCTTTTCCCTTTACCACCAAGCAAAACAAAACACACAAGCAAAAGCAACAGCCACAGCAGGGGTCCTCATTTTGCTAAGGAGTAAAATGGGGTGTGTTGTGAACATCACAACAACCAGCAACCAATCAAAACAATTAAATTCAAAGTGTTCAAGAAAACTGAATGAAATAAATCCATAACTTCTAACTATCTTTCCTGCAAATTATTATTCAACTTGAGACCTAAGGTATTCAATAAGGATGCATGAATTTTTATTTTCAGTTTAAGTATGCGCACGTGATTAATTATCCTCATCTTGAAGATCGGTTGAACAAACCAGTGACTGACATTAGCCTATGTAGTTGAGGATATTCCCTCATAGCCAACAAGATAGAGCCTTGCTGCCAGCGAGCGTCCATAGCCCCGACAAGGTTATCGTTACAATTCTCCTAAGTAGAGCCCCACTGCCAGCGAGCGTCTATAGCCCCAGTAGAGTTACTTAGATGGCTTAATCTAGATTTTTAGTATAATCTGCTTTATTCATTTTTTATTTTATATTTTCTAATTTTTGAAAGAGATTTCACAAGATATTGCAGTTTGTAACTTTATGATGCAAGGTATGAGCACTTGCTAAAATTAAGCTGAGAATTGTAATGGTAGCAAGGGTGACCTCAGATTTTTCACCTAATATCTACACTAGTAGGTTCAACAAACCCAAGGATTTTAAGTGTGTCATCATGAGAAACCTCTCTTGAATTCTCAATCACTGTTATTGAATACTAAATTTCAGAAGCTAAACAACTCTCTACATGACAGTCACAACAAGTTATGTATAAATTGCAAATGATTAACCTGAATATTCTAAATTTTATATTGTTTTCAATGGTTGTTAGTTTGCTCCTTAATACTCTAAAGAAAACAAAGATCCCTGCTGAGGAGAAAACAACAAACCAACAATAGACTGTACAAAAAAGACAAAAAGAAACAGAAAACAAAGCAAAAGGACAAATGTACAAACAACTAACCTAAAAAAGAAGACAGAAAACAAAGCAAAGAAAACTGTATGGTACCTACACTATATTACACAAAATGGACTGCCCTTTACCTCAAGCCTGGAAGTAGTGTTTCAAATGTTGGCCATTAACTGGTAATGGCACATCTTCCCCTATCAAGGTCTTGAGTCTAAATGTGTTGTCTCCTATTATTTCTAAGACTTGTAATGGACCTAGCCATAGTTTATTGAATTTTCCATGGCTCCCCTTCTTTTCATGTGCTTTGTCCCAGCATAGTACTAAGTCTGATATCATGAATGTCTTGACTCTTGCCCTCTTATCAAACCACCTCTTAACTACTGCCTGGTGTTTTGCAAATTTCTCGATGGCTTGACCTCTTTTCTCATCTAATTGTAACATTTGTACTATCTTGGCTTCTCTATGATTATCAAAGCCTAAATACTCATTGGCAAACTTCTAGGTTGGTATTATCAGATTTATTGGAAGTATGGGATGAGTCCCATAAACTAAATGATAAGGTGTACTACCTAAAGCTATTTTAAACTTGGTCCTATCTACCCACAGTGCATATTTCAACAAGGTATTCCATTCTCTAGGACTCTTTGCAATTAGCTTTTTGATTATATCTAATAAAATTTTGTTCGTAGACTCAGCTAATTCGTTACCTTGAGGGTAATAATTTGAAGAAAACTTTTAAACAATCCCGTATTCAAATGCCCATTTGGAAAACTTTAAAGAAGAGAAAGCAGGGCCATTATCACATACTAATGAATAGGGAGTTCCAAACCTGGTGATGATGTTTTCTTTAAGAAACTTGATAACTACCTCAGTTGTGGAGAATTTGCAGCGTGTGGCCTCAGTCCACCTTGTACAGTAGTCCATCACCATCAGTATGAACTTGTGTCCTATAGAAGATGGAGGATTGATGAATCCAATAAAATCCAGGCCCCACTGTGCAAATGGTCTTGATTCAATCACAGGTTGTAATGGGTTGGCCTGATTTCTTCCCTTATCTGCTGCAGTCTGACAGGTGTGGCAACTTTTGATGTGACTCTTAGTATCTTTCAACATTATGGGCCAGTAATAGCCCACCCTTAATATCTTGTGTGTTGTAGCTAAATGGGAACCATGACTAGTTTCGTACTTATCATGCATCTCTGTCAACACTTTATCCACTTTAGCTCTATTTAGACATCTCAAATAAATTCCATCATGGTTCTTCCTGAATAGAAGACCTCTTTGCACCATATATTTCTGTGCTTTAATCTTCAAAGCTCTCCTCTAAGAGGCTTTCATCTTATTTGGGTACTTTCCAGTTATTAAAAAGGTGTTTAAATCATTATACCAGTCTGATGCGTTCTAGGAATTCAACACATATTGCTATTTTATCAAATCTAGATCTGTATTTGCTGTTGTTTGTACCAACGCTTGCCCTCTGACCAGCTTCATGGGAATGATTTCGATGTCAAATTCTTGCAGCATGGTGATCCACTTGGCTCTCTTTTCTCCAGGTTCGTTCTGCATCAACAACATCTTCACTGCTACGTCTAGCACTATGGCTTTGATTTGGCTGCGCAGAATGTAATGTCTAAATTTTTCCACGGCTCTCATTAATGCAAATGCTTATCTCTCAGTGTCCAGATATCTCGACTGTGCATCCTTCAGAGGCACGCTCATGAATGTGATGGGCCTTTCTTCATTGTCCTCACCTTTCTGTGTCAAGGTAGCGGCGGTTGAATGGGAGGATGCAAAGGAATAAATATAAAATGTTTTTGTGTAGTCTGGACTTGCCAATATAGGGGTGCCAGAAATGGCCTCCTTAATGTCTTCGAATGCAACCCTAGCCACAAGCATCCGCTCCATCTGTGCATCTTTTTTTAACATGGCATTTAATGGATGCACGATCTCTGCAAAACCCATGATAAACTTCCGAACAAAGTTAATCTTACCAAAAAATGATTTTAACTCTTTCCTATTGTTTGGTATTTGTAATTTTTTTATTGATTCTATTCTATCTGGGTCAATCGATATTCCATCTTCAGAAATGACATGCCCTAGTAATTTACCTCCAGTAACTCCAAATGAACATTTCTTAGGATTGAGGGAAATTCTGTACCTCTCGCATCGCTTAAGTATTTCCCTGAGATCTTCAGCGTGAGTGGATGTATCCTTGGAATACACAGTCAGATCATCCATATACACAACAATGCACTTACTTGATAACCCACGGAACACAATGTCCATGGCTCTCTGAAAAGTGGCACCTGCATTGATCAGACCAAAAGGCATTCTCCTATATGCATAATTTCCCCATTTACAAGTGAAGGTGGTTTTTAATCTGTCATCCCTATCTATTAAAACCTGGTTATAACCTAAGAAACCATCTAGAAAAGACATCATCTTTGCCCCATTTACTGCTTGTAGCACTTCGTCTATAGGAGGCAGAGGATAATTGTCCTTTTCAGATGCTTTATTCAAATTTCTAAAATCTACGCATAATCTAATGTCTCCATTTTTCTTCCTTACTGGTACTAGGTTAGCTACCCAGATTGAATGTCTGACCGGAAAAATTATTCCAGCAGACAACAATTTCTTTACTTCTTCGAAGATTAAAGGCTCTAGAATGATGTTTACAGGCCTTTGTTTCTACCTAAATGGTTTAATCTCTGGTCTCAAAGGTATTACGTGAGTTATGATGGATGTATCATAGGTTTTCAAGTCTTCATATGTCCATGCTATTACGTGTTTGTAATCTTTCAGAGCATCCAAAATTTCTTTTCTAATTTTCTCAGAGCAAGCTTTTCCAATTGGCACATTTTGTGGATTTTTCTCTGTCCCTAAGTTGTGTAAATCACACTTACCCCCTTCTGTTTTGGGTAAATCTTTCTATCTTATTATTCCATCAAAGTCAAAAATATGTTCTAGTTCAATTACCCCTTTGGGCAAAAAGTTGATCTTTAAGTTGATAATATCCTCTTCGTTCCATGTTATCTCAGGCCTTTCCAGCTCATCAATGATTTGAGCCTCAAATACCTCATTACAAGTCAGAAAATTAATAATTTGTTGATCCCCTCCAAATACCTAAACATGTGTAATGTTGTCTAGGATACTGGGAACATTAACTAGCTCAACAGCAAATCGTCTCAATCCTGACATTGTCAAGGGTTCTAATGTGCTAGCTGCAACTGCTAGTGCATCCGGCCTATGGTTCAGCTCTCTAGGGATGTGCTCTATGTTAAAAGCATCAAATAAATCTATTAAACCCCATACTCTATGCCTGTAACAAATCATTTTCTTGTAGTTGCAAGCATATAGTTTCCTTACTTGTCTGACTACTAGTTCAGAGTCTGAAAATACCTTAATCATTTTCACCTTTTTCTTAACGGCCATGACAAGTCCCATAATTAAGGCTTCATATTTAGCAATATTGTTAGTACAGGAAAACTGCAGTCTATATGCTGCTAGGTATGACTTACCCTGAGGATCTATAAGTTCAACACCTGCACCCGCACCCTGTTTTGATTTGGACCCGTTACATTTTAATGTCCACATGCCACCTTTACTTTTTTTATCTTTCCCCTTAGCATGCTTTGTCTTCTCTATTACTTGTGAGGTGCTGGTATATTTATTCATGGGTATTTCTATTTGGTTAACTTGCATATGTGTATTTTTAGCTTGCAAATCAGAAGGACAACTACCCTTGTCCTTTATTCCCTCTTCTAAATTTGAAATCAGAGCATCTACATCACCCTGAATGTATTTCTGTGTTTGATCATGATTCACATTTTCCTCCTATAACTCTACCCTCTTTATGCATTTTTTGTATTCATATTCAATGATGTCTTTGCATATTCCATAACTCTCCTCAGAGTGTGGCCTATCATGGACTCTACATCTGTTCTTATACAGCTTACATTGGACTGGCAAATTCTTTTTAATGCACTCTTCCACCTCTTGTCTAATGGCATGACCAAATTTTTCCATTGCACTGTTTTCTTCATCTGAAGAATTTCCATCAGACTCAATGAATAATGTTGTCTCCTTGCTGACACACTTTTCCCTAATGTTTACCATCATGATCTCTTCAATTTGCACCCCATTGTTAGTAATTCTATAAACACCAGGTTCAACAGTAGCATATAATATTTCATTCATTCGATTATACTCTGTTATCATGTGTTTCATCTTGGGTTCTACCTCTATTCTAATCTGGTTTGGGATGCCTCTCCAAGGTAGCCACATATGTGAAAAGTCTATGGCCATATATCCGTTTAATGTCTTGGACCAATCCCTACTTAACAACATTCTATAATTCACGGGTATGTCCACTATTTGAATGTCAATGAATTGGCTTACCCTAGGGTTTGAAGCTAATTGTATTTGAATGTTCATGAGTTCTCCTATCACACTAACCTCAGTCTTATCTAACTATGTGACAACCTTAGCAGATTTGGTGGGAGTCAGCCTGAGAGTTTTGCATATTCCTAAGGGCATTATGTTGGCTGAGGCACAAAGTCTACCATGCAGTTGTGTATGTTCTTCCCACACAATCTAACAGTTAACAAGAAAGGGGGAGCATCCTTTTTATCAGCATACATTACTACATTTGTATTGGAAGGAAGCTCAACTTTCTTACTTTTCTCTTTAGGCGGTGAATCTCTATTAGGAATAGTTATATTAGCAGCAACCCCATCTGTTATGGATGCATCCAGAGATTTTATAAAAGCATTCCTAATCCCTGGAGTTTTCAATAATTCATTCAGAGGTATACTGACCTTTATTTTCTTTATTTCTTCTGACAAGTAACTCATTAATCTTGTTGTCTCTACTATTTCAGCTTTACTTGTTTGGGCCTTTCCTAATGCTGTTCTACTGTTTGCATTAGCCTTAAGTATGGTGGGATTGTTGCTAGCATTCTGATCTGGGGGTGTATTGAAGTTGTTAGGAGGGATGGAAGTGGTGAAAGGTCCTCCCGGCCTAGTGTTGTTCCTTAAATTGTAGGTGTGGTTTTTATTTGTCTGTTGAAAGGCCTGCACCTCTTTTATTTCAGTTAATACCTCATTTTCAGTTTCAAAGGGAAACTGAAAAGTATTTAACACAAAGGTTGATTCAGGATAAAGATTTTCACAAAAGTATGGTTCATCCTCTAACAATTCATCTTCCTTCTCTTCTGTAGTTGCAAAGGTAAAGGTTTCTAAAACTAAAGTTGTATCATACCCTGAGGGTACTACCTCATTACCCTTGGGAATAATAAACTCAGAAGTAGGAGGCTGCACCTCTATATTAAATATGCTGGCTGCTAAATGAAATTGTGGACAGTCAAGCTCAGCATGGGCATTGGTATTGTGGAATTTGCACCAGTTTTTCAATGATGTATTGGCCATTTGGATGCTAGTTGTTTGTTTTGCATCATGATTATCTATATTCTCAAAAGGAGAAGCTAGGGTACCATTGTTTGGTCCTGTGTTCCATGTTTTGGGTGGCCTAGGCTGATTCTAATTTTTGTTATTATTACCCCAGGCCCTATTGTCTATCACTGGCCTCTATTTTGCATTAGTTGCCCTTGGTTATGACCTTGATGCTGATTATAGTTTTGGCTCTGATTTGAACATTGGCCTTGGCTATTATTTTGGGTATGGCTCTGATTATAGTTCTGATTGTACTGCTGATTTTAATTTGAACTATAGCTTTGATTTTGGCCCTAGTTATAATTTTGATTTTGATTGTATCCCTGGTTACCTCTCCCATAGAGGTTCTCATTTCTTAGTTGTGTTACTTTAGTGGTCAATCTTTTCAAATGTGCAGTGATCTCTTTGATTTCTTCCCTTTCCTCCTATGCTTTTTTTACAGTTGTATCCCTAGGAGGTTGGAAGAAAGGCTGACCATTATTTTGACTATTATTAGAAGTGTTACTCATGTAAGGAGCTATGGCTTGAATTGGGGTAGGACTGTACACAGGTGTGTAAGAAGGAATCGGATTTAATAATGGAGTGTGATGCATAGGGACTCCATTCCAAGGTTGTGCCTGATTCTGCATCCCAAAATTTCCTCCATTAACAAATGGGCTACAAGTTGTATGCCTCATCTCTTGATTTACTAAGGCTTCCTCTTTATAGGCTTTAGATATTGAATCTATGTTAGGTTTTCTTTTGACAAACATGGTAGTTAAAGGATCTAAGGTAGCATAGTACATGGCTAACAAGGTATCATCATCTACTGTGTAAGGGGATACCAACCTAGAGTAGGCCTTTTGAAATATGTCATTGAAATTATCAATTAGCTCTCCCTCACCTCGTTTTATAGTAGCCAATTTGTGATACAGGATGCAAGGATCAATGGGTCCTCTAAATCTTGATAGAAATGCCTCTTCCATAAGTGACCAGGAAGAAATATAGCCATTGGGTAAGTTTACATACTAGTTAGATGCTTGTTCATTAAAGGTGTAGGGAAACAATCTACACAAAACGTCCTCGTGTTCTAATCTGGCCCTAAAACATGCTTCCTTAAATATTCTGATGTGGTCTTCTGGATCTTGGTGTAACTGGTATTTAGGACATATCTTTTCCAGATTTTTGGACATCTCATTGTAATCATTGAAGTGTATGGGAGACTGGACATTGAAATAAGCCATTGTGGGTGCTTGAGCTTGACCTGAACCTGTAGGAATACCTAAATTTCCTGGGGGATTGGGATTTCTAGGAGTACCTGAACCAAGATTTAAAGATCTGAATGAAGATCTATTAGGACTCACAATGTTATGGATGTTAAAAGGTGACCTAGGAGGTGTTCCAGATGAACTCCCTGCTTGCGATATTTTAGGATTCCAAATCAAAGGGCTCTTACTTTGCCTTGTATCAGGTAGTTGCACAAAAATATCCCCTGAACTGGATCTAGATCTAGTCACCCTATCACTGTTATTAGCCAGTTTGAAACAAACCCCAACTCAAGTCAGGCCCTCCTTCTAGCGCCAAAAAAATTGTTGATGATGGTTTTGATGCAATCATAACAATTAGTTAAAATTCACATAAAATGAACCAAAACTGACTTGAAAGATATGAAGTAATTGGTTAAGATTCACTTAATCCCAAGTTTAATATGTCAGGTCTTGACTTGTTGGGCAAATTTAGATGGTCGATGTGAAGCTGTAATGTTCAAGGGGCCTTACATAGTTTAGGGTTTTTTGATGGTTTACTGGACTCAAACTATGCAAAAGATTAATAAATGTCAAGATGTTGTTCATCCCTTTTGCATAAACTTATACTTGTGCTGCAAAACTTTAAATAGTCTTCTCATATTATTGCAGCTTTCTCCTCTTAAATATTATGAAAACTGTCTACTTTCAACTCTGTTATGCATGCTTCTTTCAAATATGAAACAGTTTCCTTTAAATTTCTGCGTTTTAAGTTAAGTATTCTCAGATGGGTTGGGAAAAGTTAGAAAGATCTAAACTAAACATCATTCATTCTACCAAAGGATCTAGTTGTTATGTTA
This sequence comes from Cunninghamia lanceolata, assembly GCA_027924645.1. Lineage (NCBI taxonomy): Eukaryota > Viridiplantae > Streptophyta > Pinopsida > Cupressales > Cupressaceae > Cunninghamia > Cunninghamia lanceolata. The sequence continues at coordinate 23,072 of BSBN01000593.1, forward strand.
TCCACTATATAAGTATTGCAGCAATTTGATCAAATCCACAGACAAAACCTTAAGTGTAAGTTCTGAGCATTTTCACAAACATACACCTAAGATTGCAAGCTCTAAGAGAAAATGTTTCAAACACAAAGAAGAGTAGGAAAACACTCAGAAGATAGATGCAGAATTCTAGATTTAATTGTATTAGAAACAGACAGTCATATAAGATTTACAATGTCTGAATGACTCTTAGCTTCATTGACCAAACTATAGAAAACTTACAAGCTTTACAGATACAACAAGGAAGCTAGATGTTCCACACATTCCTTATTGCAGACACAGGTGACCTCCGTTTTTCTACTTCTAAACTATACTAAAATGCTATTTTTACAAATTCTTGCTGCTACAAATCTCTATGGAGCCCCTGTGTAAAGTTTTATAGTGTATCAAGGCACAATATATAGACTTTCTGATTGTCCTCAATACAACCCAAAAAACCCTAGTTTTAAACCATGGTTCAAACCTCTGTTTACAATATAAATGCTGGAGATCAAATCTCCCAAAATATCTCTGAGCATACGTCCAATCTGGGTGAAATATGCCATTCTGGAAACCCTAGCAGCTCAGTAATAACTTCTGTGGTCTGCTGCAATAATGTCTTCAACTGCATTTTGTCTTCATCAGTGAAGACCCTTGACTTCCTCGCCCTTCATCTTTATCTTCCTCTGCTCTTGAGATGTGATTTTCTCCTCCGTGATGTCATCACCATTAAGTTTTAGCTCCCTCCTCAACTGCAAACCTGCAAAAAAAATGAATAAGCAATAAGTATCATAATTTAATAAACCTGCAGGAAGAAAACAGCTACCAAATCTAGTCGTGACTGTGTGAACGCATCAATCAGGCCCTAAAACTGTGAAAAAATGTGGGTCAAAAATGCATATACAGTGCTTAGAAAAGTCGGATCAACTATCGTTGACCAAAAAAAATGCATTCGGGCCCCAAAACTAACCTCAAAATTCCTATCGCTCCATCTTTTCCCACTCATTCCCTCATTTAAATCCATGTATAATCCACTATACAAGCCGGACGTGATACAACGTTTTAATCGGATTCTAATCTCTTTTGGGTTCCGTGTTGTATGTATATTATATTGTATCCTCCGATATGCACTGTTTAAAACATACATGGATTTAACCCTGTTTGATAAACTTTCAGTTCCGGTACTTGTATAAGTGCAAAGTATGTTCGAAATATACAAGCCGGAACTTATACAACGAATTAATATTGTTTGATATCTCCTTGAAGTCCGCGTTGTATGTCTGTAATTTATATTGGGCTGTATATCAAAATATACAAACATCAAAATATACAAGCCCTTAATTCCAATTTATGATTTTTCAATTCCGCTCAATGTATAAATGCGTTGCATCCCTTAGATATTCAATTCAGACGTGATACAAGCATTTAACCACATTTTACTTTCCTTTTGATTTTGCATTGCATGTGGTGCCTTGTATGTTTTAGATATACATTCGTATATACATACAAGGGCTCAACTCGATTTTAATCTTTTTGGATTCCACATTGTATGTCTCTGAAACGAACAAGCACGCATATATACAACGATTTCATCAATTTTAATACTCCCTTCGGGTCCGCACTTGTACATTCCATTGTATATTGCGTTTGTACCAACCAATATACAATTGAATATATACAACGAATTAACCACTTTTAATTTGCCTTTGATGTCCGCAATGTATATGACTCAATGCATCCTTCGCTTGTATATCCCCTAAGCAAACTCAATATACAAGTGGTGGGGTCCCCCTCACCTTCCTCTTTGTATGTCCCTTTTTAGACCTCAAATTTTATACACCACATTTTATTCACCATCCGAGTCCGCGCAATGCACATAGTGCAATGTATATCCCAATATACAATTTGGACGTAATACATTGGTTCAACCTGATTTCAATCTTTTCAATTCTGGCTTGTATGTTTAACCTTCCATATCAGTTTGTATATTAGAAATATACAAACATAAAAATATACAAGCATTTTCACCTTTTTAATTTCTCTTTCGAGTCCACACTACGTATGCTATTTTGTATCTTTTGATATGCATTGTTTAAAGCATATATGGACTTAACCCTGTTTGATAAATTTTTTATTCTGGGGTTGTATATTTCGTCGTATGCTCCAATATACATAATGTAAAAGATACAATGACTTAACTCCATTTAATAACCCTTTCAAATCCGCATTGTATACGGGCCTTGTATATTTCATTTGTATGTTTCGCTTGTATGTTGAAACATACAAGCACCGAATATACAACAACTTAACTTGTTTTAAACAGTCCGTCGGGTCCGCATTGTATATGTGCATTGTATATTATACAAGCCCCGCCCCTTTCTTTTCAAATCCGCGGATATACAACCAATTAACCACTTTTAATTTACCTTTTTTCAGGTCCGCCATGTATGTGTTGTTTGTATCTTCTACCTACCAAACATACAAACGTAAAATATACAAAGCGGATCTTAAACATCAATTCATTCTAACTTTAAAACCATTTCGGGTCCACCTTGTATGTGTGCATAAACCTTTATTAAAATGCATACAAGGAAAAAGACATACAAGCGGCCTTGTATATGAACCTGAATGCAAAAGCGACTAAGTACAAAAACGACTTTGCACATACAAAGGACTTTGCATATGCAAATCGACATACAAACCTATATGTACATTTTACCAAAATGATCATAACTTGCAAAATATGGCAAATTTTAAGACGGTTCAAAAGGCAACCCTAGCTCATTTTTCACAAGGAATCCAACCATATCATGCCCTAGTACTGAAAATGCATTTTTTCTCTATTTTTATCAAAGTTTGCAATTTTAACCCTCTTTTCCCTTTACCACCAAGCAAAACAAAACACACAAGCAAAAGCAACAGCCACAACAGGGGTCGTCATTTTGCTAAGGAGTAAAATGGGGCGTGTTGTGAACATCACAACAGAACTAAACTGCATTTAACACTGAAACATAATCAACTATGCAAATAATTCATAACAGAAGAATGTTAACCTTCACCCATAAAATGAACTTGTCACATCAGCTCTGCCAATTTTTTAGCTGTGGTGAAAAAATGGTAACATTTCTGGTGACTTCTGCTATATGCTTGCATGCTAAGCATTGGATCAATTGCCTTGAACATCCATTGGGCATTGAGTCATACTCTGTCCTTCTCAAACTCAAAAAACACTACAATTCAGCTCTCCAATAGTTCAAACAACAACATAAAACTGAAAACAAACTAAACTAAAAGAAAACTAACAGGTCCTGATGGCCAAAACACCCGTGCAATAGCACTTAAGGAAAAAAAACTAACTAAAAGAAAATGTGCACTGAGCACTTATTACTAAAAAACACTAACCTAACCCTACTCTAACCAGCCAAAGTGACTGATCAGACAAAACCATTCACCAATTGGGTGAAATAACTGCCTTTCCTAATCAACTGAAGATACTTATGAATTGTCCAAAAGAGGTGGAATAAAAACAAACAGCCAACAAATTGCTGCAACACCTTTGTGAGCAGAAACATGTAGTCACTTACCCACCCTCCTGACTGATCACATAAGCTAGTATGCTGATTGAACTCAACTCTATACTCTCCTTGGTCTGAAACAGCATCACTAGGAATTTATTCTCTCTCAATGGCTGCCAACCCAGCCAGATATCTAATGGGACATCCTCTCAAAGGATTTACATTGAAAACAATAGCATTATCTAGACCTTGCATGATAATCTGCCATATTGCTTCCTCCTCCTCAGTCAATGGATCATCCTCCTCAATCAGGTTTGCTAATAGCTTATCAAAATTATCAAAACTTAAAAAGCTCTTAGCAAGAGCTACATTCTGCTCAATATACTCATTATGACCTGAGGGGTTACATTCTGAGACAAAAGTCTCTTCAGTAAATGAAGGCAAGAATTCAAGTAGTGAACTAACCTCTTTATCAATCTACATATCATCAATCTGTACCTTATCTTCAAAACTCTCTACACCATAGAAAGGCATTCTCTCTTCTGATCAATCTGGGCTCTACTGTAGGTTAGGCTGCTCTATAGTCTCTCCCACCTCCTTGTCAAGCTGTTACAGATAACGATCAGCAATCAATGTTGGCACATCATCCAAATGTGAGAAGAAAAGTTCAATTTCTGCTTGAAATAGATCATCTTCAAGCTCTTGATCATCTAAATCAGGACTATTTTCACAAGTCTGTCCTTGGATCAACACCTCATTGTCTGGGCAGTCCTTGTTACTGTGGTGATCAGAACTTGGTATAGCCATGCCACTCCCACTTTCAAGCACAAACTCAGGAAGCTCATCAAACAAGTTAGCTGCAAACTCATGAGAGCTGTCACTAAGCTTATTGTGAAACAACACAGGTTCTTCTTTATTTCCCTCTTCTTTATCTGAGATGCTATTATCATGTTGATGATCTTTGCTCGTCAACTCCTCAGAATGTTGAGGACTCTCCTGCTGCTCTGAAATTGCTGTCTTTGACATGAGCATGTATTCCTCTTCCGGTTCGACAACACCGGGTAACTGATTGAACAAAGAAACTAATTTATCCTCATACAAATTTGTCTATAATGAAATTTTGGCATTCGGTTTCTGCAATTTTAGACTTTCACCCCCCAATTTCTGCATCCTGCTTTCATGCATCTTCTTAACAACAATAGATAACTTTTCAAATGAGTCAAAATGTAGTGGGTTTGGTGCTAAGCATGGACCAACACTTTCCTCTAATGCATCATGTTTATAATCAGTTGCAGAAATAACACAAATGGCAGCAACCTTCTGCTTTGCATTTGATTCAGCCTCTTGCATTGATTGATTTTCTGAAAAAATCTTAACATCTTCTATAACATGAAGCTCTTCGGTACAAACATTAATAGATTCATTAGAAGGAGCCTCTTCTTGTGTGATCCTTTTCTGTTCTAACCGATATTGCTCCAAATCTATATGTAGTAAATTTATCCTCTTAGCTCCCTTCTATCCATTAATGGATTGGTCTCGAATGCTAACAGGCCCCTCAACAAAATCAGAACCTCAGAAACTTGGGGTTTTGACTTTTTGGGGAGTCTGTTTGCATTCAAGACTAACTTCTAGGTAGGAAGAGGATTCTTCAGGTGGCTTAAAACTCAGAATCTCAACTTTAGGGGCACTAGGAGATTTATCTTGTCTAAAACTTAGAAAGTTATACTTACGTACCTCTTCTTGAGTAGGCTGTCCTGGAACATCAGGGGTTGCTTGGGCTCAAGAAAGAAAGAGCTTGGTTTGTGCAATTGCTTCTCTCTCTAGACTCTCTTCAAACTATCTCTTTTGTGTCTCCCACTCCTGATCAGAAACAAAGGTCTCATAGGGTGGCTGCTTTGGCTGTTGAAGGTAAACTTGGTGATTCAGCTCTTGCAGCTACAAATTAGGCTCTTCATATTGTCTCACTTGAAACTCCTTTGCTTGTTGGTACTGATAACCCTTTATGTTTGCAATTTCTTGCTCATACTATGCTCTTTGTGCCTCTAACTCTTGCTCATGCAGATAGGCTTGGTAAGCTAGTTCCTCTTGGTGCTGTCTATACTCAAGCTCCCTCTTAATCTCCTCCACCTGCTTGTTGAGGTCTGACACAACATCCCTCATCATGTCTTTAAGATCCGTCATCTCAGACTATGTTGGCTGATTGGGATATTGAGCAGGAGTGGTTACACGGTAAGCATCCTAGATGTTTGGACTAAAACTAGCATTATGATTGCTTGTATACGACTGGAAAGGAAGCTGAGCAAGGGAGGGTGGGTGGCAATAATACTGTGCATGCTAGCTTTGTAGGGCCATGGGATTAGAAACAACAACTTGATTGGTATGATATGGCTGATAAGGGGCCCTATGGATAGATAGCATTTTGATAGTATGGTGGTGGATATTCATATTGTCTTTGAAAATCTGACATTTCTACTCATATGCAATTTGGAAAAAAGAATGAAAGGTGATTTTTATAACATACCAACACTTGATCATACCAAAACTAGTAGATTCGAACTTAGAGTCACCAAGTATACTTGTAAGAAGCCTCCAAAGGTTGGAACACTGCTGCGTATACCAGAACAATAGATTGATGAATTGATAGTTTCTCTAAAAACACTTTCAGAGTCCCACTGGGCGTGCCAAAAATTGTTGTCAATTAGGATTGTGCCACTAGTCAAGTTAAGCTTAACTATCCTATTGAAACATGGAAACCCTCCCAGATTGTGGGTGATCTAGGGCGAGAGGGAATCTCTAGAGTGAGCTAGTTTTCCTTATGATTTTCCTAATCTAATTAACTTGCAGGGGAAAAGGGATAGAAGGATATGCTGAAATAAATAACTAAAATGTAATCTAGGTGGTGCATAATCAAATCTTACTCACAGTTAGACCATAGAGCATTGATCTTCACAACACTTCTTATTTTACCCAATTCATAAATATTTTACATGAAGATCTGATTAAACACAACATGCAACCTGAATTAAGCAAAAAATTGCATATCTTATCACAAAAGCCAAGACAAAATAGAGGATAAATGCTTATCACAGTGTTATATCTGTTGCTCTATATCTGAAGGAATAATGAGTACAATCAAATGAGTACAACACTCTTGATGTGAGAGGAAGACTCTGGTATCTCTGGCATCTGATCTCTACTCTATGCTGTAAAACTCTAGTTGGGACTAGAACTACTGAAAAGAAATGAATCTCTGCCATATATGCTCTCAAATCTATCTCCTCCTGAAAGTTGGAAAAAAGCTCCTAAAAATAGATCTAAAAATCCATTTTCAAGCTCACAGAAAAAGCTAAAAATAAAGCTCCTCAACTATCTACAAACAACTGCCAAATCTGTCCAAAAGACTCTCCAATGTAACCCCACCAAAAAAATGCTTTCCTCTGCCCATTAGATCTCAAATTTTGTCTTATCTTCCTCCAAATAAAACAAATAAAAAAAAAGGAATATTTGATTTGTCTTAATAGCCTATAACTGCCTAAAAATAGTTTAAGTTTTAAAGAAATTTATAAATGATTGCTTTAAAACTAAACTTTACAATACTGGGCAGTTTTAATCCATCTCCTATTCAATTTGATTTACTAAAGCAAAAAAAATCTCTATGGCTTATAATTTTACCATTTCGTCATTACAATGCTTGATTTTTCAATAAAAACCATAAAAATAATATCAAGGCATCATATGATATTTGCAAAAAATAAAACCTCTGATGGCTTAACTTCACATGAGTTAGTGATCCCCATGGCATACTTGGCATGTAGACTTATCTCATATTAAAAATGCAAGGTTGCATAGTATTTCTAAGGCATGAAGTTCCCCCTATCTTCATCTTCTTATGGCATATTACCAGATGACTTGAATGTGTTTGAGACATTAAGTATCTTGAGGGAGTCCTAAGCTCGACCTCACTAAGTCACGAAACTTAGGCACTATGTTGATGTCTTAATACCAAGAAGGTATTATTGTGCAAAAAATGAAAATCAATGTGACAAAAACAATTGAACTTAGGGCAAGCAATGAAACCCTAATCACAAAATGATCTTCTTCCCTACAATCTCACATTCATTATCTTTTTGCAAATTTGAGAAACCATCTGCTCTGCCTCTAGGCTGCCAACATAGAAAAGGTTTGGAGCACAAAACCTTCGATCTTTCACTATTTCTAAGCAACTTTTTGATGGTTCTAACATGAAACAACATTGTAAGAGCTCTCTCTATCATAAAAAATGACATTTGGTCTGCATTTTTTCTTTTTCGATATCCTCTGATATATGATTTGCTTTGTATCATTTACTATACTTGAGGCAATTATAAGCCTTCTTGAACCATGGCTATAAAGTTTACTGATGCAATTTTGTATCCCTCTTTTTCTGTTGTTTGTGTTTACTCTATATGAGGCCATCAAGAGCACTGGACTACATTTGTATGAGAGCATACAAGGGCAAACCAGCGAGTTTTATGCATTTTGGTGGCCAACCAATAGAGGAAAGTCTTTATTATGTCATTATCACTTCTCTTCTATAGATTAAAACTCCAAACAATCCCAACAGAAGTCATCACCATGAATTTTCTATTTGGTTCCTTGATTGAAGGTAGAAAATTGCATTTACTAATCATTTTTTGTTTACATGGGCTCGAATTCTTCTATTTCCTCTGTAGTTATGACTCTCTTGTTGGCAAGAGACACTATATGGATTCATGATTGTTGTCATTGATGGCAACAAAGTTCATCCCACACATCCGCAGGACATGGTGTGTCTCTACCGGAAGTCAGAGTGAAGAATGTTGTGGTCTAGTAAACAAGAACAGAACATATGGCAAGGTCTGACAGACAGGTCCGGATCTCTTAGAGGAAGTATCTTGGTAAAGTACAGATTTGGGGAAGTAAAAAGTACTACCTTGTGTGATAGATTCCAAGGTTTTAGCCTCTGGTGATAGATGAGGCAAAAGATATGAATACTTGAGTACTGGGTTCCTGAGTGACAGTGTGAACAGAGGAAGAACTGACTGATAGAACATCAGACTACTTTCCGGATGTGTTACTGATGGTGTTAAAGGTTTTGAAGGCATGAATCATGTTTGGCCGACATGATTAATGATTTCTACAAGTATATGCTTGATCCGCATTACTTGATGTGTAAGGATTTAGCCGATAGAACAGAGTTTGTGAGAAGATTGACTGTTCCGGGTGCCGACTAGAAAGATAATGAAATCACTTGTGCGGATATATATAGGATGGATTTAGTTGTGAGAAGTGTAGTGGTGATATGTGATATGCGAATAAAAGCAGAGCAGAGCAGAAGCAGTAAGGAAGGTCCAGTATGTGAAAGGAAAGCAGCATAAGAGAAGAGGAAAGATGAAGTGCAACAGATCAGTGTACTGAGCCTAACTAGAACTGAACTTCAGCATATATGGATGCCTCCAATCAGTTCAAGTATTGTATAACACTCTTTTGTAGACAGTGTGTCTCTTGTAGGCAGTGTGTCTCCTTGTGAGCAGTGTGCTCGGGCAGTGAGCCCTAATTGACAAGTGCCATTTTTGTATTTCCTTATTCTTCTAACAAAGAATAATCTTTGCATTAATCACCCCGTGGTTTTCTCCCTTAACAGGGTTTCCACGTCAAAAATACTGTGTCATGTGTTTTTCATTTCATGGTAATATTTGCTTGTTTGAATTAATGCTGCATTGATTAATAAGAAAGTTCAGAAAGAAGAAATAATTAGGATAACTTATTCACCCCCCCTCTCAGTTATCAATAATTGGTATCAGAGCTAAGTTCCTCCTAACAGAGTCTAACGGCTCAAGGAAGATCTGGGAGTCCAAATGGATGCATATGGTTTAAGGGAGCAACTCAAGACTGCCCTTGAGGATCTTGAATAGTCAAACTTTGAAGTCAATGAATTAAAGGAAAGACTCAAACATGCTGATGATTTCATGAGAGAACTAAAAGACAAATTAAGTCTCTCTATGAAAAAGAGAAAGGAGCTGCTTCAGCAATTGGCAAGACAAGGTGAAGAAAGTAATGTAAATGAAGAGCTGACTGAGAAAACCAAGTTATGTGAAAAGTTATCAAAAGAAATCATTATGGTAAGACATAAAATGGAATCAGGAGTTATAAAGTTTACTCAAGAAGTTGAAGAGAAAAGAAAAACTGAAGATAATCTAAGACAATCTCTCAAGGAGAAATCAGAAGATTACCACCAGATGGATAGAATCATCAGACATCTTGAATTTGATCTTGAAGATGCTAAAGATAATGAAGAAAAACTTGAGGATCAAATTGTCTCTCTAAAAAGGGATCTTCAAACAGCAAATGAGTATAAAGAGAAATTCAAGATAAGTTCTGCTCAACTTGAAGTTCTTCTTGGAAGTCAAAAGAAGGTAGATGACAAGTGTGGTTTGGGATATGAGAAAGGAGAAAGCTCCGGATCCGGTCAAAATAATTTTGGATCAGAAAATCCAAGGAATAGGCCTAGAAGACCTCCAGTAAGACAGCCTAATGCTCAAAGATATCCATCCTTCAATGGATACTGCCACAGCTGCAATCACTTTGGTCACAAAGCTAATCAGTGCAAAAAGAGAATGAATCAGGCTAATTCATCCTTCTCCAGACAGTGTTTTAACTACAAAAGGTATGGTCACAAATCTCATGAATGCAGAAATATGCAAATGAACAAATCATTCAATGGTAGATGCTTTGCATGCAATAGAGTAGGTCATATGGCTAATCAATGCAGATCAAGAGGATATCAGTTAAATATGCAAAGAAATGTTGTTTGTCAAATCTGTAATAGGTCCGGTCATAATGCAAAAGTCTGTAGAAGCAAGAATCAGGACAAAAGAGGTCCGGTATATCAAGATAAGGGTAAACAAAAGATGAATGCGGATGAAGTTAAAAATGAGATGAGCAATATTTGGGTGAAGAAAAGTATTGAGAATGTAGAGGTTGGATCCGGACCAGACTCTGGTGCTGATATTCCTTCTAGAAACTAAAAAGTGAACTCTGGCTCAGGGGGAGACACAAAGAAAACCTTGTTCCCCCAGCCAGTCAATTGGTGCCAGAACTGGCACAAGAAGAGTTGCAGATTGAAGGAGTCATAAGGGATATATTCAAACAAACTGTGGTTAAGATTTGGAAGATCCGCAAGATGTTTAAAGATCAGGGTTGATCTGGTTCTTCAAATCACCTAAATAAAGCAAATCGAAATAATGTAGGTTGAGCATTTATTGCAATTTGATATTAGGGCTTGCGGAGAAATATAAGGGTTTTTTATTAATCACTTTTTCATTCTGCACTCAAGAAGAAACGAAAAGCGGAGCTCTGCAATGAAATTCCTCAAATTCATCGAAGATCACCTGCAGAAGTCATTACTTCCAGAGATCAATCCAACCAACTCCGTGAAACTGATAGGTGCAAAAGGTATTTTCTGTTTTCAAATATCTCACTGCAAATCTCTTGATAATGGGTACTCTGAATATTGTAAAGATTTCTGATAGACCTCACCCTACATTTAAGAAACATCCATACAAATCCTTGGAGGTAGACCCCCTAGGTGCATTTTCTAGTGTTCTGCATGGTGTTTTGCACACCGAAGATATTAGGGTTTATATACATGCAAATGTTGAAGAGTTTGGGGAGTTTAAACTAAGAGATATCTATCACAAACAACTGTTAGATGATTCATTTGAGCTCAAACCCCAATACATAGGCCTCCGAAACAAGCACTTTGCACAATACATACATTTCCCCTGTTTTACGGAGGATGAATGGGTTAGGTACATTTTGAGCAGAATACATGACAATTTCATGTGGTTAAATGGACCATTGAAGATCACTAAAGATGCCATCAGGGCAATTACCGGATTACTCTCATCCGGTGGGATTCCTATTCTTAAATCTGTAAAGAACCAAACTGTGAGTGAGGCTACCGGATCTAAGTTTGACAAAAGAGCAATGACAGTAGATGACATCATTGATCCAGATGTCAAGTTTGCTTCTATGATCATTAGATATAAGATGTATCATTCTAGCAGAGAAAATTCTATACCTGGAACTACCATCTATACCGCTTATGAAATGCTAAGAAAGGATATAGACTATGATCTTTACCAGCTTCTCTTGAACCAACTCTTGGAGAATCTGCAGAAAATCAAGAAAGACAAAAAGAATTCATTCAAGTATGGAGGATTGATATTGTGCTTATTCTTCTACTTTATGAATGAGCTTCCCGGATCTAATGGTTGGGTATGGGAGAATGATAGACTGGTAGCTATCCAAATCAGAGATTATTTACATGGACTTGGTGACAACAAAGCACAAAATATAGCTCTATGGGGGTATTTCAAGAACTTTCAGAACATGATGCAAGCAAGAGAAAGGATTCCCCAGTCTCTTGTTGAGAAATACAAAGACACAATCTGCTTTATGGTAGAGACTAATCAGTGCCTAATGGAGGCAGTAGAACCAAGGACAATCTGGATCATGCCCATGGGGTATGAAGTTGATGAACAGATTGTGGAGCTGCATGTTTAACACATGCTAAGCCAACCTAAAGATCCAAAAGCAGAAAGGTTTGGAACCTTTAAGGAGCTGAGTATAAAAATCCATGTTGAACTCAGAGAACCAGAGATCAAGAGGAAGGTGAGAAAAGAAGTAGAAAATATTGCTCAAGGCCTTGGCATCTCAAAGGAGGCACTTGATGCCCACAAGAAAAGGATGGAAAGGGCTGAGGAAGAGAAAAAAGAGGCAAAAAAGGGAAGCAAGAAAAGTGCTCCGGTAGAAACTTCCACCCGGACCAGATCATCAAAGAGATCTGCACCTGCCATAGCCAAAGGCTCAAGAACATCAAAACTGGAAGTCTAGGCATCTGGAAAAGGAGAGAAAAGATCAAAGACAAAAGCCACAAGGGCTTATGCAAGTCAAAGAGATGAAGAGAAAACTGAATCAGATGAGGAGATCAGGAAACTAAAGAAGAAGAAGAAATCATCCAGTCAAGGAGAAGAAGAGAAGGAAGAGGAATTTGTTGAAAAACCTACTCTCTCCTTAGATGATGTAATAAAAGTAGTCACTATGGATGGCAACCTACAACCCTTAATAGAATTCTATGATGATTATAATGAAGCAGATAAAAAGATTCTGGAGGAAGCCACAGTTAAGTTTTTGAACATTTACAATAAAGCTTTTATTGAAATTATCTCTCTAATTCCTAAGAGTCTAGAGAAGGAGTTGGAAATGAAAAAGACCAATGCCATGGCAAAAGACCTTGAGATCCGGGAACAGATAGCTATTCAGCTATATCCTTCAATTGATCCCAAGACAATGAACATGGTATTCAAAGACTGCAAGGATGAATTCAAGAGCAAAGCAAGGATGAATCAGCTTATGCTTGGTGAGACCGACAAGGTAGCTAAGGACACTGAAGAGATTCTCTGGAAAACCTTCAAAAGATTTAATCTTCCTATCATAGAGGACTTGGGTACTGATCCCTCCACCATAAATGTTGCAGAAGAAACTCCTGAGAAAATGTCAGAAGAGGTGGGCCCCGAGTAGACTAACATTTCCCCTCTGGTTTCCCCTACAATCTCTGGATCTAAAGGAGAAGAAAAATTACAGGAGAAAGAAGCAGAGGTGAAGGAAAAAGAAGATGACAGTGCTAAGGTTGTAGAAGGAGAGAAGACTTCAGTAGAGAAAACCACAAATGCTAGTGGTGAAGGAGAGAAAACTCCTAAGGACAACTCCAAGACTACATAAGAGAAGAAACATTTGTCTCCAGCAAGAGACACTGCACAAACTGTCCAAGAATTCCTGAACAAAGAAACAATGGAGATTGATGAACCGGAGCTTCTACAAGGTCCATTCAATTTTGATTCTCTTTCTCCGGTACAGACAATGAAGATAGCTTCATTTGCTAATGCTAAGGCTAATGAAAAACTCCTAAAGTCTCATATGGAAGACTGTGAGTTAATAGAACCTGCTTCCGGAGTGCTAGAAAAGATTATGCCATTGTTTCAAAATGATCCCATAGCCTCCTCTTCCGGTAATCTCAAAACCTTAGTCAGCAGTGTTAGTACACATTTTGATTCTCTAGAAAAATCAGTTGAAGAAAAGGTCTGAAAGGAGTTTTTGGATAAAAGGTTCTCCGAGGTATAGGGTTTGATCATTAATGATAGGAGAAACATGAACATTGGGATAAAGAGCTTAGAAAATGCTCTTAAGGATGGCGGTGAAATATACAAATTTTGTATCTCCTGGTCCAAGGTAACAGTGGAAATTGAGAAAAAAAATAAAAGAGCAAGAGGACAAACTACTAAGCTTGTCTCAAAGTTTTGATCCTCTTTCATCCTCCATAATAAATCAAGAATGTCAAACTATTGCAATCACAAATGCAATAAAGAACTTTGAGAAGGAAAGAAAGAACATAATTAACCGGATGAGTGAACTTAGAAGGATTATTATCCCTAAGTTAGAGGCCATGCATGAGGCCATAAGTGAAGCTCAAATCGCAGCCCAGACAAATGATCCGACAGATCTAAAAAGGGCAGATGCATTTGCATTCCTATTGAGTGGGCATATCTCAATTTTGGACAGGATGAAACAGAGTTGGGTGACATAAGTTGTACAGTTGAAGAACACTTTTGCAGACATACTTAAGTATATGTAAGTACAACTTGTATATATATACTTATGCGGCTAAGTATAGTAAAATTTTTGAAAATTTTGGTGTATGGACCCTACCCTTTGCCATTGATGTCAAAGGGGGAGTGAAGAGCAGTGAAAAATGAGGAATCCAACTAAGGAGGAGCTCCGGAAAATATATATAAAGACAGAGCATCAGCCAAGGGGGAGCCTAGTGTAAACACTTAGTCATTTTTCACTAAGTGTTGCCATCAATGCCAAAGGGGGAGATTGTTGGCAAGAGACATGAAATGGATTCATGATTGTTGTCATTGATGGCAACAAAGTTCATCCCACACATCTGCAAGACATGGTGTGTCTCTACCGGAAGTTAGAGTGAAGAATGTTGTGGTCCGGTAAACAAGAATAGAACATATGGCAAGGTCTGACAGACAGGTCCGGATCTCTCAGAGGAAGTATCTTGGTAAAGTGCAAATTTGAGGAAGTAAAAAGTACTACCTTGTGTGATAGATTCCAAGGTTTTAGCCTCCGGAGATAGATGAGGCAAAATATATGAATACTTGAGTACCGGGTTCTTGAGTGACAGTGTGAACAGAGGAAGAACTGACTGACAGAACATCAGACTACTTTCTGGATGTGTTATTGATGGTGTTAAAGGTTATGAAGACATGAATCATGTTTGGCCAACATGATTAATGATTTCTACAAGTATATGCTTGATCCGCATTACTTGATGTGTAAGGATTCAGCCAACAAAACAGAGTTTGTGAGAAGATTGACTGTTCCAGGTGCCGACTAGAAAGATAATGAAATCACTTGTGCGGATATATATAGGATGGATTTAGTTGTGAGAAGTGTAGTGGTGATATGTGATATGCAAATAAAAGCAGAGCAGAGCAGAAGTAGTAAGGAAGGTTTGGTATGTGAAAGGAAAGTAGCATAAGAGAAGAGGAAAGATGAAGTGTAGCAGATCAGTGTACTGAGCCTAACCGGAACTGAACTCCAGCATATATGGATGCCTCCAATCAGTTCAAGTATTGTATAACACTCTTTTGTAGACAGTGTGTCTCTTGTAGGCAGTGTGCCTCCTTGTGAGCAGTGTGCTCGGGCAGTGAGCCCTAATTGGCAAGTGTCATTTTTGTATTTCCTTATTCTTCTAACAGAGAATAATCTTTGGGTTAATCACCCCATGGTTTTCTCCCTTAACAGGGTTTCCACATCAAAAATACTATGTCATGTGTTTTTCATTTCATGGTAATATTTGCTTGTTTGAATTAATGCTGCATTGATTAATAAGAAAGTTCAGAAAGAACAAATAATTAGGATAACTGATTCACCCCCCCTCTCAGTTATCAACATCTCTCTGTACATGAATTTGATGGCAATATGGTTATTGTGCTTTCTTGAGTGCAAAGAATAATATGATTATACTACTCCTCTATTTCCTTGTCTTTACTCCTTGCAAGATGATTGACATCTCCATTTGATCTCTCACCACTACAACTGTGTTTAGGTTGATGAGAATGAAATGGGTTTTCTGAAGCATGTTCAGCCATGGCTGCATTTCTAAATCTCATCTCTGAACTTTTCATTTGAAATTTGCATATTTCATTTAGAGCCCCAAAATGGGGATCGTCTTTCTATGGCTCAAAACTCTTCCATAACTCTATATCATGTATAGAACCACTGTATATTGCATTTGAGCACTATTCTAGATTTTATATATCTAAAGGCTTCCCTTTTCCCTGTGGGCTTCTATGTATGGCCATGACTTGTAGCTTTCATATATACAAAACCCCTCTTCATGAGGTCGTGGCATCTACTTTTATATTAGTATGAGCTTCTCATTTCGATATACACTTGTTTTCATGGCCATGGGGCCATGACTGACAATATATCTTTGCATTTTGACTTAAACTATAACCCTCATCTAGTAGTGTATGAATTTGTATGGTTCCTCCTGCAATCATAGCAAATAGATTTGACATTTATTTCACATGTCATTATAAATGACAATGGTTTCTTCCTTCTATATAAGGTCAGATGACATATATGACATATGATAGTTTGCCTGCTCTATTTGTCATTTTCTTGATGTATTGTAGATAGTCATATTCCATTGATCACTCCTATCACTATTGATACCTTGATCATTGAAATGACCTACTATTGTAATGCACATATTTGACATGGTTACTTTATCCGGAGCCTGTACATGTGATGTTGGTTCAGCTCATATCTTTTCTGTCATATTCTGATTGCTTCATTATGTACTATAACCTCTACACTCTTGAATGGAAAAGGAAAAGCTGAAGCACATGTTATTTTCTCTACAACTCTTGTAGCTCTTCACTTTATTTTGGATGGGAAAATGTCATGATGCTACATGTTGACTGTCAGTTGGCTATTCCTTTTCTTACAATATGACTTTTCTTTATCAGCTGTCCACATAGAAATGTATGATATTCTGTAGATGCTTATGGAGACTTGCACATTCTACCATTGTAGCATACATTTATTTCATCATGGCATAGAAGCATAGACATATCTTGATATGATCACAAGATGAAAAAGATATAACCTATCATGGTATTTTCTTGTGGATCAATTTGGCATTTATCACTTGATATAACATCCTCCTGAATAAACATGAGAGACCAACTACTTCATATTCTTGGCTGTTCAATTTGAATTTCTCCTGTAGGACTGCTTGCCAAAACTTGTCTTGATCTCTCCATGATACAAGATCATCTCATGCTTACAAAATGATAGCTCTTATGATTAATGTACTTTGTTTCAACATGAAAGAAAAATGATAGCATATGCTATTCCATGGTGGTTGTCTACTTGCACTTTAAATTTATTCAAATCATGCATAAACTGATATCTATTTCTAATATTTATTTATGACCAAATAGTTATGCATTGTTGCATGATATGTCCATTGGCAACTTCTGACATTAGACTGATGAAATGTACTTTATGTCCTTAATTTCTGATGTACACTATGAAAGATATAAAAGTGAAATACCTGTGAATGTCATTTTCCAAATGTCAGCTGAAGTAATGATGACAACTGTCATGTGCATTAAATGCTATCTTTAGAATAGTCTAGCTCATGTTGATGGTTTCACTTCCTTACTTGATCTACAATCATGAATATGTCCTAAACTAGACAGCAATGCATGTGACTGCTCTTGATATTCCTTCAGTTTATTATGTAATTAAAGAAATGTGAACAATGATTCTTTCCTTTTCCATTCATCCCTTCTGAGATTAAGGGGAAGCAACATGTTGGGCTCAACCCTTGTGGGAGCCCACTTAACACCACATGCTAAATGTCCTCAAACAGCTACTTGACTTATCCTATACCTGCATATGAAACAAACATATTAGAATAAAACTCTAAAATTCCATGATTGTTTCTTTCTCAGTTCCTTTTGCATATGAATGATGTTCATCGATTAGTGCAGTATAGACAAAGTGTTATTCCTCTTCTGATAGGATATAGGGATTTCATAACCGGAGCTCTAACAGGACCCTTCCAACATTTTACAAGTTCATGTTGAAGATCAAGAGCAGGACAGAAGACCAATTTGAAGATCGAAAACATCCAAGGCAATGATGGCTATGACCTTCTCTTTCCTTATCATTAGATACATAGTATTTTCTTTATATCTGCATATGTTCAACTATACCCATGGCTTGTGTGGGAGATTTGATATGTCATTATTTCTTTCAATGCAATGCTTATTCTTTTATGTATTTCAACTTGTAAATGAATAATCATTGTGGTGAATGAAATACTTATCTCTTCTGTAAATACTTTGCAATGCAATGAATGATCTGAAATGTTTTCCTCTTATGAACAACTAAACTACATTTAACACTAAAACACAATCGACTATGCAAATAATTCATAATAGAAGAATGTTAACCTTCACCCATAAAATGAACTTGTCACATCAACTCTGCCAATTTTTTAGCTGTGGTGAAAAAATGTTAACAAGGTGCACAAACCCCACTAAAATTATGAATGAAATTCTTATAGAAGCTCGCCAAGCCATGAAAACTTTTGGCTTGAAACATACTTGGAGTGAAGGCCAATCCAAAATCACCTTGACCTTTTCTAGATCCACTTTTAAACCATCATCAGAAACAACAAATCCAAAATACAACAATTTAGTTTGCATAAAACTACATTTCTTGAAATTTACTAACAATTTTTCTTTCTTCAACCTCTACAATACTGCCCTAACATGCAACAAATGTTTTTCCTTTGTCTTACTTAAAATCAAAATGTCATCAAGATACACAAAGACAAACTTACCAAGAAAAGGATTCAACACTTTGTTCATCAATCTCATGAAGGTGCTAGGAGCATTTGTCAATTTGAACGACATCACCAACCATTCATACAATGCATATTTGATTTTGAAGGTTGTCTTCCACTTGTCCCCTTCTCTGATTCTGATTTGATGGTATCCACTCTTTAAGTCAGTCTTCGTGAAGCACTTGGTTCAACTTAGACAATCCATCATATCATCCATTTGTGGCACTGGAAATCTATACTTTATTGTTATCTTTTTTATGACTCTTAAATCCATACACATACACCACTCTCCATCCTTCTTTGGTGTCAACACAATTGGTACAATACAAGGACTAAGACTTTCCCTGATTAACCCTTTATCCAAAACTCTTGTACTTGCCTATTTATCTCCTCATTCTCCATAGGCATCATTCTATATAGTACTTTGTTTGGAAAACTCACACTATGTATTAAGTCTATGCAATGACTAATGTCTCTCATAGGTGGCAATCCATTTGGCAATTGTTTTATCATTATATCTGCATATTCTTCCAAAATTTTTGGAATTTGTATTGGCAGTTTTTCTTGTTTCTCTGCTATCATAGTTGTTGTAGGCACGGGAATAAATACAAAACATATCCCCTCTTTCTTCAACTCTTTCAAGAATTTCTTTCTATAAATCAAACAAACTTTGGGACTATGGTCCACTTCATCTTCTTTATCCTTTAATGGATTCAAGGTGAATTCTTGTCCATCCTTCTTTATTTTTTATGTATTAGTCCCTCCATCATGTACAACTTGTCTATCAAAATTTTAAGGTCCACCAAACAAAATATGGTATACATCCATTCGCATTACATCACACAAAATCTCATCCTTATAACTACCAATTTAAAAGTTCACAAGGCATTGTTCTCTTACCACCAATTGATGTTCTTTCTACAACCATGAAACTTTATAAGGATTGGGATTCTTCAATCTTTTGAATTTCTCTATTTGTTTACCATCTTTTCACAAACAATGTTGTCTATACTACCACTATCCACTATCACTTTGCAATATTTACCACCTTACTTGCATCTGGTTTGAAATAAGTTCCTCCTCTAAACTAGTTCAGGTTTCTCCTTCTCTGGATTCAACAAAATCCTCCTCAACATCAAGGATTCTCCATCCTTAGGATCTTCTCCACACTTCAAAGAAGCCATACTTTCATTATCATCTTGTGAAATATTAATTCTTGTTTCTTTTCCTTTCCCACTACTTTGTTGTATCTAAGGACATTCAAATTCCCTACACCCAGTTTCTCCACATTGAAAACAAGTGCTACTGAATCCTCTTCCTCTGCCTCTTCCAAAAGATCCTCTACCTCCAAAATATTCACCTCTTCCTCTAGAATAATCTTCGTTTCCTTTACTTTCCTAGGTATTTACTTGTGATGTATTGGCCTCTCCTTGTTTGTTTGAATAACCATGACCACTGCTAGATTGTTCTCTTCCACATAAAAATATGCCTCTACCCTTGAAGTTATTTTGTTTTCTAGCAAGTTTATCTTCTACCTTCAGGTCATATTGATATGCTTCTTCTACACTTGTTATACATACCATACTTATTTCATCTTGAATAAAATAGTGCAAACCATTGACATACCTTGAAACTTTTTTAGCATCATCATCAACATGGCCAATCCGAATGTTTAGTCTATAGAATTGCTTTGTATATTCTTGTACATTCTTCTCTTTTTGTTTTTGGTTTTACAATTCCACTACATAATACAATCTCCAAATTCCATGAACCACTGTCTATAGTGCAAAATTCCCTATATTTGAACTTCTGAACCCTCAACAGTGAACATCGACTCCATTTTATAATTTTGGTTATGGAAGTTGAATGGTTTCCCACCTTGAAGGATTATAATTGAATCGACACCCAAGCAATAAGTCTTCAGCCTTTGAAATTGTTCCCTTATCACAGAAGCACAACTTTAAAGTCTTGTTCTTTGAAAAAAGTAATGCTAGTTGCACTAGTGACACTAGAGGCCTATTGACTTCTTTATCAACAACCCATCTATTGAGCTTCTTCTCAAATGCACCAGCTATGACTCAAACCTAAGACTTTCCATTTGCTGCTGGAGACCTCTACCAACTAAGCTACTGGCCCCTTGTGGCTAGCCCATCATTGGTCCAAGTGTGGCTTATTTCTAACATCCCTCCTTAAGCCACACTAGAGGTGCTTGGGGATCCTAGCCTGGCTCTGATACCAATTGTCGAGCTACTGCTCATATGGACCAACTAGGACTCAAACCTAGGACCTTACATTTGTTGTTGGAGTGCTCTACCAACTGAGATATTGGCCCCTTGTGGCCAACCCATCGTTGGTCCGGGTGTGGCTTATTTCCAACAACTTGATCACAAGTCTTGTGATGCCAATATGAATCAACATATCTTCCCCATCTTTATATTGTATGTGCATTCTCGAAAGTTGTGAGATATAATTTGGAGCACCAATAGGTGGTAGAAGGGGTAATAATATGCAAGGGAACAATAGTCGAAGTAGGTATATAGACAAAGAAGGGGGATGATTAGATGCACTAGGCAAAGAGGTAAATGAAGAAATATTGCCACTAACAGCTTGTAAGACCTCTAATCCATGTTTCTTGTTAATGAACAGGTTGTGAATCATATATATAGTTGTGTAGGCTTTTTCACATTAGCTAACCTAGCAAGTTCATTAACAAAGTCTTATTGTTCAACATAAGCATCATGATTATAATAATCTAAATTATACTCAACATAACATTGGAGAAAATTTTAGTATCTTTAGAGTGGGTAGGGATAGTGGAGCTCAGATGAACAGTCCTACTCAAAGGAAGATTAAGATCCTAAGTAGCTCGTGGCGTAAAAAACACATTATAGCTATGAAAGATAAGAAGGTAAAGTAATATAAATCAATTTTAGATGTTAAAAAATAAGACAAATTAGTGATATATTAGATCTAAAAATAAAACCCTAATGAGGAATCTAAGGGTGGGTAGGGTGGCCAAAAATGAAAATCACACAATGAAGCACAAGCCGTAGAAGGAGATATATAACAATGAAGTAACAATAAATAAGAATACAAACCTTAGTAAGATTTTAAAAATGATTAATCAATCAAAAAGTATAGATCTCAAACCTTAAATGAATGTATATACCCTAATGAAAAACTCCAAGGTAGTGTAAGATTAGATGACTTCACCAAATTGAAAGGGAATAAAATCGCTTATATGTAAATCTATCTAATTAAATAAATACATACAAGTAAAACAACATTAACCTAGATTAAATGATATAGCTAGGAATGGTAAATGCCTAATAAATGCTATTTTCTTGGGATTTAAAGAAGAGGATTAGGCACTTAGTTTTTGGTATCATGATTAAAATTAAGTGTTGATGTGACACAAAATTGATTCTTATATGCTCTAAAAATGATATCCTCGATGTACTTATTGTCTAGAAAATATTTAACAATTGCAATATCCCTTGCAGGTCAAAATTGTAATGTGTGTGATTGACCCCATGCTTAATGAAAATGTTTTGAGGCATAAAACTATTCTAAAACATGTAGTATTGCCCTAGACATCTATGTATTTTTATTACTTGGTTCATGTGAATCTCTAAATTAGTTGGTCCACAAGGAATGATAGTATTTAAAAATAACTAGGGAAAGGTGTTGGATTGTGAGGGTTCATGTTCTCCTTAGTCAACCCCCTAGTTTGTTGGCTTTACAATCTTTCTTGAGTGATTGAAGATAGGAGACTGAAGCATGCAATGTCCTAGATGATTTTAATGTAAATGTTTGTTCCTTTACTCCAAATCATAATATTCGTATGAATGAATGCTCCTTGTAGCATAGATGATCTAAGATTGCTTGATGACTTGTGTTAGTCTAGGAATATTAACACTATTACTTATATTTAAATAAGTAATTATGTGTAGATTCCCCACATGGCATAAGACACCTCAGCTGGGTGTGTGGCAGTTAGGAAGAGTCCTTCAAACTCTTTCACTCCACTTAGTTTGCCACATCTACTTGAGATCTCCTTAAGTTATGGGATTGACTCCCATTAACTCAAACTCTAAACACTATTTGTACACCACACTATTTCATAATTCATCACTGATTATGTGATTATGTAATTAATCATCTTTTGTGTGATTTTTTCTCGTTTTCTCCATTTGTGATTAGCATTCTATCAGTGATCTAAGTTCTATCATGGTATCAGAGGGGGGCTGAAGCTTGTTTGCTAGTTTATTTGGAGCAGAGGCCAAATTTGGAGGTCGTGTATTGGAGGCATTTCAGGTGCAAGGGGCATCTCTGTTAGGGTTTCTATGCCCGTGAAGGGGGTGTTTTCTCTAGCTCGTGAAGGGCAAACTGCAATTTTTTTTTCAATATCAACATTTTGCAGGCATTTTTTAAAGATGTGAGAAAAATTTGGCCTATGGGCCTTAGTTTCTCTTCTCTGGTTTGTGTTTTTTTTAGCAGATCTGAAGGTTTTCTACTGGCATTCTGGCTCCTCAGTCGCCTGGTTTGTTGTTGGATTTGGGTTTCATTACAGAGCCCCCACCATTTCTCTATTTGGTCGTGAGTTTCAAAGCTCTGTGGGTTGATTTTGTGGGACTCTACCCATTTTTTCCACAGTGGCATCGCTCTTTAATTGGGATTCCATTACCACGGCAGCGGCCAGACATCAAGTTTGTGGTTTCTTCTCTAGAAGATCTGGTTTGATTTGCATGGTTTTCTGGAACTTTTGAGGCATTTTTGGGTTGAACTTCATCTTGTATCGTGGCATTTAGAGTTTCAATGGCACCGTCAAAAGATCTCTGTTTAATCTCCCATGAAGAGGGGAGATCTTGATGCAGTTTATGGCCGAGCCATCAATTCTGTCGGAGCCACTAGCCATGGCCCCTATATGTTGAAAGATCAATAGTGATGGAGGCAACGCACGTTCTGGTGCCATGGTTGCAGTGGTCTTTCATCTTGGACATCCACACTCGCCGCAGAAGGCATTGTTTTTCACTATTGTTGCTCATCTTACATCAAAGGCTGCGTAAGAACTCAACAATGCCACATAGGCATTAGGATAAAAGTGCTTTTGTAGGAGGGGAGAAGGTCATTTCGTCCATCTACGAGGTTACAAGGATTTGTCACCAGCACCTCCAAATCTAGTTGGTCAGCTTCTTCACCACCTGGTCGCTATTTTTTATCTGTAGGAGTTCTTCCACTTTGATTGATGGGGTGATCGCTCCATACTCAACACTTGGCAATAAGTTAGTATTTGTGTTTGTTATGGTTACGATATGTGGCAGTTGAAGTTATTATTTTCTATTTGCAATCTTCTTCCACTTGTAGTTAAAACATGTTGTTTTAGATCTCTCAAGTGTCATGAACAACTAGTGTTTGTTACAAAGTTAGTTAACCATCACAAAAACTGCGAGAGAAACATCAATGTAACCTTCAGCTACAAATTCTGATGTCTAGTAATAAATGTAATAGTTAATGGATTAGCTAAACACCAAAACTGACATTTTATGCTAGAACTATAAAATCCAACATCATATGCTAACTCATAGAGGTTAGTTAACTATTTATATGGAGCTCTCAACTTTTTATTTCAATTAGCCTTGTTTAATGCACTATCATTAAAAGTGCCAAATTCAGGGGGGATTAAAATATTGATTCATAGGGAAGTTTCTAAAACAACAAATAATATTGGAAAAAAAAATATTGAATTATGGGGGGGGGGGGGGTTCATAGAGTTGTGTCAAGTGCATTTCAGAGTTGTGCCAATAGCACTTCCACAAAGATATGTCAAGTACACTTCCACCACTACTTCATCATTCTTCAACATTTTTCCCACATTGTATTGATATGTGTCACGAACATTTCCACTACAACATCACTATCACCTAATGTTACATGTGCATCCAGAGTTGATTTTTCGAGGACTTCCAGAGATTCATCATAGCAGAAGATTGATACAGATTTTAGAGTTGCTTCATAGAAGGCTTCCACATAATCTTATTGCAAGACTATCAATTTCAGTTGTATTGTGTCAAGTGCACTTCCATTGAGTCATGTACAAAACACTTTCTCATTTTCTCTCTTTTTGGAGAAAAGTTTTTTTTTCCCACAGGGTTTTTTTTCTTTCTCCGCATTATGAGAAACACATTTGTACATGGGCACCTGATCAGGCCTATTTGCCAAGACCCATCCTTATTGTGCCCACCTAAGCTGTGCTTAAGGGGGGTGTTAGTGTAGGAATATTAACACTATTACTTATATTTAAATACGTAATTATGTGTATATTCCCCACATGGCATAAGACACCTCAGCTGGGTGTGTGGCAGTTAGGAAGAGTCCTTCAAACTCTTTCACTCCACTTAGCTTGCCACATCTACTTGAGATCTCCTTAAGTTATGGGATTGACTTCCATTAACTCAAACTCTCAACACTATTTGTACACCACACTTGTTCATAATTCATCACCGATTATGTGATTATGTAATTAATCATCTTTTGTGTCATTTGTTCTTATTTTCTCCATTTGTGATTAGCATTCTATCAGTGATCTAAGTTCTATCAACTTGAAATGTTGAAATGAATATCTTACTAAAACATAATGAATAGTGACATGTGTACCAAGTTGGCTCCCAATAATTAGTAGGAAAGGGTAGAAGTCAATAAATTTGAAATTTAAAATATAAGCTTGGGTTAATTCCATGTTGTGCAAGATCAATCCCATCCATTGCAAGATTGACCAAGGACAATGAATGCAAAATATCAAAGCAATGATTAGGTACATAAAAATGTGAACTAATAATAAAATATATGTGTAAGAATAAATACAAATAGAACTAGAATAACATCAAATGTTTAGAAATATATTTAGGTGAGAAAAAACAAAAAATGATAGGTATATAAATTTCACCATTACAATATGTTACAATAAAACCAAAAGCTTTAGCCAAAAACTTAGTGTATTTGATCAACATGTTGTTCACTAGAGAGACATCTTTCACTTGTAATATTCTCCATAAACCACTACGCTTTAGCATCTCCTACACATCATGTTGTCATGCCACATAATATTGAACCATTCTAATGTTCGCATACGACATAATATTCACCATTTAGAATGGTGACATTGAAAGTTATTTTGATCAAACATATTTTCTTTCATCAATAAGTGTCTTATATTTTGTAGAAAAAACATATTACACCAATTTATTAAAAAAAAAAAAAGATGGGTGGAATGGTATCAAGCTTGAATGATTAGGTAAGATAAAGTCTTAAACAAATATATCAAAATATGAGACAAAATAATAAATGGCTAAATTGCTAAGTAACAAGAATTATATACCCAACATGTCTTGGCTGTCAAGAATTGGCTCCTTCTTCATTAACGTGTTTTCCATCTAGTGAAGGTCTTGGCTTTCAAGAATTGGCTCCCAACCCATAATGGTGAAGATTTTGAAATTAAATCATTGCAATTGAAATAATAATTTTAACAGCAGAAACAACCGAATAGAAAACACCATACACAACCATCATAATTTAGGAGGCAGAAATAAATCTATTTGTTTCCTTCAATTAACTTCCTCACTTTACAAGAGTTTCAATGCATCTCTTTATAGAGATTACAACGATTAAAATTAACATCAAGAAAACCTTCTAAAACTATTACATGCAAAAAAAAAAAAAAAAATCTGCAACTAACTATTTTCACTTTTGTTTCCTCAACATGCATTACACATGAGAAAACTTATTTAGAAACTTCTATAAAAACAAACTCTGAATTGAAGCAGCTACGCAAGCATCATTTATCAACATAATCCCCCTTGATGCGAAGGGGATTCAAGGGAATCCTTTTCCAACTAACTGTGCCTTCTATCTTTGAACATTACCATTACCATTATTGTTGTACTCTGTCTTGTAGACTTCCTGCAACCAACAACTATTGCAAATCACCCTTTCATACAATAAGACAATGACTTCCTTTGAGTCATAACAAACAATCATCAGTCACGTAACTCGAATATTCAATCTTTGCATGATTCTTTTCCTATTCAACATGTGAATACTTATGCTGGTACAACTTCTTATACACACTTGTGACCTTTCTCCAATTTGATCCATCTATCCATCCATAATTCATCAACATACAATCTGTCATAGATTCCCTCTTCCACTCTTTATTCCAACACATCTTTTCAGAATGATTCCTCAATCCACAAATACTACAAGGATGAAGATCCAAACAAGCATCCTTCTTATGTCCTCGCCTCTTACAATGAAAACACACCAAATTCTGCATTTTTTGAACCAATTTATCTACAAAATCATCTTCTTTTCCTTTACTTGTAACATATCCAAGACCTTTATACTTAGTCTTCACAACTGACTCAATGGGCTCTTTGATTCCTTGCTCATGCTTACCCAAACCTTCACCTTTATAACCAATTTTCTTCATGATTTTCAAACCAACATTATCATCAAAACAACTAGCTATGTTAGCAAATTCATTATCATTTTCCTCCTTACATTCTTCAGCAAAAGCAACTCCAGCAAACCTACCAAATGATTCATCAAAAGAATCTTTGTCACATGAGACTTCACAAACTGAAGGCTTTAATCTCAAACATTCATTTTCTTTTTTCAATTTTGATATTTCTTCTTTTTGTAAACTATTTTCCTTTTCTAATTTCTTCATCTTTTCTTCTAAATCTTCATTCATTTTTTTAACCTTATCAAACAACTTCAACTCTTCTTCTAATTTTTTATTTTTCTCTTGAACTTTCACCAATTCTTTTTCTAGAATATCATTTTCACATAAGTTTTCATACCTTTCCTTTCCTAACTCCTTTATCCTTTTCATATATTCTACATTAATCTTCTTAACTTTTATCAATTCTTTCTCCAAAAGATCTTTTGTACACATTAAATTTTTATTTTCTTTCTTTCCCTTTTTACCAATCTTTCCCATTAATTTTAACCACGCAAAAGAACCACTTAAATTACACCTTATTTTTTTTAGAAACCTTAGCTCTACTAATTTCTTCCAATGGATTCACACTTTCCAAGCATTAGATGCTGCAAAATCTTTTACCACAACATACTAATGAAGCTATTCAAGATTACACTACTACTGCTACAACATGCTCTTCAAAGACTCTACTCAAAAATTATTTTCCCATAGCTCAAAAATATTTTACACACTTCTCATATGACCAAAGGAAAAACAACCCAAACGACAATCTTCTATAACCCAAAAATCAACAATCTCCCTGGATCTTCTGCTTGATACCAAATGAAGATTTTGAAATTAAATCATTGCAATTGAAATAATAATTTTAACAGCAGAAACAGCCCAATAGAAAACACCATATACAACCTTCATAATTTAGGAGGCAGAAATAAATCTATTTGTTTCCTTGAATTAACTTCCTCACTTTACAAGAGTTTCAATGCATCTCTTTATAGAGATTACAAGGATTAAAATTAACATCAAGAAAACCTTCTAAAACTATTACATGCAAAAAAAACAAAAAATCTGCAACTAACTATTTTCACTTTTGTTTCCTCAACATGCATTACACATGAGAAACCTTATTTAGAA
This sequence comes from Cunninghamia lanceolata, assembly GCA_027924645.1. Lineage (NCBI taxonomy): Eukaryota > Viridiplantae > Streptophyta > Pinopsida > Cupressales > Cupressaceae > Cunninghamia > Cunninghamia lanceolata. The sequence continues at coordinate 51,258 of BSBN01000593.1, forward strand.
ACTTCTACAAAAACAAACTCTGAACTGAAGCAGCTACGTGAGCATCATTTATCAACAAATGGCTCCTTCTTCACTAACTTGTTTTCCATCTAGTGATTCAATTTCTTTCCTGGTAGGAGAAATAATCAATGCCAAGTGAGAAATTTGTCATTGTCTAGCAAACCAAAAACACCCTTATCAGAAGATTGCAAAGATATAGATGGAAGATAAAGTTACTAAAATCAATCATAATCACTATAACCCTGAACTGTGGTGAGATGAGATATAACAATAAAAACCACGAAAACCATATTCATGAGCGTTGCAAATACATTCAAATTGACATTTTTAATACAAAGATATGTTTAATATGACCCTTTTCTTCGCTGTAGGGATGAACATGATCACTCTATACGCATGTCATCCATTCTTTTAATGGCCGCATTCAAGCTTTTACTAGAATTAATATATAACTAGGATAGCCAAGACATTAGAGTTACTATAACCATGACAGCAACCAATGACGTAGATATCCACAGTTGAAAGATACTCTCACATTGAATTTGAACACTACGTAGATATCAAAGTGTTTCATAGTCGAGGCAAATTTTTGTAATAATCGTTGAATGGTCACCTTTTGGTTTTTTTAATTGAACAAAGCGTAAAATATACATGAGAATAAACAGCCCAATCAATAGGGGCTGATGGAATGGTCACCTTAATTGTGGGTTTTCCCGGAGCCGCCCTGATGTCAAGATATTTTCTTGTCTTTCACGATCGAAATGAATATTGGCACAATAATTATTAATTGGAAAAAAATTCATGTGATAATTATTAATTGGAAAAGATTTTTTCTTGTTTTGAAAATGCGCACAACACCTTGCCTATAATACGACGTTGTTCCGAGCTCAGAATTCACCAGTCAGGAATTTTTGGAAGGCAGTCAGGCGATAGGAGGGAAACAGAAATGTCTGATAAGGCTGAGCCTAGGCTTGTGGAGGATTGTGGCGGTATCATTAAACTTTACAGCGATGGATCCGTCGTCCGGGCAAAGAACCGACTTGAATCTCCCGTCCTTTCTGAGCACGATAATTATGGGCACATTCCATACAAAGACATTGTGTTTGATGAGGAAGCTGGTTTGTGGGCACGCCTCTACCTGCCGCCCGAGACAAAAACCAGGGTGCCCGTCGTAGTGTATTTTCACGGGGGAGGATTTTGCATGCTAAGCGCGGCGTCCACCGAGGTTCACCGTATGTGCAAGATGTGGGCAGCCAAATTGGGCGTGATGATCGTGTCTGCGAATTACAGGTTGGCTCCTGAGCACCGCCTTCCCGCCGCCTACAACGACTCCATTGCAGCGCTGCAGTGGATGGAGAGAGAAGGCGCGGCAAAGGATCCGTGGTTGCGCTCCCACGCCGACTTTTCCAAGGTATTTCTGGCGGGCGACAGTGCAGGAGGGAACATCGCCCATCACGTGGGCGTCTGGGCGGCGAGCAAAAATGTGGAAATCAAGGGTTTGATTTTGCTGTACCCGTTTTTCGGGGGAGAAGAGCGGATGCCGTCAGAAACAGAAAAGGGCTCCTCGATGTTAACTGTGGAGAAGTTGGACGGCTTGTGGAACATGGCTCTGCCCCTGGGAAGTAATAGGGATCATCCTTTTTCGAATCCCCTTGCGGAAGAGGAAAGCCTCTCCACCCTGAACCTTCCCCCAATGCTTATTGCTATTGGCGGACGCGATATAGTGAGAGATAAAGTGTTGCAATACTGTGAGGCTCTGAAGAAGTGGGGGAAACAAATTCAAGTGCATAATTTCGCCGAAGAAGACCACTGCTTCACTGTCATGAAAATGGAGGACCAAAGCTCGCTCGAACTTCTCGGCTGCATCGCTGAGTTTGTCAAATGAAACAGTTGCACGGCCTGAGAGAAGTGATAAAAGTTTCCACGATGTTACATCGTTTAGGAAAATATGAATAAAAGGAGTTCAAATTATTTCTGCATAAATGTCCTTTTATTTCTGAATAAAAGGAGTTCAAATTATTTCTGTAGGGCCTAATGTTGAGTGGTTGGCTCCCTCGTACTACTTGAATGGAATGATCATGATCTGTTTCAAGGGGCAATTAATTGAATTGATATGCTTCTAATGGAATTAATTGGGTCATTAATCTATTTGCCTGCTTGTTAAGAATCTCTTTCTAAGAATCTCTTACATTTGATGAGAGACTACCATATGTTGAGACTTTGCATCCAACCCTATCAATTCTAATAGCTTAATTGTGCACAATGTAGTAAACTATTGTACTTCCAACATAATATTTACTACACCCACGAAGATAGCAAACATTAGGCAATGAAGCTGGTAATCTCCCATGGACAATTTAATGCTATAGCATCTCCCTAAACAACTTATAGTACCTCCATTTGCAATTAGAACCTGAAGTTATGGAGGTAGACATAAAATAATTCAGATGAACAACTAACTTCTTGTTGATGAAGTTGTGAGTGCTTCTTCATTCTATCAACATTGTTACTCTCTCTTTGTTTAGGAAACCCACTACCTTGAGAGTTTGTGGGATGCTGGTGCCAAAAAGTGCATGAAAAGAAATAGTTGGTTGGGTATCTCCTAGTTACTCATCTAGCTCATTGCCAACCTTTAATATTTCTTCTTAATCTTCTTCTTCCTCACTCAACCCTTCAATGCCATAGTTAAAACATAACCCTTTTGCCCTGTCTTGCCCACAATATACAAAAGGGCAACACAACCAAATCAGGACAATTTGTTTTCCACCCATGATGCTACATTGGGTGTACATGTGCTAAAACCATATGCACAACTTGATAGCAATCACATGAGTGAGTGGTGTGATGACGACGCATGAGATAAAGCGTAAGGATTAACAATTGATGCCGATACTAGTATGCATTTACAAGAAACACACAATTTTTATGGGAGAAGTTGTAGAATGAAAGGTGATGTCATAACGCTTGATGCCTAAGGAGAGTGACCCCCAAAAGGTGTCACCCTTCATGGTCTCCAATGAGAGGTGACAAGGTCTTGCTTCTCAAGGCATGATCTAAAGTATTCTCTTAGCTAGAAATAAACTTATTGTGAAGAAGTATGAGTCACTTAGTTTTTTAAATATGACTATCTACAAAATTTTTAATTCATTTAAGAGACAAATAGGGTTAGATTGTTGCACTAAAAGATAACTACATTTCCATAATCAATGATTACATATGCTAATTTACCCTTGGTTTAAACATACCATAACGATATAATTCATTTAGTTATTGGGGTGTCAACTCGACCCTCACTTAATCCCATAATGATAGAAAGATCATCCCTTATGCAACTATTCTAACAACTACTTGCAAACTATCTCGTATTAATTTTATAACTACTTATTGGAACAAACCTAACATGTATCTTACCACTATTAAGCCATGGTATAAAAGGGGCATTGATGGCCATAACAACTTAGCATTGAACACATGCAATATAGATACAAATTATTAATGACTCTAAGAAAACATGGTCCAATGTGATAAATAGGTCATTCAATTCCCTATCATTATAAGTCTCAAACTAAAAGGGGAGAAATAGGATGGTTCTAACAAACCCTTATAAGAGGAAAGGACTACAATCTCCCTAACAAATTGTTGGTAAATAGATTTGTCACTGCAAATTTGAATGCGACTTTCTCAATGGACAACGACAAATGTCCCAATAGTTGGAGAAGTTGTTATTGAATTAACAGCTTTCCTCTATATTTGAGAGGGGCGGCTCCCTCGTATGATGGGGGTATTTGTGGTTTTTGTGTCCTTTTAACCTGAAAGTACAAAAAGGAGGAAAAGGAAAACTAACAATATGATTAAGAAAAGCTCTAACACTAGACATATGAATATTGGTTCAGATTTCTTAAAGTCAAAATGAGTTATGAGGGGATTTCACCATAGAAGCTAGAAACTATGTTCCTGAAAAAATATGATGAACTTCACAGCTAATGTTTTAATATGCAATGATGATGAAAAGAAGATGAATCTCAACATATGAAGAGATAGGTTTCTCTAGCACATTCAAATTGAGATAGCAAGATATGATTGTGTTTCATTACATCAATTGCATGATTTATATCAATGCTTCGATAGATGACCAATGTTTTACACAAAGACACAAAGGATTACCAATTTAACATACGAGAAACTAGTAATGATAACTCAGACGCACAATTGGAACATATGAACCAAATACACTCTTTATTATCTTTCATGAAATTATACAACTTCATAAAGCCTTCATGTACAAAGTGTTAAACAAAAAGTGTCTGAGAAACTTCTCCATAAGCTCCCCTCCAAAAAGTCTCTTTTGAAAAGCCCCTTCTATATTTGAAACTAGCCTTGTATTTATAGGCTTGCTCCCAATAACTACCTGGTAGCCTAATAACCACTTCATAACTACCTTTTTGAAATACAATGATTTAAAAATAAGCTTTATTTCAGTTATATTTTACCTAACTTTTCCAAAAATAAAGCTCATTTTCTAATTTTTGAATTACAATAAGTGACATAAGTCACTTTTACAAAAAAACAACTTGAGACTTGCAAATTTTGAGTTGTGAACTTCGCTAGGTTACTTTCTATCTCTATTTGCTCCATTAGGGCAACCAAACTTCACTAGATGCTGACAAATCCTTTGGATACCCGAATCTTAGACTCTTTTGTTTGTGCATACAAAATATGAACTGTGAAAATAGCATGTATTTCATTGACCACACCAACGCGATAAGCATAGATTGAATAATGTTGCACATTTTCTTGCTCTGATATAGTCACAAAATGCTATTATCATCATTTCCCAAGGCACCTCCTCTAGATCTGTGTTATTCACAAAATCATGTACTATTTCCTAGTATTCAATCTGAATAATTCCAAGTTTCTTTTTAGTTGCTCTTTCCTTTAGCAATTTCCTTCCCACTTGAATTTTGCTACCCACTCTTAGAAGTGTACATTCACATGTGATTTTGCCTCCCCTTAATGTTGTGAGAACCATTCTCATATCCAAAATGAATGTATATATTTTCAACAATAGGAACATTTAAACCATGAAGAACATCATCTGGATATGGAGAGCAATTAGAAATTATAAGACCTCTCATGGTCGAAACTACCTATTTCTGAATTTCCATTGTACTTGGGCTACAAATCGTATCTTCATGTGGGTTCGAATGAAATTTCATGTGAGTTTCAACCAAACCTTGATATCAGTAGCAACATCTATGTTTACAACAAGAGATCTATTTACCAATCCATCTATTGTAATACACCTATCCAATGCCCTTAAGTTGTACCCATGTTGTTATGGTCTCAATAGGGTATACTCCCTGAAGAGCTTCTACTCCTAACAAAATCCCATTTGTACCATCAAGGACAATATTTTCCATATCAGTTACTTCAACATTGGCTGGTCTTAGATAATCAGTCATATTGCCAACCACATGAGTGAGAATTGAAGGCTTTCTATCCATGTTACACTTGTAAACAACAACTTTCTAGAACAAAAAGATTTTCTTTAGTGCAAGATCAATCCCCCGGGCTTACACGAGAAAGGATGATACCATCTTCCCTTTGCGAAATCTCATCAAAGTGTTGTAAACCATCTATATTTTCAATCTTGACAAATATTTGGGTTTCGTGAAAATTCCCAAGCTTAGATAGATGAGCACGAACTTGTCTAACATCTTCTATATATTGAGTGTATGACAAATAAAGAAAGTTAATGCTGTTATGTAGTCCCCAAGTTGAGATAGCATGATTGTCCACAATGGTTGGTGCAGGTAGGGTGCAAGGCTAGATGTATATCTTGAATTTAAGATCAACACTACAAACTGCCAAATTCAAAACTACTTTACCAAGAGATGTCACGATCTTCTCTCAGTGAACAAATAGAATTGTTGAAAATGAAAACCAGAGATAAATGTTCATTTGCTTGGTAGACTTTCCTGTGAAAGCAAAGTTTCTTGCACTACGGCTTAAGAGTACAGTATGATATCAACTACAATTACATGCAATATATGTTGTCATTGTCCTGATTTAAAGTTTTCATTTGGCATATGTAGACTAAGAGGATAGTGGCAATGTTGCGAAACTGTCTCTTAAACCTGCCAAGCACATTTACTTGAAAGCTTCTAAAGGATCTTAGATGAATCCATCTTATATGTATTTTGCAATCATTACAGTAAACAAGACCACATTTATTTGGGGTATATTGTCAAACATCTCATGTGTCTTGTTTATGCTTTCATAATTTGCATGCATGTTTTACCAAAGCATTTATAACTGCAAAATTCTTATCTTGTTAATCTTTGATGGACATTCATAACTCATTCAAAGGATTCCATTTAGCAAATGGTGCCAATAGATTGTATTTTCTTAAAAGTTTCTAAAGTCTTTTGAATGAATCTATTTGCTATATATCTTACAACCAACATAGTTCAGGAAACCACATTGCTTTGAGGCATATTGTAAAATCATTCAGACACCTTGTCTATGCTTCCACATTATGCATATATGTCTATCGGGACAGTTTCAACAGTAATAGAGCACAAATTTAAAAGTTTCTATGGCCTTTTCAACATATCCATTATGTGTGTATCATGAAATCATTGCGTTCCATGACATGAAAAAAAATCTTTGAGGCATTTTGTCAAACAACAGATGCACCTTCTTGAATTGACCCTATTTACATAATGGTGTGAAATTAAGTTGATCAAAAGACATCTTCTGCTTGTCAAAATAGTTTGTGTGCCTTTCTAATGCTTCTTCATTATGTAGAAACTGAAAGATGCTGGTAAAGATAGCAGGTCAGCTTATGTAAAGCACATTTTCTTGAAGGTCTCCACGTCTTTTTCCAACAAGATCTATTTTGTGAATATCCTTCACTTGTTGAATGCCAAGAGACCACATTTGATTAAGGCATTTCTTTAAACCATGCATCACCTTGTCTGTGCTTTCACATTTCTTATATAGGTTTACCAGAGCAATTGCAACTACAATATCTAACATAAATCTTTCTTTATGATGCTTTGATGGATGTCCATACGCTGTTCTATGGAAGCATAGATGAAGAGAATGTTGGTAAAGATCATGGACTGTAGATTTACTCTTGCTGATTGCATTTTCTTGAAAAACTCTTAAAACATTCTCAACAAATCCATTTTGTAAAAGTTGCAAGTTCTTTGAGTAGTTATAATGACTATCCATGCACTCTATTTAGCAATTTGAACAAGTTGCAAAACCTCACTGTAAGGAAAGCACAGGTGCGGAAAACAGCTTCCCTAATGTTAATTCCCAGGGGACAGTGTAGACCAGTCACTTTTAAATTACAATAACACAGATGAATACACAAGAGAAACCAAAATAGACAATATTTAGAACACAGACACACAGAATTACGTGGGAAAACCCTTACGGGTAAAAAACCCACCACCACAAGAAAACAATCTTTATTACAGTAAGATATACAGTTACAATAAAGAACTCAGCTTCTTGCTCTGGTGTTTGATTCTCGACATCATACACAGTTCATCTCCCTGTACATTTACAGAACGAACCTCTATTCTAGTCTCATCATCATAATACCAACGACACCTATAGACATATCATTCTATTTTCCAATCTGCAAGAACAAGAGTCGTTACAGACTTCTGCTCTAACTGATAGAACAGATTCCTCATACGTCGCTGCCATCTAACCGTCGCAACGGTTCACATTTCAGTGAGGCGTTTAGTCCCACATGTACCAAGTCGCAAAGGACTTTGCAGTTTATAACCGCCAACAGGCGAAAGAGTATTGTCAGCAATTTTGTTGCCGACAATACCAAGCTTCCAAGTCCACGACATAACAACTCCCATCGGCCCTCAGACTTCACCTCCCACCGATGAGCATTGTCTCCCCGATCACCAAGGTTACCATCGGTATGACATTCTCCATCGGCAAAAGATCTAGCCCTCGCTCCGACAGAGGTTTGTCTCACCGATACCAATAAAACTTCCATCAGGATGTCCGCAGTACATCGGCCCAACACCTTTAGCCGACGGGTATTCTCTTGCCGATAGACATACGCCATCGGAGTGACTACTCCTGTCGGAGTAACTCTACAGTGTTTGGCCGATAGGCCCTTGTCTTGCCGACGACCGTAACCTTCGTCGGAGTGACTACTCCTGTCGGAGTAACTCCATAAGGTTTGGCCGATAGGCCTTGTCTTGCCGACGACCGTAACCTTCGTCGGAGTGACTACTCCTGTCGGAGTAACTCCACAAGGTTTGGCCGATAGGCCTTGTCTTGCCGACGACCGTAACCTTCGTCGGAGTGACTACTCCTGTCGGAGTAACTCCACAAGGTTTGGCCGATAGGCCTTGTCTCACCGATGCCAATGGTCTTCAACACGGTCCTGCCGATAGTGCTTCGTCACAGCGATGCCGACATCGCATATCCTCAGACCAATGAACCAAGGAACAGTTGAACTAAAATTCATTGAACCTACCAAATGAACTCTAGAAAGGTTCAACAAAGAGGTTCAAAACATAGGTTCAACTAAGAGGTTCAAGTAGTAATTTGAGACACAAGTTCTCTTCAATCTCCCACTTGTCGAAAACATTACTGCTACCTCTTAGTCCTCATTCGATTATTGAGAACTATGGGCCCGAAGACCCATTTCATCTGAGCACCATTTGAACTTGGCTGTGTTCACTGGTTTAGTTAAGGCATCAGCAACATTTTCCAAAGTGTCAACCTTTTCCAGCTTCACCTTCCTGTCTTCCACCATATCACGAACAAAGTGATATTGGACATCAATATGTTTTGTCCTAGCATGAAATGTAGGATTCTTTGCCAAACATATGGCACTTTGACTGTCACAATGAATTTGTATTTGCCCTGCATTAAAACCAACATCAGAACACAACCTTTTCAACCAAACAGCTTCTTGGCATGCACGAGTGGCTGCCATGTACTCTGCCTCTGTTGTGGACAAAGCGACTACAGCCTGTCGCTTGCTCATCCAACTGATAGCACCACCATGTAACATGAACACGTATCCACTGGTGGATCTCCGACTGTCAATGTCCCCTGCCCAATCAGAATCAACATATCCCTGAATACTGATAGATCTCTTAGACCCTTCTGAGTTTCCATGATAACAAATAGCATAGTCAAAAGTTCCCTTCAAATACCTCATAACTCTTTTCACAGCATCCCAATGTGATCTACCTGGATTCGCCATAAATCGGCTCAAAACTCCCACTGCTTGGGCAATGTCTGGTCTGGTACAGACCATTGCATACATTAAACTGCCAACAGCACTTGCATAAGGTACTCTCTTCATGTCACCAATTTCATTTGAAGATTCTGGACAATCTTCAACAGATAATTTCGTTCCCTGCAAAACTGGAACAACTAACTGTTTAGAATCAGACATATGAAACTTATCAAGAACATTGGTAATATACTTCCTCTGGCTGAGCCAAATTTTTCTCTTAGATCTGTCCCTTTTGATCTCCATTCCCAGAATGTACTTTGCTGCCCCCAGATTTTTCATTTCAAATTTCAAGGACAACTGAGATTTTAATTCTGAGATCATCCCCTTACCATTGCCAATGAACAACATGTCATCTACATATAGTGCAATTATAAGAATCTGGTCACCTTCAGTTTTATAATAGACACAATGATCAGATTTAGATCTCACATACCCCAAGGATAAAACATACGTATCAAACTTTTGATACCACATTCTGGGAGACTGTTTCAAACCATAAAGAGACTTTTTAAGTTTGCATACCAGATGTTCTTTACCTTTTTCCACAAAATACTCTGGTTGAGACATATAAATTTCTTCTTCAAGGTCTCCATGAAGAAACGCTGTTGTCACATCCATCTGCTCAATTTCAAAATCATATGCTGCTGCAAGTGACAACAGAAATCTAATGGATGTCAACTTAGCTACAGGAGAAAAGATTTCTCCATAATCAATACCTTCCTTTTGGGAATACCCCTTAGCAACCAGTCTTGCCTTGTACTTCTCAATACTACCATCTGGACCATATTTCTTCTTAAATACCCACTTACAGCCTACAGGTTTTCTTCCTTCAGGCAAGGGCACCAGATCCCAGGTTCCATTCTTCTCCAATGATATCATTTCACTATGCATGGCTTCCAACCAGGAATCTGAATCAGGTACACTAATAGCTTCTTTCACAGTCCTAGGTTCATCAGTATTAGTAAGTAAAGCATAGGCACAAGTTGAATCAGGTACTGAAAATCCATACCTATTTGGTTGTCTTCTTTCACGTGTAGATCTCCTCACAGGTTGAGGTGCAGGTTCAGGTTCTTGCTCTGGATCAGAATCTTCGGAGCTACTTGAACTCCTATCTGAACCATCTACACTTGGTGCTTGTTGTTCCTCTTTTACAGGAGTCAAAGGAACATTCACAACACTCTTTTCTTTCTTTTCTTCTGTCTTTTCTGGCTGAGGATCAACAACCAATGGTTTCAGCTCTCTGAAAATTACATTCCTGCTGTAGATTACCTTTTCAGTTTCAGGATTCCAAAGCTTGTATCCTTTAATACCGACTCCATAGCCAACAAAGATACATTTAACTGCCTTGTTATCCAACTTAGATCTTTTAACTTCAGGAATATGAGCATATGCCTCACAGCCAAAGACTCGAATATGTCTTAGAGAGGGCTTCTTACCAGACCATGCTTCCATAGGTGTCTTATCAACCAATGCTGATGTAGGAGAACGATTCAGCAAGTAACAAGCTGTAGCAACTGCCTCAGCCCAGAACTTCTGTTCAAGACCAGCATAACTCAACATACTTCTTGCTTTCTCCATCAACGATCGATTTAACCTTTCAGCAACTCCATTCTGTTGTGGAGTATAAGGTGTAGTTTTATGCCTTTTAATTCCATGGTCTACACAATACTTATCAAAATCCGCATTGCAATATTCACCACCGTTATCTGTTCTCAAGCATTTTAGTTTTCTACCAGTCTGATTTTCCACAAGAGTTTTAAATTCTTTAAATCGACTGAACACTTCTGATTTGTTTTTCAAAAAATATACAAATGCCCTTCTTGAATAATCATCAATGAACGATACATAGTATCTTGATTTAGATAAAGAAGGAACATCAACTGGACCAAAAACATCAGAATGCACATAGTCCAGAACACCAGAAGATTTATGAGAACTAGAGTAAAATGAAACACGGTTTTGCTTTCCATATATACAATGTTCGCAGAAATCGAACTCCAGATTACAATCAATCAGCCCATCTACCAGATTTTTGTTTTTCAAGGTTTTTAAACCTTTCTCACCTATGTGACCAAGTCTATGATGCCAGAGCATTGTTTTCTCTGCAGGAAGTTTAACTTCCATAGAATTTACGTCATGTGTTACAATAGTAGCCTTTTCAGATTTTACAGAGACATTATTACAGCACACTGGTTTAGCATCTAACCTATACAGAGTTCCAATGCGTTCACCTTTTGCCAGAACAATAGAACCTCTAGTCATCTTACAGCCACCATTCACAAAAGTAACTTGCACTCCAACATCATTAAGTTTACTAACAGAAAGTAAATTTCGAGCCAGACCTGGTATATGAAGAACTTCATTCATTCCCTTTATTCTACCATCCGGGAACTGGATTCTGACTCGACCTCGGCCAACAATTTCCAGTGTTGAATCACTAGCCAGGAACACCTTGCCACCAGCATAGGGTTCATACTTTGTGAACCACTCTCTATGAGATGTCATATGAAAGGATGCTCCTGAATCAATCAGCCAAACATCTTCAGAAGCAGGTGTTGCCAGAGCAGCAATGAAAGCATCAGCATCACTGTGTGAAGACTCAGAGTCAGAGAAGTTCTTCTTCTTCTTTTTCTCCTCTTTGCAGTCTTTCTTGACATGACCTTTCTGTCCACAATTCCAGCACTTCACCTTGGACTTCTTGCCAGGAGATTTTGATTTCCCCTCTGATTTGGACTTAGACTTCTTGTCCTTCTTCTTGCCTCTTTCCTTTGATCTACCACGAACTGACAGAGCCTCTTTGGCCATTCCAGAAGATTTCCTCCGCATCTCTTCAGACAACAAAGAGGCAACAATAGTTTCCTGAGAAAACGTAGTTGTTGTACTTCCAATAGCCATCACCAGATGGTCCCACGAGTCAGGTAAGGAACATAACAGAAGCATACAGCGATCTTCCTCTTCTATTTTTACACCTATAGATGTCAACTGAGCAACAATCGTATTGAATGCACTCAGATGTTCTGCTACAGATGCACCTTCATCCATCTTCAGAGAATACAATTTCTTTCTGAGGAAAAGTTTATTTACCAAGGACTTGCCCTGATAAATATTATTCAACTTTTTCCACAAATCACTTGCAGATTTCTCCTCATGGATATTCAATAGAACAGAGTCAGATAAACTCAGTCTTATCAGTCCTTTGGCTTTTCTGCATATCAGTTCCCAATCTTCTTGCTTCATGCCTGTAGGTTGAACTCCAGACACAGCAACCCAAAGATATCTATAGACTAACATGTCTTCAACTTTAAGTTTCCACAACTCAAAGTTTGTGCCATTGAATTTCTCAATGTCTATTTTGTCTGATGTACTTGCCATCTCTATTTAATTTAAAAAATAACTTTCTACAGAACTCCCACACAACAGAATTAACACAAAAAACCCAAACTACCGACAAGGATAACACAACGGGCCAGGCTCTGATACCACTTGTAAGGAAAGCACAGGTGCGGAAAACAGCTTCCCTAATGTTAATTCCCAGGGGACAGTGTAGACCAGTCACTTTTAAATTACAATAACACAGATGAATACACAAGAGAAACCAAAATAGACAATATTTAGAACACAGACACACAGAATTACGTGGGAAAACCCTTACGGGTAAAAAACCCACCACCACAAGAAAACAATCTTTATTACAGTAAGATATACAGTTACAATAAAGAACTCAGCTTCTTGCTCTGGTGTTTGATTCTCGACATCATACACAGTTCATCTCCCTGTACATTTACAGAACGAACCTCTATTCTAGTCTCATCATCATAATACCAACGACACCTATAGACATATCATTCTATTTTCCAATCTGCAAGAACAAGAGTCGTTACAGACTTCTGCTCTAACTGATAGAACAGATTCCTCATACGTCGCTGCCATCTAACCGTCGCAACGGTTCACATTTCAGTGAGGCGTTTAGTCCCACATGTACCAAGTCGCAAAGGACTTTGCAGTTTATAACCGCCAACAGGCGAAAGAGTATTGTCAGCAATTTTGTTGCCGACAATACCAAGCTTCCAAGTCCACGGCATAACAACTCCCATCGGCCCTCAGACTTCACCTCCCACCGATGAGCATTGTCTCCCCGATCACCAAGGTTACCATCGGTATGACATTCTCCATCGGCAAAAGATCTAGCCCTCGCTCCGACAGAGGTTTGTCTCACCGATACCAATAAAACTTCCATCAGGATGTCCGCAGTACATCGGCCCAACACCTTTAGCCGACGGGTATTCTCTTGCCGATAGACATACGCCATCGGAGTGACTACTCCTGTCGGAGTAACTCTACAGTGTTTGGCCGATAGGCCCTTGTCTTGCCGACGACCGTAACCTTCGTCGGAGTGACTACTCCTGTCGGAGTAACTCCATAAGGTTTGGCCGATAGGCCTTGTCTTGCCGACGACCGTAACCTTCGTCGGAGTGACTACTCCTGTCGGAGTAACTCCACAAGGTTTGGCCGATAGGCCTTGTCTTGCCGACGACCGTAACCTTCGTCGGAGTGACTACTCCTGTCGGAGTAACTCCACAAGGTTTGGCCGATAGGCCTTGTCTCACCGATGCCAATGGTCTTCAACACGGTCCTGCCGATAGTGCTTCGTCACAGCGATGCCGACATCGCATATCCTCAGACCAATGAACCAAGGAACAGTTGAACTAAAATTCATTGAACCTACCAAATGAACTCTAGAAAGGTTCAACAAAGAGGTTCAAAACATAGGTTCAACTAAGAGGTTCAAGTAGTAATTTGAGACACAAGTTCTCTTCACTCACAACCCGTACTTTCCTTCATTGGAGTATTGAAGATTAGTTTTAATTTTTCAAAAGTTAAAACATTAAAAGTGCAACTTCCGTGGAGTTATTAAAAAGTGAAACCCACACCTTCCTTTTAGTTAGCCAAAACTAAATGTTGCTTTCCATTTTCGCTTTTCCTAAGTAGCCTTCAAGTTTGCCAAAACTGAAAGTAGCCAGCTACTTTTACTTTTTTTGAAAGTTGCAGACCACTTCACCAAAACTGAAAGTATCCTCCCACTTTCACTTTTTTCTAAGTAGGCCCATAACAACTTGATTTTTAAAGCAAACTCTCTAGTTAGCCAAATTCACAAGTGATACCTTCTATATACTTAGCCAATTTCACAAGTTAATTAATTAATATATATTCTTTATCATTTTGGGAATAGTACTAACTTGTGAAAGTTACTAAGTCACTTTGACTTAAGTGAATTTTTAACTGAAAATAATCTCTTTTCCTTTATAACTTTCATGAAGTTATCAAAATTTTCAACTTGCAAACCTGGATCCTTATTCTGACTTGGAAGATATCAAAATAACTCCACATAGACAAGTTAAACATTTTTCTTCCTTCTGTGATCTCCACTATGACTATGTCATGCAGGCGTGAGAAATCATGAAACATGCATAACCTTCAACTAGAATGTTAGATTGTCATGAAACCTTGATATATTATCTGTAATGATGATACGAGGCTACATGTAAGAGGATTCCTCTCAAAATTCAAGAAAAATACTTGTTTAATTATTTCCACAAACCTCATGTGGGAAAAATGAACTTTTAAAATTTCATACACCGTGAGGCGTATGGTTCTAAAATCTTGCCACATTGTCCATAATAACACCACAAGATCCCCTACTAGATGATTTTGCTCTAGCCTTTATAGAAACCATGATTTAATTGTTTCCATAAACTTCCCACCAAAAAATTAAAGTTTTAAAATATCGCAAACCAGAAGGCATATGAGCCTAAAAAGTTGCCACATTAGGTGAAATAACCATAGAAACATTCTTGTAAAAGGATTTATTTCCAACCCTTGCATATTTTGAAAGATTTTGAAATTTAATTATTTTTGTGGTTTTGTTGCATAGTAGAACTACTTCCAAAACTTCAACTGAAATAAGCAAACAATTCCTCCTTCAAATTGGCAAATGACTTAACACTTTAGGAGAATTTGTGACTACGAGTGACTCAACATAGGAGTTTTGAAGTAAAAGTTTAAAATTTGGCAAGTTGAAAATGAGGCCAACACAAATATATATTACACCAAACATATTGATACTATTTTATTTTCCCAACTTTATTTAGATGAGAAAAATTAATATAACTAGAGTCTTATTTAAGCCTACAATACTACCCCATGCTTACACAATATGTCAGCGTCATTTTGATCATGTTTCACTAGATCCCTAACAATGTATTAAATATACTACAACCCACATAGTTATATACCACGAAGCATATTATTCATTAAGAATTGCATAAAATGAAAGGTAAAAATTAGCATAACATTACATCATGATGTACACTTAGGTGCATCACATAATCTCAAAGGGAATGTTGACATTTTAATCATAAACAAATAAATATTATCGAATTGCATGGCAATTTTAACAAATATAAATCCACGCTATGTGTAATTTATATCATAATGCCTACACAATAGGTCATTTAACATTAAGACAATGGGCATACAAATTTTATGGAGTTAAGTCACATAATCCTAAAGGTAATATTTCAAGTGGAATAAGCTTATCACTTTAATCAACATATAGTTATACCATATTTTAAACTAAATTTAACATAAATGGTTGAGTAATTCTCCCAATGTGTTTTGGGACTAAAATAACATGTTTCCAAATTTGCCTAAATCATAATCAGTTACATACTATAACCAATCAGTTACATACTATAACCAAGGAACTCTTAGCATACACACCTTTATTTTGTTAAAAAAATTAAATAATAACCTAATAATAATACTATAATGTAGAGGAGAAATTTAGCAAGGTAATATTATAACCTCATAATTCTAATCACATAATGTATAACCATAAGTGTGTGTGTGTGTGTGTGTGTGTAACCAACTTCTTTTATACAAAAATATATATATATATATATATATATATATATATATATATATATATATATATATATATATATATATATATATATATATATATATTCTTAATGGTAATAGGAATGCTCACCCAATTAAAACTATATATAGTTATAGGCTAAGTTTGAACTATTCAAATTAGCTTATATATTTTTATATAAATGTGAACCCTAATTTATTTATAAACCTAAAGTACATTTATAACTAAAATGATAAATTAGAAACCCTAACTCTCTTCTTTTCCTTCTATTTGTGGCAATGGGAAGTAGCCATGGACCAATGGATTAAATATGAAAAAACAAGAGATGAGTGTAGATATGGGAGAATTGATGCAAGCATTTCTTTATATTTATCTAGTTATTAGCATTCCCCCCTTTTTTGGTTTTGGTGGTAGTTATAAATATAGTTTTTTTCTAAATTATTTTTTGCACTACAGGTGGTGCCCAAGGAAAAGGGATGGCCTATGGGGGCTTGTGACCACCACAAGGTCACACCCTTGGAAAGATATTTGGACATTGTGGTGGCCAAAACCATCCATAGGGGTCAAGCCCCTTAAAAGAGGGGCTTTTGGCCTCCATATAGCAAGAGGGGCCACAACCCCTTTGTAATTTTAATATGCATTGCTACAATTTCTATTTTTTAAAAGAAATTCTTTTTAAATTTAACAATGTTTATGTATGTGAACCTTTTTTTTATATTATTTATTTATTTTATCTATCTTTAGAATATAGGGTAACAAATGACTTAGACGAATGTGAGTGGTTTGATAGTTTGACCAAAATGTTTCTAGAAAATGTTGTCTCATGGGATGCCATGATTTCAGGGTTTGTACAAACTAGTTAATAATTTATTAATAAATTATTTTCTCAAAACTGTTATTTCTGGATTATTATCATCTAGTTGGAATAAAATTTGTACTTTATTCAATAAAGACGCTTCTTACACATAAAATATAGAAACCTTTTTTCAATATAGAAATAAAAATATTAAAAGGTTCAAGATATGCATTGGTCAAAACTTTGGAATGAGAATATGTACAAATAATAGACATATTTTAGAAATATTCTCATTCCCATGAATAATTAGATTGTCAACATCTCAGATTAGCTTTTCATAAATTTTTGATACTTGTCCTTTCATTGACATATCTATTCCTTTGGCTTATCATGGGGATGGATCACATTATATTATATATGAAATTAAAAATCTTACATATGGCTATTTTCCTCTTAGAGATGCCATAATATAATATAGAGCATGGCCTAAGAAGCTTGCTATTACATCAGTTCATGCATGATAAATATGATCCCTTCCATGCATTCATTCTTCCTGCCTATTTCTGCCGTGGAGAGCACATGATCCTACCCCTGAGTCTGCTCACTCAAAACCTCCATGTTCATGTATTCAATGCCCGCCTTATATGGGGCCAACATCCTCTCTGCGATCATTCCCTTCTGGCCCCCTTCTTGGCATACACCCCTCTAAGCACGGCTTCACTAAAGCTTGGAGTAGTAGATGGGACAACACTCATGATAGTGGTGTGGTTGCTTTCGAATAAGAGATTACAACCCCACACCACTCCCCAGTGGTCTCCTTCCATAACTTGAGAAATGTTGGTGAAGATTTGGTATACCCTACTATCATGCACATGTCCTTGGCTCCACGACCCTGTGCCTATGACCTTTATAACTACCTCCCTTGTGGCTTCTTCTTGGAGCTGGAAGAGCATCCCTACTTGCTGCTCCTTACATTCCTCTAGGCAAGAGCACCTCAAACCCATGATCCTGTTGGCCGCCATATTTTTTTGCAGAAGTATCATCTCTTGAGAGCTATAAATAGACTGCCTTCTCCTTTCATCGATCTCAAGACCTGCTATATTCTCTGCAAGTATGACTTAGAATTGTTAAACTTGTAAGTATTTCATTCCTTTCATAGATCTTCATATCTACGCTAAGGAACCCGCCCATCCTCTGAATCGCTGAAATCATCAGATTTTCCTTATGCACTTCCAGTACTCTTAGAGACTTCATCTTTTACTTGTCCTTCCTAATCCACTTGCAAGATTGCGTGTAGTTTCTCCTAGCTGGTTGCATCTGAACCACTCACCTCCATCAAATTTTCCAAAGCGCCTTTGTTGGCTAAAACATCTGCTACTAAATCCACTTCTCTATAAATATGTCATATAGAGAATTCTAAGTCTTTTAGCGCCTCCCACACTCTTCTCACCCCTTTATTTAAAATCCAATTAACCGTTCCTTTCTTTTTAATGGCATTGACAATAAGCATCAAATCACCTTCAATCTCTATTTCTCACAAGCCCCTTGCCTTGCATTCTATGACCCCTTGCACCAGAGCCTCTAATTGTGGCACATTGTTTGAGGAAATTCCCAATGAACCAGAGGTTGCCCAAACTAGTTTTCCATCCTCATCTCTGATTAGACAACTGTAGATAGCCACCCCAAGGTTGCCCTTGGCAGCCCCGTCAAAATTAAGATTAAATCTACCACTTGGGGGGCCAACCATTTAGTCTTCTCTCTCTTCTTTTTCCCTTCACCCATACATCTAGGAACTTTCAATTCGGGTTATATCTTCATTACATAATCATCCCAAGATGTGAATTTCACTCCCCCTCTCGACGGGATTCTTGAGTTGAGTATCTCCACTACTCCATTCTCAATCTTCCTTTCACCACCTCATTGCTATTTTCTCTTCCTTTGAAGATCCTTAGGTTTGTCTCCCTCCAAATGTGCCACATAATCATGGATGAGAGCGTTAACTGAATTCCCCCCAGAAGCCTTTCTTTGTAAGTTTAGGCTAGCTTCTTAGGAAGTCTACTATATTGCTTCTCTTCTATCCTTTCTAACCCAAGCGATCTAAAAAGTAATTATAGCACTCCTCTAAAACTTGACAGCTTAGCACTAGGTGATCCAAACTCTCTTAATTCTGCTTGTAGAGAACACATTTGTTGGGGCCACTAATCCCTAAACTATTCAAATGTTCTCCCATAAGTATGCTCTTGTGAAGAATAGTCCAAGTAAAGGCTCCTACCTTCGTAAGTACTTGTCTATCCCAACATAAGTCCTTAGGCTAGCATTCTGACATTTCTCCACTCCTTTCCATTTTCAAAATGTGGTAGCCAATTTTGACTGTATATTGGCCATATTTGGCCCCGCACCAATGAATTTCATCCTCTTCCTTGTTAATAATCACCCTCATCTCCTTCATGATCTCTTTAAAATTAGCCTTGACCACTTCTTCTACATTGTATTCCTTTGCATCTGCCCACACCACTCTTCCGTGTTCATTACAATGCACAATATAATTTGCCACCTTTTACCCTCTAACTTGGATCATTTGATCTTTAAGTCCTTCGAATTCCTAAACCTTCTCTAATGGTTCAAAACCTTCCCACAAGTTTGACCAAAAATTTGCTCTTTTCCCATCATTTATACTCCATGTTAGGTGATCAAGGATTATTGATCGACAGTCCTTCATAAATCACCAAATAGCTGAACCACCCCTAGGTTGGCTATTGTTAGAATTCTATTAAGATCTGAATCATCTAGATATTTATTCTACATTATTCCACACCATAGTTTTTTTAGGGGACTTGGCCATTTTCCAGATTAACTTCGCCCCTAACACTTCATTCTGTAGCTTTAACTCCCTCATTCCCATTCCTCCTCTATCCTAAGGGGAAGTAACTTTCCCCCAACTTTAGATCAAGGGTATTCTTTTAACTTCTTTTGCTTCTTCCCATAAGAAATTTTTCCAAGATCCTTCCAGCTGAGACTTCACCTTTTTGGAACAAGTAAACAAAATATCATATGAATAGGGACTGCCCCAAGTATCACCTTAAGCATTGTGATCCTCCCGACTAGAGTTAACCATCTTCCCTTCCATGCTTCCAATTTACTCTTTGAGTGGGATATCACCTCTTCCCATAGATTCATTTTGACTACCCCAATGAATATAGGTACCCTGAGATATTTAGTGGGAATTTTGTCTGTCTAATACCCTAGGATAGTGGCGATTTGGTTTTGCCACCTTCTTGAAACATTGAAAAAAACAACCCTTGACTTTTCCTTATTTATGATTTTCCCTAAAAATTTACTGTAAAAGTCCAAGACTCCTTTGATTGTTTCCACTTTAGAGATACTAGCCTCCCTGAATATCATAGTGTCATCTACAAATTGTGCGTGTGTAATCGGGTCTAGATTCCTAGCTACCCTTACTCCTTTCCATCCTCCATTCCTTGACAATTCTTGATCAATCCTCCTAGCGCCTTTGCCATAAGAATGAACAAGAAGGGAGATAGGGGGTCCCCTTGCCTCAAACCTTGAGTCATTCCAAAAAAGCCACATAAAGAGTTGTTAACCACTATTGACACTCTTGTTGTTGATATACACTGATAAATGTTTTCTAGCCATGTCTGCCTAAACCCTATTCATTTCAAGACTCTCATTAGAAAGATCCATTTAACTTGATCATACACCTTACTCACATCCAATTTTATGTGCATAGTCCTTTTTTTTGATTGGTTAATAGAATGAATTGCCTCATTCACCAAGATAATATTGTCTACAATTTCCCTACCCGGAGTAAAACCATTTTGATTTTCTGAAATGATCCTTCCCAGTACCACTTTTAACCTATTTGCTATAGACTTGGAGAAGATTTTATAAACTGTATTGCATAGTGAAATCAGTCTATAATATGTCACTGATTTGCTCCCCACTTTCTTGGGAATTAGAATTATCACCGTATTGTTAATTTCTTTTACGAACTTATTCCTTTTTCTAAACTCTTCCACTATCATCCAAACCTCTTTCCCAACAATCCACCAACATTTCTGATAAAACTAAGTTGGGAAACTATTTGGGCCTAGTGCCTTATTAGGGTGCAATTGAAAGGTGACAATTCTCACCTCTTCTTTCATGAATGCTTTGTTCAACTTATTGTTTTCACCCTCTCCTATCATTGGATCGATATATCTCAAAATTTCTTCTATGTTTATCCAATCATGTCCTTCTTCCAGAGCTAGAAAGTTTTGGAAGTAGTCTATTATCTCTTTCTCAATTTGTTCAAGGTCATTTAGGGTTTTCCCATTTTTGTCTGTAAGTTCTGTAATTTTATTTTTCATTCTCCTCACTTTGACTAAATTGTGAAAAAATTTATTATTTTGGTCACTTGCTTCTATCCAACCTTCTTTGGCCTTGGCTTTCCAGAATTCTTCCTCCCTTGCTAATAATTCTTCATGTTCTACCAGTAATTCCTTCTCTTTTGCATAATTTGTTTGGAAAATACTATTTTTTATGACCTTCTAATTTAGAGCCTCAAGTTCCCCCTCCACTCTTTCTTTTTCTTTGAAAATATGCTTGAACGTGTCCTTTTTCCACTCCTTTAGTCTTTTATTGACATGTGCTAATATTTTGCAAAACACATAACTAACTGATCCACCATTCTTTGGACCTCTTCCCACCATAGCCCGATCAAGTCAATCAGATCTTCTCTTCTCCACCACATCCTTTCAAACTTAAAGTATGAATTCTTAGGTTTGGCCAATGCACTGATCTCTAGCCTAACTAGGTAATGGTCAGACATAGATATTGGTAGTATGTTTGATTCTAGCCCTAAATCAGTTTCAAGCAAATGTATTGTGCATAAGAATCTATCCAACCATTCTTCTATATTAGCAAAACCTTGTTTCATGTTTGTCTATGTGTACCTTTCATCTTTTGGTGGAATATCTAAAAAGTTCCCTTCCCCTACAAATTCCTTGAAATCATGCAAGGAGATGCTTTATACTCTCATCCCTCCTCTCTTCTCATCTAGGCCTAGTACCGCATTAAAATCTCCACCCAGCAAGATCTTTTCTTCCCCTATTGCTAAGCATTGATTTAGTATACCTCTCTATACTTCCCTCTGATCTTTTGATTTGGTTGGTCCATAGACACAAAAAATCCAAAATAAAAAATTTGTTAGAGTCAGATGTACTTTACCCGATATCCAATATCGTCGAACCTCGATGTCTTTGATGTCGACCTTTGATAGATTCCACATTAAACCTTCTCCTCTTGTAGTCCCTTTGGGCTCACTAAAAACTCATGTTAATGGTTTGCAGTGCATTAAGAATCTTGACGCCTCCTCTTGAATGAGCCTTGTTTCCTATAGCAGTATGATGTCCACCATTTTCTTAGTTAAATGGCACTTGGTTAAGCACCATTTGTTAGGGGCAGGGATAACTTTAAGGAACACCCCCCCTAAAAACACCTATAAAATCTTGGTGAATCCTAGCTAAGTGCTATAATTTTCCTAGCGAATCTTTCCTTTAAAAAAAAAACTATTTTTTTTGGCGAATCTATGCACATTATTAAAAAATTGTAAAATTGTGGTGAATCCTAGTGAAAATTCACTAAAAAAAATAAAACCAATGGCGAATCCTTCCTTCAAAAAAATTGCATATTTGGTTGACGCAATCCCCCATATATTCATTTTTAAAAAATTTTAAAGCAGGGGCTTGAGGGCAATAGCCACTGGCAGGGTCAACGGGTAGTGCCCCTTATGGGGTCAAGGGGGTAAATTAAAAAAAAAAAGATTAAAATAAAACTAAATTCTTGCCATTGATTATCATCTTGATCAGACGGTTATAGTTGAATTCCGTAGTCCTTTTGGCATGTGCCTTTTAAAAGGCTTGCTGGGGCCCAAAACAAATTTCGGGCCCCAATAATCCTTTTAAAAGGCACATGCCAAAACGGTCGCAATATTCAACTACAACCATTTGATTAAAATGATAATAAATGGTAATGAGTCAAAAGCATATTCAAAGTTAAATTAACCCTAAAGTATATGAAAAACAACTTTAATAATGGTGATATTACCCCTAATGTAATGACAAGGATATAATATTAATGGTGAATCCATTTAAGATTTATAATTATATTAAAAACTATTGGCGAATCAACTCTAATGATGAATAATTTACTTGGTGAAACAATTTAATTTATTGGTTTAAAAAAATAATTCTTTGGTGATTTAACCCATAAAAAAATATTTCTTTTGTAAAAATCAGGTGATTTAGCCCTTCTCTAGTTGTAATATATTCGCCAATTTTGAATTCCTAGATTTGAACTATTCGCTAATTGGCAAAGATTCGCCACTAAAAAAATCCCTAGTCAGGGGCATTCAAGACCCTAACATTCCATGTTATTATTTTCATGGCTTCCCAAGAGAAGCACTACCTCCCTTGGATCTCAACATATAGTTCCTGATGCTCATCAAGCCTTTCTCCGCTACGTACTCCTTTCTATTTTCCTTGTCTGTCTTTCTTCCCATTTTCCTCCTGATTCCTAAGGAGCCACTAATCACTTGTGATGCTATTTGGCTGATATGCCTATGATCTATGATGCCAATCTCCTCTCTATCCTTGAATTCCTCATCTTCCTTCGACCAAGTCCCACTCAACACCCCTTTTTCTCCTTCTATAGAGGCTAGAACCACTTCTAGTGAGGCCACCTCCTGACCTACCGAATCCTCTTTCCTTCTAGAGGCCTTCGAGTCCTCTAGTTGCCATGTTTACTCCATTTCATCCCGATTCCCAACCATCCCTTGCATCCTCCTCATTCCTTTCTATCATAGGAAAGCTCTTTAGGTCTATCGAGTTATCCTTAGGTTCTGCTTCTTCCCTTTTGGCCAACCGATCTTCTGCCACCTTCACACTTTCTCCTTCCTGTACCATTGCCTATTCCACCTTCCTCCATGTCACTTTGTCTTCTTGGTCCTCTCTTAGCTTCCTCAGTCAATCTTTTTCCATGCATCTCCTACTATTGCATCGGAGGCAAAAGAACTTACTCTCCTCTATCTCGATGTCTTGGATCCACGATCCTTCCATAGTGACTAGGTTGATTGACTTGGGGATTCTCTTTACTACTATAAATTTTATCCTTGCATAGAATACCAAATCAATGCCTCCCATGTCTAGGTCAACCACGTTTCCCAGCTTATCGCCTATTTGATATAAGCAATTTCCAGACCAATATTTGAATGGGAGGTTGTAAACCCTGATCCAAATTGGTTCTTTATAAAGATCAAAGATCTTAGGGTTGAAATTCAGTCTCCATTTCTGGATGAATACATAATCTATGCCAAAACTCCATAGTAATTTCGTCAATATCTCATCCCTCTGTGCTTCACCTTGGCAATCTACAACAAAAAACTACTTTGGGAGAAAGTGGACAACTTCATCTGCTTCCAAATTCTTTGCTATCCATCTCTTTATCTTCTCTTTTGACCTGGTTTCCCTATCACTCTTCCAATTAATGTTGAGCGGCTTAAGGATTCCATGTCTTTATCTATTACATTCACCACATTTATTTTCATGACTTCCTCCTGATCCAGCTCCTTAGTGTTTCACAAGATATTTGCAAAGGTTCTCCATGGTTACTTGAATAGGATTGTGTTCACTTCTATCGCAGCATATGGGAGTCTTCCTTCGATAGCCGATTTTTGCACACATTTTTCACCACCTTTTATTCCTTAGGTGCTCGCCTGCTCTTTCACAAAATTTTCTTGCTCCATCTTATATATATTTATTATTCCTTTGGCTTATATATATATATATATATATATATATATATATATATATATATATAACTTTAAATAAATAATTTAATGGAAAAGATATTGCTCATTGAGTGTTTAAAAAAAATCTCTATGTTCTTAATGACATAAGATATTGCATCCAATCTTAAGATTTTTATACCCTTTCTTACAAATCTTCTCTTTTTTTCAAGCATACAATATACAAGGAGAAAGATGGTCTATCATCTCTTAGTCAACAAGTGCACAACTTACAAATCTTCTCTTTTTTTTCAAGCATACTATATAAAACAAGGAGCAAGAAGGCCTATCATATCTTAGCCAAGGAACATCTAAGAAACTTTAAATGTCATCAACTTGATCTAACTCTTTAGAGAAACAATATCAATGGTGATGGTATGCTCTCTACCCAACCATTATTACTTCATCAAGCTATCTATGGCTCTCACCATCCCCCAAGCTAGGAGAGTCTATTAGGGCCCTAAAAAAGCATTTACATATGCATAGGAACACATGTATAAACTACTATAAAATGGGAAACTTATAGCTAAGTCAAAATACAAGGAGGAGAATCAACACAAAAAAACAAGACACCTAGTAAAAGAGAAAAAGGGAGAATTTTTCTTGCCAAGCATCCAAATAAAAACAACCAAATCCATCTACACATGATTTAATAAGGTCCTTACAAGTTCTAGACACAACCACAATATATAACAACTAGAAAATGGAAATTTGGAGAGCCTACCTCCCAAGGTGAAATAAGGTAGCTAAAGAGGGTGAACATTCTCCTTCCTCATTAATCCTTCTTTCTTTTTTTCTTTCATCCCCTTAACATTAGCTATCGAAAACCTCTCCAAGATGAGAAAAGAGAAGCAAGAACTCCAACAAAAATAAAGATAAACAAAGGGAAATCCTACCTTCCACAAGCCAAAAAGAGAGGTTTGAATAAGAGTGTTATGTTACTCATGCCCTTCCAATATGGTGGAGAAATTTGGCACCTCTCCCCTTCGTACACCAACCTTCCTTCTCTTTTATCCCATGAAAAGGACTTCTCATGTGAGTTAACATGGGATTTTTTCTAAAAGCATGGGGCCATTCCACCATTCAACACTTTTAGAAGGTCATGGGTTGATTTGAAGTACCTTGAGCCGAGAACCCATGCCTTAGTAGTTATTTCTCTTTTCAAGAGCCTCCAAAGTATAGCCCAAATCCCCAAATTGCATCTTACACCCATTCCCAAGTGCCCTACCCCTAGGTACTTTGGTTTAGCTCCCAAAAAAGACATGACAACACAAATTTTTTACTCTTTTATACACTATAAAAAATGGCTTAAAACTTTCATATGGGTTGCACTTATACACCCCATAGATGACACATGGAAACACACATAAACACCTTTACATTGAGCTGAAGTTTTAGAATAAAAGTTAAACAATAAAAATACTTGGCTCACACTAGAAGACACATTTATTTCAATGGAATAAACAAAGGAAAATCACATTTCTTCACAATGTGAAGTGGGGTAATTAGGGTACTAATGACTCTCCAATCCTCCCATTGACTATTGTATATACTTGGACACTTTTGAAAACATCAATACATCCAAGGTATAAATTGCTGAAACAAAGGAATTATAGCTACACAATTTACTTGGTATTAATTAAATCAAGATCACATACCTTCAATTTGATTTGACATGCATCCCTTACATGGACACAAACCAACCTCATAAAATAGAGTGATCAAATCTTGCCACTTAACATTATAAATTTTACACATCTAACTCTTGAGATCTTGTATAATATAATTATTTGAATCTAATCACATTTTTGTAACCCAACAATTAAGATTATAAGTCACTCTAACATTTGGGTCAACACTTTCCATTAACATTTATACTTTTATTTCATGGGATGAGTCTATATAGTATAAATCTTTTATGCAGTCATAATTTATTCAAATTAACCTAAAAATAATCAATCCACATTAAAAATTATTTTTTAATAAATCACAACCACAAGTACCTATTCAAGATAACTGCCTCCATTCATACTAAAAAAATTAACAATAATTAGTTATTTAACTGCATGGTGAAACCTAATATTGGAAAATATTGACAACATGAGTGCACTAATCTAGGATAGAAATTTATATGTAAGATAACAGATTTAGCTAGAGTTATAGGACTATTGACCATGACAAAATGTCTAATGTCAAAATAGGGTTGGTCCTTACATTCCCCACCCCTTGAGTTAGACTTCCTCCTAGAAGTCACTAAGGTCTAGTCAAAGTGAAATTCAACAATGTATTGGTAACCAATGCAACAATCAAAATAAACATCTTAGATTAAAATTTCCTCCAAAAAGGCATAGAACAAATAAGTTAATGGTACCAACTCTTGCAATATAAGGGTACCATATACATAATAAGATTTATAAAGTAAGACTACAAGATTGATTAACACAAACCTCTATGAAAGCTCTTAACTGAAACTCTCTGAATAGAGGGAAGGAAATTGTAGATCTAGAATCTCTAATACCATGTAAGAGTTGATGTTAAACTCCACAGGAGCCAAGAATCACCTACAATCAAACAATCTTTCCACAAGAGACAAGCAATAGAAATGCTTTGAAGCCAACAAATTGTATTAGATGCATATAGAATGGTATAATGTACAATGATAAAATCTTGTTATAAAGACAAGATTGAAACCTTAAGTCATACTAAGATCCTGACAAGTGTCTCAATTCTATGTCTTGAGACAAAATTATAACTTACCTAAGTAAGCTTAAGTATGTAAGTGTGAATATGACCTAATATGAACTAGTTAGGTAAAACACCTTTTTCGTGTACTAACAATAAGACCTCTAATCTATGTGGCTTGTTGATGAACATGTTATGAGTCATATCCACTAGTTGTGCAAGATATTTTACATTAGCTAAGCTAGAAAGTTCATTAACAAAGTCTTAATGTTTGATACATGCATCATAATTATAATCATCTAAATTATTCTCAATATGAGCATTAGAGAAAAGTTTAGTCTTATTGAAGTGGGTAGAAATAGTGGATTTTATATGAACACTCCTTCTCAAGGGAAGCTTAGGATCCTAAGTAGCTCATGGCAAGAACAATGTAGTATATCTATGGAAGAAAGGAAGATAAATCATAAATCACTTTTCAAGTTTAAAAAATAAGAAAAATTAGTGATATATCATCTTTAGAAATAAAACCTTAATGTGGAATCTGAGGGTAGGTAGGGTAGGTAAAAATGAAGATCACACAATGATGCACACATGCTAGAAGGAAAGATATAACAATGAAGTAACAATAAATAAGAACACAAACCTTAGTAAGATTTGAAAAATTATTAATCAATTAGAAAGTATAGATCTCAAACTCTAAATGAAAGCATAGACCCTAAAGAAAAACTCCAAGTTGGTGTAAGATCAAACAAGTTCATGAAAATAAAAGGGAATAAAATCCCTTATATGTAAATCTAAGCTAATTAAATAAATACATTTAATTGAAGCAACATTAACCTAGATTAATTGATATAGCTAGGAATGAAAAAAGTCTAATAATTTCTATTTTCTTAGGATTTAGATGAAGAGGATTAGAACTTAGATTTTGGAAGTCTAATGAAAAATTGACTCATATATGTTTTGAAATGATATTCTTGATGTAGTCACTGTTCGAAAAATTTAACAATTGCAATATCCTATGTAGGTCAAAATTATAGTGTGGATGGTTGATTGTATGTTCCATGAAAATTTTCCAGGGCACAAAACTATACTAAAACATGCAGGATTACCCTAGACATATATGTACTTTTACAACTTGGTTCATCCCAATCTTTTTTGTTTTTTGGTGCACAAGGAATGGAAGTATTTGAAAATAACTAAGGAAGGATCTAGATTGTGAGGGTTCATGTTCTCTTTAGTCAACCCCTAGTTTACCATGTTTACAATCTTTAGTGAGTGATGAAAGACAAGAGACTCAAGCCTACAATGTCTTAGATGATTTTAATCAAAATGCTAGTTCCTTAAATGCTCCAAATCAAAATATTCCTATGAATGAATGCTCCTTATACTGAAGATGATCTAAGATTTCTTGATGATTTTAAATGTTCAAATGAATTTATCTCTAAATACCAAGAAATAATGAATAGTCACACATGTATATGTGTACCAAGTTGGCTTCTATGATAAGTTAGGAAGGATGGGAGTCGACAAATTTGATATTTAAAAATTTGAAGTTTAGGTCAATTCCATGTTGTGTAGGATCACTCCCACCCATTGCAAGATTTATCAAGGACAATGTATGTAAAACCTTGAGGCAAGGTTTAGGTACATAAAAATGTGAATTGATAATAAAACATATGTGTGGGAATAAATTCAAATAGAGATAAAATAAATTAAATATTTTGAAGTGTATATGGGTAGGCAAAAAGAAAAATTAATAGGTATGCTAATTTTACCATTACAATATGTTACGATAAGACCAAAAAATCAAGTAATAATAATCTATAATAAACCTAGTCAAATTAATAATCCATTTAAAAGCAGAGAGTCTTTGATACTATTATGTGAAACTAATAATATCTGAATACTAATTAGAAAAGGAAAACATCTTCAGTTGACATTGTAATTTAAATGAGTAGCATGCAATTGTTAATAGTCCATATTTTAAGAGTTTGGGTGGGGAATTTGAAGATCTTAGTTCAAGATTTTTTTAGAGTTGGATAGCATTGTGGCAGTTGGGTATTTTCAGAGGGAGGGATGGTGTTGCCTTTTTTGTCTGTGGATTAGCTAATATGCTAAAGCCTAAATGGAAGGAGAAGCTTACTCCATCTGTGCAACTCATAGATTTTCATCAAACAAATGTTTAGGTGATGGCCATGGAGCCAAAGAGCTGTAAACTTATATATGGTTTCAATCAACAAGCAAAACATGCCATGCTTTATTTTAAGTATCTAGCTGCTGGAAGAGACCATAAGTTACTTTTAAGAAACTAGATTTTAAGGCAAGGAGTAGAATACTCTTACTCTGTGGTAATATTCAAGGGGAAGAGAATAGTTGGGATGTCAAAAATATTGTGGGGATGATGAGAATAACATGCTTTTGAGGAGATTGGTAAAAACAGGTTGGTGTTCCGAATAGAGTTTTGGGATGAATTTAAGTGTTTAAGCTAATACATGTCTTTCATTCAACATATACAAAATCTAGACATGGTCACTGTTATTGGCAGTGTTATATGATTGGGTGGGAGAATGTTGGATGGTCAATTAGTTCGTCATATTTCAATCTAATTAAAATCATAAACATTTTAATTTATATCTCTTAAACCTACATGCTTATTATTAAGCATACCCAGATATGATTCTAAGCTACTTTTGATTTATATTAGATGTTGACCCTTAAGCTGTCCAAATTCTAGTCTTGAAAGTAAAGTGAAATGGTACATTTTGATTTCTTTGGTTGCCATCTCCATAACATAAGACCATAGCTATTGTTCAAGCCCAGTTATTTGCAATGTCTAGAACTCTGCAACACTATAAATTAAATCATCAATAAATCTCTTGAGCACATGCTAACATGGATGAATAGCCTCTACAATGGAATTGCATTGTGAAAATATTTTGGAACTGTCAAAGATGTGGGAAAATGGATCACCTTACTTGACACACAACTCTTGGGAGGATTGAATAAATAGATGCCAGTACTTATCAAAATACAAATTTGTAGTCAAAGCATGTATAGGTTTAATGTTATATAATTAATTATGTAATATTAAAACATTAATTCTTAATATTTATAAACCAACATTAAAAAAATATATTTAAATGTTACCTTAATTTCCTATCTCCTATTTTCCTATCTCCTATTGACATATCCCTTGAACCTCCTATGGGTGCAAGTGCTAGTATAAAGATATGTTTAATATGACCCCTTTCTTCGATCTAGGGATGAACATGATGTCACTCTATACACGTTTCCACCATTCTTTTAATGGCCGCGTTCAAGCTTTGACTAGAGTTAATATAACTAGAATAGCCAAGAGATTAGAGTTAGTGTAACCATGACAGCAACCAATGACGTAGATATCCACAGTTGAAAGATACTCCAACATTGAATCTGAACAATACGTAGATATCAAAGTGTTTCATAGTCGAGGCAAATTTTTGTAATAGAATAACTGTTTATTATTTTTCATCTTTGAAAATGGTCACCTTTTGTTTTTTTAATTGAACAAAGCGTAAAAAATAAAGGAGAATAAACAGCCCAATCAAAAGGGGCTGATAGAATGGTCACGTCAATTGTGGTTTTTCCCGGAGCCGCCCTGACGTCAAGACTTTTTCTTGTCTTTGACGATCGAAATGAATATTCGCACGATAATTATTAATTGGAAAAAGTCATATGACCAGTTAGGTTTTCAAGATGCGCACAACACCAGGCCTATAATACGACGTTGTCCCGAGCTCAGAATTTACCTGTGCCTTGTTGTGTTACACGAATTTTTGGAAGGCAGTCAAGCGATAGGAGGAAAACAGAAATGTCTGATAAGACTGAGCCTTGGCTTGTGGAGGATTATGGCGGTATCATTAAAATTTACAGCGATGGATCCGTCGTCCGGGCAAAGATCCCATTTGAATCTTCCTTCCTTTCTGAGCACGATAATTATGGGCACATTCCATACAAAGACATTGTGTTTGATGAGGAAGCTGGATTGTGGGCGCGCCTCTACCTGCCGCCCGAGACAAAAACCAGGGTGCCCGTCGTAATGTATTTTCACGGGGGAGGATTTTGCATGTTAAGCGCGGCAACCATGCAGATTCACCGTATGTGCCAGATGTGGGCAGACAAATTGGGCGTGATGATCGTGTCTGTGAATTACAGGTTGGTTCCTGAGCACCGCCTTCCCGCCGCCTACAATGATTCCATTGCAGCGCTGCGGTGGATGGAGAAAGAAGGCGCGGCAAAGGATCCGTGGTTGCGCTCCCACGCCGACTTTTCCAAGGTATTTCTGGCGGGTGAAAGTGCAGGAGGGAATATCGCCCATCACGTGAGCGTCTGGGCGGCGAGCAAAAATGTGGAAAACAAAATCGAAATCAAGGGTTTGATTTTGATGTACCCGTTTTTCGGAGGAGAAGAGCGGATGCCGTCAGAAACAGAAAAGGGCTCCTCGATGTTAACTTTGGAGAAGTTGGACGGCATGTGGAGAATGGCGCTGCCCCTGGGAAGTAATAGGGATCATCCTTTTTCGAATCCCCTTGCGGAAGGGGAAAGGCTCTCCAAGCTGGAGCTTCCCCCGATGCTTTTTGCTATTGGCGGGCGCGATATATTGAGAGATAAAGAGTTGCAGTACTGTGAGGCTCTGAAGAAATGGGGGAAACAAATTCAAGTGCATAATTTTGCCAAAGAAGACCACGGCTTCACTGTCATGAAAATGGAGGACCAAAGCTCGCTCGAACTCCTCGGGTGCATCGCTGAGTTTGTCAAATGAAACAGTTGCACGGCCTGAGAGAAGTGATAAAAGTTTCCACGATGTTATATCGTATAGGAAAATATAAATAAAAGGAGTTTAAATTTCTGCATAAATGTCCAAACCCTGATTTACATCTGCAAGTGTTCTTCTCAAGTTCGGCTGGGCTTAAACAGTACACACGAAGCTTTGACTTGTTTAGGTGGCTGGTGAGCCCCTCTCTTATTGACATATTAACAAAACATAGTAAGAGAAAGGGCCCACCAGCCACCTAAGCTAGTCAAAGCTTAGTGTGTGTTGTTTAAGCCCGGCACTGAAGTTCTACTATATAATAAAAAAATACCAAAACAAATTTCTGCGGAAATGCTCTGAAGATAGGAGTTATCAAACTTTGAAATGTAGATGGTGTATTTGTGAAGCCAAAAGGTATTATCAAAAAATCATAGGGGCCTTTATGGGTTCAAAATGTTGTCTTATATACATCCTCATCTCTAATTCTAATTTGATAATAATTGGAACGAAGATCAAGTTTGGTAAAATAGACAATACATTTAAGCTCATCTAACAAATCAATAATTAATGGGATACTTACCTTTTCTTTGCAGTGCAATAGGAGCAGGAGGAGATGAAACGGAGTAGGAGGTAGAGGGGTCATGGCCGTGGCCGTGGGTGGGTGTTTTATCAATCACTAAAGTTTGGTGGGCTAAGTGTTCATTCTATCAATCAGAGTTCCCATTTGCATCATTGCACCGATCGATCTTGTTGGATTGGTTAGGAAGGTGCAACTTGAAGAGAGGAATACTCTACAAATGTGGGTTGGGATGTCCTACCCCCTAGCTAGTGAATCAAAACTACAATCAGTGGAAAAGGATTAGTGGTGTACTTGTTGAGCTTTATGTAATTAGGACACATCGTCCAAGTGTTGTCTTTCTTGCACCCTATTACCACTAGAGAGGAGTAAGCACTTTGACTATACTTGATAATATTTGCATCTAACATCCCCTGAACCATCTTCTCAATCTCACTTTTTTGTACATATGCTTACTTGTAGAGCCTAATGTTGAGTGGTTGGCTCCCTCGTACTAGTTGATTGGCATGATCATGATTTATTTTAAGAGCTAATCCTTTTGGTATCTATCCAAAACTACTAAATGCTTATCTATAATTGCTTGCAGATCCAGTGGTGTAGAAGACTTTGAGTGATATGCTTCTAATGGAAACAATTGGGCCATAAACCCATTTTCCCCCTTGTTAAGAATCTTTTACATTTGATGAGAGATTACCATTATAGAGACTTTGCATGCAACCCTCTAAGTTCTACTATCCTTCCCTCTAAGTGAAAACACATGAATAGCTCCTGAATGTTCATCTCAATTATGCACAATGTAGCAAACCATTGTACTTCCAACATAATATTTACTACACCAATGGAGATAGCAAACATTAGGAAATCAAGATGATAATCTCCCATAGATAATTTATTGCTATAGCATCTCCATGAACAACTGTTAGTACCTCCATCTACAATTAGAAACTGGAATTTTGGAGCTGGACATAAAATAATTCAGATGAACAACTAACTTCTTGTTGATGAAGTTGTGAGTGCTTCTTTAGTCTATCAACATTCTTGCCCTCTCTTTGTTTAGGAAACCCACTACCTTGAGAGTTTGTGGAATGCTAATGCCAGAAAGTGCATGACATGAAATAGTTGGTTGGGTATCTCCTAATTACTCATCTAGCTCATTGCCAACCTTTATCTTCTTCCTCACTCAACCCTTCAATTTCATAGTTAAAACATAACCCTTTTGCCTTGTCATGCCCACAATATACACTAGGGTGCTATGTCGAAAATGAGATCTAGGCTAACATGTACATTACCCTAAATCAATCCTTCTCCACATAACATTGGACCATGAATCAAGGACACTCAATACTCAGCTATAGTCATCAAAGGAGAGCTAAGAGGTCTGGTGATTGGTCTCTTTGTTGCCAAGAAGAGAGATCTTATGACTAATTACCAAATATAAGGTTTCAAGGGCTAAAATAGAGAAAATAGGAGCTACAAACTTGAAACTATCAAAAACCTAGAAAGCAGTGGCAGGGAGGAACTGAAAAGCACTGAGAGAACTTGATTCTAGAAGGTTTTGGTCATCCAAACAAAAGGTACCATGGCACTAGGTGTTGTAGACCCAAATTATGGTTTTGCAAGATCTTCGTATCTAGGTGCCTTCGCCTATGTGTCTTCCTATCTCCTATAACTTGTTATCTTCAAATTCATCCAGATGCGACCTACACATAAGAAAGAAGGAAAGAGGGTTGGTGCTATTTAGGAGCTTTCCTAAGTCAAGATCCATGAATGGTGTTTCCACATCCACAATGTCAATGATGAGATATCAAAGAGTGCGTGCCCTAGGAGGGCAGAGGCAAATATTAAGTATAATGGAATGCTATAGCAAAGCATAAAGGAAAGGAGTCACCATAAGCACGATATGAAGTATAATGGAATGCTATAGCAAAGCATAAAGGAAAGGAGTCACCATAAGCATGGAAACCCTAGCTTTCTTCATGTGGCATCACAACTTGACTCAAGAAACTTTTGTAGCCCAAAGAAGTAGAGAGATCTTCACAAGACATGCAATAAGTTAGTGCAACAACAATAATCCACCATAGAGAGCTTTAGAGAAGAATAGAGAGCATGAGAGAGAAGGAGAGGAAGTGCAAGTGTGCCTAGATTGCTTAGATGTTCAAATGAATAAACTAACTTGATTATATATGCATTCTCACTCACCAACAATGAATAAAACCAAATGGGGCCGACATGTATAAGCTAAGGAGGTGTTCTAAGCTAACAACAAAAATAGGGTTGGGGCTAACATTTGGGACCAGGGTGCTAGGCTTCTTGGTCCTTTAGCCCCACAAACTCCGGTGAGTGTTAATTAAAGTGGGATTAGACCTATCCTAACTTTATTTTGTCAGGTTTATTCATTGAGATCAAGATTTGATTGTTTTAGGTCCACCTGGGTGCTAAACTAGGTGTAAAATGGCAAGGGTACACATTTTACTCCATAAAATTTAGCCCCCACATTAGTGTGAGTATGATCTTATACTCATACTTGCACTAAAGTATGGAGAAGACATATTTCAATCAAAAAAAATATAGAAGCCATAGAATGTCACTAAAATTGAGGGGTGATCAAGCCCCCAAGTTTAGGATTCTAGGAGTCTGTGATGAATGGCATACACATAAGACACAATGCATAATTTCTACATACAATAAGCACTTAGAAACATGAGACAAGACAAGACATACACAAGGCATACACTTTAGAAATCAAATGTATATGTACACAATATAGAAAGTATACATGCTTGACATGAAGCATACACATAAGGCATAAAGTATACATAGAATACACATGAAACACACATGGAATACATGCAAAGCGCATAAGGAATACATAGAGAAAACACACAAAGCACGCATGAAAAATGCATAGAGGATAAGAATATACAAGGAGAATACATGCATCATACAACAATTATAAGAAGCACATAATAGAAGACCCTATGTCAACATGACAAAAGAGACCTCAATCTAAAGGTTGTCTCAATCACCATGCATAATTCCTCAAGATGCAATACGAAGAATGCTAAGAAGGGATTAGTTAGAAATAATAATAATAATAAGAGGATACAACTGGTGCAGGAGCTCCCCAGTTTAGTCATTTTGTTGGCTATTTCCTAGTTGGTTTTCATGTTATTTTGTTTTTCTCTAAGGCTTTGAAAGCCATTTTGATGTTTTGTAATAAAGACTTAGTCATTTAGATTGACTAGTCCATGAGGATGTTAGTAAGGCCTATTTTATAGGAATGCTTCTTTTAGAAACTTGGTGTTTTATGAAAAAAAGCCACTTCCATCGTTTCACTGCCTTTCATGGGTAGTTGTACAGATAGTAGGGAAGTGGAAAGGTTAGGAAAACTTCCTATAAACATCAGTTTGTATAAACATGCCAACAATGAATGGAGAGGAGTTTTATAAGGTAAAAACTGTGTTTTTCTACTTTTTGTTGAAAACAGCCATTCTGTACGGCCTGGTATGGACTGCTAAAGGAATAAGGTTTGAAAAATGTTTTAGATCTTTGAAGTAGCTCCCATTTGCATGTATTCTAAACTCTTGAAACATCTTGTGCTGTCTGTTTCAATCTATTTTGTTAAAATTGGTTTAAACCCTCCATATCTAGGGTTTTGAGATAGAATGGAGCATTTTTCCTCTGTCCCCTAAAGGTGAACAATCATTTTCAATGAGATGGAGGAAATTAGATCAGGTTTCATGTTTTTGTTGTTTGTATGGTTACTCTCCTCCCTCCATGGTGTGTGGCATGCCTCTAATTAGTCAAAAATAGTGACTAGTTAGTTTTGTAAAGGTAGAAGACAGGAAGAATACAAGAACAGTCAAATACTTGATCAAATGGTGGTTGATCTCTATGTTTTAGAATGAAGGCAGACCTACACAGGAGCCCAACTGATCCAGGCAAAGGGTCCTTGATTCATACCTTTTCCCTAACCTAAGACTAGACTATTTTCTAGAAGAAAAAAATAGTTTGCTATCAGAAAAATAGTCTGCTGTCCTAATCCGTGGTGACAGAGTACAGTTCTATACTTTTGCAGAAGGTAGTGAATCCATCATGGATGGTTGGATGAGTGTAAAGTTTGCATGATCATTGGAAGGTCTGAGGAGTTGATTTTGTGTGGTTAATCCTGAAGAACTACAAAGAAGTA
The DNA here is from genome assembly GCA_027924645.1 of Cunninghamia lanceolata. Taxonomy (NCBI): domain Eukaryota; kingdom Viridiplantae; phylum Streptophyta; class Pinopsida; order Cupressales; family Cupressaceae; genus Cunninghamia; species Cunninghamia lanceolata. The sequence continues at coordinate 88,372 of BSBN01000593.1, forward strand.
GTCTCCTTTTGGCACTGTCATAGGACAGTCACATGGTAACTTGCTGTCCTTTGTCCTGTATAACATAGTTTGGGTCTGCATGTGGGTGAATGGTTGCTTGTTCACATTGGGTATTTAGTATGCATTAAGTACTGATGGTCATTTGATGCTTTTGAGAAGTTATTGTTGATTGAATCAATTCCTAAGATTTAAGCCTTCCTCAAACATTGTCCTAGAACAGTCTTACTGTAGTTACTATCCACTGCCCTAGAGAATACATAAATTTGTCTTTTTGGTCAAAGACCTCATGATAGTCATGTTTTCTTGACAAGTATGTGTTAATAGTTATATGTGGACATTGTTGGTAGAGGTGTGGGTAGTTGGTTGTGAGTCCTTAAAAGATGGATTGTGCATATAGGTTGGATTGAGCAGTGACTCTCCAAGGTGAGAAATGGGTAGCCTATGAGGAGGACACTAGATAGTGGTCCTAGGCTAGGTCAATCTCAGTAATAGCCTTGTGTAGGCTTTGACTTCACAAACACCTTTGTTAACCTCTTAAAGAAAACATTGAGATCTAAGTTCATTGTGTGAACCTTATCCACTATTACCTTACCCTCTGCATCATATTGGTATCAGAGCCAATATTCTTATTGGAAGGAGTGTATGTCAGAAGAGGAAATTGAAACAAAGGCTAGTACAATGCCTCCCAAGACAATGAGTCAAGATGCCATCAAGAAGTTTGTGGAAGAGATGGTTGAAGCAAGATTGCAAGAAGAGAAGAAGTCTAAAGGTAAGACCAAAGAAGAGGGAAGTTCCTCTGACACAAATGAAGAAGTAGAGGTAGAAGAGAGTCCTCTGGAGTAGGACATGTCTGCAAATCAGAAAGCTTTCCTTTATGCACTTAGGGGTGCTCATGGAGACAGTGGTGATCCCAAGATGGATGTGCCCACCTTTCATGGCAAGTTGGATGGAGATGCTCTCACCAATTGGATAGAAGCTATGTGCAACTTCTTTGATTACAAGGAGTTCAATTACAGCAAAAAGGTCAAGTTTGCCAAGACAAGGCTAAGAGGTTTTGCACTTGTATGGTGGAACTATATGCAGAGTGAGAGGGAGAAGATTGGGAAGAGCCCCATCACTAAATGGAGCAGAATGGTGGCTATGCTCAGAAGCAAGTTCATGCCACCTAACTATGAGATTCAAATCATAAGGAGATTTCAAAATTTGAGACAAAAAGATATGGATGTGGCTGCCTACATAAAAGAATTTCATAGACTCAGTATGAGGGCCAATCATAATGAAGATGAGAAAGGGATGGTGGCTAGGTACCTGAATGGATTGAAATACAATCTGCAAGATGAGATAAGTTTAGTGTTACCAAAGATAGTGGATGAATGTTTCTTATTGGCCTCCAGAGCAGAGGAAAAGCTGAGAAGGAAGGGTGAACAAAGTGCCAGAGGTAGAGGTGGTAGAAACCAAAGAGGAAGAGGCAATTTTGGCCATGGACAGTTCAATAAAACTGAAAATAACAGTCAGCAAGAAACATCACCTGAGACAGAGCATAGAGGAGGTTTCAGAGGTTGAAGAAGGCATAATGGTAGGGGTAGAAATGGTGGAGGAGGTAGAGGACCAGGAGTCTTCACTGGAAGATGTTATGGCTGCAATCAAGTTGGCCATACAATGAACAAATGCCCAGAGAAAGCTAGTAGCTCTCATGACAGTGGAAAGAGAAATTAGCTGGTAAAGGATGAAGATTGTGAGAGTGTGAATTCACCAATGGGAAGTGCTGCACCTATTTTAGATGGAGAGAGTATGATGATAAAAAGGTCTATGTTGAAGATGCCATTGAAACAAGAGCCCCCTCAAAGAAAGAATCTTTTTAGAACCCAAGGCCTAGCCTATGGGAAACTTTGCGAAATCATAGTGGATTTAGGGTCTACTGAGAATGTGGTATCCACTGAGATGGTTGAGAAGTGCAAGTTGAAGAGGCTGCCTCATATCAATCGTCACAAGATTTCTTGGTTGAACAAAAACCAAAGTTTCATGGTGGAGGAACAAACTTGGGTTGAATTTGCAATTGGTGACTACAAGGACAAAGTGCTATGTGAAATCATCCCTATGGATGCATGTCACCTGCTTCTTGGCCGCCCATGGTAGTATGATGTTAAAGCTCAGCATGACGGTGAGAAGAACACTTATGTCATCACCAAGAATGGAAGAGCATTCAAAATGGATCCTTTGTTGGAGCAGCCCAGGGGGAAGGAAAATAACAATAGTGTCATGTTGGTGAATGGAAAAGAGTTCCTAAACATCTTGAAGGAGAATGACAATCAGGGGTATGCCTTGGTCATGAAGCCCAAGAGTGGAACAGATCAGCAAGAATAAAAATAGAAGGAGATTCCATTGGAAGTGCAGCAACTTCTAGATAAGTATCAAGACCTTGTGGTAGAGGAAGTTCCCAACTCCTTACCACCCATGAGGGATATTAGTAATCAAATTGACTTAATACCTGGTGCTACATTGCCTAATAAGGCTGCATACAAGCTGACTCCATAGCAAAATGAGGAGGTGGCAAGGCAAATTCAAGATCTCCTGGAGAAAGGGCTGATTAGGAAGAGTCTAAGTCCTTGTGCAGTTCCAAGTGTACTTGCTCCTAAGAAGGATGGAAAGTGGAGGCTATGCACAGATTCTAGGGCCATAAACAAGATCACCATAAGGTACAGATTCCCAATGCCAAGGATTGAAGATCTTTTGGATTATCTAGGAGGATCATGCTATTACTCAAAGATTGATTTGAAATCTGGATATCATCAAATCTGGATTAGACAGGGAGATGAATGGAAGACTACTTTCAAGAGTAATGAAGGTCTTTATGAATGGCTTGTTATGCCATTTGGTCTTAGCAATGCGCCAAGTACATTTATGCGCTTGATGAATGAGGTATTAGTTGAATTCATTGGTAAATTTGTTATTGTTTATCTTGATGACATACTAATCTTCAGTAGGACAAGGGAAGAGCATGTGAAGCATGTTGGTCAGGTGTTGGAGAAGCTGCATGAGCACAAGTTGATGATCAACTTAGACAAATGTGAGTTCATGAAAACTAAACTTGTATACCTAGGATTTGTCATTTCTAATGGTTGTTTGAAGATGGATCCCTCTAAGGTTGAGGCCATTCTCAGTTGGCCTACCCCAAAAATAGTGGGAGATGTGAGAAGTTTCCATGGATTGGTGACTTTCTATAGGAAGTTTATCAGAGGCTTCAGTCACATTAGTCCTCCCATCCTCAACACTATCAAGGGTGGAGTCAAATGTAGATTCCAGTGGACAAAAGAAGTTGATGATAGTTTTGAGTTGTTGAAAACAAAGGTGGCTGAGTTGCCTACCTTAGTACTCCTTGATTTTGATAAGGTGTTTGTTGTTGAGTGTGATGCAAGTTAGCAAGCTATTGGTGTTGTTCTCAGCTAAGAAGGACATCCGATGGCATTCTTTTTAGAAAAGTTGAATGAAGCCAAGCAAAGGTATTCTACCTATGACTTAGAACTCTATGTAATGGTGCAAGCTCTTAAGAAATGGAGACATTATTTGCTGCCCAAAGAATTTATTGTGTTTACTGACAATCATACTTTAAGCTTTCTTAACAGTTAAGAAAAATTGAACCATAGACATGTTAAATGGATGGAACAGCTACAAGTTTATACCTTCACAATTAAGCACAAAAGAGGTGTTTCTAATAAGGTGGCTGATGCATTGAGTAGGAGGTTGCTTCTTATTCATGAAATTCATTTAGAAAGCATGGGTATTGACTGTTTAAAGGAGCTGTATAAAGAAGATTCTAATTTCCAAGAGGCTTATGATGTTTGTGTGAACTTAGCTAACACATTCCATGGAGAGTATGCATATTTCATTTTGCAGGAAGGCCTCTTGTTTAAAGCAATTTGTTGTGTGTCCCTAAGTGCTCCATGTAGGACAGCATCATTAAGGAGAAGCATAATGGTTCTTTAGGAGGACATTTTGGCTTAGACAAGACACTAGAACAAGTCACAAGGTTCTATTTTTGGCCAAAGGTGCAATCAAATGTAAGGAAGTATGTAGCTAGTTGTGCAATCTATCAAAGAGCCAAAGGTGTGTATTCAAATGCAGGTCTATACCAGCCCCTTCCCATTCCCAACAGACCTTGGGAAAGTATCAGCATGGATTTTGTGCTTGGGTTACCCAGGACAGCCAGAGGGGTGGATAGTGTGTTTGTCATTGTTCATAGGTTTAGCAAGATGGCTCATTTTGTGCCATGTAAATGCACAAATGATGCATCTCATGTTGCAGGTCTATTTTTCAAAGAGGTAGTAAGGATACATGGTTTACCATTGTCCATTGTAACTGACAGAGATTCTAAGTTTGTAGGTCACTTCTGGAGGACCTTGTAGAAGAAGCTAGGTACACAGTTGTCCTTTTCATCAGCCTACCATCCACAAACTGATGGTCAGACTGAGGTGGTTAATAGATCACTTGGAAACCTTCTAAGATGCCTTACAAAGTAGCATGGTTTGGCATGGGACTTGGTTATCAGTCAGGCTGAATATGCCTACAATGATTCAAGGAATAGGAGCACTGGTAAAAGTCCTTTTGAGATAGTTTATGGCTTTCATCCAAGAGGGCCACTTGAACTGAAGGATCTCTAGGGATGGGATAGAAGGAGCGCACTTGGTGAAGAGTTTGCTACCTCCATGAAAATAGTCCATGATCAAGTCAAGTTGCAACTAGAAAAATCAGTCACAAAGTACAAAGAAAAGGCAGATTTGAAGAAAAGAGAAGTATAGTTCAAAGTTGGTGACTTAGTTATGGTATATCTAAAGAAAGAAAGGTTGCCAAAGGGTCAGCCAACTAAACTCCTGATGAAGAAGATTGGGCCATGCAAAATAGTGCACAAATTCGGTCCAAATGCATATGAGATTGAGTTACCATCTGGCCTTGGTATCTCTCTAATTTTCAATGTTTGTGATCTTTTTCCTTTCAGACCTCCATTGCCTGGTGAAAGTGGATCAAATGTGGTGGCTGAAGATGCTGATTGGATCAAGGATTTGCCTCCAAGCAAACCTTTACAGTTGGAGTACATTTTAGATTCCAAGGTTGTCAAGAAGACTCAGAGAGGTGTCTATAAAGACTACTTGGTGAAATGGAAGGATCTTCCTGATTTAGAGGCCACCTAGATGACTGAAGCAGATATCTTGAAGCATGGCATAACACTTCAATAGTTGGCAACTCAAGAGACTTGAGTTCTACCTACAGGGGGAGTATGGGGTAGGAGCTCCCCAGTTTAGTCATTTTGTTGGATATTTCCTAGTTGGTTTGTTATTTTGTTTTTCTCTAAGGCTTTGAAAGCCATTTTGATGTTTTGTAATAAAGACTTAGTCATTTAGATTGACTAGTCCATAAGGATGTTAGTAAGGCCTATTTTATAGGAATGCTTCTTTTAGAAACTTGGTGTTTTATGAAAAAAAGCCACTTCCATCATTTCATTGCCTTTCATGGGTAGTTGTATGGACAGTAGGGAAGTGGAAAGGTTAGGAAAACTTCCTATAAACATCAGTTTGTATAAATATGCTGACAATGAATGGAGAGGAGGAGTTTTATAAGGTAAAAACTGTGTTTTTCTGCTTTTTGTTGAAAACAGCCATTCTGTACGGCCTGGTATGGACTGCTAAAGGAATAAGGTTTGAAAAATGTTTTAGATCTTTGAAGTAGCTCCCATTTGCATGTAGTTTGAGCTCTTGAAACATCTTGTGCTGTCTGTTTCAATCTATTTTGTTAAAACTAGTTTAAACCCTCCATATCTAGGGTTTTGAGATAGAATGGAGTATTTTTCCTCTGTCCTCTGAAGGTGAACAATCATTTTTGGTGAGATGGAGGAAATTAGATTAGGTTTCATGTTTTTGTTGTTTGTATGGTTACTCTCCTCCCTCCATGGTGTGTGGCATGCCTCTAATTAGTCAAAAAAAGTGACTAGTTAGTTTTGTAAAGGCAGAAGACAGGAAGAATACAAGAACAGTCAAATAATTGATCAAATGGTGGTTGATCTCTATGTTTTAGAATGAAGGCAGACCTACACAGGAGCCCAACTGATCCAGACAAAGGGTCCTTGATACATACCTTTCCCCTAACCTAAGACTAGACTATTTTCTAGAAGAAAAAAATAGTTTGCTAACATAAAAATAGTCTGCTGTCCTAATCCGTGGTGACAGAGTACGGTTCTATACTTTTGCAAAAGGTAGTGAATCCATCATGGATGGTTGGATGAGTATAAATTTTGCATGATAATTGGAAGGTTTGAGGAGTTGATTTTGTGTGGTTCATCCTGAAGAACTACAAAGAAGTAGTCTCCTTTTGGCACTGTCATAGGACAGTCACATGGTAACTTGCTGTCCTCTATCCTATATAGCACAGTCTGGGTCTGCATGTGGGTGAATGGTTGCGTGTTCACATTGGGTATTTAGTATGCATTAAGTACTGATGGTCATTTGAGGCTTTTGAGAAGTTATTGTTGATTGAATCAATTCCTAAGATTTAAGCCTTCCTCAAACACTGTCCTAGAATAGTCTTACTGTAGTTATTGTCCATTGCCCTGGAGAATACAGAAATTAGTCTTTTTGGTCAGAGACCTCATGATAGTCATGTTTTCTTGACAAGTATGTGTTAACAGTTATATGTGGACATTGTTGGTAGAGGTGTGGGTAGTTGGTTGTGAGTCCTTACAAGGTGGATTGTGTATATATGTTGGATTGAGCAGTGACTCTCCAAGGTGAGAAATGGGTAGCCTGTGAGGAGGACACTAGATAGTGGTCCTAGGATAGGTCAATCTCAATAATAGCCTTGTGTAGGCTTTGACTTCACAAACACCTTTGTTAACCTCTTAAAGAAAACATTGAGATCTAAGTTCATTGTGTGAACCTTATCCACTATTACCTTACCCTCTACATCAACAACACATCATACAAATAATCTATCTTAAAAGAAGTGTTTCTACTCAAGGAAATACACCAAGCCTTACAAAATAAGAAGGTGTTGCAACCATACCCAAAGGTACTCTAGCCACACTCAAGTTGGTGGTTCCAACCCTTCTCGCAATCATGCAATGAGCTTTAACAAGATAGACTCAAGATATTATTTCTAAGTGTGCCACAATCCTTTCCAAGAGAGTGGAGTAACAAAGATAATCAACAAGTGCTTTGATAAAAGGATGAGAGTAAGGCTCATAGTATGATATATGCCCGCCACCTGAAAGTGATTGCTAACTCCATCATGGAGCAATTGCCTTTAAGGTAGAAATAAGAAAGAAATATAAACTAGGCACAAGAGCTTTCTAAAAGCACATGCACAAATGATATGTGTTCTCAAAAGCTACATCACAACAAGGGGTTTCCCCAGGATGAGAAAACCAAGACAATGCTTGTAGGCATGATACACAATGGCTTGTGTAGTCATGGTACGAAACCAAGCATTGCAATAAGGTGCCATATAAATATGAGGACAACGGAAGAAAGATCACATGAAAGTAGAGTGCACATAAATTAAATCAACACATGAAAGGATTCTAAATCATCCAAAAGAAAAATAAGGAAATTTCAAATTATGACATATAGAAGAATGAAGATACATATAGATGAATGTCACACTGGCTTTGTTCTCCTTGTGGCCTTGAGCTAACAAGGTTTCCAAAGGAGAACTAACCATAAAAAACATCACAATATGGGAATAACATTATGTACAAACATAATACAAATGAGAAGAAGGGACCACACTTGTGATTCAACCTATAACAAATCAACCTCCCACAACATGCTTATTATAAAATAAATGGAAGACAAGTTACTCTAGGGACTACATCAAGTGTGGTGAAAACTAGAGATGGATACCGTGTTCAAAGTTGTTAAATTTTGGCACCCAAGACTTCAAATTCTTTAGTGGAATGGCCAAGCGCTTGATGATGTGCACAATAATGAGGCATTGAATGATTATTTTCTTTGACCTTTTTGTGTGTGGGAGGAGGAAGAGTGATTAAGCGGTCTTTGAGTAGACTCAGAAACATACACTCTTGTTGAGATAGAATATAAGATATAGGTGGAGTAGGAAGCAATCCTTTTTATTATGACCATGGTGGAGAGAATGTAGGAGAAGGATGAAAACCTAAACCTACTTTAGACAAGTGTGGTGTTGGTTCCACGAGTTCCTTAATTCCTTGTTCTTTGCATCCTTACCCATTTCCATTGTATCCTTGTTTATTTAGATAATTTTGAATCCATGCCCATAACGCATCTCCAAGTCTGAAGGAAGAGGAGAGGTCATTTGACTATCTTTGTTGAAATGAGAACTATCATCATGTTTTGAAGGATATGGAGAAGGATCATTCTTTTTATCATGGTGAGGAGGGTCCATCTTTGTTTCAACAAGCCCATGGGGGTTGAAATCTAAAGGGACCTCATCATTAGAATAAGATGATTCATTAGATTGAGCTGATAATTTCTCACAAATGGTCACCATTTCTTTAGAAGAAAGTTGTTCTTCATCAATATGAAAAGTTCCATCGTTATTACTTTTGAGTTTAAGTTTTTTAGGAGTAGGAGATTGTGTTGAAGAAATTGTATTAACCTTCAAGGTTTTTGGGTGTGAGGGTGAGATTTTATATTCACCTGCAAAGGAGGGTGTAAAATCTAACAAACCCCAATCATCACCAAAAAATGCATTCAAAGGACTGACACTGCCCTAACCCTTACTGTTGTTAGCAACGGAGGATAGTGGTTTGGTTTTTGTTAAAGAAGGGATCAAATCACTTAAAGGAATTTAATGTCTCACTTCAATTGTAAGAAACTTTCTGGAATCAGATCAACTTCAATTGTTATAACGTGCTCATGTTTTCCCTTGCATGGGACCGGAAAGACAAAGTGGTGACTTTTTTGTCCCACAACTTTGTGCATATACCCAAGCAAGTTAGGTTATTAGTGTGTAAAGAACTAGTTTAACCAATGGATATTAGACAATTTCAAACTTGCAAATGGATAGATAGTACATGTATTAAATTTGAGAAATGCAATGAGCAATTTTAATATTACAATGAGTAGAAAAGATATATATAGGAATGGTGGTTGAATAACCACAAAGGCCAGGCATACCTGACCAACCAACTATAACTAGATCAAACATAGTTATAAGTTGGTAATGTTAATAATATTTACAGTATTATTAACATAATACAAATAATGATGTAATAAAAATAAACCTAACAATCATCCTTATTGCATCATATGGCTAAGAGACCAAAGTATGAAAGTTTGAAAAGCTTCAAGCTTCATAGTTGTAAATGATTTTGTAAATATATCTCCACGCTACTCTTAAGTCAAATAAAATTGGAGCTGCCTATTCTGTTGGTGAACATGTTCATGAATATAATGGCACTAAACCTCAATATGCTTGGTACACTCATGAAAAACTAGATTGTGAACAAGCTTTGGGACATTCTGATTATCGCAAAACAAAGTGGTAGGACCTGTCTCAGGAACACCCATGCCTGTCAAAATGCAATGTAATCATATCACCTCATAGACAACTCCCCCATGGCATGATATTATGCCTTTGTAGAAGAGTGAGCAATAGTAGTTTTCTTTTTTTTCCCCTAAGAAATTAGACCAGATACCAAAACAAAAATGAATCCTGAAGTAGACTTCTTGTCATCCACAAAAGCTGCATAGTCCACATCTATGTATCCAGATAGAGAAAAATTTGCATTCTACTTGTACTCTAGGCCATATGCAATTGTACCACAAATGTATCTCAAAACCCACTTTCTTGCCATCCAATGAACAACCTTAGGTTCCTACATAAACCTAAAGAGATATTTGACAACATGGTTGATATCAGGCCTGCTATAAGTCAGGTAGATGAGACTACCAATCAACTGACAGTAGAGAGTAGCATTCAATTGAGGTGATGGATCATGGTAGGAAAGTTGCAAACTTGTCTCCATGGGAGTTGACATCGGTTTGTAATCTTCCATTTTGAACTTCTTGAGCAATGTCTTGGCATACATTATTTGAGAAACATAGATTTGATTCTTTTGTTTCCACACTTCAAGTCCAAGACAATAATGCAAGAGCCCGAGATATATCATGTCAAATGATCATTTGAGATCATTCTTCGTTGCATCAATCATTTATGGAGAACTCCCCATGATGACCAGATCATTGACATATATACAATCACAATTATAATCTCCCCTCTTTGTCTTCGAGGTAGAGATTGGGATCATATGGATTTTTTAAGAAACCATGTTTAAGGAGATGCTCATCAATCTTTATGTACCAAGATTGAGGGGCATGTTTATGACCATAGAGGGATTTGATGAGTCTACACACTTTGTGTTGTTGACCTGCTGCAATGTATCCCTCGAGTTGAGTCATGTAGATTTCTTCCATGAGATCTTCATTAATAAAGGAACTATTGATATCTATTTGATGGAGTTTCTATCCAAACTGTGCTTCCATAGCCAATACCATACGAATAGTTTTGATCTTTGTTGTAGGAGGAAAATTTTCATCATAGTCAATGCCTTCCTTTTGTACATATCGCTTAGCCACAAGTTGGGCCTTGTACATGTCTTGATACTATCATTTGCATTATATTTGATTCTAAAAACCCACTTGTATTCAATAGCCTTCTTCCCTAGTGGAAGATCAACAAGTTCCCATGTATTATTCCTCAGTAATTCCTGATATTTTGCATCTCTGGAATCTTTCCAAGGTGGTGACTCAAGATCTTGTTGCACTGTTTCTAGTTCTAAACTCTAAATAACTATACACATAAGGGCCATGTCTATGTCTGCATGAGACTTGCTATGGGTTTTAGGCCCACTAAAATATGTGTTTGAAACTACATCATCTTTAGCATCCTTCATTGTGGATTGATACTGCTTAGGAAACATTTTGTGTATAGGAGATGAGGATTGAGGTGGTAAAAGAGGGGGAAACTCACCAACAAAAACAAAACCTCTTCTTGTGCTTCTTCATCAAGTTCCTCATGTCTTTAGGTTTAAGAATTCTTGGTGTTTGTGAACTAGCAAGTGATGGAGAGGAAGAGGTGTTGCATCCAATTTCCTCATCAAAAACAACATCCTTTCTAATGTACACCTTCTTGGTGGTTGCAACCATAAGCCGATATCCCTTTGACTTCAAACTGTACCCAAGAAAAACTACATTTCATAGACCTATCATCCAATTTTGTTCTCTGAATTTTGGGGACATGCATGAAGGTGGTACATCCAAACACTTTGAAATGTGAAATAGAGGGATTCTTCCTAGTCCAAGCTTATTTCGATGTGACATTATCAAGCACTTTGGTAGGTGCTTGAATCAACAAATACACTATTGTATGAACTGCTTTAGTCAAGAATGCAAGAGCAAGATTTGCATCCTTCAACATGCATTGCACCATTTCCACAATAGTACGATCATGCCTCTCTGCAACACCATTTTGTTGAGGCATATACACAGTGGTCAACTATCTTTGAATGCTATGTTCTTGTAAGTAATTTACAAACTACTTGTGAATTCCCCCCTCAATTTGAGTGAAGGGCTTTGAGAGCTTGACCTAATGACCATTTTGGAAGGGCTTGAAACTCTTTGAATTTTTCAAAGGTTTGATCATTGTGAGCCAAACAATAGACCTACATTTTTCTTGTATAATCATCCACAAATAGAAGAAAATACCAGACATTCTAATGAATGGATGGCATTGGCCCACATAGATTAGTATGAACCAATTCTAAGGGACTAGAGGCTCTATTTTCTATAGCAGGAAAAGGAGCCATATGTTGCTTTCTAGCAAGACAATGTGAGAAAAGAACTTCTCGTTTTTGAATGGGGGGAAGTCCTCTCACCATATTTCTCTTACTCAATGCAAGAAGATAACCAAAATTGAGATGGCCAAATCTTCAATGCCAAAGAGTTGTGGATGCATTCATTTTCAATGCAAGTGCTTGGTCTTCATGTGAAACATCAACAAGTTGAAACATCTTTCCAACCCCTGAAGCATGATCTACAACTACACCATTTCTAGTTTTGTCTTTGATAAGATAGTTTCTTACCATTATGTTGATCAAATTCAACTTGTAGGTTATGCTCTAACAATTGACTTAGAGAAAGTAGGTTCTTTATGAGCCATGAAACATAAAGAACCTTAGCAAGGTTGCATTTGTGAGTTTTTATAAGCAATGATATATGTCCAATGCCCTGAACATCATAAGAGGTGTCATCACCCAATGAAACTTTCCCATAGGAGGTTGATGGAGTGAGATCACAAAACCACTCTTGTTCACCTATCATATGTTTGGATGCACCAGAATCAACATACCAGACTGAACTCTTTGAGGTGGAGGCCTAGGTTTCTACCACATACAAGAAATCTTCTTCATTTGAATTACTTGTAGATGCAACATTGTCTTGATGCTTATTTGGCTTTTTCTGCCAATTGAGATTCTTCTTCTTGTCCCCCTAAAAAGATTTATGTGGCTTTAATTGACTAGATTCATTATTAGCATAGGATTTATACCATCAGTCTTAGAGTACATATCCCTTTCTTCCACAAATTAGACATTTCTTTTTCTTGTTAGAAGAGTTGTCTTGATTTGGTTTATACTGACTTGATGGACCACTCTGACATTTAGGTTGTTTCCCCTTTTGCTTTGTTATGAGGGCCTATTTGTCTTGGGAATCTAAAGTCTCACCATGGATTGTTTCTTCTTGTTAAAGCAAGTTGACAAATTCTTCAAATGAAGGTGTTTTACTAGCCACATTTAAACATGTTACAAACACTAGAAATGAAGGGGGTAATGCTCTCAAGACAATAGGTACAAGAGTAGCATTTGTGACTTCTTACCCTAATGCTTGAAGTGTTGTTCTAATTTCAACAACTCTTCTAAAAATGTCTCTACCTTTTCACCACTTTGCATTTGTAGACAATGTATATGTGCTGCAGATGAAGGATTTGGTTTTGATTTTTGGCCTCATAGATCGTTTTGAGGTGATCCCAAGCCTCTTTGGCAGTGGTAGCTATACGGATGTGAGGTTGAACCTCATCTGTCACTCCAAACAAAATGATCAATTTAGCCTTTTGATTGGCTTTATCAAAATTTGTTTGATCATCACCATCATTTTGAGGTCTGGTTGTGTTTCTAGAGACTATATCCCAAAGGTCTCCAAACTCTAACTAAGTTTGCACTTTGGTTTTCTAGGCAGCATAATTATCTCCTCTAAAGAGTTAAGAGTCCAGAAGCATTATTTTATGTACACTAGGAGTCATTGTATATAGTTTTGAATGCCCTTATACCTCCAATGTAACCCTTATATCTCCTTGATGTTTTATATGGTTGATTCCACAAATGTCATTGTTGTAGCTTTATTATGAATTAGATGCAATAATTTGACATGATGGCATTGTTATCAATCAGATATGCACCCTATGCTAAGTTATTAGCTTAGCTACCTGTTGACAGATAGGAACACTCCTAGGCATGTGGGTTGCCTAAACTTGGAGTGGACCTCCAAAGTGAGCTGGTTCTCCTAGTGATTTTTTCTAATCTAAATGTTTGCTAAGGAAAAAGGTGAGAGGATGAATTGAAAATGGAACTTAAATTCTAACAAATAATACCTCTAAACTTCAATCTATCTGAACACTTTCACCCAAAAATAGCCCTTCAAACAATCTTTCACAACCTCACCTAGAACATACGATTCAAAAATAATTTATATGAAGGTTCAATCTGAACACAACATATAACCAGGATCATATGAATTATCTACATGTAGTTTTACAGTAATGAGACATAACAAAGGACATAGTATTGGTCAAAATGAAACATCAGATCAAAAGCTGCAAATATGAAGCAAAAAGATGAAATAGGGAAGATCTACTATATTGAACTGGAAGGAGTACAAGAAAAATCTAAAAAGTAAGTCAAAGTCTATTTACAAACTCTCTGCTTATGCTTAAGAGAGAAGAAATAATGATATCAACTAACTAAGAAAGAGCTAGCTTTCTCCAATATATGCCTGCCAAGAGATCTCCAAGAAAAAGATGAAAAAACTCCTAAAAATAGCCATGCAAATCCATTTTTGAGCTCCTCTGAAATGCTTCCAAACTGGAAATACAAGCTACCAAAAACTCCTCCAAGGTGGCCCCACCAAAAACACACTTTATCTGCCTAATAAAAACTCCATTTTGTCCATATCTTCTCAAAAGAAAGAAAACTCAAACAAGAAAGATATTGTTTTCTTTACCTTGTTTTAAATGCATAAATAACGAATATTTTAAAGCAATTTATAAGATATTGCTTTAAAATATCATTTAACAATGATTTGCAATTTTATTCTATCAATCTGATCCTCATTTGATCTTTTGCAAAGAAAAACAAAACTATTACAAGGTCTTTGATTTTTCTATAAATATCATAAAATATGTGAAGGCATAATATGGTCTTGCAAAAATAAAAACCCCTTAGGGTCTGCCCTCCATCTAGTTTGCAAAATACACTAAGGCATCTATCCTTTACAACAAATGGATCTAGGGCATATGATATGTTCATTTATCCTTAAAGGGGACTAAGAGAGTTTTTTAAGGCATAAAGCCTTAACATTGAGTATACAAAAGGACTTAATACCCCCGCGGGTATTGAGTTAGGCAATGAAAATAAACTCGATGTGATAAAATCACAATCAATTTTAGGGCACTATGCAAACCCTAAAACAAAACAAACCCTGCCCTAGAATCTCAGGCTCATTTCACACTTTTCATTTTTGAAGAAAACTCTCCCTCTCTACATCACCAAGAATGACTAGGATTTGAATTGGAAACATTGATTTCTCTATGTATCTCTTCAATTTTCCTAAAGGATCTAGCATAGAATGAAAGGTAAGACCCATGGCAACACATCAGTCATCATTTGGTTGATTTCTTCTTTCATTTTTTGAGATAAAATTAGCTTCTCAAGCCACACCTGTGTATTCTTCTGAGGCATTTCTTTGTGTTCTCTATTTTACCATTTATGTCTCCTATGTGAGCTGCCATGAATGATTGATTTAGAGTTCATTTGGAAGCATTATAAAAGAAAAAACTCACCGCCTTCATGTATCTATCTTTTCTCAGAACAAGGTGAGTTCTCATCTCTCAAATACTATGTTATCTCTTTGGTTACGGTTCTCACCCCTAAAATGAAAGTATTTCCCTTTACATCTCTGCTAAAATCACATGAAATCCACTGTATCCTTTATGGGCCATGGTCATAATCTATAGGTTACTTGATTAGAGGTCGTGGCTTTTCATACATTCATTCTCTCTTTATTTTCCTAAGTATTCATGCTTGTATAGACTCAAAATCTTCTATTTCTTCTGTACATGAGGTCAATACTTGAAACCCCCATATGGGTTTAAACCATTATGAGGAAGAAAATGTTTCCCTCTATTTGTTGTTCATGGCCATACCTCATGTTGTCTGGTAAAACAAAACTTTATTATTGTAAAAAACCATGACCATGACATGTAGATTCAACCATTTCTGTGGTTTCCATGAGTGAGAAAGTTTCCTTTCTTCTATATCTATAGTTTGAGCTTGAAACCCTAAAGTGAGTTTGAGTTGTGGCCTCAACAACATCAAAAAATGGGTTTTGTTTTTATTTTGAAGAACACATACTTAATGGCCATGGCTATATTTTGTACATCAATTCATTTCTGAATGATTACTTGGTCAATATAATTTGAAACCCCTCTATTCCTTCTGCATATGAGAATCTTTCTTGAATTGAAATGGGTTTCTACAATGATGAGAATAAATATACTTTCTGGCCATAGCTATATCAAACCCTCATTTTGAATTTGCAAAAACAAAGCTTCATTTTATCTCTATGGCAAAACTCGACCCCTAATATAGAAAAGGATACTATGTAAAATGAGATCTGGGTTATGGAAATTTACATGGATGTATTTTCATCCTGTGATTGATATATTTCATCATTTCTGAAGCTTTGACTTGGTTGATAATGATAACATTTTCTTATATCTTGTGAAAATCTCTGTTATGCTTTCTTCATCAGAGGTCCTGACCTCGATGGCATTTCCAAGCATTCTTTGAGATAAAATGAGTTCAAAAATTTACATTTTCTTTCTGTATGATCATTCTGTAAGATTACATTTTTTTTGAGCATACTAATTTACAAGGTGACCAATCTTTATCCATTGCTTGGGCCGAGTGCTCTATATGTAGTCTCAAATGTACTCTATCATATGATGCTTTATTTCTTAAAGGCAACGAAAATGTGTTTTCAAATCCTATCTGTTGTAGCATATATACACTTATGATGTTCACTATAAATAGAGATAAACATAATCTCACTTCCTGTATCTAACTCTTAAAAATTATGAGATGAAATTGACATACAAAAGATGTTCACTTGATTCTTTTGTAACTCTTGAGATAGCACCTCTTGCAGATGAACAGGAGCAACAAAACTTCACTTCTTTTATAATGGCAAAAGCATTTGATGTCACTTGTCCTCCATCTATATGTACATGCTGTGTATGTTCCTATCATACATGCTATATATATGATCCACTCGATGACTGATTCACCCACTCTATATACATTTGAATGATCTCATTCAACTTATGACATGACATTGATTGTTTTCAGTTGAGCTCACTATATTATATCAAATACATTCTTACTCATATTGTATTAAAAGTTGAGGTTCCTTTAGTTTAATGTATGGCATTAATATTCTGATTATGCATTCTTCATCTGTATCTTCATGGAATCAACTTGACTGTCCTACAGTTGATCATGAAGGTTGTATGGCTGTCCATCTGTAACCTCTAATGCTTTGGTTGTTCCACTATTTCTTGATGGAGAACTGAAACCTTGATTGGTCACCATGCATATGATAGCTCTTTTAACATCTCCTTATGTTGGTATAGCCACTTTCTTTTGCCTATTGCATGCAAACATTATGAAAAATGATTTAATATATATTTTTACAATACCTCTTTATGTTGGCATAGGATGTCATGTGCTTTGACCAACATAAGACTGTTGTCCTTGAATGCATTCAAATCATACTGTAACAACAAACTGATGTATAACCTTGACAATGCCCTTACTCAGTTTTAGAGATTATTGAGTTGCCTTGAATGAGCTCAATGCTCACCTATGACTCTCACTTCATCATGTGTGAACTGATAGTCATAGATGGGTAATGAGCTTGAAGCTCTTACACTTAGTTAATGCAATAGCAGAATATGTCATTGATTTCCATATGTATACTCGTATTCTATCCCCCCTAAGAATCAGGGGCAGCATGCTGGGCTCAACCCTTGTGAGAGCCCACTTTGCACCACATGTTAAAATGATCTTCAAAAATAGCAACATGCTTTCATCTATACCTACACATGAAACAAACATGTTAGATAGAAACAATGAATCTCAATGCTCATGTGATACTTTATTTTTTAGGCTCTATCTAATGTTTGTTATCTAATTTCCATTCAACTTATCCAATACATCATGGCAATGTATATATTCTGTAGATAGGGCACATAATGAAACACATATTTGGAGCTCTAACCAACTTTTCATATCATGATGCAGGTTTACTCAAGGATTGGGAGCGAGGAGAAAACTATAATGAAGACCAACACCCAACACCAATAGGCAATGATGAATATGTCTTTCATTATATGCTTCTTTTCCTTTATTCATCTTCAGTTGTATAGTTCATTCTCTTTGATGTGTTGGTCTAGCTATTCCCACGGCTTGTGTGGGACATTTGATCTGTCATGTTTTCATTCAATGCAATGTTTATTGCATTTGTATATATTTCATTTGTAAATCAAATGATCATTGTAATGAAATGAATTAACTTGTATCATTGATGAATAATCAACAAAACATTAAATGATGAACTGAATTCCTTTCCTCTATTATAACAATGCATCATAACTGAATCTTTCGAGCACTTCAACCATGCAAAACAAGATAATAGGCAAATGTTAAAAACTTTCTCATCTAAAATGAACTTAATGCACTTCAACTCTACCAATTTGAGCTGCAAAGAAAAATTGGTAACAGGTGTTACCCATAAATGTGAATCATAGGCACCGTTAATACAAAATGTTGCTTGTATTAGTTTGTTTTGAGTTTCAAAACTTTAAATTTGGCTTGAAAAATACAATAAATGCTCCAAGTACAATATTTTGAAGTGAAGAATAAGAATATAGTTTTAAATTGTTTTTAACTATATTAATATTGCACTTTCAATTATTTCTAAAGTTTAACTATAGAAAAGAAAAATAATTTTAAAAACAATTTAATATTTTTTCTTTATTAATACAATTCTTTTCAAATTCTAAAGTTAACTTTTCGAAATATTTAGGGTTTCTTCAAAAATTGAAAAAAATGCACCTTTATTTGCCTGATTATTCTCTTTTAGATGCTTTCTATCAACTTCCACACACAACAATATCAACATCTACGCATGTTCATATATAGAAAAAGTTGCTCAGTGACTTCAAAATTGATTGTTTTCACACCCAGCAAACAATACCTTGTTCTTTGACAACATACACATATTAACACATTACTAAGGACATTAGAATGTGATGAATAATGATGTTTGCAATAGGAAGATAGAATGCCTTCAAAAAACTGCTCAAAATAGTGTCACACGTCCTTTGTTTGTAGATCTATCCTCATTAGATATGTAGATTTAAACACTATTCAAAAAAGACTTCACAAATCCTCACACGTGCCCTTTAAATTTCTCTTTGGCTTCTTTCATTGGCAGCAATATAGATATTCATGCCCTTTTCTATTAAATTTGTCCTTTATGAACTAAAATGCCTGCAACAAATTTTAAAACACCTAGCATCTAACTTACGCCCAACATCCAAAAATTGGATGTAGTAATATATATTTCAACACCTTCAATCTGACTTTTGAAATGCCTTCTCCTCTACATACGTCTAGCAACCTTTAATTGGATCTTTCACTCATGTTTCGTCCATAAATTCTTCATTCATCAACCTCCATGTTCTAACACATAGGCTCAAGAGTTATTTTCTCTAATACCATATTAAATCTAGGAAATGCAATGAGCAATTTTATTATTACAATGAGTAGCAAATATATACATAGGAATGGTGGTTGAATAACATCCAAGGTCGGGCATACCCGGCCAACCAACTATAACTATAAAAAATGGTCATAAGTTGGTAATGTTAATAATATTTACAATATTATTAACATAATACAAACAATTATGTAATAAAAATAAACCTAACAACCTACAACCAAGGGACTGATCAAGGAATAACCAGAGGATAAAATATATAAACCTATGGACATAGAATAAATGAAGTTGCAGAAATAAGCATCATCCAATAGGTAATATCAATAAACAAAGAATGGCATTATTTCCGAATGAGTGAAATCATTGTAGAGCAATACAAACACTATAGAGAACATTCAGACCATATGGTATGGCTATACGATTGTACGACTCCCGAACTTTAAAAAATTCAATTTTGTTTTGTTACTGCAATACAAGGTATTATATGTCAATATTCATCTATTAGCCACTCTGAACACACCAGTATTGCCAGTTTTAGCCCAGGAGGAATCCTGTAAAATTCAACCTCCAAGGCTTGTCAAAAAAGCACATAAAACCCTACAAAAACACAACACAAACATTTGCAGAGGAAGATTAACGCTTCGACAAGGGAGTCCCATCGGGTGGGCCAAAAATGCCAACACAAAATATAGACCAAAAATAAAGATTTCAAATGCAATTTCAAAACCTTAATCTATATCAAATGTGACCTTAGTTAAACCATAGCAACTAAAAAATGCAAAATGAATAATCAAACAAAGTTACCCAAATTTCTAATTTTTTTTGCACTACAAGAGTGGATTTGCTCAAGATGATTGATATGTGGATGCTCAAACCAATAGCATGACATTATATGATGGGTGATTGGTGAAAATGGAGTCTTGAAAGGCTAATTTATAGACTTTCAAAGAAGCTGATCAATGGTGAGGATTTGATGCCAGATGGATGGTTTGGATCAAGTTGGTTGGGTAGATGTGAAATGGAGGGAGGAGGTAAAAGGAGAATTTTTAATTAAAAATTGTATTTTTGGGAGATGATTATGGAATGGGTGGTGGAAAATAAAATAAAATGTATATTTCTTTTATTAATTTTTGGGTGGTTATGGGATAAAATAAGGATTTAGTTAATGAAAATTAATTAAATCAAGTGCAGGAGGGGACATGAATTATTAGGACTAGGAAATGGATTAGGATCTAGGGATAATTAGGATAATGAGGGAAAATGATGGTAAATTAGGACCTGATAAAGATTAATGCAATGTTAAAGAATAATTAGGACCTAGGGCTAATCAAGACATTTTTAGGAGCAATTTGATAAGTCTTAAATGGTCTAGGGATAATTAAGGAAATTTAGGGATCAATTAGGACTTAGGAATAAATTGATCATGATTAAAGCCTAATAGGGTTAAAATGTTCAAGGGGAAAGCAAATTAGTTCCTGAATGATTTGTAGGTGTCTCCACACACTAACACCCCCCTTAAGATGCAATGAAGGATGGGTCCTAGGTAGAAGGCCATGTTAGGTACCCATGTACAAAATATCTCTCACAAATGAAGTAAAGGAGAAAAACCAATAGGAAAAAACCCTCTCCAAAAGAGAGAAAACATAAAATAAGTGATAGATGGAGGACACAATATGACCCCCCAAGAACTACATCCAATACAAACATTCAATCAATAAATCTGCACAAGAGACATAAAGTGAGATGATAGATCTCCCTATAAAGAAATAGCTCATGTGCCAATGGTGAATGCCTAAAGACAAAACACAATCCATTGCTTGCAAACAACATTTCTCCGATGGGAAGAAACAAATCTATTGGTGGATGTATAAACAACTCCAATAATCTAGATGAAAAGGGAGTCCAAATCCAAATGCATGTCTTGGAATACAACTCACATGTCCTCGTGCTAGAAAAACATGTCTCCTCCCAATTAGGAACTAAATGCCCAATCAAAGAAGTATAACTAGGAGAGGAAAGATACTGAACTACATCTAAAAAAACTAAAGATGTGCTAACATCACTATCATCAAAGAAGAGAGATAATCCCTGAAAAATTTCCTCCAAATCTGAAATGTGAGACTCCACAAACAAGGATGCAATGTCTAATAAATAAGAATTGGGCAATGAGGTGGATTAGAAAGACTGAAATGGTCATGCTGTAAAGAATCACTAGAAACTCTCAAAAAGGTGACATTGAACTCTAAAGTAGCAATAGGTGATGGAGTTATGATTTTGATAGGAGGAGAAGGAGAAACAAGATAAGTATTTATGTCATCACAATGATCAAGACCTGCTAGATATTTAATCTCCTCTTTTGTATCATCATCCAGGGATATATAATCTGCATCATCAAGGGGTATAAGGCAATCCATAGGATGATCATCTAGGAATGGAGAGAGATTTGGGTCTCCATAGATCTCACAAATTCTGGTCCAAAGAGTGTGTGGCCACTTAATATGTGAGATGGAACACGTAGTGTCAAAGTTAACACCACAACCAATCAATCCTATTTCTCCATGCATATTTCCTCCTAGGTTTATCTGGTTTAGGTATGAGTCCATAAAGATAAGGTAAAATATTCAGCCACCTAAGATGTGTCATGATTCCTTTTTGTCAAGACTCATAATTGTCCTTAGTCAAGTTGATCATAGAAGGATGAGAAAAAAACCCATGATATCTCCTCAAATGATAAAATCAGAGATCAACAATCTCAATATGTATATTCATGTTGATATATGAATCCCACCCAAGAAAATAGAACTTTTCCAAGTGCCAAAATGTCTAGGATATCAACCAGAATACAAATATATAATAAACTAAATAAAAAAAATAGGGATGAATCTACAAAAAATCACATAGATGGTTGTGTATAAAGACCCTCAATACCTTTCCAATACCACAAGAATCATGAAAATTAGAGATTCTAGAAAAAAAGTTATGAGATTAGAAGTGAAAATGGATGATCTAACTTCAAACAATAATAAAATGGACTAGTAGAAAAATTAAGAAAAAAATACTAGCACCACTATATAATGATCGAAACTAGCTTTTCAACACCTATTTGTTTGTGAGCTTTTGACATTGTATGCCCAAGTTATGCCAAAAAGAAAAAAATACCTCCTTTAGGACAAAAAATATTTAATCCCCCCTAGTTGGGCACTAGTCACCCGCATGACCAAGTGCTGGTGTAATGCCCTAGCTTTTACATCAGAACATTAATGGACAAACATAGAATGGACAAATTTTTCACGATGCAAGTGTAACACCCACATGTCACAATTGCACACTAAGAATGGAAAATCATTGAAGTACCACACAAAGGCACTAGAGAGAAGGTAGAACAAGACAAATGCTTCTCCAAAATATGAGAACAACCAACATCAATAAATGGCCCACAAGCCAAGTGATGTCGACAAGCTACTAACAAGCCAAAGGGGGGTTCAATCATGAAACCTTTCAAATATGAAATATCTGACATGGATCCAAAACACAATCTGTCTACTCACTAATCATAATATAACATGATAACCAACTCAAAAGCAAGAGAACAACTCAAACATAGGAAATAAGCATTTTCCAACATATACACATGTATGCCAAAAATGAGAAATACCATACAGAATGCCATGCTCTTTCGACACCAACATCGATACAGGAAAAATAAAAATATGGATGTCTCAACCATAATGTGGGAAAATAACAACCCGACTCATGACCGTATCATAAAGACATGACATCATATATATAAAAGATAGCACCAACATGTCAATTTAACCATTTTAACAACTAAAACAACTTTCTCAAAATGATAATTTCCTTCTAGAACAAGGATAATTTTCAAACCAAATGATCACATAAAATAATAACATGACAGAGGCTACTTCCCAAACATGGAAGGATCACACTCTAATAGATAAAATATACAAATAATAAATATTCATCATAATAAATCACCTCCAAAGTGGTTCAATAGGCACATAGAACAATATAGTCAAAATGTCCTAAAAATGAACAAAGAACCATCGAACTCCTACAAAAATTGCTCGAGAAGAAATGGAGGAATGTTACCCACCTCCAAACCATATTACCATCATTGAGCATAATACATGTCTATTCCACCCAAGGCAACCTCTGAGTTATGGAGAAGAAGATCATGGCAACACCGCTATCCAGATAAACACTCTCACACATCCAAGGAATACATGGCAACACTCATGCTAATCAACATACACCAATATATGAAACATTTGGCACAACTATCAATAAAATATATACAAGATAGGGTTTCTCACACAAGCCAACACACAAGAACAACACCATCACAATAATTCAAGCATTATTTAGAACAACACAATACTAGAATAGGCAAACAAACTTGGATCTAGGATAACATCCTTTGTTTGCATGAATATTATAGAAAGCACATGGTTCATCTCAACACAAGGTCACCTACACACAAACACCAAAGTCCCAAAATACCCACAAGGGTCTCAAGTAAGCACTCACTCGGCAAATTCTTTTTAGAGGTACTAAGGGTCTATTGCAAGATGCCTCAACCTATCTTGGTAAAAAATGGTCAATTTCAAGATGCACCTCCACTTACCTCAGGTAAAGGTAATCGATTACAAGATGCACCCACTCACCACATGACATGGGGTCAATTGAAGGATACACCTCCACTTACCTCAAGTAAATGTAATTGATTACAAGATGCACCCACCCACCACATGGCATGGGGTCAATTGCAAGACACACACACTTACCCAAAAATACATCTCATCCATAGGTAAAGGTAATCAATTGTAAGACATACCCACTCACTACATGACATGGGATCAATTGCAAGACCCACAAACCTACTTGGAATTTGGCCACCCCAAGCCTCCTATGGATAACCCCTATCCTATATAATCCAAGGGTCAAACTTCTCAAGGCACCCAAAAATAGGAAAAGAGTGGTGTTTTTGTTTTTTTTCAGGAAACATGCTTCCCAAAGCACCTGAAAAATTAAAATAATGGGATAACACATGATTCCACATTACATGCAACTTTAAAAAATGTCAATTTCTAATAAAAATAAAATAAAATAATTTATCAAATGTCCAACCCTACCCAAATTTTCACTTTTTCTAGAGACAATGAAATTTAAAATTCTGAGAGTACCCTCTTGATCTAAAATAGCCCAACAATACACTTCTAACATCACATAATTTTTTTGACCAATTTAGATAGGGAAAAATAGGAAAAATCATATAATTTTCATATTTTTTGAGGAATTGAAAATCTAAAAAAGTAAGCATACCCTTTTGTGCCTAATCTACTTAACAAGACACTTTTCAAATAAAAATACCATTCCCAAAAAAACTTCCATGACCTTTGTTGAAAATTTAGTTTCCAAAAATTCTAATTTCCTAAAACATAAAAATTCAAATAAAAATTCAAATTTGAAATTAAAAAAGAAAATGATTACATCAAAAGATGTAGAATCCAATACTACACACTTCTCCTTCCAATAGCAACTCAATCCAACCACATCCAAGCAATCAAAAATCAAAATCTTCAAAGGAGGGTTTCAAAAGAATATTTTCTTCCAATTTTGCTCTCCTAAAACTCAACAAAGCATAATGAAATAAAAGAAAAGCCCTTTTTCCTATATATCCACTAATCAAGATTAGACTTAACTAACTATTTCATTACCCCAAAGGTAATTTTCACTAAAATATTAATCTAGAATTAAAATAATTATTTTCCAAATAGAATTACATATATTTTCCAAACACCAAGCAATTAAAATAAAATGCCTTTGAAATTAAAAATTTTCAACAACACAAATAAATTAATAATTCCTTTCTTGTGAGAATAATTCTAACTTCACAATTAGAGTGCATTTCACCCCAAATATATTGTTTCAAAAAACGCATTTAAATGAAATGCAATGGCTTTCTAGAATTAAATAATTCACAACACAAATAAATCATTTAAATGATTTTCCCCCATGCTAAGAAATAAATAGCATAAGCCAATGATTTCTATAACACCACAAATCATTTTACACATACCAAGAATATGCTTAATCAGACAAGTGATCAATTAAATATGCCAAGGAAGACATTTACTGGTCTATCACAAGTTGGATCTAGAATTGAAATCAATTCAGATAAGGTTTCACAGTTTTCAACAACACAAGGATGAGGGTGAGATGGCTAAGCATCCCATGTCAACATTCTCCACATTTTGACCATTGGTCAATACCTTATAATTTCTTGCACACTCAATACAAATGTCATGCGCATCTATCCAATATATGACAATTGTTAGAGCAGTCAAGATCAACAAAGGAGAACTAAAATGAACTTCCACAAAGCATAAGCACATAATAGCCAAAGTGTATAATCAAGAGATTACATCAAGAGTTAATGAAAATGTACAAAGAGCCTTGCTTATGTAGGCAAGGAGAAGGAGATGAGAAGGAGAGAACCAACTATGACTAACACTCAAGGTGATGAACACGTGTGCATATGTGGAGGGTCATGGACAAATCTCTCCAACCTCCCATAAGGTGAGGAGAGAATATCTCCAACCTCTAATGAGGTGGAATGTCAAAATGACTAACCTCATGTGTGCACTTGTGGTGAGACAAAAATTGACTAACTTCAAAAGTGAACTTAACCTTTAATGTCAAGGTTAAGTTAGACCTAGTCACTAAGTGTGACTTAAGCCTAGGTGTGGATTAGGATAAACCCTACCCTCTAACACCCCCTTTAAGTGTAACTTAGGGAGAAGCAATACAAAGATGATGATGATGATGATGATGATGATGATGGGTCCCGACTACTAGGCCATGTTAGGTACCCATGTACATATAACTATCTCAAAAGGTGAAGACAAGGAGAAAACCTAGTGGGAACAAAACTCCTCTCCAAAAGAGAAAGATGCAAGAAATAAATGTACAAGTGAAGAAGAAGAAAGATAGAAGGAGGACTTAGAACCCCAAGGACTACTTCTAACATATAAGTACATGAAATGTTCCCCCCATAGGAGAGATAAGAGAGAAGGTCATGTGACCCCCCAGAAACTGTGAAGTGATGAAGTCTATGTGAGGAAATTCTTCCTTCCAAAACTGATAAGAGAAGAGAAACCATGAAGCCTCCCCTCAAAATACCTCCTGTAGTGTTGGTAGATTTGTGACACTGGATGCTAAAGATGATCCATGATTGTTGAACAATGTTTCTCCCCTTGGGAAGAAAGAGAACCATAGAAGTGTGCATTTGATCTTCCCATTCCAGATGGGAACATACAAGAAAAATGATGAATGTGTCTGAATGTCACACATGATCCAAAGACAATGATGATGCCCATGATGTCTTCGAAGGATGCTCAATGATCTCCAAGCTAATGTTGTCGTGTGACGAAGATTCAAGAACAGGGACTATAGATGTATGGTGAAAGATGAACTGATGTGAATCTAATACTTCTATAGAAGGTGTCACTATATAAACTGAAGTAGATGAGGCATGAACAAGAATTTTTGAAGATGATGGTGATGCTACTTTATCGAAGCTAAGATTGAAAAGAAGATGAATGTCCTCAATGGTGTGATCCAAATCTACAAGGTGGGATTCTACAAACAAAGATATGATTTGTGGTAGATATTCATCCCAATGTGGTGGATCTAAAACAATGATGACAATGTTTTGATGCAAGGAATCACTGAAAGTCATCCTAAATGAAACATCAAGTGTTGATTTTGCAATCTTAAAGATCATTGAAAAAACATGAGAGAAATGATGATAGAGTGCATCCCCATGTTGAGTGCTCCCACAATAAGTACACTTGACAATGCAACATGTAAACATGGTCTAATAATGTGCAAATATCAAATGTAGAAAGCACCCTCAAAACTGTTGAAAGAGAGACCTCCCCAAATTTTGGCATTTTATAACCTAGTTTATTTTACAAAATAAATTTGACCAATGCACGGAGAATGAAAAACCATCCACTTTTTCAAAAAACGGTGCTCAATTTTGAGCTACCGATAAAAAGTTATTACATAAATAATTTCCCATAAAAATGGCTTAATTTAATAAATTGCATTGAAAATACAAAATGTAATGCATATTGGAGAGGTAAATATGGTCTTCCAACTACTTGTTGGAATCAGTGCAAAATGAAGAATGTAAAGGGTTTGATTCTGAGGGCGAATTGGCCACCTGCCAACCCGGGCCTCACCCTTCGTCTTCGACGAGTGATTGATATGTTCACTTTATATGTCGATTTTATATGTTTTTAAATAAACACAAAATTTATATGTTAACATGACATAGTGACTTTGAAAAGTCACTTACAAACCTCAAATACTATTTTCCTCCAAAATTGAAAAACTAACCCATTTACAAAGCTTTGTTAGTTATCCTAAGAGCTAGCTCTGAATGTGGCATAAAATGTCAATGTGGATAGTGAACAAACTTCTAAGGTTACAATCTATGATAAGGTTTTATAAAATGGCTAACATGAAAGTTAGCAGCTAACATAACATGTAATATTTACTATTACATCAAAATGTTTAGCCACAAGTTAAAAGTTATCATTAAAGACTATCATTGAAAGTTTAAATGGCAGTTTAGAATGCCATAAACCACCAGTTGAGAAGTCCAAACAGGACCCTTAGTAGAAACTAAAAAAAAATGCTAAGAAGACCAAGTCTTCAGGCCCTGTGTGGCCACAGAAGAGATCGACCTTGCCAAGTGGCTAGCAAATCCCATTTGGCCCTAATTGAGAGCCCAAATGGGCCTATTATGCCTACAGAGTCAGTCAAAGAAGTGAGATGAACAGAGGTAAATGTCCATGCATGGAGCTAGTTCCAAAATGTAACTCTAAGCCACAGAGGCTGGAGTCTTCAATGCTGAAAATGTTGAGCAAAGATTCCAATGAAATAAGAAACATTGATCAAGTCTACAAAGATAGTGACCAGACCACAACAAAAATAGATGAATGAAGGCAGTTTAAGAGGTAACTACTACATGTAACTATGAACTTTGGTGGCTGCAATTGACCACAAAGTGGTGAACATGATGAATAAGGCAGGTGAGACTATATTTGAAGCCACGAATTGTGAAGAGCAAATAATGACCTACAAAAGAAAAATGCTTAATGGTGATGC
Source organism: Cunninghamia lanceolata (assembly GCA_027924645.1). Taxonomy (NCBI): domain Eukaryota; kingdom Viridiplantae; phylum Streptophyta; class Pinopsida; order Cupressales; family Cupressaceae; genus Cunninghamia; species Cunninghamia lanceolata. The sequence goes on from BSBN01000593.1 coordinate 116,712, forward strand.
ATCGACCAAACCGTTAGTAGGAAGTCATGATCTCTTTGTGAACTAGAGAACACAACCTGCAAAACTACAACAACATCTTCTATATGGGAGATCAAAACAAAGCAAACACAAATCCTTCAACAAAACTATGATGAAGAAAGATCCCAAGACTCCAATGTATGACAATAGATGAAGCAAATAACATAAATTACGCAATTAAATATTAACCATCTACTATACACATCTCACTTAAATCATTCATCAAACAATATGATCAAATTGCAATTACACACATACAATAATAATAATAAAGGAAAATGGTCTACCGACCCAGCATATCATTTAAATGAAGATAGCGAAGCTGAAATATCAATGCATAACAATGTGATAACATGACACCATCGGAAACTCCTTGATGGTGACACAAAACATCTCCACAAAGCACCCATACTACACCCTTAGAACACTTCGATGGCAACAACCTCATCAACAAGTTTAGTGCAACGATGCCTAATCATGAGAACCCACAATACACTGCAAAAATACTCAATATAGAATATCTCATAAGGATCCAATATTAGGATCAATGCACCAAAACTCATCTATCACACAATATGATAGGATCAACATAGGTGGGCATTACAACTAGCAGATAGGTGCCATGGTCACCTTGGTCACCCACGTGACTAGGTGATAGAGGATAGACACTATCATTGGTGGTAGGGTGACGTTCTATGAGCAAAGGTGGCAGGGAGGTTGAAGATGAGTAATGGTTCTACTAAGATCGACAATGATCTTACTATCCATGGTAGGCTTTATTTTGGAGTATGTAGGGACCAGATTGGGTCAATTTTGGCCCAAAGGCCTAGTTGGCTTGGCCCAAAAATGGGCCTACATCTCTTGACCAAGGCACATAGTGCCCCTTTAATTTTTTTTGAAAATCATGTACGGTATAGACCGTACAGTCCAAATATCAATTTTTTTGTTTCAGATGCTCCTAAGCTTGTTTTTGATGAATTGACAATTGATCTTAGGGTTTTTGGGCCTTCTAAATATTATGGTAGGGTCTATTTTGACACAAAATGCTTTAAAATTATGGTTACCTATCATATCTAAAAAAGCACATACTTCAAACCCTTGTAGATTTGGCCTTTAGTATCAAAATTTGACAAAACAAGTCAAATCTAACTTCCTTAGCTGCTTTGAGTTTAACCATGATGTCAAATTTGGACCATGATGCACTTTATGAAAGCTCTTAACTGAACTCTTTGAATAGAGGGAAGGAAATTGTAGATCTAGAATCTTTGATACCATGTAATAGTTGATGAGAAACCCCATAGGAGCCAAGAATAATCTACAATCAATACATCTTTCCACAAGAAAGAAGCAATATAAATGCTTTGAAGCCAACAAATTGTATTAGATGCATATGGAATGGTATAATGTACAATGATAAAACCTTGTTATAAAGACAAGCTTTAAACCCTAAGTCATACTAAGGTCATGACAAGTGTCTCAATTCTATGTCTTGAGACAAAAATAAAAGTCACTAAGTAAGCTTAAGCATGCAAGTGTGAATAGGACCTAATATGAACTAGTTAGGTAAAACACCTTTTTCACACTAAAATAAGACCTCTAATCTATGTGGCTTGTTGATGAACATGTTGTGGATCATATCCACTAGTTGTGCAAGATTTTTTGCATTAGCTAATACTAGAAACCATAATCAACTAAGCATGAACTGATTACGAAATGGAGTGAAAGCAATTCTAAATTGCAATGCATAAAAAATGTAGAAGATGAGTACATATAGGAGACTAAAGTTAGTTGGTAGTTGATTGAAAGACTCAACAACTAAGATTGGTCATCAAGTTGACTCCCTACAAACTAGCTTGAGTGGCTAGTTTAATGGAAGACCTGATGACCCTCATCTAACCTCCTAACAACCTTGACATTTGTCAAGATTGTACAATGACTCACCTAAGTAGGATTAAACCTATGTGTATAATATACATTAAATATATATAAACTAACACCCCCCTTAAGCATAGCTTATGTGGTCATGAAAGAAATAGGTCTCGGCTACTAGCCTGGTGAGGTACCCATGTACAATGCAAGCAAAAGAAATGAGTCCTGGTCATGTAGCCTGATAAGGTACTCAGTACAATGCAATCTCTCATAAATGGAGAAAGGTAGAAAACCTAGTGGGAAAAACTACCCTCCAAAAAGAGAGAAAAGAGAAGGATTTAAGAACTTATGAAAAGATGTACCTTGATGATCAGAACATCATGATGAAGAACTCCTGAAGCATGTACAAGTTGTAAACTCTGTCGATGGTGGACTGGAAACTGCAGGAATCAACAAACCTTCAAGAAATGTAGATCAAGATAAGAGATACAAGATGCTGCTTGAGTGAACATTCAAGTACTACTCGACGATGGACACAAAGTCAATCAAACTTTGTGAAGTCAAAAATAAAAATAGTACTGTGATTATGAGTACTAGAATCTCAAGATATGATCCACTGAAATAATTCCTCATGTGAGAGATTAAAATGAAGGATTCCTCCACTACTTCATTATGTGAAGCATAAGCATGTAACACAACATAGTCCCCCCTTAATGCTAACAGAAATATGTAGACTAACTGAAATGTGCCAGGAAACTAGATGAAGATGTAGGTCCAAAAATTGTGCAAGAACCTGAAAAAGGATGTGCATCAAGGAACATATGAATGAGGTGAGAATCATGTGGATCCATTGTTCCAATTGTTACAACCCCCTATTACACTTTATAATTCAGTGTAAGTACAAAATTTTCCAATTTCCCTCCATGTGGAACACACATTCAATTTTGTGGCTCTTTAAATAAGCGCATTTACAAACATTTTTGCTATTGAGTTCAAAAAAGATGCAAGAGGGTCGCACCATTGGAAAGGCATTTGGACCCTCTGGTGGCCACAACCATCAACAGGGGTCAAGCCCCTTAAAAGAGGGGCTTGTGGTCTCCCTTTGGCAAGAGAGGCTACAACCCATTTGTATTTTTAATAAGCATTGCTACAACTACTATTTTTTAAAAGAAATTCTTTTTAAATTTAACAATGTTTATGTATGTGAACTTTTATTATATTGTTTATTTATTTTATCTATATTTAGAATATAGGGTAACATATGACTTGGGTGAATGTGAGTGGTTTGATAGTGTTGGCATTTCAATTCGCACCTCTGGTATGCGATTTGGAAACGGATAGCTATGCACAGCTAAACTGCTCTCCTATTGGAAGGGGGAGTTCCCTTTCTTGCTGATGTTCGTTGAAAATATAACTTGAATGAAACTTCGCCTATCTTCTTTTTGATTCTCAGCTGCAGAGCACAAGGTTATAAAACTCTAAACGCTACAGAAGAGGTTTTTCCTTTTTAATAAAACTTCTACTACAACTAGCATAGACTAATGACGCTTTCAACCTCCTGAGTAAATTCAGAGCAAAGGAAGTTGAAAGTGAATGGGGAATGATTGTTAACACAAAAACTCAAGTAGTTTTCCTCCAGATTTACACCACAAGACTAAGAGTACTTTAATGATGAAAGCTGAAAATGAAAGCCACAGAAGCTACACATCTGACGATGAAAACTTGATGAATCGATATAGAATATTAGAGCAAAGTAGGCATGAGATTTCTATTCAATATCAGAAAGTTTAATACAACTCCAAGACAGCAAGACTGCAGGAAAAGGTAGGCATACAGTAAGCGATCAAACACCGGAGAACACTGGACACAGATTGAACAGACACTGGGAATAACAATGTTTGCAGGCTAGAATAGGCACAGCAAATTTGCTATCACAACTACTATTACCAACAACGAGCAAGGATGCCCTTATTTATACTAAAATCAAAGGAGTAGGGAACCCTAAAATCTCCTTGATTAACCCTAACTTGCCAACTCGCAAGCTTTATTACTATTCCAAGACAAAGATACAATAAACAAATGCTTTAAAGCAAAAAGATTCCAACTATCACAAGGTGCTTTCTTTCTAAATATAGAATGGATGAGCTTAGGATGAACGCACATGCTTTAAAACAAAAAGCATATGTTTTAAAGCTGCTTTATTTTAGAATGCATCCTCATCAACATTCTAGCTTTTTGGTGATGTCATTCGTCGATATTCTGGGAAACAATATCTTCTAAAAAGCGAGTGACCGTATCTCTGCCAGGAACATTGATACTCTCTAGAACAATATTCTGATTCTCTAACATTTCTTCACCATTGGCAACCATCTGAAGAAATTCATAAACTTCACCCGTAGCCTTGTCAAATTTCATTGACATTGCGGCAAGACGACTCATCTTGCCGGCATTGATATCATCATTAAAGTTGTTGCGGATGAGAGTTTGGAACTCTACTTGCACTTCCCCGAGGTCATACAGGGTATCATCTTCTTTCTCATATGAACACGAGATCTGAGAGACAAAGGATCTGACGAATTTGAGGATGCCGATTACCTTTTCTTTCCATTCTGTCAACTCTGAAATCATACTATCATAAGTTTTTACTGTGAAAAGATATTGTGCTTTCCAAGTAGAAACTGTCTTCTTATCTTCAGCTGAATCAATAGTATCAAGTGCAATCTTCAAGTCGGAGATAATGATCTCAAACACCGGTCTATTTTCTGCCATGATCTGTTGTGACCCCTGTATGCCTTGGCGTAAATCATGAGCATTGTACTTCAACTGATAAATCTCTGCAAGTACAACTCTCCCTTTGGTCACAAATTCTTCTACCCAACTGTCCATGTGCCTCCCATAGAGGACCAACTTACTGAAATGCCACTGATCGGCTGGTGATCCAAGACTCGATGGAAGAAGCAAATCAACCTGTCAAGTGCCATGGAAAAGGTTGGAAATATATTGCCGTAGTTGTCGAACCTCAGCTTTGAGAGCTGCCTTGTCTTCTCCATCTCTCAACACCCTTTCCTTCAAGCTATCCGCTGCAACCTCAAAGAGATTGACATCTGTATGGTGAGTACTTCTGCCAAGGTTAGCTTTGACAATTGTGAAGTCATTAACCTCGACATCATTAACACTTCTATTTTCTGGAGGTGTTGTAGTCTCAAGAATGATTTCTCCATTCGCATTCTTCTCAATGCGAATCTGCTTCTTCAGTTGCTTGTCTGGTGTGTCTTGATAGACACTTTTTAGCTCTGTTAAGTCCAGCTGATATGAGGGCTTTCTTCTCTTCCTTCCCAGAATGTTTTCAAGCCAGGATGAGCCATCCTCTCTTGGAAAATCGGTTCTCACCTCATCAGCTCCTGATGAATCAATGCTTGCATCAAAGTTGTGAACCGGTGAATCTGGCTCTGAATCTATGTGAATAGGAGAAGGAATCGATGAAGAAGGTGGAGATACATGATCTGAAGGTAACACTTCAACATGCAGCGTTGTTTCAACAGGAGCTTTTGGTTCAACTGGTGGATGTTCCTGTTGGACATGAGCTGGAGACTCGTCTTTCTTCCTCTTTAACTTTGCCATTTTTGTTCCCTCTGGGAGAACACTCATAGCCTTTACTCTTTGTTTTGGCTTAGAAGTGGAAGGTTCTGATGGTTGCACAATTGGCGGCTCTGCTACTGGAATATCATCCTTCTGCTTAGTCTTCAAGAATATCAAACTATTTTTAACCACTCGACTTGTTCTCTCCTCAATGGAAGTACTCTCTTTTACTGACCAATTAACTGGCGGCAATGGTTGTTGCTTAATTTGATCTCTGAAATATGTGGGAAGTAGAACTTCACCACTCTCTGTCAAACCCTCTATGTCTTTTGATAAGATATTAGACATTTGCTGAAGAGTGAACTTGCTGTAACTGCGTCTTCGCACTTCATACTCATCAGCACAATTGGCCCAGAAGTCTTCAACTGCAAACTTGTGTGTACAATTCTGACCAAGATGTGATGCATAAACACCACGGGGATCATATGAAGATCTCCTGTCAAAAAACTTAAGACCAAATCTAGATGATTCATTATCGATTGCCTTGGCATCTGCTCCAAATCTACATCTGTAAATACTCATCCCAAGTGGAAAATTGAAGGCAGTCTTGTGTCTGCTACGCAAAAATGTATGCACTTGATAAGCTTGCCTCAAAAATTCCATAAATGCTATTTCATCTGTATGATATCACGGCAACATGGCTGGCTCTCCTGAGAAGCCATATACTCTGATGTAGGAAAAAGTAGGAAAATGGATAAACCAATTAGCCCATTCTGCCATTGCTATTCTAGCCTCTACAGAAAATTGTATATACAACTCCTTGTCCATGTCTCGCACTGCATGCATCAAGAATGCATCATTCACCCGCCTATAATGTCATTCAGCTTGAGATATCTCTAATTGCAGGAAATGATGATACACATGCTGAGTACCCAGAGTTCCAACAACATTCAAACCTTTGAATTAACCTTGAAAAGCCATCAAATACACAAGGTATGATATCATATGGAATTCATGAGCCCTTTGAAAATCAATTATTTGTTGGTGGAGACAATCACTGATTAGTGCCGATCAATCATAGAATTCGGTTCCGTCAACAATCTGGGACATGATATAAAACATCCAAGGCTGAAATTTGTTTGCATCTGCTTGACCCATGATTACGACTTAGCAGAGTAATGATTATTGCATGCTCCTCCTTGAATTCTCCACGTCCAACATTCTTTGGCATAATGTTCTACTTTTCTTTCAACCACCTCTGACCAATCTTTTTTCTGTATTTTTCCTTATCATTATTCCAAACCCTCTTGCATTCTTCAAGTGAAACAATTAAGTTCTCTCTCCAAATAGGTATTGTAAAGCACTTTTCAATGTCGTTTGGCCTCAAGCTGTAGAGCACATGTCCATCACCCGACTGAATTTCTCTTGTGACTGAGTTGTAATGCGTCACACAAGCAATCACAAACTCGATACTTTGCACGGTGATAGGAAAGGATGCCGCTGCAAGCAAACCGGAGTGTCCAAGATTCTTGATGGCATTATTTCCTGCATCCTCCAAGGAGTGTAAATTAATTACTGGAAGTACTTTATGCAAGTCTGTTTCACAAGTTTTTAGGCAATCATGAACCAATGTTGTTTTGTGCTTGAATTGTGTTGGAGAGTACTGCATATTGGAAGATTTGAAAATCAACTGTGAACACGCCTATGTTGGAAAAAGTATTGAACAGATGGCTGAAAATTGTTTGCTAATTTTTAGAAAAAGCAGAGTGTGAGCTAAAAAAGCTGGCACATGGGTTTTGTAGATAATTCCGTTTCTAAGCAACCCAAATTGTCAAATTTTGAAAAAGCGAAGATTTTCTCGAAAAAGTAGGAAAAAAGCAGTTTCTCAAAAAAAAGCACAAATCCTAATCTTCAAGAGAATGATAATCTAGATGGACCCATCTCGACGAAAACTGAAAAAGCTCTGGTTGGATTTCTGAAAAATGATCTCCTTGAAACAAGGACCCTGAAAAAGCAAGCCTCTCTTCTTCCTCAACCCGAATCTATGAAGGAAACTGAAAAAGCACCTGGTTTGGGTCTTCGAATCTTCGTTGAAAGAAAAATAAAATCTTTCCTCTAGATGCTACCTACAAAAGATAATGAAATAAAGAAACCCAAAGCTTGTCTTTATAAATCTTTGGTTGAAAAAGCAGCTTTACTTGCGTGAGAAGAAAACTTCATCCTCATCCATGAAGAAAGCATCTTTTAAAGCATAAATCCAAGTGGATGTCTTCGAATAGGAAGAATCCCTATTTTGTAGGAGCCTATGGCTTCATGTGCAAGATGATAAAAAATATCTGCTTTGATGATGTCATCGAATGCGCGAGTTGGAAGAAGTGTTAACAAAATTTCTTTATTTTTGACACTTCAACACTCGTTTTTACTCAAATATGGCCTATCTCCGACTTTGACAAGGTGGAAAAATGTCATCATGAACTGAAAAAGCTAACTGATCCTGACATTTTGAAGATTGATCAACTGAGATTCCATCCCCTGCCTCCGTTCGACGATCTAACATCGTTTGACCAAGTTTGACTTCCCTGAAACTGCCAACGGGTGAAGATTGGTAACAAGGCATGTCGAAAAACACTGAAAACACAAAAATATTCTAACACTACTCAAGATGGGCGCCCCAAGCCTCCTGGGGCACCCAGTTTCCCAACACTTAGCCATTGTTTTAGTTTTTTTCAACTTTTTCAATTTCTTGGTTTGCGTGCGCATTCCGGAGGCACAGGACCCCTGTTTAGCTGTCGATTTCTAACAACTAGGATGAAAATGAGTTTAATGATCTAGCAAATATGCAAGCCTGATGAAAATCAAGCTGATTGTACCTTCCGTTTGCCTCGAGAAATGTGCCAAACTGATCAACACTGAACCGGAGCGGGCTGACGGAAGGAGATTTGCATTTTTTGAGAAAAACATGAAAAATAATCTAACACTGGAGAGGATGGGTGCCCCAAGCCTCGAGGGGTGCCCAATTTGTCAAGACTTAGCCATTTTTTCAAAAATTGTCAACTTTGTACCTTTTCTCGATTTCCGTGCTGACAACTCCTGTTTGATCTTCGATTCAGTCGTTCTGACGACTATCGAGGCGGGACGGAGGGTGATCTAAGTATTCTGAACATATCTGTGATGAAATTCTGGCTTTGACTGACTTTTGACCAAGTTTGACCAACCGGAAAGGAGCTGACGGAAGCATTTTTTACGTTTCTCAAAAAACATGAAAAAAAACTAACACAAGAGAGGATGGGTGCCCCAAGCCTCCTAGGGCACCCAGTTTCACCAGAATTAGCCATTTTTTTGATTTTCTAACTTTTCCATTCACCTTGGATCCATCTTGCATCGTTTTGCGTGCATCATCGAGTTGACGGCCGTTTGTCAGTTTTGCGTCGTTGAAACAACGTTGGAAACTCGTCGAAGAGATTTGGCAGGTGAAATTTTCTGTGTTGAGGAATTCAAGCTCATGCTTCACCTTGTGAAAAAGTAAAAATGACCCAGTAGAGAAAACTTGGTCGTTTGAAGATTCCGTCTAAACCGTGCCGATCGTGAAGGAAAATTGACCAATGAGAATCGAGCACGACACCTGATTTGGAGATTCTATTTTTAGAAAGTTTTTCCAACATCCATATCTCAAGAAACCCAGAAAACCTAACTCGACGTCTATTTTTAGAAATTTCTAAAAATAGAAATTTCTATTTTTAGAAATTTTACTTTTTTGACTTTTTGACGAAAAATTTTCTAGACTTGTTTCAAAATGCCTTGATGAAGCAAAAAATTTGGTTGGGTACAACAATTTGCTCTGTCTGGGGACCATGGCAGATACTTACGGCATAGGAGAACCAAGAATCTCTGGACTTATGCAAGTTGGACCAGTGCCTTATCCATTGGGTAATAGAGTCAGGTTACATTCCTAATCATCTAGAACAAGACATTTCTCCTACATCACCTAAAACCGGACTTCCTAAAATCACCTAAGAAGTTGGAACTTCCCAGAACACACAAGAAACACAACAGTCACATTATGAAAAGGGGAAAAACATTACGACATAACAATCACATCACAAAAAGGAGAAACACATTACGAGAACAAAAAGTGTTTGGAATTACTCCATCCCTGAAGGGATGAAGAGTTTTAAATAGAATCCACTGTAAGGTAGCAAAAGGAGTCTACCATCCAAGTGTGTGAGAATATAAGTATTCTCCCCTATGAACTCGTGGATCTTGTATGGCCCTAGCCATAAGGAATCAAACTTTCCATGCATTCCTTTGGGCTCGTGTCTTTTGTCCCATAGTAGGACTTGATCACCGATCTCGAAGTCTCGTTGGCGAGCTTTCTTATCAAATATTTTCTTCACTCGTTCCTGGTGATGAGTGATTCTGTCTACGACCTCCACCCTTTCTTCTTCTAGCTTCATTAAATATAGGATGCGCTTCTCAATAGGATCTTTGAACACATCATCTTCAATTGTGGTCGCCAGCTTCAAAGCAGACAACTCTAGTGTGATAGGTAGCGTTGCTTCTGTACCGTATAGAATGACGAAAGGTGAAGTACCAATAGCTCTCTTGGGGGTGATTCTATCAGCCCAAAGAGCATCATAAAGCTTCTTATGCCAAGCCTTTTGATTAGAATCAACTAGCTTGCGTATGATAGTGACTATGTTTTTGTTTGACGATTCAGCTTGTCCATTACCCTGAGGGTAATAATCTGATGAATGTGATAACATGGTGCCATGATCATAACAAAACTCTCGTACTTCTTCAGATGAGAAACATGTTGCATTATCAGTCACTATCTTGCATGGTACCCCGAATCTTGAAATAATGTTCTCTTTCAGAAAGTCACAAACAACTTCCGAGGTAGCCCACTTGGTTGGAATAGCTTCAACCCACTTAGTGAAGTAATTAGTACCTGTAAGGACATAAATATGCCCCTTACTGGAATGTGGGTGGATAGGGCCAACGAAATCCAATCCCCATTACTGAAATGGACCATCAATAATTACTGGTTTGAGGGGAATGGCCACTAGCTTGAGTTTGCCAACAAACTGTTGACAGACCTGACATTTTGACACCCATTCATATGCATCGCGGAACATAGTTGGCCAATAAAACTGTGCTTGCAGGATCTTGAACGCAGTAACTCTTGATGAAAAGTGACCCCCGCATGCTTGACTATGAAATGCATCCAGCAAACGTCATTGTTGATCTTTGTTGACGCATAACAAAAGTGTTCCATCAAGCCCTTGCTTGTATAGAACATCATTGCAAAGAACAAACTTTTGTGCTTTCAATTTTAATGTTCTCTTTTGTTGTTTGTCCATGTGAATTGGACAATCTCCATAAGTTAAATAGTATACGATTTCTACATACCATTCGTCAGCAGAATCAACAAATAGGACCATAGGAAGATCCTCTTTAGTTTCAGTTTCAGATTCACCATCAGTCTGGTGTTTTAGATCACTGTCTTCAGCCATCAATTGACATAGACCTCTGCCACGGACAAGTTTTGTTGGCTTAATCTCCAAATCATATTCTTGGACCCTTGCGACCCAGTTACCTCTCCTAGTGCCCATCTCCTGCTGAGTTAGCACACTCTTAACTGCTAGATCAGTAACATATACCGTTGTGTGAGCAGATAAAATATAGAATCTAAAATTCTTTACTGCTCTCACGACTGCATATGCGTTCTTTTCTATTTGAGAATACCACATCTCACTATCTTTGAAACTGCTACTCATGAAAGCAATTGGAGACTCAGCATCTTCATTCAACCTTTGTGTCAATATGGCAGACATGGTATGTTCAGAGGCATAACAGTAAAGAATGAAGTCTTTAGTAAAATCAGGATGGACTAACACTGGCGTTTGGCTAATGGCTTCCTTGATTGTGACAAACGCCTTCTTACCTTCATCTATCCATTTGAAAGTAGATGTTTTCTTCATCATAGCTGATATATCCTTTGTAAGCTCTGAGAAATCTGGTATAAACCTTCATATGAAATTTATTTTACCGAAGAAGGAGTGCACACCAGTTTTGCTTGTTGGTAGAGACAAATTTCTGATAGAATCAACCCGACTAGGATCAATCCGTGTTCCCTCCTTGGAAACAATATGGCCCAGCAGTTTACCCTCCGTTACTGCAAAGATGGATTTCTTAGGATTCAAAGAAATCCTGTGATATCTGCATCTTTCAAACACTTTCACCAAGTGGTTAAAATTGTCTCCTCGTGTTTTTGAGAAAACAGTGAGATCATCGAGGTAAACAACGATCAACTTGTTCTTCAAATCTCCAAATGCCAAATCCATAGCTCTCTGGAATGTGGCACCAGCATTGATGAGGCCGAAAGGCATCCTTTCATAAGCAAATGTACCCCATGGGGTGGTGAAAGCTGTCTTGAACTGATCTTCCTAGGCCACAGCGATTTGGTTATATCTAGAAAAACCATCAAGTAATGATAACATCTCTGAACCGGTGACTGTTTGCAGTGTGTGCTCCATGATTGGCAGAGGATAATTATCCTTGAGAGATGATTGGTTCAAGTTCCTGAAATCCATGCAGATTCTGATTTTTCCATTTTTCTTGCGCACAGGAACTATGTTTGACACCCATGTTGAATGTTGAATTGGAAGCATTATCTTTGCATCCACCATCTTTTGGATCTCCACATAAATCGTATCTTGAATCCGTGGATTGTAATATCTTTGTTTCTACTTGAAAGGCTTTGTATCAAGTTTTAATGGAATGGTGTGAGACAATTCAATGGGTGTGAAGACCTTCAAGTCTTCGTATGACTAGGTAAAAACATCTCGGTACTGTCTAAAAAGAGAGATAAACTTCTTGCTTTCTTCCTCTGTACAACACTTGCCTATATTAACAAGCCTAGGTTTGTCGTCTGAACCAATGTTCACCTGATGATGCTCTGCAGAGGTCTTATCATCAATTCTTCTTTGATTTTGGATATACCTATCATGTCTGTCAAATATATCCTCCAAGGATACAAGACCCTTAGGGATTTTATTTCCTTTCAACTGGATAATACTCGACTCTGCCTCTTCCAGTACTTTGGCATCCCTTGGAGTTTCCACCGAAGTTTCTTCAAACCAACCTTCAAAAGACGAGAGGAATGAATCAGATTCATCTTTGTTGTCTTCAGTATTTTTGATCTCAATTGTTGATTCTCTGAAAGGAGCCGAACTTCCCTCAAAGAAAAGCCCCTTGAAATTATCTTCCATAACGAAAAATTCTTTGATGTGGTCATCATCATCAAAGATTTGCCAGTTGTCACAATTATCAGGGACGGCTGGCCTGTATATTAGCTCAATAGTAAATGCATTCTGACGAAAATTAGAATGAGGCATGAAAAGTGAAGCAGATACTGCTAGGGCATCTGCTTTGCTATTCTCCAAGCGTGGAATATATCGGATGTCAAAGGCCTCAAACCAATCGATTGCATTCCATACTCTATATCTATAATGTCAAAGGCGATCCTTTTTCACTTGAAACTGTCCCCTGACCTACTTCATGATTAGTTCTGCATCACCTTCAACTCTAAGTAGTTTAATACCCGTATCCTTTGCACTCTTGAAACCTAACAAAAGCGCCTCGTACTCCGCCGTATTATTTGTGCACTCAAATTGTAAGCGGTATGCAAAAGGATACAAATGACCATCAGGAGAAATTATCACAACCCCTACTCCTGAGCCGGCGGTTGAACAACTTCCATCAAATTGCAAAGTCCATACCATTGGATCTTCTTTTGATTTGTCAATTGCACAGACAACTTCCTGATTTTCTTCAGTTATTTCAGACAGCATAACATATGTACCAGGACCTGTTTCTTGATATAGCACTTGTGCTTGAGGATCCTGAGATTTCACCACCATGAACCATGACTTGGTTTCTAGTTCCAATTTGAAATTACCTTTCTTTAAAGAAATAGTCGCAGATGACCAATCCAATTGTATTTCTCCTCCAAGATCTTTGCAGAAACTTCTACTTAGCAGCATCCCATAGCTAGCTGGAATGTCAGCTACCAAGATAGTCATCATTATTTTCTTCTCTGGGCAAGCCGCTAATCGAACTTGAGCATCCTTCAATTGTCCAACCAATGGCACTGATTTAGACTCAAACGAATAACACTTGTCATGTGTTTTGGTGCACGAGAGTCCCAAAGCGTTCATTACCTGCAAAGGCATGATGTTGTCTGAGGCTCCTGAATCAACGATACAATTGCTCAATTTATAACCTCCTATATACAGAGAAATATAAAAGGGGTTTGGCTTCTCTCTTGCCGGAACAGAAGATTCTAGCAATGTGGGCTGCATGACAGTATCTTTCTTGAGATACTTGACTATTCTATCTAGCTGATCTGGATGGTCTTGAAGATACTCTAGCTGAGAAATCTGCACCTTTGTCTTCATCATGGAATCCACTATATCAAAATTTGTTGAAGATGAATTTTGAATAGTTTGAACACTTTCACGTGATGGCTGAGCATTGGAAGTGGAAGCCACTTCCTTCTCCTTTTCTTTTGGTCTTTGTGTATTCTCTCCTTCCTTCTGTACTTTAAAATGTTGAGTATGTGTAAACACAAGAGTTGAAAGATTTTCATGATTCACTGCAAGAGAATATTGATGAAAATTGTCTTGTTCTTCCTTCATTATAACGGGTTCGTTCTGGAAGTATCCCATGGTAGAGTCGCCATCGAAGTTGTCCGTCTGTGGTAAGACAACATTCGCACTTGGGGAAGGAACAATGTTTGAAATAGGTGCAGCATCAACATATCCCATGATTTGATTCATCCTTAAATTTTCAGGACATGTGGCTCCAGTATGTGCATCAGTCTCGTGAAAGGAACAAAACACTGCATTTTGAGCAGCATCAACTACTTGCCTTGGTGGAGGTGCTGGCAACCTGGGCCTATAGTTATTGAAAGGCTAAAAATTGTTCCTCTTAGGTTGATATGGTTGCTGAGGCTGATACTGTTGCTGTGGTTGGTATTGTTGTTGCGCAAGTTGCCCAGGAGTAGGCAACTATCTCTTCATGATAGTCACTTCATTTTCTACCTTATGCAGCAGTGGATCTGTAGAGCTCTAAACTAGAGGCCTGATTGAATCCATTTTCGTCTTGCCAGAGGTAATCATGTCGTCCTCTAACTTGATGGCATTTTCTTGTGTATTGGATAATTCTGTTTCATTAGCCAATCTCAAAAAGAAGGCTATCTCAGAAGGAAGAGCGTTAATAAAACTGCTCAATAGAATTTGCGGAGATGGATTAAGAGTATGAGAAAGACGTGTAACTAGGTGATTAAACCTTGCCACAAACTCCCTCATTGGTTCATTGTTTTCCATCTTTGAATTTGAGAGTTGGGCGAACAATCTGTGACCATCTTCGATAGGCTTGAACCTTGCCAAGAATTTCTCGCTCATAGTTGCCCAACTTGTAATGATTCCTGGTTCCAGATGATTGAACCAATCAGTAGCATTTCCCGCGAGAGTCTCAACGAAGAGACGCACGACAACATCTTCATGTGATACATGCAAAACAGCGCAAGCCATTGTGAATGCAAAGATGTGTTCATCAGGATGCTGAGTTCCATCGCCATGGAACCGAGGAAAGTGCTTCCTTGACCCTTTTGGTAAATCATGATGTGCTTGTAAGGCCAAAGGTCCAATGTTATTACCCCAAGGCAATGGTGGCGGTCGCCTTTGATTTGGATTATTGTGATTATTGTTATTTGCATCACCCATTGCTCTAGGCTGGATTACTGGTTCTTCTTGTAATTCTTCCTGCTTGACTTCAGGAACTATCTGAATTTCTCGAGCTATGTTGGATGCTTCTCCAACATTTGCAGAATTAAGATCTTGAAAGAAAGGATCCGTAGCACCGCCTTTTCCTTTTCTTGAATAAACCCTGTGAGCCAGGATTATCTATTGCCACGCGGGAGGTGGTAGTACTGGTCTTCCTGCTGCAAGATCTACTTTGTGTTCTTCTTCGTCAAGGATAGCAGCTGCGTTTCTCCACTGATCAGGACTTTCCTTTTGCGCAAATATGAAACTTCTAATGCTGCTAATGATGTCCATTTGCTCTCCTTCTACTCGTACAAGATTTGGTTGAATAACAGGTGGTGTAAGATTTGGTTGTTGAACTAGAGCAGAAGGACGCCAGAGAGTCATTACCGTGTCATAAGCCTAAGCTTGCTTGAAGTTTTATGCCTCGTGCCCCATGGTGGGCACCAAAAAACTATTGGCGTTTCAATTCGCACCTCTGGTATGCGATTTAGAAACGGACAGCTATGCACAGATAAACTACTCTCCTATTGGAAGGGGGAGTTCCCTTTCTTGCTGATGTTCATTGAAAAGATAACTTGAATGAAACTTCGCCTATCTTCTTTTTGATTCTCAGCTGCAGAGCACAAGGTTATAAAACTCTAAACGCTACAGAAGAGGTTTTTCCTTTTTAATAAAACTTCTACTACAACTAGCATAGACTAATGACGCTTTCAACCTCCTGAGTAAATTCAGAGCAAAGGAAGTTGAAAGTGAACGGGGAATGATTGTTAACACAAAAACTCAAGTAGTTTTCCTCCAGATTTACACCACAAGACTAAGAGTACTTTAATGATGAAAGTTGAAAATGAAAGCCACAGAAGCTACACATCTGACAACGAAAACTTGATGAATCGATATAGAATATCAGAGCAAAGTAGGCATGAGATTTCTATTCAATATCAGAAAGTTTAATACAACTCCAGGACAGCAAGACTGTAGCAAAAGGTAGGCATACAGTAAGTGATCAAACACCGGAGAACACTGAACACAGATTGAACAGACACTGGGAATAACAATGTTTGCAGGCTAGAATAGGCACAGCAAATTTGCTATCACAACTACTATTACCAACAATGGGCAAGGATGCCCTTATTTATACTAAAATCAAAGGAGTAGGGAACCCTAAAATCTCCTTGATTAACCCTAACTTGCCAACTCACAAGCTTTATTACTATTCTAAGACAAAGATACAATAAACAAATGCTTTAAAGCAATTTGCTTTAAAGCAAAAAGATTCCAACTATCACAAGGTGCTTTCTTTCTAAATATAGAATGGATGAGCTTAGGATGAAAGCACATGCTTTAAAACAAAAAGCATATGTTTTAAAGCTGCTTTATTTTGGAATGCATCCTCATCAACATTCTAGCTTTTTGGTGATGTCATCCGTTGATATTCTGGGAAACAATATCTTCTAAAAAGTGAGTGACCGCATCTCTGCCAGGAACACTGATACTCTCTAGAACAATATTCTGATTCTCTAACATTTCTTCACCATTGGCAACCATCTGAAGAAATTCGTGAACTTCACCCGTAGCCTTGTCAAATTTCACTGACATTGTGGCAAGACGACTCATCTTGCCGGCATTGATATCATCATTAAAGTTGTTGCAGACGAGAGTTTGGAACTCTGCTTGCACTTCCCTGAGGTCATACACGGTACCATCTTCTTTCTCATATGAACACGGGATCTGAGAGACAAAGGATCTGACGAACTTGAGGATGCCGATTACCTTTTCTTTCCATTCTGTCAACTCTGAAATCATACTATCATAAGTTTTTACTGTGAAAAGATATTGTGCTTTCCAAGTAGAAACTGTCTTCTTATCTTCAGCTAAATCAACAGTATCAAGTGCAATCTTCAAGTCGGAGATAATGATCTCAAACACCGGTCTATTTTCTATTTTCTACCATGATCTGCTGTGACCCCTGTATGCCTTGGCGTAAATCATGAGTGTTGTACTTCAACTAATAAAGCTCTGCAAGTACAACTCTCCCTTTGGTCACAAATTCTTCTACCCAACTGTCCATGTGCCTCCCATAGAGGACCAACTTACTGAAATGCCACTGATCGGCTGGTGATCCAAGACTTGATGGAAGAAGCAAATCAACCTGTGAAGTGCCATGGAAAAGGTTGGAAATATATTGCTGCAGCTGTCGAACCTCAGCTTTGAGAGCTGCCTTGTCTTCTCCATCTTTCAACACCCTTTCCTTGAAGCTATCCGCTGCAACCTCAAAGAGATTGACATCTGTATGGCGAGTACTTCTACCAAGGTTAGCTTTGACAACTGTGAAGTCATTAACCTCGACATCATTAGCACTTCTATTTTCTAGAGGTGTTGCAGTCTCAAGAATGATTTCTCCATTCGCATTCTTCTCAATGTGAATCTGCTTCTTCAGTTGCTTGTCTGGTGTGTCTTGATAGACGCTTTTTAGCTCTGTTAAGTCCAGCTGATATGAGGGCTTTCTTCTCTTCCTTCCCAGAATGTTTTCAAGCCAAGATGAGCCATCCTCTCTTGGAAACTCGATTCTCGCCTCATCAGCTCCTGATGAATCAATGCTTGCATCAAAGTTGTGAACCGGTGAATCTGGTTCTGAATCTATGTGAATAGGAGAAGGGATCAGTGAAGAAGGTGGAGATACATGATCTGAAGGTAACACTTCAACATGCAGTGTTGTTTCAACAGGAGCTTCTGGTTCAACTTGTGGATGTTCCTGTTGGACATGAGCTGGAGACTCGTCTTTCTTCCTCTTTAACTTTGCCATTTTTGTTCCCTCTGGGAGAACACTCATAGCCTTTACTCTTTGTTTTAGCTTAGAAGTGGAAGGTTCTGATGGTTGCATAATTGGCGGCTCTGCTACTGGAATATCATCCTTCCGCTTAGTCTTCAAGAATATCAAACTATTTTTAACCACTCGACTTGTTCTCTCCTCAATGGAAGTACTCTCTTTTACTGACCAATTAACTGGCGGCAACGGTTGTTGCTCAATTTGGTCCCTGAAATACGTGAGAAGTAGAACTTCACCACTCTCTGTCAAACCCTCTATGTCTTCTGATAAGAGATCAGACATTTGCTGAAGAGTGAACCTGCTGTAACTGCGTCTTCGCACTTCATACTCATCAGCACAATTGGCCCAGAAGTCTTCAACTGCAAACTTGTGTATATAATTCTGACCAAGATGTGATGCATAAACACCATGGGGATCATATGAAGATCTCCTGTCGAAAAACTTAAGACCAAATCTAGATGATTCATTACCGATTGCCTTGGCATCTACTCCAGATCTACATCTGTAATTACTCATCCCAAGTGGAAAATTGAAGGCAGTCTTGCGTCTGCTACACAAAAATGTATGCACTTGATAAGCTTGCCTCAAAAATTCTATAAATGCTATTTCATCTGTACGATATCGCAGCAACATGGCTGGCTCTCCTGAGAAGCCATATACTCTGATGTAGGAAAAAATAGGAAATTAGATAAACCAATCAGCCCATTCTGCCATTGCTATTCTAGCCTCTACAGAAAATCGTATATGCAACTCCTTGTCCATGTCTCGCACTGCATGCATCAAGAATGCATCATTCACCCGCCTGTAATGTCATTCAGCTTGAGAGATCTCTAACTGCAGGAAATGATGATACACATGCTGAGTACCCAGAGTTCCAACAACATTCAAACCTTTGAATTGACCTTGAAAAGCCATCAAATACACAAGGTATGATATCATATGGAATTCATGAGCCCTTTGAAAATCAATTATTTGTTGGTGGAGACAATCACTGATTAGTGCCGACCAATCATAGAATTCGGTTCCGTCAACAATCTGGGACATGATGTAAAACATCCAAGGCTGAAATTTGTTTGCATCTGCTTGACCCGTGATTACGACTTAGCAGAGTAATCATTATTGCATGCTCCTCCTTGAATTCTCCACGTCCAACGTTCTTTGGCATAATGTTCTACTTTTCTTTCAACCACCTCTGACCAATCTTTTTTCTGTATTTTTCCTTATCATTATTCCAAACCCTCTTGCATTCTTCAAGTGAAACAGTTAAGTTCTCTCTCCAAATAGGTATTGTAAAGCACTTTTCAATGTCGTTTGGCCTCAAGCTGCAGAGCACACGTCTATCACCTGACTAAATTTCTCTTGTGACCGAGTTGTAATGCATCACACAAGCAATCACAAACTCGATACTTTGCACGGTGACAGGAAAGGATGCCGCTGCAAGCAAACTGGAGTGTCCAAGATTCTTGATGGCATTATTTCTTGCATCCTCCAAGGAGTGTAAATTAATTACTGGAAGTACTTTATGCAAGTCTGTTTCACAAGTTTTCAGGTAATCATGAACCAATGCTGTTTTGTGCCTGAATTGTGTTGGAGAGTACTGCATATTGGAAGATTTGAAAATCAACTGTGAACACGCCTATGTTGGAAAAAGTATTGAATAGATGGCTGAAAATTGTTTGCTGATTTTTAGAAAAAGCAGAGTGTGAGCTAAAAAAGCTGGCACATGGGTTTTGTAGATAATTCCGTTTCTAAGCAACCTAGATTGTCAGATTTTGAAAAAGCAGAGATTTTCTTGAAAAAGCAGGAAAAAAGCAGTTTCTCGAAAAAAAGCAGTTTCTCGAAAAAAAGCACAACTCGTAATCTTAAAGAGAATGATAATCTGGATGGACCCATCTCGACGAAAACTGAAAAAGCTCTAGTCAGATTTCTGAAAAATGATCTCCTTGAAATAAGGACCCTGAAAAAGCAAACTTCTCTTCTTCCTCAACCCAAATCTATGAAGGAAACTGAAAAAGCACCTGATTTGGGTCTTCGAATCTTCGTTGAAAGAAAAATAAAATCTTTCCTCTGGATGCTACCTACAAAAGATAATGAAATAAAGAAGCCCAAAGCTTGTCTTTATAAATCTTTGGTCGAAAAAACAACTTTACTTGTGTGAGAAGAAAACTTCATCCTCATCCATGAAGAAAGCATTTTTTAAAGCATAAATCCAAGTGGATGTCTTCGAATAGGAAGAATCCCTATTTTGTAGGAGCCTATGGCTTCATGTGCAAAATGACAAGAAATATCTTCTTTGATGATGTCATCAAATGCGCGAGTTGGAAGAAGTGTTAACAAAATTTCTTCATTTTTGACACTTCAACACTCATTTTTACTCAAATATGGCCTGTCTCTGACTTTGACAATGTGGGAAAATGTCATCATGAACTAAAAAAGCTAACTGATCCTGACATTTTAAAGATTGATCAACTGAGATTCCATCCCCTGCCTCCGTTCGACGATCTGACATCGTTTAACCAAGTTTGACTTCCCTGAAACTGCCAACGGGCGAAGATTGGTAACAAGGCATGTCGGAAAACACTGAAAACACAAAAATATTCTAACACTACTCAAGATGGGCGCCCCAAGCCTCCTGGGGCGCCCAGTTTCTCAACACTTAGCCATTTTTTTAGTTTTTTTCAACTTTTTCAATTTCTTGGTTTGCGTGCCCGTTCCGGAGGCACAGGACCCCTATTTGGCTGTCGATTTCTAACAACTGGGATGAAAATGCATCTGATGATCTAGAATATATGCAATCCTGATGAAAATTGAGCTGATTGTACCTTCCGTTTGCCTCAAAAAACGTGCCAAACTGATCAACACTGAACCGGAGCGGGCTGACGGAAGGAGATTTGCGTTTTTCGAGAAAAAACATGAAAAATAATCTAACACTAGAGAGGATGGGCGCCCCAAGCCTCCAGGGGCGTCCAGTTTGTCAAGACTTAGCCATTTTTTCAAAAATTGTCAATTATGTACCTTTTCTTGATTTTCGTGCCGACAGCTCCTGTTCGATCTTTGATTTCGGTCGTTCTGACGAATGTCGAGGTGGGACAAAGGGTGATCTGAGTATTCTGAACATATTTGTGATGAAATCCTGGCTTTGACTAACTTTTGACCAAGTTTGACCAAGTTTGACCAAGTTTGACCAACCGGAAAGGAGCTAACGGAAGCATTTTCGACGTTTCTCAAAAAACATGAAAAAAAACCAACACAGGAGAGGATGGGCGCCCCAAGCCTCCTGGGGTGCCTAGTTTCACCAGACTTAGCCATTTTTGTGATTTTCCAACTTTTCCATTCACCTTGGATCCATCTTGCATCGTTTTGCGTGCATCATCGAGTTGACGGCCGTTTGTCAGTTTTGCGTCATTGAAACAGCGTTGGAAACTTGTCGAAGAGATTTGGCAAGTGAATTTTTCTGTGTTGATGACTTTCGAACTCATGCTTCACCTTGTGAAAAAGCAAAAATGACCCAGTAGAGAAAACTTGGTCGTTTGAAGATTCCGTCTGAACCGTGCCGATCGTGAAGGAAAATCGACCAATGAGAATCGAGCGCGACACCTGATTTGGAGATTCTATTTTTAGAAACTTTCTATTTTTAGAAAGTTTTGCCAACATCCATATCTCAAGAAACCCAGAAAACCTAACTTGACGTCTATTTTTAGAAATTTTGCTTTTTTGACTTTTTGACAAAAAATTTTCTAGACTTCTTTCAAAATGCCTTGATGAAGCAAAAAATTTGGTTGGGTACAATAGATAGTTTGAATAAAATGTTTCTAGAGAATGTTGTCTTATGGGATACCATGATTTCAGGTTTCGCACAAACTAGTTATTAATTTATTAATAAATTATTTTCTCAAAAAAGTTTCCTATATTATTATCGTCTGGTTGCAATAAAATCTGTACTTTGTTCGATAGAGATGCTTCTTGCACATAAAATATAGAAACTTTTTTAATAAGAAGGTAGTGTGTATTTATTTATTTAATTATTTGTTTGATAACATACTCCCTAAAGATGTGCATAATCATCTAGGAATTCTTTTTATAATTTAAAAACATGATTATTTTCACAAATGAGAAATGAAAGTATTGAAAGGCTCAAGAAATGCATTGGTTAAAACTTTGGAATGAGAATATGTACAAATAATACACATATTTTAGAAATATTCTCTTTCCCATGAATAATTAGATTTTCAACATCTTGGATCAGCTTTGCGTAAATTTTCTATACTTAGACTCCTTTCATTCACATATCTATTCCTTTGGATATATATATACAAGTAAGTAAATGTCGTTAAGGGAACCACTCCCAAAAAAAATCACGAGCATGCCTTGGAAAAAAGGGTGCCAAAACAAAGACCAATTTTATAGATTATAGAGTTTACAAAATTACAGAAAAAGTAACTGAAATGCTGACTACAAGCTACAAGAGGCGGTGAAGGAGGAAGCGGGTACCCACAGCGAACCATCCCAGGTGAAGGCATTGCTCTTTGTTCATGAGGGGACCAAGGAAACTGACAACAAACTCACATGCTTCCATGTTATTTCCGATCACTTCCTTCCGAAACAAAGAAATCACCCTCTCCATGTCCTTATTGTCCAGAAGATTCTGCAACTCATACACACCACCCCAGCTGCCATAGGTCAACCTCTTTTGTTGTACGCTTTCACGGCATCGAGGGCAAGAGACTGCAAGTGTGGAACTACCAAACGCTTCACTAGGATCCGAGTAAGGCCTTTGTGGCAGTGAGCAACTGTAAATTGTGCCAGGAAACAACCCAAAAAAACTGGTCGTGAAGGTGGCCACCCTCGGGGATTTGAGGATTGATTACCTGCAGCAGAGCGTACAAGGTCTCCTCATTCTGCACAGTGAACAAATGTTGAATTTGAGTGGATGCATCGCTAGTATCGCAAGGACATAGGTATCCTTGAATGGGGGCAAATGCCATTGTGCACAAAGAGCCAGCGGGAAGATTTCCGATTAGGAAAGAATGTGAAGTTAGCAATTAAAAAACTTGCATTGTCTTGGCTTAGAATAGATATATTCACCATCTTATCAGGGACGCTCATCCAAATGGAACTGGGAATGTAATTAGGACGCACCGCCATATCGGAATCCAAGATCTGACAGTTACCCTTGATCAGTCTTGCAGTATGAAGGGAGAAAGTCGTCGCATGAGGGAAGAGCGGTCCTCTTTTGAAATGGAGAAGTTGGCACGGAAGAAATCGGTGTAGAGGTACCATTACACGCTTCGCCAGGCAACTCGAGAGAAGGAGAAAGTCGGCACTTTGACTGAAAATGATCACATCCACGGTGGAACCTACGGAGGTGCCAGCAAGGCCAGGGATATATATATATATGAAGAATTTAATGGAAAAGATATTACTCATTGAGTATTTAAAAATATTCTCCATGTTCTTAATGACGTAAGATATTACAGCCAATCTTGAGAGTTTTATACCCTTTCATGAGAATGTCAACAACTACACAACTTACAAATTTTTTTTTTTTTTTCAAGCATACAATATAAAACAAGGAGCAAGGAGGTCTATCATCTCTTAGTCAACAACTACACAACTTACAAATCTTTTCTCTTTTTTTCAAGCATACAATATAAAACAAGGAGTAATAAGGTCTATCATCTCTTAGGCAATGAACATCTAGAAGCAACTTTAAATATCATCGACTTGATCCATCACTTTAGAGAAACAATATCAATGGTGAGGGTATGCTCTCCACCCAACCATTATTACTTCATCAAGCTATCTATGGCTTTGACCATTCCCCGAGCTAGGAGAGTCTATTAGGGCCCTGAACAACCATTTACATATGCATGGGAACACATGTCTAAACTACTACAAAATGGGGAACTTATAGCTAAGTCACAATACAAGAAGGAGAATCAACACAACACAACACAACAAGAGACCTAGTAAAAGAAAAAAAGGGAGAGTTTTTCTTGCCAAGCATTCATATAAAAACAACCAAAGCCATTTACACATGAAATTATAAGGTCCTTACAAGTTCTAGATACAACCACAATATGTAACAAGTAGAAAATACAAATTAAGAGAGCCTACCTCCCAAGGTGAAATAGGGTACAACTAATTTTTTTTCTTTCAACCCCTTAACATTAGCTATCCAAAACCTCTCCAAGATGAGAAAAGAGAAACAAGAACTCCAAAAAAAAAAGGGGGGGAAATCCTACCTTCCACAAGCCAAAAGAGAGGTTTGAATAAGAATGCCATGTCAATCATGCCCTTCCAATATGGTGGAGAAACTTGGTACCTCTCGCCTCCATACACTAACCTTCCTTCTCATTTATTCCATGAAAAAGACTTCTCATGTGAGTTAACATGGGATTTTTCTAAAAGCATGGGGCTCATTCCACCATTCAACACTTTTAGAAGGTCATGGGTTGATTTGAAGTGACTTGAGCTAAGCACCCATGCCTTAGTAGTTATTTCTCTTTTCAAGAGCTTCCAAAGTATCCCCAAATTGCATCTTACACCCTTTCCCAAGTGCCCTACCCATAGGTACTTGGGTTGAGCTCACTAGAAAAATGGGCTTAAAACTTTCATACGGGTTGCACTCCTACACCCAATAGATGACACATGGACACACACATAAACACCTTTACATTGAGCTAAAGTTTTAGAACGAAAGTTAAACAATTAAAATACTTGGCTCACACTAGAAGACATTTATTTCAATCGAATACACAAATGAAAATCACATTTCTTCATAATGTGAAGTGGGGTAATTAGGGTCCTAATGACTCTCCCATCCTCCCATTGACTATTTATATACTTGGACACTTTTGCAAACATCAATACATCCAAGGTATAAATAGCTAAAGCAAAGGAATGTCTTAGATGATTTTAGTCAAAATGCTAGTTCCTTAAATGCTTCAAGTCAAAATGTTCCCATGAATGATTGCTCCTTAGAGTCAAGATGGTCTAGGATTGCTTGATGATTTTAAATGTTCAAATGAATTTATCTTTAAATACCAAGGCATAATTAACAGTCACACATATGTGTACCAAGTTGGCTTCTATGATCTGTTAGAAAGGATGGGAGTCAACAAATCTAATATTTAATTTTTTTTTAAGTTTAGGTCAATTCGATGTTGTGTAGGATCACTCCCACCCATTGCAAGATCAATCAAGGACAATGTATGGAAAATCTTGAGGCGAGGTTCAGGTACATGAAATTTTGAATTGATAATAAAACATATGTGTGGGAGTAAATGCAAATAGAGATAAAACAAATTAAATGTTTGGAAGTGTATATAGGTGGGCAAAAGGAAATATTAATAGGTACATGCTAATTTCACCATTACAATATGTTATGGTAAAACCAAAAACTTTAGCCAAAAACTTAGTCTATTTTATCAACATGTTGTTGTCCATTAGAGCAACATCTTTCACTTTTAATATTCTCCATAGATCATTACTCTTTAGTAGCTCCTACACATCGTGTTCCCATATCACATAATATAGAACCATTCTAATGCTCACACGATACACCATAATATTCGCCATTTAGAATGGTGACACTTAAAGTTGTTGTGATCAAACACATTTTTAATATGAATAAGTGTATTATATTTTTTATAAAACAATATAATACACCATATTTATAACAAAAAAACAAAAAATATGGGTGGAATGGTATCACGTTGGAAATATTAGGCAAGATAAAGTCTTAAACAAATACATCAAAATATGAAACAAATAAATAACCAGCTAAATTGCTAAGCAACAAGAGCTATTTATTCAATAGGAGGGGGAGGCAAGGTCACAATCATCGTGCTTGCCCAACCATTAGGAAGGTCATGGCTATTGGCTCCCAACCCATAATGGCTCCTTCTTCATTAACTTGTTCTCCAATCATCATGATTGCCCAACCATCAAGAAGGTCTTATCTATTGGCTCCCAACCCATAATGGTTCTTTCTTCATTAACCTTTTCTCCCTTTGAGGACTGAGTTTCTTTCTTGGTGGGAAATAGCCAATGCCAAGTGAGAAATTTTCCATTATTTGACCAACCAGGACCATCTTATCATAGGAGTATGAAGAAACAAAAGGTAAATGAAGTTGCTAATACCAATCATAAACACTATAACCTTGACCTTTACATTGAGATGATAGAGAACCATAAAAACTATGAAAATTATATTTATGAGCATTGCAACTACATTGACACTCATATTTTTAGCCGATAGGCTTTTATATGTGAGCATTATAGTGCTTGGAATTGTCTCATGCTGTAAAAAAGATTCACGTTGGAAATTTTTCTAAACTCGTCGGTTGTTCCTATCAACATATTCCTTGAACCTCCTATGGGTGCAAATGCTAGTAAATATAAAGATATGTCTAATATGACCCCTTGCTTTGTTGTAGGGATGAACATGATCTCACTCTAAAAGCATTTCCACCATTCTTTTAATGGCCACATTCAAGCTTTGACTGGAGTTAAAATAAGTAAAATAGTCTTGAGACATTAGAGTTACTCTAACCATGACAACAACCAATGAAGTAGATATGCATGGTTGAAATATATTCCCACATTAAATTTGAAGCATTAATAAATATCAAAAGGTTTAATAGTCAAGGCATGTTTTTGACAATAAAAATAGAATAAGCATTTATTATTATTTTATCGTTATTATTATTTTATCATTGATATTAATATCAAAAGGTTTAATAGTCCAGTCAAATTTTTGACAATAAAAATAGAATAATTATTTATTACTTTTTATCATTGATATCAATATCAAAGAGTTCAATTGCAATTTTTTGACAATAACAATATAAAATCATTTATTATTATTTTATCATTGATATTAATATCAAAAGGTTTAATAGTCGAGGCAAACTTTTGACAATAAAAATAGAATAATTATTTATTATTTTTTATCTTTGACTTGTCGTTTTCCCTGAGCCCTGACGTCGAGATTTGGTTTTCTTTGACGATCGAAAAAAAATTCGCCATCGATGCACGATAATTCACTAATTGGACAAATCCATGTGAGCAGCCAGGTTTGAAAATTTCACAACACCTAGCCTATAATACGACATTGTCCCAAACTAAGAATTTACAGTCGCCTTGTTGTGTTACCCGAATTTTTGGAAGGCAGTCAGGCGGTCGGAGGGAAACAGAAATGTCGGATAAGGCTGAGCCTTGGCTTGTGGATGAATATTTCGGCATCCTTAAACTTTACAGCGATGGATCAGTCGTCCGGGCAGAGGAGCCGTCTGAATCTTCCTTCCTTTCTGAGCACTTCAATTATGGGCACGTTCCATACAAAGACATTGTGTTTGATGAGGAAACAGGTTTGTGGGCGCGCCTCTACCTGCCACCTGAGACAAAAACCAGGGTGCCCGTAGTAATGTATTTTCACGGGGGAGGATTTTGCATGTCAAGCGCGGCATATATTCAGATTCACCATATGTGCCAGATGTGGGCAGACAAATTGGGCGTGATGATCGTGTCTGTGAATTACAGGTTGGCTCCTGAGCACCGCCTTCCCGCCGCCTACAACGACTCCATTGCAGCGCTGCAGTGGATGGAGAGAGAAGGCGCGGCAAAGGATCCGTGGTTGCGCTCCCACGCCGACTTTTCCAAGCTATTTCTGGCGGGTGAAAGTGCAGGAGGGAACATCGCCCATCACGTGGGCGTCTGGGCGGCGAGCAAAAATGTGGAAAACAAAATCGAAATCAAAATCAAGGGTTTGATTTTGCTGTACCCGTTTTTTGGAGGAGAAGAGCGGATGCCGTCAGAAACAGAAAAGGGCTCCTCGATGTTAACCGTGGAGAAGTTGGACGGCATGTGGAGAATGGCGCTGCCCCTGGGAAGTAATAGGGATCATCCTTTTTCGAATCCCCTTTCGGATGGGGAAAGGGTCTCCACTCTGGAGCTTCCCCCAATGCTTTTTGCTATTTGCGGGCGCGATATACTGAGAGATAAAGAGTTACAATACTGTGAGGCTCTGAAGAAATGGGGGAAACAAATTCAAGTGCATAATTTCGCCGAGGAAGACCACGGCTTCAATGTCGTGAAAATAGAGGACCAAAGCTCGCTCGATCTCCTTGGCTGTATCGCTGACTTTGTCAAATGAAACAGTTGCATGGCGTGAGAGAAGTAATAATAAAAAGTTTCCGCGATGTCACTATCGTTTAGGAAAATATAAACTAGCAAGCGCACCTTAGGGTGCAATGGGTATAAAATGTAATCATCAAATAAATATATATGTCTATTAAATAAAATATTTATATTTATTTTATGGGGAATTGAATAAGATGGAGTGAAGGGTTTGTTTACGTGGGCTTCGAGATCTGAATTCAGAATACTCTGATTGTCATCTTTGACTTCCATATAAAGTGAAGAACAAGATAGAGACGCTGCACGTTCATGTCTTCTTAGACAAAAACTACGTTTGTTTTTTGTATGAACACTATGTATTCCAAGAGTGTTGTAGGATTCCAGAGTAAGCAAGAAACTTGTCGTCTCCTAAAAATAGTGAACCTAGAACAATAATTATATAGATGAACACAATGAGGGTACTATAAAATCAGGTATTCATGCTTTAAGCCCTTTAATTTTTTCTTAGAAAGTTCAAAAACTGTAGAAATCAATGTTTCAACTACTATCAAAACAGTGTAATTAATTTCTAACAAGATGAAATCAATGTCATTTTGCCATTTTTGTAAAACAAGGACATAAGAAAGTTGACGCTCAGCTCGTAAATGCCCATGAAAAAGGTTCCATGCAAATTTGTGCAAGTCTAAGGAAGTGTTGACATGCACCAAGTGCTTATTAAGATCTGAGAAAGTCTACAAGATGGACAAGAGCATTGGAAAGGTCTTGAGATCACTAACTAGGAGCCCAATCTTGAAAAACACATTGTGGATTACCTTTTCAAACCTAGGTAGACCCTAGAAGGCCTATAGAATCACTTCAAGGTATGTTTAACCTTTTAAAAGGTTTGTTTAGACTATTTGATGCATATCAAGATATCTCCAACATGTGCTTAGTGATCAAGAAGCAAAGTATGGAACACAGTTTGTTAAGAGTCCTAATGAAGGAGAACTTTTGCCCATGCCACCAAGGGGATAAAGGATATCAAAGCAATTTAAAAGAAATACAAAACATGCTCCTATTCTTGTGCAAGAGTTGTTTGAAGGAGAATGGTGGTAGTTTTTAAGTTTTCCTAAGAGATTGTTTAGCTTAAAGACCTAGTCACACTAAAAAAAAATGGAATCTTGAGAGGAAAACAAGATTGAATCATTATGAACTACTCTCCTCTATGCCATGAGAAAAACTTCAAAGAGAAAATTCAAGAGCATGTCGTCTCTACACCCAAAGATTTTGACTCAGACATGGAAGGAGAAGTTAATCTTTACTCTCCACTAGAGGATAGTGTTACCATTTTTCACTTACAACTCAAATTGGTAGAGTTGGTACAACAAATTTATTTTTAAAGTGAAGGTTTTAACATTTTCTGCTATAAGTTATTTGCATAGTTGGAATGATTCAGTTATCTTGCATTATAGTTGTTCAACAAAAGGAAAATAATTTTCAGATCATCATTCATTTGCAAAAAGATGCATAAGAGATAAGTTATTTCATTTCACTACCATGTTTGTTTGTTTTACAGATGAAGTACATAAAAGAAATAAACATTGCATTGAAGTGATAGATCATATGATGTATGGAAGTCTCCACAATACCCCCAAAAAACTACATCCATTACGAGAATACAATACAATTACCCCTCCAATGAAGGGAAAAATAGAGACAACATTTCCCCCCATAATGAATAATCTCCTGCATAAATGGTAAGTGTTTGAAGGCAAAACAAAATCCAATGCTTACAAACCACTTGTCTCCCCTTAGGAAGAAACAAAACCATGTATAGATACAGATATGCTTCCCATTCAAGATATCCTTTAGAGATGGAAGCATGAAGAATGATGATGATGATGACTCTGAAAACTACTCATGTGTCTCCTTGTCCAAGTAGAATGATGATTTCACTATCCAATCAGGGACATCCCAAATCAAGAAAGAAGGTGACAAACTAGAACTAAGTGGAAATTGATATAGAACAAAATCCAAAGAAGAAAATATGGAAATGCGTCCTCCAACCAAATTTGAAAGACAATGATGGTCCTACTAATTAGGAATGATGGAAGTCTCAATCAGTGACTCTGGATAAGAAGCCAATGGAAGTGAAGGTGGATCAATTATCTTTGAAGAAGAATCAAGAACCTTTGAAACAACCTCAACGGAAGTGTCAAAAGACTCCAAAGTATCACAATCATGGGTTATCTTCTCTAAAGAAGGAAGAGACAATAGGATCATCTAGGAATGGCTGAAGATTACGATCTCCATATAATTCCCAAATGTGAGTCCAAAGAGCATGAGGACACTCAAAATCAACAAAAGATTCCAAAATTTTATCATCAACATGCATAACAATGACTCTTAAGTCAAGATGCCTATTGCTTTTCCAAGCAAATTTTTGATGAGGAGTGCCAGGTTTGGGAACAAGATTATACAAATATAGCAACAAATGAATCCCTTTAAGATGAGTAATGATGCCATCTTTCCATTTTTCATAGTT
Source organism: Cunninghamia lanceolata (assembly GCA_027924645.1). Classification (NCBI taxonomy): domain Eukaryota; kingdom Viridiplantae; phylum Streptophyta; class Pinopsida; order Cupressales; family Cupressaceae; genus Cunninghamia; species Cunninghamia lanceolata. The sequence goes on from BSBN01000593.1 coordinate 147,502, forward strand.
TCCCCTCTTCAAGATGATCAAAGAAGAATGAAATGTAGAACCCATAGCTAATTATGAAATTTTTTCAAAATCTCAAAGATAGAACCATCACATAAATGTAAAAACTTCCAAATAAGACATGCAACTAAAAATGAAGTCCCCCATAAATTGTACCTCTCTAAGTGTCACGATATCCAAGTTATCAAGCAAATGCCCAAAAAGTAAAATAACTCAATAGATAGTACTTGGTGCTGAACCAGAAAAAGCGCATGGATTGGATGAAAGAGCTCCTCAATACCTTTCCAATGACACAAGAATGATAGAAATCAGAGATCAAGGCACCGAGCTATGAGCTCGGGAATCCAAAAAAACTTGGTTAACTTCAAGATGAAATAAATAGTGATAAATGAAAAAATTGGGAGGATTGACCTACACCACTGCGAGGATAGCAAAATCAGCTTTCCAACGATATATGAAACTCAAAATTCTGACTTTGTATGCTCAAGATATCTTCTATGGGGAAAAATCACTAATATGGAGCCCACTAAATAAAAGAGGAGCCCTGATTGAGCCCTAGGGTGGATTGGCCCTTGGTCACCCATGTGACCAGCTACAACCAGCGAGCTAGAAAAAGAGAGAGCCCGAATAGGGCCTATTGGCGGAATAGTCTAACACGAAAAAGTTAGTGTTCTTTGAATTGAAACTCAAAAAACTGAAATTCCCACTAACAGTTTGCACCAGTAAAACACTGACTGCAACTAATAAGACTCGAAGAAAACCCATTTAAACCCCTACAACCTATTCATGTCACACCCTACTGACACTTCAAATAAGTATGGGCAGTTCCTTCTCCTACAATATCATCTTCCTACCTATTCGGAGAGAAAGGTTAAAGCAGCTATGGAGAAGGCGGTAGGGTTTGACAAAAAAAATTTGTCTGCTTTTATAAACTCTGTCAATACATTGATAGTCTGATTAACTATTTTAGTCAAATTTTTAGAGGGCTTCGAATGAGTTCCCTAATTTGTGGTCCGTGTTGGGAGTTTCCACAAGGATGTGGAAATCATACATATCTTATCTCAACATTGACGAGATATTATTTTTGTCTCTCGTGTTCGACTCAACATCAACTCTCTCGATCACTCCCTCCAAGCATAAATAGCATTTGGTGACGTGTTAGAGTGAGGAACCATGCGTGTTGATGAAGGAAAAGATAGGTTAAATTCGTCTATGCTTACCATGTGTCTGTATTTGGCGAGCCACGACAGCGAAATCTGCGGTCGCCATAGCTTCTGTGGTCCCCCACAATAAGACCAATTCAATTGTTCTCGTTAAGAAGACGCCATACAATCTCTCGCGTCACAGGTCAAGACATCTAGTCGTCCAAAGGGCCATTTTAAAACATTGGGATTATCCTATGCAGCTTTTCTCAAACCTGGTACTATTAAGCAAGTAGTACAAACCAGTACATTCACTTCATTGCATCGTGCCAAAATCCAAATGGGGGCATTGTTTTTCTCTAAGATCTTTTTGCATAAAAAAGCTATATTGGAGAGAAATTTGACTTACATATTGTCTTCGTGTCAAAATCTAAAGTGGGGTTTTGTTTTTCTCTAAGATTCTTTTGGGTAAGAAAGTTATATTCGATAGAAATTGACTTACATATCATCTCCGTGCCAAAATCCAAAGTGGGGTTTTGTTTTTCTCTAAGATTCTTTTGTATAAGAAAGCTATATTAAAACTTCATAATGACATTGGATTAGTCAAGTTAGTCAAGGGCGTTGGTTATTTATTTATTTATTAAAGCTAACCCTTTGTGTTTGTGTTTATATAACCTTTATTTTGAACATCCACTTCATTGCATCATGCCAAAATCCAAAGCGGGGCATTGTTTTTCTCTAAGATTCTTTTGTATAAGAAAGCTATATTGGAGAGAAATTGTCTTACATATCGGTCTTCGTGCCAAAATCCAAAGTGGGGCATTGTTTTTCTCTAAGATTGTTTTGGCGTAAGAAAGTTATATTGGATAGAAATTGACTTACATATCGATCTCCATATTAAAAATTGATAATGACATTAGATTAGTCAAGTTAGATAAAGATGTTGGTTATTTATTTATTTATTAAAGCTTTTCACACCCCAAATTTGGACTATGTTTTACTTTTTACTTGCACATAATTAGCAGTAAATTATGCATGAATTAATAATTTGACATTATGTCAAAATGTCAAGATAAATCAATGATATCATGAGTTTATGTTTATATGATTAGAATTTAGGCATCTGATTATATAATGTCATGATTATTTATTCATAAGGTTTATGGATTGACTAACAATGCAATAATCTTAGTTTGGTGATTGCAAGTTGTAACCAAGAAATAGGTTTTCCACTCTCCGAGGAAGAGAGGGAGAGCACCATCAGAGAGAAGAGAATAGACGTATGAATAAAACGGATTGGTTGCCATCTAAGTCTTGTGCCTTAACAATTTAGTGAACCTTCATCGAGTTTGCTAAGTTGTGTTTGACCAATTGGTATGAGTTTGGTTTTAACTCGACAGTTCATTGATTGTCATTTAGATCTGTTAGGTTGAGGTTATTGTTGAAAATCATGTTAGGTTTGAGCATGGTCGTCAACAAAGAAATGGTTAATAGTCATTAAACTATTTTATTATTGAAAAATTCTAGATTGGAATTCTATTATGTTTCTTTGTTTTTTGACATTTACACAAGTTAGAGAGGGGGAGAATACCTTGACCCCATTCTCATATTCTGTCAAGAGTTATTAGTTTAAACTTATATATAGATATGTATTTAGTATGATTTATTAGTTTAAACTTATTATTTTGATAGTCAATGAGCTTCTCATGGGTGTGTGGTTAAGTTGCAAATTAAATGCAAACCACTTTATCATAATTATGGATGCTCGACCCCCCTTACTCCATCTTGATTTTTGAGAGTATGGAGGAGTTATCAATCAGTTTAGGGAGTGGTCATAATGACCTATTACTCCATTATTATTTCTGCATGCCACTTAGATGGAAATTAGGCTTAAATGCAGGAGAAATCCATGGTATTGTGGAGAGTGTGAAGCCTTTTAAAAGGCTATATCATCGAGAGAAATGATATGCATGGAATATAGACTATTTGGTGCAATTCCAAGTAGAGAGAAAGGAAGGACTGCATCTATTCAAAGAGTCTGGTACTGTGCAAGAAATCGTGGGGTAAGGGATTTGACGAGATGCAGAGAGCACTGTTATCAATGAGAATACAGAGCTTAATTCATAGTATGTTGAAGGAGAGACAACGTAGAGGTAGGATATCTCATTTTAAAGTAATTGTTTCATTCTTATACTGCGATAAAATGTATCCTGTATAAAATTACATAGATGTATTTATGTAGAGCAAAGTATTTGGAGATATGCAAACAATGAGGTTAGGATCTCAATGACTATGCAAACATAAATAGATATGATTTAGAGTAATACCATCTTATCATGAATCAAAGTTGCACTCAAAGTGCAGGAGTCTTTTGAGTCTGAAAGCATGATAGAGTAAATGTCTTTGAATTCAGAAGTTTAAACCGTAGAGATTAAACATCATAATGTTATAGTTGCATTTAGAAAATTGGAGGTGATTACTTTCTCATGTTATTTGTTGTATCATCAAGCTCATAAATTAGATAGACCTAGTAAACTTTGATGTTCAATAGACACCAAGCTATGGCGAAAGGTTTGAATAACATTATTTGTTTAGAGGATTTAGTCTATTGAAAGTTGCCTCTTACCTATATATACATTCGAGTAAACATTAGATGCAGTTGCTACCTTAAAACAATAAAAAAATTATAGAATATATCTTATAGATTGCAAAAACTAAACCTCTTGAGAACTCTATTTTAGACTTAGTAGTTGAGACCAGTAAGTTTAGATAGAGATGGATTTATATCCCACAATGTTATATATATAATTCAAATTAAGATTTTGTGATAGATATTCACTTATTTTAGAGTATATAGAAATGATATTGATATCATTAGAAACACATATTTTAGAGATTTAATATCACATATTTATTCTGCAACCATGAAAAATATTTTCATTATATTCAAAGGATGTTATACATGAATTCGCAACCTATTCTATAACGAAATTTGGTAGACATAAGAAGACCAGAAAGGTTGAAGATATTGTATTGTTATTTTTGTAGACTCAAACCTACTTAGGTTAAAAGATCAAACTTAGTCAAGAACTTACTTATGATAATGAGTGTATTCATCAAGATTCTATATGAATGAGGATAAACCTTGTGTTCTATGTTTATATGTGATATGAGAAATGTGAATTTGATCAATGCCCAAGTGGTTAAGAGTAGACTAGTGGTTAATATATATTAATGTTATATTAATATAACTTAAATTATCTTTAGAAAACAAGGGTATTTGATATTTCAATGTATTGGGTTAGAGAAGTTAAAACTCTAGAATCAACCCAGTGAGGGCCTAGAAAATTTAAACTCTTAAGTCGATTATAACATTCTTTTTATATATTATGGAAGACAGTGAATGGTCAAGAAACCATTTATCAAGACAATATAATTTAGGAAGAGCCTATGAAAGCACTTGTGATCAATAAATGATTTCTCATCAAAGTTAGAAACTTGATATATAACACAAGAATGTTCAATCTTGGGTCATTGAGTAGAATGACAGGAAGTCATAAACCCTGGGTATTTGCAAGTATGCAATGAGGGGCACTTTTAAAGGTTAAAATCATCTAAAATTACTTATTGTATATATCCTAGATTAAGGATTAAATTCTAAGTCAGATTGACTAGGATTTGAGTTTAGTCAAGACAACTCATGTCTAAAGATACTAGTCAAGTTAGTCAAACTGTAGGATGAGATAGTTTACAAGTCAAGTTAGAGGTTTGTGAACAAATGACTATGTTTTTTTCAAACGTCTATTTGCATAGAAGCATTGGCCAAAGTGATGCATTTGTCTTTGCTTGCATTAAGCAGTTCACAAATTCTAGATGGGGTGACCTATCACAATGATCATACTTAGTTAGAAGATTGTCTAGAGTTGTATGGTTGATTGAGTTAGGTAGGACATAGCACTAGGAATTAGATATCAACTTGTTGGTTCCTTATGTTTATACTCTTCGTGAAGGATAGAGCCACTTCCAAGAAGGAAGGTGTGTGGGACCACTGGTCTATGGTTAGAGGAAAAGCACTCAGGTGATGTTCTCCCTCTGTAGCAAAAGACTCATCAAGACTTGTAAGACATATAAGATTCCAAATGCAGTATTCTTCATGTTATGACTTATTATTGTCAAACATATGTAAACTTATTAATATAGCCAACTGTAGATTATTTGAAAATATAAAGTAAAATATTTTCACTATGATTTTATCTTTGAATATATTGTAATTTCAAGGTTGAAAAATATTCATAAATGATATGCGTTTAATTCTATGTTATTATGCAAATGTTTTAAAAAAAAATTCACTCATGGTTGTACATGATCTTTTACTTTCTTAGTAAATTATGTGAGTAATTCCAAGTAATATTAGATGGTATGTTACATATGGTATAAGAGCTACCAGGTTCAACACATGGACCTAGGATCTCACTACGAGAAAACTTGTCAACATTCAGCAGATTGGCTAATGTTTGAAAATTAGTTTTATGCCATAATGGCATGGAGAAGAACCAAGAAAACTAACAGGAAGTCTATTTCCTAGAATTTACCCAAGATGGCACGATTAAGAAAGAACTAACTAAGGAAGTAAAACTCCAAGAACATATTAACTATGTTGAGGTTCCATGACTAGAAGACTCTGAAACATTGGTTGATGCTCTTAAGCGTATTCAACTAGAAAGGAAACAATGTTATAAACTAGCTAAGAAACCCATTGTTTCTATTGGGACCTAAAATAATAGCATGTTCACAAAACTCTAAAACATTCCTAACTCACCTAGGCCAAGGACTGTCATCAGGGTGATAGGAAGAGGTTTATCAACAAGTTTTCAGTGATCTTGGCCAACTAATAGGAGTGGGTAGATTCATCTGCACTTCAAGCTTAGCTTTGACTCTGGAGGGATATTCCAAGGGGTATACCTAAGCAAGTATTAACATCAAACGATATGAAAAACTAAAAATATTATCAACCAAACCCAAATCACTTTCTTAGCCTCAAATCTATCACTAAACTAAGAACAACCAGCTAAATTATAAGACCTCTATATAGATGATAATGGCAATCCTACAGAATGAGGATGCATAATACTTACTAATGCTTCTAAAGATAATTTTTTTTTTAAAGATTGGGTGATCTAAGGCTACTCAAATTGGTGCTTATCCATTGGGTTATAGAGTCTAATTTTAAACAGAGGAAGATAACCACACTGAAGTATATAACTGCCTATTTGATAAATCAAATGTAATGGAAATCAATACCGACTCACTGAGAATACTTAATAATCCAACACATACCATGTTATTCCCTATGCAATACTGAAATGACCATTTACAAAGCTTAAAAATAGATTAAGAACTATCACATTCATTCAAATAAGAGCTTACATTCATACCACTAAATGTGGCAAAAACAAACTATAAATGCTATTATGGTTTGCTAAGAAAAACACCTACAACAATGGAGAAAAATAGTAATCTGATACAAAGATTTGTAAATTCTATTACATACACTTCATAGATGTTTCATGTTAAACAAAGAATGCTGAATTATCCTTTCCCGATTTGCCTTTTGGAGCTCACAACTCTACTGAGAAAATTGCCCAACTAACCAACCAACATTACAACTCAAACACCTGCATATATAGAATTTCAACTCTCTACATTCTCCCAGGTGCCACACCTTGTCAAGTACTACACACATGCTATCATTAATTCATTTCCAAGTTTTTTAGAAGATTTGCACATTGGAAGAGAAAAACCATGCTCCATTAATTCTAAGAATGATAGAGGAAGATTGCTTGCACTCTTCCTGTACTTTGAGCAATAAAGAGGGAAGGTTCTAATCCTTTCCCTACAATATGCAACATTTGATTTATCTGATTTGTCCTTTGTGAATTGAAGAGTTTCACTATGCCAACCATTTGCATGGCACTGTTCTGTAGACTCATTAAATTCTTGGTACAAATCAGTTTGTATATATCCCTGCAATCATGGCATACTTTTAGAGAATTATTCTTTTAAAGAAATTACAACACTCCTGATGTGTTGTCCAAATTTTTAGTTTTAAACCATCTAATTTTGACTATAGACTAAAAGCACAAACCTGTGTCACACTTTTATAAAGGAAATATCCAACACTGATCTAACTTTTTAACTTGAATCACTACAAAGTGATGTATATGTTTTAAATTTTAAAAGATGTAAACTAATAAAATGTAGATTTTTTAGTGTATTTTATGATTCTATTTTCTAAAAAAATTAAAAAATTATTTAAATGTAGTATTTTATAAAATTGACACTATAATTTAGTTGTTGATAAAATGCTGAAAAATAAGGCTGAATGGGACGTCACACTTTATATAGTAAATTTCATTTATTTTCCTTCTATATTTTTTGTGTATTCATAGCTCAAAACTTTAGCCCATGGATTACTTTCTTCCCCAATTTGATAAATATATATTTTTAAATAAATTTGGGAAGTTGCGTGTAATGAAAACACAACTATTTCGATGGGGCATCAACTTTTGTCTTCAATATTTATCCAAAATAGGAAAACAATTATATCATTTTGACAAGGAATGTGATGCCCTATCATGCAACCCTAGAGTGCTAGACTACAAGTGCAAAATTTACAGAAATATATTTTTTTTAAAGAAAGAAATTACAATATTAGTAACCAAAGATACCGTAATACACAACATAAAGGAAAGTGCACTTCTAACATCCTCTAGGGAAACATAACTGCATCAGTTGATCATCAGGTTTTAACAACACAAGTGATATACATCATACTACTACTACAGAAAAGAACAACTTTTTCATTTGCAAGATAGTTAATTTACAAAGTTATAATACGAGATTACAAGACCGATCATGTCAGTTTACAAATGAATACATAAGAAAGCATACAACAACTCTGAGAGTGGAAAGCAATCTGGAATTGGAACACCTACACTGAACTTGAACTGAATCTCCAAGTAAACCAATGGAAGCTCTTGAATCTAAATCTAACAACTTAAGATATGACAATAGAAGCTCTTGAATCTAAATCTAACAGGATTTTAAAGAAAATGCAAAAGGAAATGGGTTTATAAGACTCTAATCTAAATGCAAGCCATCACCACTAATTCACCGAAATCTCAACCACACTTTTCTTCACCATAAGGTAACAACTACGCAAAGGTGATGCAATCTTGTAAGGAAAAATAAGATTTTTAGATTACTTCTGCACATAAAGGTAAATGAACACAAAGTAATTGAAGTTAAGTTCAGATAAGGTTCAGATTAACCATGCACTACAATCTGTCATTGACAAATTATAAATGGTATGAACTATGGAGACACTGAACATGAATCAACAATGATAACTTCCATAAAACATAAAACTAAATTGCTGAAAACAAACTAAACTAATCTTATTCTATGAGTGAACACTTAGAAACCATGCATTCATTTGAAACAACATAAAATCACCATGAAAAATTTAGCAATGAATTTGTATTTATTTCAGCAGACTCTTGAGCAACAATTTCTCAAAGCATTCCCCCCTTTACAAATGAGAGCAAAATGGGCTTATATAGACCCCAAAATTCAATGGATGACCAAGATTAAGTCTTGAAATCGAAGGCCCTTATTGTGCCACACAGGCAAGTGGTTACAAAATTTACTAAAATTAGACCTTACATTTATGATGCACCCACTAAGTGGAGTACCCTTATTTATGACCTCTCCTTTTTGTGGTAAACTCCACAAATCTAGTTATGACACATGTAACCTCCTCCATAGGGACACTTGGTAGAGTTTGAAGGGTGCACTCTATGATTTGTAGCTCCTCTATGCATTTGACAACTGTCATCTCCCAACCAGCCATGGATGTCTGAAACATGCCCATGAAAGTGGAAAGTGTGCAAATATCATTCAACAACTCCCTGGAAACCACCTGTGGATGCTGAAAATACTTTGTATGCATCTTATCTTTTAGCAAGTATTCATCCATCTCTCCATTGGAATCAACCACCTGGTTTACAGAAATAAGTATTTTGTTTTGAATTTCCCAAAGTGCCTCTCTTGTTTGAGTGCTGTCACCCTCAATCTTTCCGAGAACTTGCTCCTTTATGCTGAGTGCACAATACCAGGAATGGAAATTATATGTTGAACCTTGTTCAATCACTCCCTCATCTATAAGGTGGTATTTGGAGTATAAAACAACCTTTTCAACTGAGGCATAACTTCTTCTCTTACAATTCTAAATTTTGCACAAGTAATCAGAACATTCTGAAGTCTATCAAATATTGAAGAAGCCCCCTTGTACAACTTCACTATTTCATCAATGCACCTGTCAGCTTTGATCTTGAAATCTGCTGCCCAATCTTGGAATACCTGAGATGAGGACCTCATTTCTTCCAAATGTACCACAGACTCATGTGAAAGCAACGCAGGTGGTGCAACCATCTCTTCAACTTGGCTTACTAGCCTCATCAACTACTAAATATAATGCTGAAATGCTAAGTTATCCCTCTCCAACTAGATCCTCTGTTCCTGTTCCTTTCGTAATCTTTCTTTGATGACTGCAACCGAATCTTCTAACTCTTCTATCTCTTGCTCTGCTGTGGCTGGTCCCAAATCGAAAGTATTGATGTCATACCCACTTGGGACACCGTCATCTGCCTCTACACTAATTTTTGGGACATCAATATGCACTTGCCTTGACCCCGAGTTGCCTCTTGTGATCTTTGAGAATTTAGTAATTTTTTGCTTTCCTTTGTCAGTTTTGGCTCTGCTCAGCAAGTCTTCCAAACTTAGGATGGGTTCCCTTTCAATAACAAACCTCTCCTTGACCTGATCTCTTAGCCACTTAGGTAGATCAGACAAGTCCGCCTGACTTTCCTCTTGAACTCCCTTCTGCTGAACAATAGGAAGAGCCTCTTCATCAAACTCATACAACTCCTTGTCATTTTGATTTTCAGCTTCTACTTCTATCATGACCACTTCTTACTCCTTAGATGATTTTGACATAACTTCATCAATTTGATTACCTTGTTTGATGCCTTGATCAGTTTGTACTTCTAAAGCTGCCTGTTCATCATGTCTTACTTCATCTTCCTCAATATTGATTATACTATTACCCTCTTACCTTGAAGATGCACTAGTTGCCTTTTGATCACCAGTCTTTGCCTTCTTACTTGGCTGAATATTTTCATGCGGATCAGCACCTTCACCTTCTGAATCACTGGAATCACTAGAGTCGCTACTTGACTCGCTACTTGAAGTATCCTTGGATGGATGTACACTAACCCCTCCCATCAAGTTGTAAGTAAATTAGACATTTTTCTCTTGAAGCCTTCGAATTTGGAAGTCCACATATTTCTTGTATGTGTCACTGTTGGCATCATCAAATCATCATTGCGGGTGACTTCCCGCTCTGACCAATTGATGGTGAAAGGCCTGTCCCTCTCCTCTTCATATGAACTTTGTGAAAGTCTTTTGTGATTCTCCTCAAGCTGATCCAGAATGTTGATCACTCTTGTTGCTCTGACCAAATCTAAAGACAATTGGTAGCAACCTTTCTTTCTTATTTCTATGTCATTATATGTATCCTTCCAATGATCCTCGAGCTGTGGTCTGTGCTTGTATTTGCTCCCAAATTTCTGTCTGACTATGCCAAATGGATCAAAGTTACTGCGTGCTTCATTGTGGTACACCAAGTTGTAATCTTGTAGCTCTATCTCTGAATTTTTAGTTGCTTGCAATGACATGCAAGTCTCAAGCCTCCCTATGCTGATTGGAAACTTTGTTGTGGTCTTTTTCCTCTTTCTCTAAACTTTGTCAAATGTAATCAACTGTCTTGTAACCTCCAACAACACCATTCTATCAGTGAGGTATCTAGGCAACCTGTATGGTAATGATGAGAAGCCCCCCACATGGATGTATGTGAATCTTAGAAACTAAATAAACCACTTTCCGTATTTAGCTACGAAGTTCATGGCCTCCTTCGATAATCTCCTGCATGTGTTGCCTTGCAACAATCTAACAATGTGCATGGAAAAGGCATCATTAAACCTTCTATAATTGGATATAGCCTACAAGTGTAGCTGAGGATAGCAGTCATAAACTTTGAACTATCCATCTCCATTTCCAACTCTCCCCTTGCAGTTCAGTCCTAGGTATCTTTCGTTTCTAGCAAGCATATATATGACATAGGAGCTCATATAAAATGTTTTTGTCTCCTACAAACCCTTCAACTGATCATCGATATTATTGCTGATCATTTCAGCCCAATCTATCATCCTCTTTCCACTTATAATTTCTTCAATGAAGAAGAACATCCAGGGCTCAAAATTCGCTGATTGTGGGTAGCCCATGATGCGGTTCAAAAATACAACCATATAGTTGATTTCTCAATGGAAGTTAGACTTATGAAGCTTCTTTAGTACTTTTCTTACATGCGGTCTTGGTTGCACCAACTAGTTCTTGTTTATCACCTCCATACATTTCTCAGGTCCAACCAAATAAAGTCACAAGGCAAAATCCTTGTCGCAGAATGTAGTACTTTTGTATGAGGTAATGTCAAAAGCTTCTGTGATCGCCTCATTTTTCAAATAAGCTAGTACTTTCCCCTCTCTGGTCATAATGCATCTGTTTTCATGATTATAATGCTTGGCGCATTCTAACATTAGCTCTAGACATAGCATCACTGGCGGTAAACAAGCAGCTTGCACAATCATATTCTTCAACATTCATCTGATCAGATCCAATGGATTGGGTTTGTGCAAATTTTACTAAATTTTTTCCATGTTGGTCTTCCTGAGATTAGTGTCACCTAGATTTTGCCACTTCAATATGATCTTCATTTCCATTCATGTTCCCTTCATGTTGCTCCTCATCAGTGCATGTCTATCCTTCACACTCATTGCTCACTTGCATGAATTTCAGACATTAGTTTGCTAGAATAATGCATAAAATATAAGCATATGAGACAAAACTCACCACACAATGTATGAGGGATAATTTGAATATGCAATTTTAAATTACCTCAATTTATTTCAAGAAAAGCCAAAAAGGAAAATTTCTTGCAAAAATAAAACATGACTAATTCTTGACAACTCTTAATCAACAAACCAACCTTAGTTCACCTTCTGCCAAAGTGTACACCTAAAATCATTCTTGCCAATGAATATTTTGAATAAGGATGTGAGACATATAGAAGCGCCTTGCTGAGGGTTACTTAAATCTATGCTTGAGTGGCCTCTTTTCAAATTTTAAACGTTTGATGCTAATTTTAAGTGAGGCAATGTAATTAGGAAGATTCTGTGCCATTCACATAGAAGATTTTTTTTTTTAAAAGTGAGATTCCTTCTGATACGTGCCTTTAATGATCCTTAATGCACAATGCTAAATTTAGGAAATGTCTTCAAATGTGCATTGAGACGAATCTTCTAATGTTTTATGCATAACACATGCAACACAAAATGAACACCAGTGTGCACCCATGAGAGGACAAGTGGGTAATTTTGGGTCATAGGTATAATCTGAGAACTATGTTATGCGAGCCAATCAAAAATATGTGCTCAGATAGATATTTGAGGGCCTAGGCACAAGAGCCGGATGATATGCATTGCAAGAATTGGGCAGATACATGTTTTGGTAGAGGTTTGAATGTCTCACATATTATTCGAAACACCTCTACGTATTACAGTGAGAGTGATAATGTCTGCCAAGGTGGACCTCTAACATGGCCATGGATGAATCAATGCAAGTGATTCATCTGTTTCATTCACCGCTTCAACAATTTAAACGTCAACCCGCTCTTTAGTGATCTTATCAACCACCGATTCTATTCTTAGCATATGTGAGATTGTCCTCCAACATTTATAGCCCCTCCTCCTGAAATAGTGAGTGGGTGCCTGGGTATAACTTGAATTTTGTCCATTAAAAAAAACTGACTATTTATGTGCTCTCAAATGGGCCTATTAAATCTTTAACGAACAACTTTAAATTTAGTAAACACTGAGCTATTTCAAATTTGTCTAAGCGACCTCTTAAATGCCCTAGGTTCCATGCATCATATTCATAACGTTAGAAGGTGGTGAGCGGGTTTCTTGGCATGTCATGCATACTATGAAGAACAATCATATAAACGGACTCATCTGAACATCGACTCTATCATTGGAATATGCGAGATGCTCTCCAACTATCTTCTAAACATCATTTAAAACTCTTGGATGTCAAAAATAGAGATAATACCATGCATCATAATAAGCCCATTCAAGCAGACATTCAAGTGCCTTTGGCATCATTTGACACATTCTTTATTCATTCCATGGAGAGTTGAAAATGCCCACCTAATCAAACCTCTGAAGCTGTCTTGTATTGAGTGGGATAAAATAAATTCGTAAGGGTCGTTAAAAGTCCGCCACACAATATGCAATGAAGATGCGCTTTGAAACAGACTCTCAATGAAGTCGTGCATATGCAAAGGAATTGTATAAATCTGCCTAGGTGGGCATTTGGAACGACAATGGATAATTTTAACATTTCATACGTATGCACAGTGATATCAAATTTGCGCTAAGGCGAGATTTCTAACACCTTATGCATACTTCAAAGTTTGTAAGTTAGATTAAAGAGATACATCTAAATGGACCTATGGGACCAACACGAAGCATCAGATGCCTTCCTGGACAAGCCCACAAACATTCAAAATCATCGAGAATAATTTGAAACTTGTAAAAGCTAGATTGCCCTAACGATGACCTACATAAATTTGGAATGAAGCTGGGACAGATTTCAACATTGAAGCTCCCTTACAAATGCTTCAGATTCAAACAAATTTTACTTCGTGATTAGACCTTGAAAGGAAATAGGGAAAGTACCAAGGCACTTTTGATTCCCTTGGTTATTGAGAACATCCAGGCACTCGATGGACTCACTGCAACTCCCAACAATATCAAACTTGGAAAATAGAATAGGACAACCGCCAAAACAAAATGAGCCTAAACCAGACAAGGGGTCCCCATGCTCGATGGGGTGATGTTGGGATACATCACAACATCTGGCGACTCCACAAGAGAAATGTTCTTGAACATTTCAGGGATAAAGACTCATTTAAAACCTTAAATCATCCAATAACCCACCTCAAGTCCATCCATTAGTTAAGACATATACTCAAAAGGAGAAAAGAGTCATAAAGTGTATCACAACATTTCATCTTTGTTGTTTCATAAGATACTTCATTTAAAGCCTTTCAAGTGTTCTAGAGATAAGCTAGAATCAAAACTTCAAAATCCCTGCATACACCCACATATTAGCTTAGATAAACATGAGTACTTAATCAAGGCATCAAAATCAAAAGCTTAGGACAACCATTCTCATTCTGAAGATCCAAGTGTGTGCAATTGAGTTCATTCCCATCCATCTGCAACTAAGATCACCTCAGTTCCTCTGCATTAAGCTACGTGATTAGTACGCACCTCATGAACTACCTGGACATGGTCCCACTGCTAGCGAGCATCTATAGCCCCGATGGATTTGTCTCATAATTCCACCCGAGCAGAGCCCTACTGTTGGTCAGGCATCCATAGACCTGGTAAAGATTACTTGATCATCCATCTAATTGAGTTATAGTGTGTGATTTCTGATTTCCTTTTCTTTCCTTTTTTTCTTTTCTTTTCTTTTGATTTTCAACACGCTTTTACTTGGTAGAGTACAATGTAATACCGCTATGTGATAACTCAGCTAGCTGGGTGTGGAATTCTGATGGCAGCAAAGGTGGACCTTTAGATTTTTCATTTACTGCAGGATCTCAAAGATTCACTTAGGTACCTCTAGATATTAAAAGTGTGAAAAGATATAAGATCTCAAAACAATTCAAGTCGCTCTAAACAAGCAATTTATCCTCCCAGAGCAAGCAACATGCTACTGACTGCCAACAATGGAGTCCGCAATGGATCTATCCATCTGACGCAAGCTTATCAAAAGAAAACAAAAAGCATTCATTTAAAGATTAAACATTTTAAACATATAATCAAAGACCTTCATGTCAAAATACAATGCATGATTCCCTTCTCGAGTCAAGTACTGATCTTAACCAATAGATAAACTGAAGAAAATTACCTTCTGACTCAAAGAATCTCATGAATATTTATTCCCAAAATAAACTTAGCATTACCTCATAGAGTCAACCAGAATGTGCTTGAAATGAAAATATCACCCCAAAAATGGAACCCTAGGGAAAGCCAAAAAATAGCATAAGCAAACAAGCCAAAAATGCAGCAAATCTAACCTAAAACTAACCTAAGAAAGTAGGAAACAACTAACCTAACTATGTACAAATAAGTCTCTGAAGGAACTTAGGGATGGAAATAATGCTTCAAGAATTGCCCATTGACAGGAAATGGAACAGATTCTCTAGTGAGTGTTTTCAGTTTGAAAGCATTCTCTCCCAAAATTTTAGCAATCTGGTAAGGGCTTTTCCATAGATTATCAAATTTATCATGTTCACCCTTTCTCTCTTTAGCTTTGTCCCAGTATAGAACCAAACTAGATATATGAAAAGATTTGATCTTTGCTTGTCTGTCGAACCATCTCTTCACAACTCCTTGATATTTTGCAAAGTTTTCAAGTGCCATGTCTCATTTTTCTTCCAAGTGGAGCAGTTGTGACAACCTAGTTTGGACTCTATCATTTTCTTCCATGTAATCTTGCATAAATTGTAATGTGGGAATTCTCAGTTGGATTGGGAATATAGTATCTTGGCCATAAACTAGATGATAAGGGATGTACCCAGGGAACCCTTTATTCTTGTCCTATCTGCCCAAAGAACAAACTTAAGTTGTGTATGCCAATCTCTCAAGTTTTTGTCCAATAATTTCTTAATTGCACCTAGCAAGTTTTTGTTGGTGGATTCTACTAGGTCATTTCCCTGTGGGTAATAATTTGATGAAAATTTCAGTGTGATGCCATATTCAAAAGCCCAGTTAGAAAATTTCAGTGAAGTAAAAGTAGGACCATTATCACAAACAAGTGCATACATGGACATCCAAACCTAGTGACAATATTTTCTTCAAGAAATTTAATCACAACATCAGAAGTACAAAATTTTAAAGCATGAGCCTCAGACCACTTGGTGCAGTAATCAGTAGCGGTTAGAATATACCTATGTTGTGCCGAGGAAGGTGGGTTGATCATACCAATAAAATCCAAACCCCATTGAGCAAAAGGTCTTACTTTGATCACTGGTTGAAGTGGCATGGCTGGATTTCTTTCCCTCAAAGAAGCTTCCTGGCATGTACGACATCTCTTGACATGGTCATATGCATCATGAAACAAAGTAGCCAATAATAGCCTGCCCTCAGAATCTGATGTGCTATACCTAAGCCACCTCCATGACATGTTCCAAATTTGCTGTGGAAGTGTTCCATTATATGACCTGCTTCATCTTTTCCTATGCATCTCAAATATATCCCTTCATGATTCTTTTAGAATAGGAAAACATTGACTTTTTATTATTAAAGCTCTTTTTTGGGTTGAATTCATTTGTGCCAGACATTTTTGATTTAGCAAATAATATATAATGTCATTGTACCACTCATCAGGTGATACATCCTCAAGAGTATAGACTTGTTGCACTAACCCTGGTCCATCAGTTGCAATTGTTTGAGTCAGTCCTTGTCCTCAAACAAGCTTCATTGGCTGTATTTCAATATAATATTCTTGAATAGTGGCAACCCACTTACCTCTTCTTTCTCCCAATTCATTCTGCATAAGCAGGGTCTTGACTGCCACATCTAGAACAATAGCATATATTTTACTTCTCAAAATGTAATGAATAAATTTCTTAATTGCTTTGACTAGTGCATAAGCTTGCTTTACCACATTAGGATATGTTAGTTCAGCATCTTTCAATGATGTGCTCATGAAGGCTATTGGGTGTCATCTTTTTCTTCATTTCTCTATGTGAGAGTTGCTGCACATGTATGCTCCGAAGAAAAAGAATATAGATAAAATGGCCTTGTGTAGTCTAGGCTTATCAAAACAGGAGCATCAATAATAGGTTGTTTGATTTCTTCAAATGCCTTCCTTGCAGGAATTGTCCATTATATCTTTGCATCTTTCTTCAACATGTCATTCAACGGCTTAACGATCTCTGCAAATCCTATAATGAACTTCCTGACGAAGTTTATCTTTCCAAAGAATGACTTCAGCTCCTTCTTACTTGCAGGCATATCAATCTTGGAAATAGCCTCTATTCTACTCAGATCTATTGAAATTCCCTTCTCTGAAATCACATGTCCCAATAATTTGCCTTTTGTTACTCCAAACATGCACTTTTTTGGATTCAGTGAAATTTCGTGTTTTCTACATCTTTGAAATACTTTCCTCAAATCTTATATGTGATCTACCCTTTTGCGAGAGAAAACTGTGAGATCATCCATGTATATGATTATACATTTTCCAATCAAATCATGAAGAGCAATGTCCATAGCTCTCTAAAAGGTTGCTCCTGCGTTAATTAGTCCAAATGGCATTCGCCTATATGTATAGTTTCCCCACTTGCACGTAAAAGTAGTCTTCAATCTGTCTTCTGGTTCTAGCATCACTTGGTTGTATACTGAGTCTCCATCTAAGAAAGACATCATCTGGGAACAATTTACAATATGCAAAACTTCATCCAATGATGATAGTGGATAATTGTTCTTTTCAGATGCTCTGTTCAAATTCTTGAAATCCACACACAACCTTATATCTCCATTTTTCTTATGAATAGGAACAAGATTGGCGACCCATGTTGAGTGCCTTACTGGAAATATTATCCTCGCATTCACAATAGGAGCGAGTTGACACTTTGACTGAAAATGATCACATCCACGGTGGAACCTACGGATGTGCCAGCAAGGCCAAGGATATATATATGAAGAATTTAATGGAAAAGATATTGCTCATTGAGTATTTAAAAATATTCTCTATGTTCTTAATGACGTAAGATATTGCAGCCAATCTTGAGAGTTTTATACCCTTTCATGAGAATGTCAACAACTACATAACTTACAAATCTTCTCTTTTTTTTAAGGATACAATATAAAACAAGGAGCAAGGAGATCTATCATCTCTTAGTCAACAACTACACAAATTACAAATCTTTTCTCTTTTTTTCAAGCATACAATATAAAACAAGGAGCAATAAGGTCTATCATCTCTATGCAATGAACATCTAGAAGCAACTTTAAATATCATTGGCTTGATCCATCACTTTAGAGAAACAATATCAATGGTGAGGGTATGCTCTCCACCCAACCATTATGACTTCATCAAGCTATCTATGGCTCTGATCATTCCCTGAGCTAGGAGAGTCTATTAGGGCCTCGAAGAACCATTTACATATGCATGGGAACACATGTCTAAACTACTACAAAATGAGGAACTTATAGCTAAGTAACAATACAAGAAGGAGAATCAACGCAACACAATAAGAGACCTAGTAAAAGAAAAAAAGGGAGAATTTTTCTTGCCAAGCATTCATATAAAAACAACCAAAGCCATCTACACATGATTTTATAAGGTCCTTACAAGATCTAGATACAACCATAATATATAACAAGTAGAAAATAAAAATTAAGAGAGCCTACCTCCCAAGGTGAAATAGGGTACAACCAAAGAAGTTGAACATTCTCCTTCCTCATGGATCCTTCTTTGTTTTTTTCTTTCAACGCCTTAACATTAGCTATCCAAAGCCTCTTGAAGATGAGAAAAGAGAAACAAGAACTCCAAAAAAAAAAAGGGAAATCCTACCTTCCACAAGACAAAAGAGAGGTTTGAATAAGAATGCCATGTCAATCATGCCCTTCCAATATGGTGGAGAAACTTGGTGCCTCTCACCTCCATACACTAACCTTCCTTCTCATTTATCCCATGAAAAGGAATTCTCATGTGAGTTAACATGGAATTTTTCTAAAAGCATGGGGCTCATTCCACCATTCAACACTTTTAGAAGGTCATGGGTTGATTTGAAGTCCCTTGAGCTAAGCACCCATGCCTTAGTAGTTATTTCTCTTTTCAAGAGCTTCCAAAGTACACCCCAAATCCCCAAATTGCATCTTACACCCTTTCCCAAGTGCCCTACCCATAGGTACTTGGGTTGAGCTTCCAAAAATGACATGACAACATAATTTACAATTTTACACACTAGAAAAAATGGCTTAAAACTTTCATACAGGTTGCACTATAGGCTTTTATATGTGAGCATTATAGTGCTCGGAATTGTCTCATGCTGTAAAAAAAAATTCACATTGGAAAATTTTCTAGACTCATCGATTGTTCCTATCAACATATTCCTTGAACCTCCTATGGGTGCAAGTGCTGGTAAATATAAAGATATGTCTAATATGACCCCTTGCTTTGTTGTAGGGATGAACATGATCTCACTCTAAAAGCATTTCCACCATTCTTTTAATGGCCGCATTCAAGCTTTGACTGGAGTTAAAATAAGTAAAATATTCTTAAGACATTAGAGTTACTCTAACCATGACAACAACCAATGAAGTAGATATGCATGGTTGAAATATATTCCCACATTGAATTTGAAGCATTAATAAATATCAAAAGGTTTAATAGTCAAGGCATGTTTTTGACAATAAAAATAGAAAAATTATTTATTCTTTTTTTTTTATCATTGATATCAATCTCAAAGAGTTGAATTGGAAAATTTTGACAATAAAAATAGAATAATCATTTATTATTATTTTATCATTATTATTATTTTATCATTGATATTAATATCAAAAGGTTTAATAGTCCAGTCAAATTTTTGACAATAAAAATAGAATAATTATTTATTACTTTTTATCATTGATATCAATATCAAAGAGTTCAATTGCAATTTCTTGACAATAAAAATAAAAAAGTCATTTATTATTTTTTTTATCATTGATATTAATATCAAAAGGTTTAATAGTCGAGGCAAACTTTTGACAATAAAAATAGAATAATTATTTATTATTTTTTATCATTGACTAGTGACTTTTATTGTCATTTTCCCTGAGCCCCTAACGTCGAGATTTAGTTTTCTTTGACGATCAAAAAAATATTCACCATCGATGCATGATAATTCACTAATTGGAAAACAAGGCTCATCCTTTCTTGAATCCTCTTGCGGAAGGGGAAAGGGTCTCCACTCTCAAGCTTCCCCCAATGCTTTTTGCTATTTGCAGGCACGATATACTGAGAGATAAAGAGTTGCAATACTGTGAGGCTTTGAAGAAATGGGGGAAACAAATTCAAGTGTATAATTTTGCTGAGGAAGACCATGCCTTCAATGTCGTGAAAGTGGAGGACCAAAGCTCACTCGATCTCCTTGGCTATATTGCTGACTTTGTCAAATGAAACAGTTGCATGGCGTGAGAGAAGTAATAAAAAGTTTCCACTATGTCCCATCGTTTAGGAAAATATAAACTGGCAATCACACCTTAGTGTGCAATGGGTATAAAATGTAATCATCAAATAAATATATATGTCTATTAAATAAAATGTTTATATCTATTTTATGGGGAATTGAATAAGATGGAGTGAAGGGTTTGTTTACGTGGGCTTCGAGATCTGAATTCAGAATACTCTGATTGTCATCTTTGACTTCCATATAAAGTGAAGAACAAGACAGAGAAGCTACACGGTCATGTCTTCTTAGACAAAAACTACGTTTATTTTTTTGTATGAACACTACATATTCCAAGAGTGTTGTAGGATTCTAGAGTAAGTGGTGTTCCACAGAATTTCCTGATGGGGACTTGTGGACGAGGGGACGAAGGGTTTCGGGGTCAGGGGGATGGCTGGATTTTGGGATGGGATGGGTCCCTGTGGAAGACTAAGAGTAAGCAAGAAAACTTGTCGTCTCCTAAAAATAGTGAACCTAGAACAATAATTATATAGATGAACACAATGAGGGTACTATAAAATCAAGAATTCATGCTTTAAGCCCTTTAATTTTTTCTTAGAAAGTTCAAAAATTGTAGAAATCAATGTTTCAACTACTATCAAAATAGTGTAATTAGTTTCTAACAAGATGAAATCAATGTCATTTTAACATTTTTGTAAAACAAGGACACAAGAAAGTTGACGCTCAGCTCGTAAATGCCCATGTAAAAGGTTCCATGCAAATTTGTGCAAGTCTGAGGAAGTGTTGACATGTACCAAGTGCTTATTAAGATCTGAGAAAGTCTACAAGATGGACAAGAGCATTGGAAAGGTCTTGAGATCACTAACTAGGAGCCCAATCTTGAAAAACACATTGTGGATTACCTTTTCAAAACTAGGTAGACCCTAAAAGGCCTATAGAATCACTTCAAGGTATGTTTAACCTTTTAAAAGGTTTGTTTAGACTATATGATGCATATCAAGATATCTCCAACATGTGCTTAGTGATCAAGAAGCAAAGTATGGAACAAGGTTTGTTAAGAGTCCTAATGAAGGAGAACTTTTGCCCATGCCACCAAAGGGATAAAGGATATCAAAGCAATTTAAAAGAAATACAAAACATGCTCCTATTCTTGTGCAAGAGTTGTTTGAAGGAGAATGGTGGTAGTTTTGGAGTTTTACTAAGAGATTTTTTAGCTTAATGACCTAGTCACACTAAAAAAACATGGAATCTTGAGAGGAAAACAAGATTGAATCATTATGAGCTACTCTCCTCTACGCCATGAGAAGGAGTTCAAAGAGAAAATTCAAGAGCATGTCTTCTCTACACCCAAAGATTTTGACTCGGATATGGAAGGAGAAGTTAATCTTTACCCTCCACTAGAGGATAGTGTTACCATTTTTCACTTACAGCTCAAATTGGTAGAGCTGGTATAACAAATTTATTTTTAAAGTGAAGGTTTTAACATTTTCTACTATAAGTTATCTTGCATTATAGTTGTTCAACAAAAGGAAAATAATTTTTAGATCATCATTCATTTGCATAAAGATGCATAAGAGATAAGTTATTTCATCTCACTACCATGTTTATTTGTTTTATAGATGAAGTACATAAAAGAAATAAACATTGTGTTGAATAAAAAGATGATAGATCAAATGTCCCACACAAGTCATGGGAATAGCTGAACAAATGCAAATATAATAAAGATACTATGCATCTAAAGATAAGAGAGAGAAGGATCATAGCCATCATTGCCTTTTAAGTCTTCGGTCTCTAAGGTTGCCTTCTGTCCTTGCTCCTGATCTCCAATAAGAACCTACAATTTTTTTTTGGAAAAGTACCTATTAGAGCTCCAATTATGAGTTCTTAATTTGCCTATCAGAAGATGCATAATACATTGCTTATAATAAACTAGATCAGATATACATCACCCATATGCAAGAGGAACTGAAAGAGAAACAATCATTGAACTTCATTATTTTTATCTAATCTGTTTCTTTCATGTGCAGGTATAGGATAAGTCATGTAGCTGATTGAAGACATTTCAACATGTGGTGCAAAATGGGCTCCCACAAGGGTTGAGCTCAGCATGCTATCCCAGAGTTTTAAGGGGAATCAAAATAGAGTATTCATTTATACTGTGCAAAGAAGAATATGATGAAGTGAAATAATGCTATATCAAATCAGCTTATAGAGCTTCAAGCTCAAGGTCCACCTATCACTACCATTCAAGGTTAATTGAAGTGATAATCATCTATGAACATTGAACTTTTCATGAGGTTGCCAATGAGGTATGAAATTAAACATCAAAGTTGCAATGTTATGTATTATTCATATATATATTTTTTAAAATCATGATATTGACTAAACAGTCAACTAGTAACCATGAAATATCAAGTTACTATTCAAGTGAAATCATGTATGGTATTTATGCCATAATTCTCATATATATATATATAGATAAAGATAAACTAGATCTACTGCTAGAAATTGGAGTTTATTTGAAGTCCTCATTATATTTTGCATATACAGTTCCAAGGTTCGGACAAGGATAATATTCAGAAGAGTAATGGGCATATTGCTTTAGCCACACGAATAGCAACAGTTATAGGAAATGGGCATCCTCATCATGAAAGAGTAATCAAGCTAATGCTATAACACAGATGGACAGTCAATATTAGATGAGTACCATAAAGCTACAGTGAGCTCAACTGAAAGTAGTCAATGCCATGTCATGCTGCCAATCTATCATTTAATATATATGCATAATTCAAGATACATTTCAGAAAAATGATGGTAATAGCAAGGTTGCAACATCCATAGTCATCTACGGTAGATGTATACATTAGCATAGCAATGCAATAACATGTCAAATAATATGCATTAACTCAGTGTCTATATAATGCTACCAAAAAGAGCATCCACAGGTGGAATAAAAAATAGATAGCCATGATCAATCACAAGACAGTTACAAAGAGATCTAAAGGTGCATGCATCATAAAGCTTCAGGAGGTAGCATGTGAGGAAATTCTATACATAGGAGTATATTGTCTCTAGCCAAGTGAAATATAAAGAGACATTATCATTAAGCATGATTTGTATAAGGTGCAAAAGAAACAACAGTAACAAGGAATGGTGAAATTGCCAGTCATAGTTGTGGGCCAGCATATGTAGAGCTTTTCTTCATAAAAGAGAGTGCCCACTTGTAGGGTTTCATACAAAATGCAGATACAGAGATAAAAATATTTTGAACATGTGTTGGTAATATCACTTAAGAAAAAGTGAGAAATGTTATATACAGCCGCAAGTCCAAGACTGGGTTTTTCTTAGTAGATCAAACCCATTTCTATTCAAAAAAGGTCCAGTTTGTATCTTTCCCAAATTTCATTGTTTCTTTTGTATAAGGAAAAGCATATTTAGCTACAAAAGACAAAGATGAGTTTTAGCCAAGCAAGTATAATGTGCAGGGAACACTTAATATGCAGAGAAAATGTATGATATTCGAGCTATGAAAGTTTGACATAGTCACGGCTTTTCCATGAGAGGCAAGTGAAGACAAGGAGAATATGCTCAGATGAACCCATTTATATAGAAGTCACAGCCAGAAAAAGGTAAAATTTCAAGCTATAGGTACAAAAATGAAAGATACCTCAAGTTGAGCTTGCGGCCTATAGTGGAGCACATTTTTTGTGATGATTTTAATAAACAATACAGAGGGGTTTCCTCATTATGAGTCAAGCCATTTATGTTTTCAAAATGGAAGCTATAGTAGCAGGGCTGTGGCCTCATAGAAACAAGCCCACATAAAGGAAATGTTTTAATACATTTTTCTTATGCTCGAACACCAAAACCCTATTGACAAATTCAAAGGAGCCTTCAGATTTGAAAGGAAATGAGTTATTTCTACCATTCAACATCACAAGAAGACACCCAGAATCCAAAATCACACCATGACCCAAATCATACTAAATAAAATGCTCCAAAAATATGATTGTGGCTACAACCTTCAAATATGCAGTGGGTCCCATATAATTTTAGTAGAGATAAAACAAAGAACAAGCTTTAAAACTCACCTTTCATCGAATACACAGGCCTATGGGCTTGACCATGATTAGCTCAAACAAGCTCGCATTGGACTCATCAAAATGGTGGCAAGAATGCACAATATGGGCAACACAGAAAGATACAAGGAATAAAATGCATCAGAAATTGATTCCACGACAGGAAGCTAAAGAATCCCAGAGCAATGAAATAAGTCAATCAAATGGCGGCACAGAGGAAGTTACCTTTTCATTTCTTGTAGAAATCTTCAGAGAAATGAGATCATAGATAGTGAAATCTAAGGTTTTTTTCTCCAAACCCTACCCATGGCAGCGTTAGGGAAGAGCTTCCTCATCTCAAAAATGTAAAAGTGAAATGATGCGAGAAAGTAGGATTTCGAATTAGTTTTGTTCTAGGGTTCACTTTCAAACCCTAAAAAGAATGGGATTTTAATCACATTTTATTCATACTTTGAGATACAAACTAATACCCATCATGGTATTAAGTGTATCTTGCATAACGCCTAATTCCCAAGACTTAGAGTGAGGTTGAGCCTTAAGGTTCCCTCTATACATTTGATACCTTAAAACCATTTTTGGTCACATTGAAAGATATGCCATGTACCTTAGACTCCTTTGAGGAGTAAAACATATGCTTTAGATGTATCTTTATAGATCATTTAGAAGGTAGGGTATAAGTTTTTATTTTTGCACAAGCTATGAATATGTATATACTTGGCAGTTTTAAAGCCTTGTATTATTATTTTTTCAAAAAGTTAGATCAAATCAAGATATGTAATAAAACTACAATCTCAATGTAAAGTTTTGTTTTAAAGAAATGATTTATAAATTGCTTTAAAATTAAAACTATTTTTATGTAGTTAAAAGCAGATAAAGCAAATGAAATCTTGCTTTCTTTATTTTGCTTTCTCCTAGTCAGATATGGACAGAAACTGAGTGTTTCCTAGCAGACAAAGTAGATTTTTTGGTGGGGTCTACCTTGAAGAAGATTTTGGCAGCTTTCATACACAAATTGGAGGTGATTTGAGGGCTTATTTTTTAGTTTTTTTTATGAAGCTAAAAAATGGATTCCTACACCTATTTTTAGGAGCTTTTTCAGAAAGATCTTTTTGGAAGGGCATTTATAGGAGAAAAAGTTAGTTTTTTCTTAGTGAGTTGATACCATTTGTTTCTTCTCTCTTTAGCACACAGAGAGTTTGTATACATGTAGTTGACTCAATTAGTTTATTTTGCATTATAATCCTTCCAGTTCAATATAACAGGTTTCCCTATTTCATCTACTAGTTTATTTTGCAGTTTTTGATCTGATGTATCATTATGGCAGTATTATGTCCTTTGTTATGTCTCTTTACTGTGAAATCGCATGTTGATCCTGGTTGTAATTTGTGTTCAATCTGAACCTTATTATAAATTATTTTTTGATCAAATCTCATAGGTGGGGTTGTTGAAGTTTAAGTTTGAAGGGTTGTTTGTGCGTAAAAGTATTTCATTTAGATTAAAATTTAGAGTCTAGAGTTTTATTTTAGTTCTTCTTCTCCCTTTTCCCCTACAAATCAATTAGCTTAGAAAAATCATTAGGAGAGCCAGCTCACTCTAGAGATTCACTCTCAACACAAATCACCCACAATCTGAGAGTGTTTCCATGTGTCAACAGATAGCTAAGTCTTCCATAAGATAAGGATAGGGTTCATATCTGATATATAACAGATAGCTCATAAATCTGCTCAAGGATGTTTTTCCATTCCTAGATATTTCATTGTAATGAGACAAGGATCTCTAATTTCTAGATTTTTGTAATAAACTTTTGATATACTGAGTTTGTAATAGTTGTCTTACCATGAACTATCAATAAAAAACTACATATTTTACCTTTCCATATATTGCAACATTATGTTTTTTGGAAGATTTATAGGTTTCTCTTGTGGACAATAGTCCCTTTTGCAAATGTAATTTCTTCTCATAACCTATGTGAAAGTATTCATGAGTTTGTGCGGGGCAATTTTTGAAATTGTTTAGTGTTAGACAAATAGGTTAAAATATCCTTCAACCATTGGTGCATCACCACATAGTATTTTAAATTATATCCTTCTATCTCTTTCCATCAGCAAAAGTTAGAATAGGATTACTCTTAGTTTTACTATCAAAATCATAGATTAGAAGAGGGAACTAGCCCTTTATTTGGAGGTTGACCTCAAGTTTCCAAGTCCCATAGCTAGAGAGGTCATCCCCTGTTTCACCAGATAGTTGAGAAAGGTGCTTAGCAAGGGTGAATATTCAGTTGACAACAAACACTCCTTCTCAAATGAATCTTAGGATCCTAAGTAGCTTGTGGCATAAACAATGTAGTATAGCTATGGAAGATAGGAAGCTAAATCAATATAAATCACTTTTCAAATTTAAAAAAAATAAGAAAAAATAGTGATATATCATCTTTAAAAATAAAACCCTAATGTGGAATCTAAGGGTAGGTAAGGTGGGAAAAAATGAAGATCACACACTGAGGGACAAATGCTAGAAGGAAAGATATAACAATGAAGTAACAATAAATAAGAACACAAACCTTAGTAAGATTTGAAAAATGATTAATCAATTAGAAAGTATAGATCTCAAACTCTAAATGAATGCATAGACCCTAAAGAAAAATTGCAACTTGGTGTAAGATCAAATGAGTTCATGAAAATGAAAGGGAATAAAATCCCTTACATGTAAATCGAAGCTAATTAAATAAATACATATAAATGAAGCAACATTAACCTACATTAATTGATATAGCTAGGAATGATAAATGTCTAATAATTTCTATTTTACTGGGATTTAGATGAGGAGGATTAGGCACTTAGATTTTGGAAGTGCAATGAAAAATTGAGTGCTTATGTGCCAAAAAATTGACTCATATATATTTTTAAAATGATATTCTCGATGTACTCATTGTTTGGAAAATATAACAATTGCAATATCCTATTTAGATCAAAATTATTGTGTGCATGAAAAATTTCCAAGGCATAAAACTATTCTAAAACATGCAGGATTATCGTAAACATCTATGTACTTTTACAACTTGGTTTATCCCATTCTCTATTGTTTGTTGACACACAAGGAGTTGAAGTATTTAAAAATAACTGAGGAAAGGAGTTGGGTTGTGAGGGTTCATGTTCTCCTTAGTCAACCCCCTAGTTTACCAAATTTACAATATTTGGTGAGTGACTAAAGACAAGAGACTCAAGCCTACAATGTCTTAGATGATTTTAATAAGAAAGTTAGTTCATTAAATGCTCCAAATTGAAATATTCCCATGAATGAATGCTCCTTGTAGTTCAGATGATCTAGGATTACCTGATGATTTTAAATGTTCAAATGAATTTATCTTTAAATACAAAGACATATTGAATAGTCACACAAATGTGTACAAAGTTGGCTTCTAATGACAAGTCGAAGGATGGGAGTTGATAAATCTAAAATTTAAAAATTGAAGTTTAGGTCAATTCCATGTTGTGCAGGATCACTCCAACCTATTGCAAGATTAATTATCAAGGACAATATATGTAAAATCTTGAGGTAGGGATCAGGTACATAAAAGTGTGAATTAATAGTAATACACATGTGTGAGAGTAAATGCAAATAGAGAGATATTAAATTAAAATTTTGGAAATATATATAGGTGGGAAAATAAAAATGTATGCTAATTTCACCATTACAATATGTAATGATAAAATGAAAAATTTAGTCTACTTTATCAACATGTTATTGTCCATTTGAACAACATCTTTCACTTTTAATATTCTCCATAAATCATTACTCTTTAGCAACTCCTACACATCATGTTTCCATATCACATAATATAGCACCATTCTAATGCTCACATGATACACCATAATATTCATCATTCAAAATGGTGACACTTAAAGTAATTTTGATCAAACACATTTTTTTATGAATAAGTGTATTATATTTTGTATAAAGGAATATATTACACCATATTTATAAAAAGAGTAAAAAATATGGGTGGAATGGTATCATGTCTAAAAGATTAGGAAAGATAACTTAGTCTTAAACAAATACATCAAAATATGAGACAAAATAATAACTAGCTAAATTGTTGAGCAATAAGAGCTCTATATATCCTGTGAGAACCAAGATTGTGGAAAGACTATCAAACACAATATTAGAAGTGAGAATGAACAATTTGTATTAACAAATAACATGTATAAATAGTAGTGGTTGCATACCCAACTCTCCATGAAATAAGGATAGGTGGCGATATTCAAAGCAAGAGAATAGCGTAACTACCCTAGGAAATAGAGGTGATGTGTCAAGTCTATTGACATCTATTACAAATGACTCACCAAGTTGGAAATGTCAATTGGCATGTGTTATAAGTCACCTAACTATGATTGAGTTAGTGCTAACTCATGTAGTTATACACCAACACCCCCCTTAAGCATAGCTTAGGTAAGTTTATGAATGATGAGTCCTAGTAGTGCGCCATTTGAGGTACTCATTTACAAATGTATCTCTTAGAACATGGAGAAAGAAAGAAAACCCTATGCGAAAAAACTTTCCTCCAAAAAGAGAGAAAACAAAGAGAGGACTAGATAGGCCCCCCAGAAGATGATGATGCTGATGTTGATTCTAATGTAGATATGTAGAACTCTTAAAGCATGTCGAAGTTGTTAAACTTGCCCTTCTCTTGATTTCAAGAGATTTTAGTAAACTGATTGAAGTAAGTATTGATTTAAAGGATAAAGACCAGGATGTAGGTTTCAAAAATTTACAAAATATATGAAGAAAAGGATGTGCATATGCGCACATACGAATAAGGTAAGAATCAATGTGATTCAAGTTGTAATGTTCCGACCTCCCCACTACACTTTATAGATCAGTGTGCGTACATTTCACTTTTACACTTTCAATATCTTAACACTATATAAGTGTTTTTAAGAACTATGAATGTAGGTAGAGTTAAATTTTTATACTATATAGAACCAACTAAGTTGAGCCAAGAGTTTACACAAGGCTCTGAAGTTGCATCATGATTGTCTTCTTCACCAGATGTGAAATACGAAAAGATGAAGGCACAATCAAAGTTGCAAACTCTGCCTACTGCAACAAGTCTACGATCTTTTTCTTCTCGAATGAAGGCTGATTTAGCAGTGAACTCAACTAACTTGTCATATTGTGTGAGTGCATATACTAAAAGGTAATTTTTGAATAAGTTAGGAATGAAATAGACATTATGGACATATCCATTTCCCAATTTAACAGTACCTTTTCCAAGGATGTTATGGTAGACTTGGTTCATTAATATTTTGGTAGTATTGCAGTGTTTGATCCTTACAAATAATTCCATGAATGGTGACATGTGATCACCTACTACTGAACTTAGAACCCATCTATTGACCTCTGCTTTTAGTGATTCCATTACATTTTGACCTTCTTTTAGGTGATTAAATGGTGCAATTTAAACTTCTTAATGCTCAGTTTTGAATTTTAAAGTGGTACTTTAGTGCAGTCTGAGTGTTTTTTAGCACTCTAGCTTAATACCCCCCTTAAAGTGACACTTTATAAATGAGTGTACTTGACATCTGTTTACATCTTTGAGTGTATTTTTCCCTTTAGTTTGATTTCCCCAAAATGAACAATTAATGGGTTGAGTGCTTATCATTTCCCTACAAAAGATGATCAGGCACTTTATTTAATGATAGTGCGATATCAACTTTGTTCCAGATAGAGGACAAAAAAAGAACCATCTTTGCAAAAGGAATGACTCAATTTTGAGTGAATTTGCAAAAGTTATGGCCCTTCGAAAATTTTGCATATGCAAAAAGAAATACACCTCTAGAAAATAATTTTCCAATGTGTTTGGAAAAAAAATTGCATACAAAGAGTGAAGGAAAAAAAACTTGTGTATGGGGGAGAAATTTAAGCCCCCTATGGTAGAGTATGAGCAAGAGCTTATTTGCCCATGTGACCAAGGGCTTAGCTCTTAAAATTTTGCCCCCCTTATTGGCTTTTTGCCTTTGATGATGTCACCCCCTAGTTTCTTACATCAGCATTTGAATACAAAATACAAATGAATAGTGTCAATACATATGACATTAACTTTGACAACCGTCACAAATAAAAACTTTTTCAAAAAGCTTTTCCCTCCTATTTGGTCGACATCGGGTGGGGCACTCAAGGGCATTTGAATGCCTTTGGGTGCGGTCAAAGGTGACTGTTGGGTGTGTTGGGCTGTTGGGTGCAAGGTCGTCAACGGGTTTGTGGTGGAGAATGCCACATCGTGGCTGAATACTCCCACGTATTTCCTCTTGACCGGGTCCAACATGGTCATTGGTGCCACGATCTACACAGGCTTGTATGGTCGTTTGGCTCCATCAGTTGTAATGAGCAGAGAGTGGCATCCAAAGTGGATGCCTTTGTTCCTGTGGCGTCCCTCCTCATTGGCCTTATTGGCCTCTGTAGATGTCATCCAAAATCGACCTTCTCTGGCTGCTGCGTGCAATATGATATCATATTTTTGTAGCCTTGCTAATGCAGTGTGAAATCGGCCTTCCCTGGCTACTATAAATGCAATATAATGTTAGCCTTTTGTGGCCACTTATGGATTATCTCTACTTCAGCTTTTGATGCCGATGTTGATGCTTTTTAAAAAATTGCCTATATGGCCTCTCTAGATGTCATCGGTGAGCATTCAAACAAATTTGGCCAATGTGGCCTATTTGGTGCTTGCAAGTGAGGATCCACACTACCCTATGTGGCCTTTGAATACAATAAGAGAACACATAAATGTTAAATAGAAAACAACCGAAACAAAGCAAAAACACAGAGTTACAAACCTAATTTACACAACGAGCAAACAAGATTTGATGATAACCACTGCACTCTGATACCATGTGAGAACCAAGATCGTGGAAAGACTATCAAACATTAGATTACAAGTCAGAGCGAACAATTTGTATTAACAAATAACATGTATAAATAGTAGAGGTTGCATACCCAACTCTCCATGAAACAAGGATAGGTGGTGATATTCAAAGCAAGAGAATAGCATAACTACCCTAGGAAATAGAGGCTATGTGTCAAGTCTATTGACATCTATTACAAATGACTCACCAAGTTGAAAATGTTAATTGGCATGTGCTATAAGTCACCTAACTATGATTGACTTAGTGTTAACTCATGGAGTTATACACCAACATATCCAATAGGAGGGGGCAAGGTCACTATCATTGTGCTTTCCCAACCATCAGGAAGGTCTTGGTTATTGGCTCCCAACCCATAATGGCTCCTTCATCATTAACTTGTTCTCCAATCATCATACTCGTCCAACCATCAAGAAGGTCTTGGCTATTGGCTCCCAACCCATAATGGCTCTTTCTTCATTATTTTTCCCTCCATTTGGGGACTAAATTTCTTTCCTAGTGGGAGATAGCCAATGCCAAGCAAGAAATTTGCCATTATCTGACCAACCAAGACCATCCTTATCAGAGGACTATGAAGATGAAGTTGCTAAAACTAATCATAAATAATATGAGGTCCCTGACCTTTATATTGAAATTTGAATTAATTAAATAAAAAATTGATTTACATTACCTACTTATCTCTTGGATGTAGAAATCGTTGTACAAGTCCACTCTAAGTCACTGAGTATGATTTATTTTATAGCATTGGTATTATTGTTGTTGCTTGCCACAATTCTAGAGACATAGAATTTAGAACACACTATTTTATCTATTTATCAATCTGGTTGTCATTGAGGTGGAAAGACTAAAACGGGGTTTGACTAAGGCAAGCCCCTATACAATCAAACTCTTTTTTCTGTGTTTCTATGTTTGCAAGTTTCATCAAGAAGTCTAATGGCCCAAAGAACAACTAAAAAAGCTAAGACAAAGCTCAAGGATAGAGAGTCATACTATACCTGCATTTGACATACTACAACAAGGCACACAGATGTTTGTGACATGCGTTGTCGTCTTGGGCAATGGGCTCTATTCTCTAGTGCCAGGTTCTATGTTATTGTAGTTTTCCATTTTTATATCTCATTTCTTGAAATATTCTATAGATCTCTATATTTTCTTATTTCTAGTTAGCTTAGTTATCTATTTTCTCACTTGATTGCAACAAAGGGATATAGCCTGGACATTCTCACCCTTCCTAATTAGATGAGAAGGATTAGGCACTTAGATTTTTGAAGTGCAATAAAAAATTGAGTTCTTATGTGCCAAAAAATTGACTCGTATATATTTTAAAAATGCTATTATTGATGTACTCACTATTTAGAAAATATAACAATTGCAATATCCTATGTAGGTCAAAATTATAGTGTGCATGATTGATTGCATTCTCCATGAAAATTTTTGAAGGCACAAATGATTCTAAAAATGCAGGATTACCCTAGACATCTATGTACTTTTGCAACTTTGTTCATCCCAACCTCTGTTGATTGTTGGCGTGTAAGGAATTGAAGTATGTAGAAATAACTAAGGAAAGGAGTTAGATTGTGAGGGTTCTTGTTCACCTCAGTCAACCCCCTAGTTTGCCAACTTTACAATCTTTGGTGAGTGATTAAAGACAAGAGACTCAAGCGTACAATGGCTTAGATGATTTTAATCAAATAGCTAGTTCATTAAATGCTCCAAATTGAAATATTCCCATGAATGAATGCTCCTTGTAGTGTAGATGATCTAGGATTGCTTGATGATTTTAAATGTTCAAATGAATTTATCTTTAAATACCAAGATATAATGAATAGTCACACAAATATGTGCCAAGTTGGCTTCTAATGATAAGTCGAAAAGGACGGGAGTCGACAAATCTAAAATTTTAAAAAATGAAGTTTAGGTCAATTCCATGTTGTGCAAGATCACTCCCACCCATTGCAAGATTGATCAAGGACAATGTATGGAAAATCTTGAGGCAAGGATTAGGTACATAAAAATGTGAATTGATAATAAAACATATGTGTGGGAATATATGCAAATAGAGATAAAATAAATTAAATGTTTGGGAATGTATTTAGTTGGGAAAAAACAAAAACTAATAGGTATGTTGATTTCACCATTAAAATATTTACGATAAAAGCAAAAACTTTAGCCAAAAACTTAGTCTACTTTATCAACATGTTGTTGTCCATTTGAACATCTTTCACTTTTAATATTCTCCATAAATCAATACTCTTTAGCAACTCCTACACATCATGTTTCCATATCACATAGTATAGAACCATTCTAATGCTCACATTATACACCATAATATTTGCCATTTGGAATGGTGACACTTAAAGTTATTGTGATCAAACACATTTTTGTATGAGTAAGTATATTATATTTTGTATAAAAGAATATATTATAGCATATTTATAAAAAAACAAAAAAAATGGGTGGAATGGCATCACGTTTGAAAGATTAGGCAAGGTGAAGTCTTAAACAAATACATCAAAATATGAGACAAAATAATAACTAGCTAAATTGTTGAGCAACAAGAGCTATATATCCAATAGGAGGGGGAGGCAAGGTCACAATCATTGTGCTTGCCCAACCATTAGGAAGGTCTTGGCTACTGGCTCCCAACCCATGATGGCTCTTTCTTCATTAACTTGTTAGCCAATCATCATGTTTGCCTAGCTATGAGGAAGGCCTTGGCTATTGGTTCCCAACCCATAATGACTCTTTCTTCATTAACCTTTTCTCCATATGAGGACTGAATTTCTTTCTTGGTGGGAGATAGCCAATGCCAAGTGAAAAATTTGCCATTATCTAGCCAACCAAGGCCATCTTATCATAAGACTGAAGAAACAAAAGGTAGATTAAGTTACTAAAACCAAACATAAACACTATGACCCTAACCTTTATATTGAGATGACAAAGAACCGTACAAACTTAAAAAATATATTTATGAACATTGCAACTACATCCACACTCATATTTTAAATATAAAGATATGTTTAATATGAGCCTTTGCTTCGCTCTAGGGATGAACATGATCTCACTCTATAAGCATTTCCACCATTCTTTAGATGGCCGCATTCAAGCTTTGACTAGAGTTAAAATAACGACACTAGAGTTACTCTAACCATGACAGCAACCAATGAAGTAGACATCCACGGTTGAAATATATTCTCATATTTGATCCACTAATAAATACCAAAGGGTTTTATAGTCAAGTCAAATTTTTGACAATAACAATAGAAATAATTATTTTTTATTTTTTATCATTGACTGGTGACCTTAATTGTGTGGTGTTCCCTGAGCCTGACGTCGAGATTTTTTCTCTTTGACGATCGCAAAAATAATCGCCGTCGATGCACGATAATTTATTAATTGGAAAAATTCATGTGACCAGATGGGTTTTGAAAATGTCGACAACACCTAGCCTATAATACGACATTCTCCCGAACTAAGAATTTACCAGTGCCTTCGTGTGTTACCCAAATTTTTGGAAGGCAGTCAGGCGAGAGGAGGGAAGCAAAAATGTCGGATAAGGCTGAGCCTTGGCTTGTGGAGGATTATGGCATCCTTAAAATTTACAGCGATGGATCCGTCGTCCGGGCAGAGGAGCGATTTGAATCTTCCTTCCTTCCTGAGCACTTCAATTATGGCCACGTTCCATACAGAGACATTGTGTTTGATGAGGAAGTCAGGTTGTGGGCGCGCCTCTACCTGCCGCCCGAAACAAAAAACAGGGTACCCGTAGTAATGTATTTTCACGGGGGGGCATTTTGCATACTAAGCGCGGCAACTACCCAGATTCACCGTATGTGCCAGATGTGGGCAGTCAAATTGGGCGTGATGATTGTGTCTGTGAATTACAGATTGGCTCCGGAGCACCGCCTTCCCGCCGCCTACAACGATTCCATTGCAGCGCTGCAGTGGATGGAGAGAGAAGGCGCGGCAAAGGATCCGTGGTTGCGTTCCCACGCCGACTTTTCCAAGGTATTTCTGGCGGGCGAAAGTGCAGGAGGGAACATCGCCCATCACGTGGGCGTCTGGGCGGCGAGCAAAAATGTGGAAATCGAAATCAAAATCAAGGGTTTGATTTTGCTGTACCCGTTTTTCGGAGGAGAAGAGCGGATGCCGTCAGAAAGAGAAAAGGGCTCCTCGATGTTAACTGTGGAGAAGTTGGACGGCATGTGGAGAATGGCGCTGCCCCTGGGAAGTAACAGGGATCATCCTTTCTCGAATCCCCTTGCGGAAGGGGAAAGGGTCTCCACTTTGGAGCTTCCACCAATGCTTTTTGCTATTTGCGGGCACGATCTACTGAGAGATAAAGAGTTGCAATACTGTGAGGCTCTGAAGAAATGGGGGAAACAAATTCAAGTGCATAATTTCGCCGAGGAAGACCACGGCTTCACTGTCATGAAAATGGAGGACCAAAGCTCGCTCGAAGTGCTCGGCTGCATCGCTGACTTTGTCAAATGAAAGTATTTAGCAACTATTATTTCCTTTCACGGCATATGTGCAATGTTTTTCTTTTATTCCCATGTGTGATGTTCTATGAAACAAACATGAACTAAAAACATTATCATACATGGATATGTCTTTAATTATATATTTTACTTTTCATAATTACGCCGAAGGCGTTCCCTTTGGCAAACCAATATCTGACTTGTCAGATCAATGGTTAATATTTCATGATAAGCGTGCAAGACGATCAAAATCATCTCAGCCGATCATATTTTTCATTTGCCATTTGTCATTTTTTTGTCCGTCGTCGTTTTCTCATTTTCTTTCGTTGTCTTTTTTTTCCTTGTCGTTTTTCTGTTCATTGTTCAATTTCGTAGGGGTTTTATTCACCTTCGTTTTCCTGTTCGTTGCCATTTATGATTGGTTGAAACTCAACATGTGCGCCGATATTCTTTTGTCGGGAGTGGACTACGGGACAGTAAAGCTTTGTCAAGGATGAGTTCCTGTTTGACGAAATCGGCAGAAAGCTAAATATGATGCTTTTTCTTTCTCCTGCCAAAGCAAATGACGGTAGGTTAAAATTCATGACGGTTTGTTAAAATTCAGGATGGTTTATGAAGTGGGGAGACGGAATTATCCAATGGATAATTACTAGCACTTGTAGCCATAGGAGGTTCAAGGAATACGCCGATAGGAACAACTAGAGAGTTGAGAAAAATTTCAGGCATGAATTTTTTTACGGCGTGAGATAATTCTGAGCACTATAATGCTCACATATAAAAAGCCTATTGGCTAATTACTAGCACTTGCACCCTTTGGAGGTTCAAGGGATACGCCGATAGGATATTTATGGGAAGAGTCAATGGATTTAATAATAGACAAATAGATGTATAACAATAAATTTCTACATGTTTAAAGTACAAATAGAGATATTATTCAACATGTTTTTAGATTCATTTGTAATAGGTACAATAGTTGTTTGAACATAAACATTCCCATGGCATTGCATGATCAAAGATTAATATCGATATTACATCGAGCAAAATTTCACAAGAGTTTCTTTTCATCTTTGTAATAAGATTGTCTTTTGCACTTGTGATTCCTGTGCACAAAAACATAATGTTGTCAGTCCAAAATGATAATTTGTAATCATTTTCTTATGAATGAAAACCAAGCAATAAAAAATTAATTCTTCAGAAGTTGGGCAATTCTTGAGGTTTTACTTTTTTTGGTCATGTATTGTTGACCTGTGTAAGATAAACAATGTAATTGGTTAGTTTTCTTATTTGTATGTTTTTAAAAAAAGGATAATCAAATATTAGAAAAAAATTTATTATTTCTTATTTGAGCATTCTTGCAATTAAATATACATACCTGGATTTATTATTGTGAGAGTAGTTGTAGGCGAGCCTCTTCTTTCTTTCTGATAATGTTGTAGGGATTTTTTTTCATTTTGGAGTAGCAGTCAAAAGAGAATGCAGGCTCTATACGTAGACCTTTTATAGACTTGACTCTTGAAATTGCCGTAAATGTGAGGCCTTGTCTTTCATTTTTTCCAATATCAATTGTGGCTTTGCTTAGTGTAAGGCCTTGTGATTTGTGTATAGTGATATCCCATGCCATGGATAGTGGTATTTGCCTATGACTGCCTCGTGATATAGGTTGTATTGGTATAGTTTTTGGGTTTGTTTCATCCCATGGTGGACCATTATAGTTTTCAAATGTTACTGTAACATATGATGGCAATTCTGGTGGTTTTGATCCAATTGGATATACAATATCTTTGACCTCTCCAAGAGACCCATTTACAAGTCCAGCTTGGATCCATAAGTTTGTTGTAAGCATGACACGTTGACATTTGCTTATTAAAACCTCGTGAGGAAGTTGCTCATCATTACTAGTTGTGCCTAATTTATGTTGTGTATTTTCTGCAAGACAAAGTGCAATAGGTAGATTTAGTTGTTTAAGCATTTTTTTGTTGTGTAATATCACTATCTCATTTGTTACAAACAGGTGTATTGATTGGTCAAAGTCTTCTTGTTCAGTGGTTGTTAGTTTCTTGTTCGTGTGGGTCATTAATACTTCCCAATCATGTTGTGTTGGTTCTACATTGCGCATGTTTTGTAATGTATGGTGAAATTGCATTTGAATTGGATCATCGCCTTGATGTCTAAATATTGTTTGCAATGTAACAACTATATTAAATGTGTGCCAAAGATTTATTGTAGTTGTGTGTGATGTATAGATAGGTTTGTCCATCACAGGTGGCAGTTGGGCAAGGTCTCCTACAAGAATTATAGAAATGGCACCAAAGCAGAGATGTGCTTGTTCAGGGAATGCTTCTCGTAATCTGCTATCAATTTTTAATATGATTTTTGGACCATTGAAGCTCATCTCATCAATAAGAATGTATCGTATGTGTTTCATATCTTCTTGAAATGTTGTCAATGTTTGTCCTTGCAATGGTTGCATTTCTTTAATTGGAATCCTAAGGGCAGCATGTATAGTTGAGGCTTGTATGTTAAATGTTGCAATTCCTGTTGGGGCGAGAACAAGGAGTTGGTTTTCTCTTTTTGGGACTTTATTTTGAAGTGTATTTCTTATGTAGGTAATTAGATAGGATTTCCCTGTGCCTGCGGTTCCTTGTATGAGCATATGTAGTGGTTTTTTTGAGGTATTATCTATTGAGTGGGTTGTAATGATAGTAAGTGTAAGTTGTTGTTTTGATGACAATGTATAGTTTTGTTTGTACAAATCTAAGGGGGGATGGACAGCTTGTTGGGACATTTTGTTTGTGTTTACAAATTGAATTGCGGCATCATGCAAAAGTGGTTAAACAATATGTTTTTCCCATTTGTTATTGTTGTCAAAATCATGTCGACCTAGCATTTCAAGTTCATTTAAATCAAGACTATTAGTAAGTCCCATTTGAGACAATAACTCCCATTCATTCATTTCTATATTATCTTGTAAATTTGTCTCTTTATCAGAATTGTCTTCCTCTTCAATCACATGCTCAATTTCATATGTGCGATCAATATGCCATGCATTGTATTTTTGTGTATTCATGTGCTTCCAATTATTGATGATTTCTTCTTTGTTGAGGCCTATATCTC
The DNA here is from genome assembly GCA_027924645.1 of Cunninghamia lanceolata. Lineage (NCBI taxonomy): Eukaryota > Viridiplantae > Streptophyta > Pinopsida > Cupressales > Cupressaceae > Cunninghamia > Cunninghamia lanceolata. The sequence goes on from BSBN01000593.1 coordinate 186,667, forward strand.
TATCAATTTGATGAAAATGTTTATATAGAAGTAATTCACTCCAACATAAAGTTTCAAAATTTTCAGAGTCTTCTTTTGGAATGCTATAGAATTGGGGAAATACCTGCACTATTGCCTTTTCTTTTATATCTTGCCATTTGGATCCTTTGCGGTGAGAAACATATGTGAAGGATCTTGCTGATTCAATCAATGTTATCATTTCTAGGTGAGATGGGCATTGCATATATGATTGTATGTAGTTTGATTGTATCTCATTATCGGCTAGTGTTTTTTTCAGGTGACAAAATTTTTTTTTGCCTACATTCAATGATATAAACTTTCGATTACAAATCATGAGTGGTAATTTTTGTAACATATGACATGTTTCTTGTGCTCCAATATCTCATTCTGCAACAATTTCTACCATGAATTTTTTATAGGCTCTTAAAGCCTAGTCTTCTAATCTTTGATTTGCACATATTCTTGCTAACATATTTACACAACTCTCTGATTTTCTTTCAGCTTTAGATGCGTACTTGGCAATCTATTTGAGAACAAGTAGTCATGAGATAACATGCTGGCAATCTATATTAGCTCTCCATATTGAGAGCATCTCAGGGTTATGAATGTTTAACTTGTCATCATTTCTTTATGGTTCGTAAGATTTATTCCCTGATTCATCACATGACAAGGTGGATTTTTCTTGTTCTTTCCATGGAGCCTTGTATGTACATTCTAAATTTTCCCTTTTCTTACATAGGTGAGTTCTCTTGCTACATTTAGTGTGTCTCTGTACATGGTTAATTAATTCTTCGTAATCATTGTATGGGTTGGTAGAGAATATTTCAGATGTGTTTAATAGGCATGGGTCATCCATTGGGGTTCTATGTATCATGTTGTTTATTTCAGACTTAGATCGAGGGTTCCAAGCAGTGACATAGTTGTCAAAGAATTCTCTTGCTTTGTTCACTTCTACATTATTTTCCCAATCTAATGTATCCATGTTTGGTGCATTTTGGAGCCAAAGGAATTCCTATATATGTGCAAAACCTCGATGTTGCCATTCATATCTATACCAGTGATTTTGTGCACACATGAGCTTCTCGATGACCTCTTCACGAAAAATTGTGAGTCTTTGATGTAGATATAGGGCTGTTGTGTGTGGGTTTTTAATCACGTCATCTATGCGATGTTTGTTGGTGTGCAATGTAGATGTATTATTGGTTACAAATAGTTTGTGTAAATCAGGCCATTTTGTATCAGCTGCACTTAGTGTGAAGAACAAAGTTGGTGAACCTATTTGGTTGATCATATTTGTTAGATCACCACGACACTTGTTCCAATATGATCTTGTCCCTCGTAAAGATGACCCAAAATGCATTAGTTCTTTAGCCAATTGATTGTCTTGTAGGCTATTTATGTGGGAACGAAGGTCTTCGATAGTGGTTGGTATATTGTCTTCTACTTTTCTTTTGATAAATATTGAGGCATTTGCTTGGCTACGATGACGCACCATAAGATTTAGAAGAAAGTATCTAAATCTTGGATGGCATCCAAATCTATTGTCATGGAATCGCATAAGGTGCAAGGCATATTCATGAAGTTGCACCTCCCTAGCTCGGGGTTGCATGTGTAGTGCATTGCCATTTGGAAAGAGAGTAGGAAATGCCATGTCTAACAGGCTCTTAGTAGTGTACTCATTTATAGGTGTTGACCCAATGTGGGGCCAATCAATGATGTTATCATTTTCACTTTCTATTTGCAATGCTTCTTTAATGATGTGTAGCTCACGATGGCTAGTTGGTAGTCTTACCATGAATGATGTTGAATATTCTATTTTATTTTCTTGATCATATTGATTGTTGTCAACTTCAATGTTTGTTGATGTTTGTTCTTCAATTTCACTTTCAATTGTATGAAGCATTTCAGAAATGTCTGTAGTAGAATCAGGTAGAAACGCTAATGCATTGGCATTGATTTCAACATCTTTATAGTATGGGTCATTTTTTATTTTTGTATTCTAGTGCATTCCTAACATGACTTCTACTTACATAGCAATCATAATTCTTCCCATGTGTATCGTTTCTTTGGATGATTAGTACATCCAAGTCTTGAATTCTATGTGGAAGAGATTTTGTTATCGTTTTGACATCTTGTGGGAAGCTAATCATGTGTCCACTATATTTGTATTGTCCGCCATGAGCATGTGTGACTTGTATTATTGGATTTGCACATGCAATGAGCATCTCTTCTACTTGAGTGAGAATCCTCAACACATTTGGTTGCTCACCTGGGTCCATATTATTGGATGCAGAGAATCGATGTATGCCTTTCTCACTAAAACATCTTCTACAAATAGGATTGTTGTTTGATGAATGTACATTCATTCCAAGGTATCTTTCCTTACATATAGTACATGTTTGTAAGTTTGATAGTGCATCTATTCAATTTCTAAATTTTCTAGATGCATCCATAAAGCTAGTGGACCAATTCATATGCATGTTGTTAGTTGAATTTGTGTTTTGTGTCAATCATGTAGGTAGATGTGTTTGATATTTATTACTAGTTCCATGTGTTAGGTTTGAAGTCATTATTTCAGAAGGAAATTTATTTTGTAGATTTTTGGAACTTCTAAAAGGTTGTGTTTGATCTATTGCATGTTCTAGGTGTTGTGTACGTTGCATCATACGACACAAACTTATTTCTTCTTAATGGCGAGCATAATACAACCAACTTCTCTTACAAGATTGTTCATCTATGGGTTTAGTTTGGGATGGTTGTCTCTGAGATTCTTGTAGATTTGAGTTCATCATCTGGAAAAGAATTGCAAACTACATTGTTAGCAATGTGCAAATGAAATAACATGCAGAATAAAAAAAGACATATAGTTGGGTATACGTTGTACATTGAGAAACCATAAAAGATTAAAAACTATAAATGTTGGTAATTTTTTAAGTATATGTTCCATGTAAAGGATATATTATTCAACATGCATCTCCATCAAAGTATTATAGAAAATTACAATTGTAGAAGTTCCAATTGTAAGAATTGGATGTACATTTCTTTTTTTGTTAACATTTCACAAGTCACAAATTTCTTTTAACAGAAAGTTGCTTTCATTAGTGAAGTCAATTCTCTCGACTTCTAAGATCGTTGACTTCAACCGTGCCTCATTATTGTATATTTCATTTCTACTTGAAATGGTGAAGAGAAATTGTTTAAATAGTACATTTTTAATAACCTCTTCACTAGTTGTCTCTGCTTCTTGGTTGAATTGTAGCAAATACAATTCTTTGGCAGGCATGCCAATTAATTTGGTTGCTGCCTCTTCAAAAGCAACTACCCATATAGTACTTGTATGATCTTGAAGCTTTATTTGAAGTACATATCTGTAATTGCAATGTTGAAATGTAGCTTCACACTTTGAGCAATACCATGCTCCATCATTATTTTGCATAGCTCTTTTCTTACATTGTTTTCCTTCTAACTCAATAAGGCAACCTGGATAACAAAATGAATTAGACTTGATGAATATTACTGTTGCTTTCACAATGCATTGGAGAGTTTGTGTTATGTCTAAAGGCTCATCCTAAATTTTGGTAATTGTCTTTCGTGTAAGTAGTAGAGGCACATCCACCTTGTTTGTTGCTAATGTGAGAACATCATTCCCACATTATGCAAACCATGATTTTAGTTGTTCTTCTTCTTGGATATCAGGGTTTATAAACAACTAGGTAGTGACCAGTGTGCTTACCACCTTTCCATTGTAATTAGTAACACACCCATTTTTCACTGCAAGCACAGTTGACTTTTGTAGATGGTACATTTCTTGAAGTTGTGCACCTTCCCTTTGAGTTGTCGATCCCCATAAAGTCACATTTATGGTGGAGGTAGACATATCTAGCAACGTTAGGCTCCTTCTAAGAACCTCTGTCCCATCTCTTCTTCTTATTGTAGAGCTAGGATCTACGCATACAATAATTCCAATCACATCAACAAAAGAATTATTGTTCTTATTCACAATCTCATTAATGGATGTGAAAGAGAATAGATGTTTTGGAATTAGGAGATCATCTTCACAAAGACTAACGCTTGAGTCATCCATTAAAGTAATTTCCATTTGACTATTCAACTTGTTGTAAAACTTATTGGCTAACTTGATGGTCCCACCAGATAATGTATATATAGCCCTGACTTGGATATTTCTAAAATGGAGGTCTGCAACTTCATTGAAGCAAGTGATACATACTTCTGTGTGCTCATTATCAATAATATCAAAGCTAAACACCTGCCCATCTCCTTTCTTTGTGTTGAATTGGTGGATTTCTTTCTTCATAGTTACACGACCTTTGATCGTCCACCATGTTTGAAATGGATTCAAACTTTTAATAGGAGTGATAGTTGAGGTAAACTCCTTCTTGTGTAGAGATGCATGTATTCCAAACATCAATCTCTTAGGAGTTGATTGTGTGGGTACATCATTATGATTTGGATTTGTAGATGGTCCAGATGAATTCCTAGCATCTTGTTGTACATGTTTCTCTTGTTCTTGAAAAAGGAAGGTGGGATCACCAATGACATCATGGTTGGTGCATACAACCTCTAGTTCAGAGATTACAATCCACCTATGTAAATAAAGTAAGGGGTAGTATTAGTAATGATTCATAGGAGGTATAAATGAAAATGTAATATTTCAAAACAATCACTATATTAAAATGGCTCACCTTGAGTTACAAATAGTGGGACAACTATATCCTGTGAGTCAAATTATTGAACCCTTCTAGATTGTCTTTGAAGTTATAGTATGATTATATTTTTTTGGCATTGTAGCTTTTTGTAGATGGTCTCCATCAGAAAGATCTATTTTGTATCTACTTGTTGATTCAATGCCATGACCAAATGTTGCAATGCTTAAGATTTGGAGATGTGGATGCACGTCCAGTGACCCATTGTTCATCAATATGATTGCATTTAGTGTCAAAGGGGAAGACATAACTTAAGGGAGACGAGTTATTCCTACAAAATACGGTTTAACAATAAAAACATTTTAGTTGAATTACCAATGTTATGATTATGTAAAAACATGAAATATTAGCTAGTATGCATTTTTTTCTATAGAGCAAAAATACTATTAAGATAAAATTTCAATAAGATTACTAAATATATGTAGTTTAAAATAAACTTGTACAATTGCTGTTATCCTAGAGAATTGGAAATAAGTAACTTGTAACATTGCTAAAGGAGACTATTTTGTGAAACAACATAAGGTACAAGAACTTACCTAGAGCCAACAACATCTTTGAAGTGCTTACAAGGAAATATCTTGTTGAAATAAATTTGATCCTGTGGATTAAGAAAAAAGTTAAGAAGGTAGTGAGAAGTAGAGCATAGTAGAACAAACATTCAATTCCATGAAATTTGGACTTGATACTTAAGTAGGCTAATAAATGCTACATTTTTGGTTTATGCAAAGCATCTCATGAGACCTAATCTTATGGTAAACATCCAATAGTGGGTAGTCCTAACTACACAAATGCTACTTTTTTGTTTTTCCAAAGCATTTTGTAAGAGTTAATATGAAATTTATCTCTACAAACAACTTTAAAAGAAAAAGGTCATGAGATACATTTATTTTATAGTCATTGTTAATGTTTCAGTGGAGTTTCAAATGTAAAATAAAGAAGGGCCTTGTAAATTAGAGAAATAGCTTACATAGGACTACATACAAGAAGAAGGTAATGATATATGTTATTTTAATAGTCATTGTTAATGTTTCGGTGGACTTTCTAATTTATAATAAAGAAGGGCCTTGTAAATTAGAGAAATAGCTTTCAAGGGACTATTTACTATTGGGGTAAAATAGCATTTAGAGTATTCAAGAGAAAAAAACATTAAATTTTAGAGTTTAATAGAGATCTTTTTTATGTATCTTCTAAGTGCATATTTAAGATTGAGTCAAAGAATTTAGTGTATAATTTTATAAGAATTTTTGAAAAGTAGCATGAATAAAAGTTTAGTACATAAAAAATGAGGATTTTATAAAAAAATAAATTATAACATTTTATTTATATAAAAGGGCTAAAGATTGTTTAATTAAAACCAAGCACAAAAATGATGAGAAAGTGTTAACAAAAGTCTTTGATTGTTATATAGGTACATTGCATATTACATAACAAAAGTCTTCAATTGTTCCAATGTACATTGTATACATGTAAAATAATAAACGATAGATAAGTGCAAGAAAACATTAAAAGTATATTAAGAAATTAATACATTTAATTTATGTGTAGAGGCTAAATACATAGGATAAATTATTTTTTGTTGATGTAAGATGAGCAAATAGTGTAAAAGAAAAACACTAAAACAACTTCCAACATTTTATTTATATAAAAGATGATGTACAACTTCAATTGTTGGTAAACAACGTAGGGCATAATTGTACTACGATACTACATATAGTTTTGAAATACAAAGGGGTAGTACATATTCAACTACTGGAAAATTTTATAGGGCACAAAAAAATTACTATCATACTACATATAGGTCATGTAGTCTTGAAATGCATGAAGAAGACGAGGAGCATCACCATGTCCAAAATATCCATCATTGTACATTTCTCTCAGAAAAGTGCAAAAACTAGCTAATTTATCACATGATGCATGGAATTCATTTGTGGTTTCCTGCATAGCTATAATGTCAGATTCTTGCACAGTGTGTGCATGTACGCTAGTTGCCTTCACTTTTTGGACAGTTTGATTACAACTAAGTGTAAGACATCTTGCAAAATTTTGGATTTCGGTTTCATAAAAGCCATTCCAATTGACTGACGTGTTTGACCCAGTTGATGATGTTGGACTTGTTACAGTGACTTCAGGACCACTGTTTGAAATCTCAATTATGTGATTTGGTTGCAGTGGATTTGCCATAACCTAAAAAAAATGCATCCACAAAACTATCAATTTCATGGATGAGAAAGTTGTTAAGTAGACATACTATCTTTCATTACCACTAACATAAAAATTGTGGGTGCATTAATTATACTTTATCATGATTCTATAACTATTTTTTTTTTTACATATAAATTACAGATCTATTTAAAATTTAGAAATTAAATGCAATAATGTTATATTAAATTTGTAAAAACACAAACATGATTATTTTTTAGTAAAAAAAACAAGTGAACACTAAAGTTAATAATCTTAAAAGAAAACTAAAAGAAAATAGAAAACGAGAAAGAAATTTTTTACTTTTATTTTAAAAGAATTTCCCAAATACAATACCAAGATTTTCTTTGGGATTTTTTTTTAATCCTTTTTCCCTTTCTCTTCCATAACCAACTGAACTCAAAGTTTTTCCTTTTACTTTTCTCTCTTTACATGGCTACTATGATGTAATTGTGCCAAGCAGTCTTCAATTTTACCATATGTACTAATCAGTCTTCAGTTTAACCAAAAATAAAAGAAAATCAACAAAAGATGAGGGTGAGGATGAAATAAAATAAAATAGACCGGCCCAATAAAACAAACTAATATTGAATATTAATTAACTTTTTTTTTAAAGTTTTGCTTGGTAAATTGTAACAGTCATCCATTTAGAAAGGATTAAACACAAAATAATATAACATTCTTAACATTGATTTTTTTATGGAGCACTATTCATTAATGTATTACATCTGTTATACCTAAACACTTACTTGTCTTACAACTATTCGAGCATAATAATCATAATGCCATCTGTAGGAGCATAAGCATGACACATACAATGATAGATAATCGTCTAGAAAAGTGAACCCTCTTTACAGTTTTGACATCTTTTCTAGAGGAAAAGGAAAGGCAAAACGGTTGACAGTAAAAATCTAGGCGAGCATTGCATGTTGGAAGCAGCGCTGAAAGTTTTCATCGTAGAAGAATGGAAGCTAAAAAATCAAGGTATTTTATAATTCTGTTGTATAGTTTTTAGTTTTCGCTTGCTAAGTAATTGGTGATTACCTTTCGATCAATGATGTTCATTATTATTGTTTGTTCTGATTTTGAACATTGCCGTTTATGCCGAGAAATGTATGCCTGTTAACAAATAATCATAAAATTTTAGCAAACTGGAGTTCTTATTATGGCCTTCATATTGATCATAGAGAGATTGACAAATTTAAAAAATATAACAGCATTAAACAACAATGGCATTTGTGCAAATAGTGTCCAATACATCACCATTCCAAGGATCAAATAAGGGAAGCTGCAAAAGAAGAGGGATAACATGACAATACATGTGCTCCAAAGTACCTCGCCTTCACTGGATTCTACATCTCCATCACTATTTTTTGAATGCAATACAATGCCTTGGAGGACACAATAGCAAGTACTTTTTTAATTACATTGCATATTTCACTAATTAGCTCTTGCTCTTGGTTTTTTCTGTTATTCTTTATATCTCATTTCATATTGATTAGAAATAAGAGATTTATAAACAACTGTAAAAAAAAACAATTCACATCGGAAAAATTTCTAAACTTGTCGGTTGTTCCTATTGGCATATTCCTTGAACCTCCTATGGGTGCAAGTGCTAGTTAAATAAAAAAAATAGATCACAAAGGTCAGACGTTCTACGTAGAATGAAGAGCCCATAAATTCATTAGAGCACATATCGTAGCGTACTTGCTGATGTAAGTAAATGAACAGGTCCTATGCAAAGTTTAGAAACCCTAAAACCAAAATTTCCAGGCACTGGATAACATAAACTATATGAAAATATCTGTAAACTCGTCAGTTATTCCTATCGGTGTATTCCTTGCAAGGCTTAAATTTGACAGTTGTATAGCTGTATTTAGGTATTTTTGTTGTAAAATACATGACTTATTGGGTGAAGGTTCCTTAGCAGAAAAAGGTCATTTTCCTGCATGAGCATTGAGGTAAGAAATGTTTCCTTATTGTTGGTAATTGTAGATTGTTTATACAAATTTTCATGTTTGTTGGCTAATAACATCCTTCATTTGAGCTCTAGGAAGAATCCTCAAAATATAGAATGTACCATACAATATTATTATGATAAATTGCAAGACGCTCTAGGCACGCACAAAGAGTTATTAATAAATTAAAATCTAACAGAACCTAATTATTAATAAATTTTAATTAACATAAAGCCTAAAGTAAGCTTTAGTAATAGCGATGCAGGAAAAAAAATAGCAGTACCACAATGAGAGAGAAGAAGCCCTAGACAGCTTTGAAGCATGTAAAAATAATCCTCTAGAATGAGCTCAAATTAGTATGCTTTGAATAGACAACTGCCAGAAAAATATAATCTAAGATATACATTCTAATCTTGATAGGCAATGTTCGATATACATTCTAATCCTGATAGGCAATGTCAATTTGACAGAAAGGTTAAATAATTCCATATTAAAAAAATATCAAACTAGTTACAATATATCAAATGTCACTACTTGTACCTGCTTTATCTTCAGTCTGTAGCTGCTTCTGTGTTTGTACCGCTTCTATGCTCTATCTCCAGTTGCTTGTGTGTGCTTTGCTACGTCTCCAAAAGTTCATTTTGGGTTGAAATATATTACATTTAACTGTATTTATAGATTGTTCAACCGGTGATAAAGGGGGCAATTTAATGCAAAAAAAGCTATCCATCCACTAGCTAACTACATTTACTCCAAAATCTATCTTAGATTCACCAGCCAACCTTGCATTTACTCCTAAGAACGGATGAAATCTATATCAGATCAGATGATTTCTAGAAAGCAAAAGAATATCATGGAGTCATCAAAATATTTTTTATTTAAATATAAATGTTGAGCTTGTTAAAAAATGCCGTGTGTATGAGATAGGTAAAATTTTCCTATAGTAAACATTTAAAATTTTCTGAGCACATTTATTACGGCGTGAGATAATTCCGAGCACTATAATACTCACAACTAAAAGCCTATCGGACAATTCTGAGCACATTTTACAGTGTGAGACAATTTCGAGCACTATAATGCTCACAACTAAAAGCCTATCGACTAATTACATATAAAAATATTTAACTTTTAGTTCCGGATATATTCTTTTCTCTGGCAGAATCGCACGGCAGGAAATGCAGTAAAACAAACAAACATATATTCATAAAAACCTCACCTTGACTAGAATGAGTGTCATTAATTCATTTATTTTATATTTTAAAATATTAGTTTTTAATGATATTTTTATTGTATGTTTTTTAAATGGACTTTATTCTATATCAATAATTATAAATTGTATATTTTTAAATTAAATAACAAATATATAGATATTATATATAAAATATTTATATAACTATAGTATTAAATATTAGAAATATATATAAATATTAAATATTTATTATATATAAATGTTTAAATTAAATAAAAAATATATATAGATACTATATATAAAATTTTTAACTAATTATAATATACAATATATAATATTATATATTAAAATGTATATAAATATTAAACATATATAAATATTAAACATATATAAATATTGAAATTAAAAATTATTATATTCTTTGGCTCACTTAGAGAAGAAGCCTTGTCCTTAGACTATCCATTACCCATGCACATCTATAGGTGATCAATTCATTGATGGTCAACTATAGTTAGTAGGGAAAGATAAACCTAAACTGATCCGTATGCAAATCCAATCGTAGATCCATAGCCACCAATTATAAATTGGGATTGAGATCCAGAGCTAGCTGATTCACCAATTCTAGAGCTAGCGATTGTTTGGTATAGAGATAAAGAGCCCTTCCTGCTATTAAGTGGTACTGCCCGTAGCTCGGTTGGGGGAAGCTTCAACACGAAATATGGGTTGCAAAGAAAGAGGCAGTTGATCATCTAGTGGAGGCGGAATGGGCGAGCATTGAACCTACTCTGCTCTTAACATCACTCGCCACACCTTACTGATCTTAATATCACTCCACCATGTTATGCAAGATGTTGCATGAAGGGCCTTACATGTCAGCATGCCTACTCACCAATAAGAAAGAGTTTATATGGGTGGGTCCATTCAGTAGGTAAAACTTTGAGTTGTGGAAATTAAAGCATGTCTAAAATTATAACATGTCTAAATTTAATTTTAAGCCATTTGACCTCCAAATTATGCAAAGGTGTGAAATTATGAAACTAATGAGGGTCACTAAGTTTGATCTAATTGTATTGTGTGACATCCCCATGACAGGATGCATGATGGTAGGCTAGATGACAAATGAACATGAAGTAGGTGGTGGCCATACTTATTTGTAAGACAATGCCTATTAAACATAGCTAATGACTAATATAATGCAAGTGATCCTAGGTGCATTGCATGGACAAGAATCTAGAAAGGGGATGCATGCAAGTAGAGACTAGACATCAAACATTAAAGCTCATGCATTTGAAGTAGCTACTAAACAAAGCACAGGGATCTTGAATTCCATTAATATTATTCAAATTAATTCACGACACTTAAGAAAACAAAAAATGCCATGGGCCATAGGGATACAGGGCAATCATCATTCACTTAAAGACAATATTATATAACTTAAAGAATATATTTATAAGAGGAAATAGTTATGGATATAACTTAGATAGTAATTATTTTATATTTATTCTTAATAATCTATATTATATACAATACTAAACAAACATTACTTCTTCTAATACAATTTCTCAAGACACCATAAACTAGAATTAAGCATGCTAAAAATTATAAACATTTTATCTTAGTACAGAACAATGTCTCATTTCTGCCATCACAAAATTATATTAGTATAAAGATCAAATGTACATTGTGCTCTTGTAGGGCTGAGACTTGGCATATTTGTTACATTAAAGTAGCTCTCATAGCCATAACTTATACACACATAATTCTTGTAGAGCAATAATAATATCTAGTTTTGAGACTATTTGAGTTTTTTTGTTTGTGGAATTAACTATTGAAATTTACTAAAGTGAATTAAATTTGATCATATATCAAATAATATTCCATTCAGGATATTACCAAGAGAGATAAAGAGAAATGGGAAGATAGAGAAGGAAACAAAGAGATAGAGAAGAGAGATAAAGAGGGAGAGAGAAATAAAGAGATATGGTAAGAGAGAGATAGATAAAGAAGAGAGAAAGAGAGAAGGGGAGACAGAGAGACATATAAAGATAGAGAGATAGGGAGAGGAGATAGAGAGACATATAGAAAGATAGCAATAAAGAGAGGAGATAGATAATTAGATAGAGAGGGACATAGAGAGAGGTAGAGATGACACAGAGAAAGGAAAAGAGAAAGGGATAAGGGGAGATAGAGACATATATGAGAGAGTGAGAGAGATTGAAACCATGGTTAGCATGACTAATCAAATCAATAACCCTAGGATTCTAATTGACAATATCCAAGCCTAAAATTAGTCCCATGTTGATTGTACAAATAAATTTGCTCCGTATAATCAAAATAATGTTCATATGGGTCTATAATTGGCAACATACATACTTGCAATCAATCCCATGTTGATTGTGCAAATTTGCTACATAGAATCAAAATAATAATAATGTTAATAATTTTCAATATTTTTTTTAGTGGACTCTTCAATTTGGACGGGAACTTGGATATGAAAAACAATGAATTTATAATCTATTGAATTCTAAATTAGTACAAAATGAAGGTTTCATTATTCTATCAAGTTACACTTGAATGCATTGCATGCCTTACATAATTCATGTAATTCATGAAAATTCATATGAAATAGTGGAATGCTTCCCCTCTAGCCCATCCCTTGTGTTCCTATTGTTGCTTGTCAGATTATTATAGGGGCTTCCACCTATTATCAAATCAAAGCCTCTAATTAAATTAATCATTTCATCAAGTCTTTCTTTTGTCAAATTATACATATCTTTCACCTCAATCAATTTACTCTTTTTATGTATTTTTCCACCCAACTTTTCAGGATAAGCTTGTTTTCTTTACAAATTTTTGTAGATACAACATATATGAGTGGTAAACCCAAACAATGTAAAACAAATTCTGCACCCCCAATTCTAGAAAACAAAGAAAGGATATTGATCCCCTTTAGATAGATAGGATTCAAAATAGAAAGATGGTATCCTATAATGAACAAATCAAAGCAATACATTTTTCCTCTTCTTTTAGTTTTACATATATGGAATCTAATTGACTCACTAATAGATGATAATAATTTAAATGAAGAGGATAATTGAGTGTTTCTAATAGAATCAAATGATCAGAGGATATGTACAAAAGGGATTTGTTGAGGAAGCTCGAAAACTTCTCCAAATTTAATGTGGTAGATAATATAGTTGGAGATGCTCCAGTCGGTAGGGGCACAAGATATGGAAGCATAGTTAAAGTCGCAAGCCAACATGGAGTCTGAAAGTAACACCAACTCACTTAACTTTCACCAGTATTCTCTCTCTAGCTGTGTCAAAATAGAATAAATTAGAGTAGTAGTTATAGTCCACTCCGTAGGAAAGTTGCTACCTTGGTTTCATCCTTGAGTGAATTGCTAAATACTGCAAGAAAGTAGTGGGTATATATTGATTATGTTAATCTTGTAGGCCAATATGGCCAAAGCAGTCATGGTGAATGCAAGTGGGAAGCTTTGGACCAAAGTGTGGGCAAAAGCCAAGAAAGCATGCATTCAAATGAGAGTGTTAACAATGAAACATCTCTTAGATCTTCTTAGTCTCTTCAGTATTTCGTTTATGCACATCAGAATAGAAATGATTTTATTTTATCTAATGGCATGTTTTAATTCTTGCAGGGAAGACTTTGTGGCTTATGTAGACATATGCTTTAGAGAATTTGGGGATAGAGTTAAGTACTGCTCAACTTTCAATGAACCCATTATATTTTCATTTGCAGGCTATGACGATGGCCACTTTGCCCCTCAACGTTGTTCATACCCTTTTAGAAATTGTACTTCTAGAAAATCCATTGTTGAACACTATATTATTGCCCATAATGTATTGTTGGTACATGCAATTGCTGTGGAGTTATACAGGGAAAAATATCAAGTGGTGCTCTCTTACTTTTGGCTTTAAAAGTTACTCCCTTTACACCATGTTCTGGCATACTGATTCTTCTTTCTTTGGATGAACTTTAATCTTTGACCTTGTTTTCTCTTTTGTGGATATTTGTATAAGATCAATTTCAATTTCTTTTTTCAATCAAGGTAGAATTTTTCCATGAAGACTGTTGTGTACTTCTATAAAAATTTCCTCAAGTACATCCTATTGTTCTTTTGTAAATACAGGAAAAGAAAAAAGGTTGGATTAGTTTGGTTGTTCTTATGAATTGGGCCATACCCCTTACCAATAAATCCATAGATATAGCTGGAACTCAAAGATCCATTGATTTTCAATTAGGCTGGTAAATTTGATTCTCTTTCTAAATTGAAATTTGACTCTAATTTGAGCAGTAGTTATAAGCTGATTATATAACTAAACTCATAAGAATTAATATTTGATATATAAATGTTTGTTTCCATTTTTATTTATCATCTACATACTCTCACATACCTCAAATTGTGTGGGTTCAAAAAACAAATTTGCTATCTAGGAGGCTAACAAATTGGATCCCTGTAAATGCAGAGTACAATATAGGTAGTTAAGTATGCAAAAATCCACTAAAGAGATTGAGCATACGAAAATCCACTGCAAAGCAAAGGCTTTTAGCACAACGAAGAATTCAAGCATACAAAATCCATTGCAAAGCAAATATTTTCAACATAATGAAAAATTTAAGCAAGAGATGGAAGCAGTCGAAAGGCAGACAGACAAACATTGGTGTATGATTCGTGTGGAATTGATATCAGAGCCCGACCTCTACTTGTTGTCTCTCTAGATGCTTTGCAGTATTATGGAAGGAAAACTCCTAAATCTTGCAATTTGATATGCTCGCTTGAGTTTTAATAGCTTCAAATTTATTTAGTGGCGGGTTGTACCGTTTCTTAATTGTCCAATGCATGGAGGATAAAATTTAATGATTTTTCTTTATTTGGTGCCGGCAGCCTCAAACCTTTATTTGCCTATGGCATGGCATCTCCACCATCATAGACTTAAAAATAGAATCCATTTCTCTTATTTAGGCTTTTTATTTAATTTCAAGGATTGTTTTTCACCTATTGGATTTAATTCTACTATGGAAATATTATTTTTGGGTGTGCATTTGCAAAATTAGTCATGGTAATTAAAACCACCAATTTTTTTTGACAGTTATAAAATTTAAATTTGTGGAGTGGGACTACCAAATTTTTTTAAAAATTTGTGGACAACGAAAGTAGTGGGACTACCAATTTTTTGGCAATTACAAGTTGTGTGCACATATAGAATGGCCTATTGGCAAAAATATAAAGATACGTTTAATATGACCACATGCTTCACTCTAGGGATTAACATGATCTCACTCTAAGCATTTCTGCCATTCTTTTAATGGCCGTGTGCAAGCTTTGAACCATTAATAAATATCGAAAGCCTTAATGGTCAAGGCACATTTTTGACAATAAAAATAGAATTATCATTTATTATTTTTTATCATTGTCTGGTGACACTAATTGTAGTGTTTTCCCCTTAGCCCTGACGTGGAAATTTATTTTTATTTGATAATTCATTAATTGGAAAATTCATGTGATCAGCTGGGTTTCAAAAATGTCAACACCACCTACCCTATAATATGACATTGTCCCAAACTAAGAATTTACAAGTGCCTTCTTGTGTTACTGGAATTTTTGGAAGGCAGTGAGTTGGTAGAAGGGAAGCAGAAATGTCAGATAAGGCTGAGCCTTGGCTTGTGGATGATCATTTCGACATCCTTAAACTTTATAGTGATGGATCTGTCATCGGTGTAGAGGAGCCATCTAAATCTTCCTTCCTTTCTGAGCATGATAATTATGGCCACGTTCCATACAAAGACATTGTGTTTGATGAGGAAACTGGTTTGTGGGCGTGCCTCTACCTGCTACTCGAGACAAAAACCAGGGTGCTCATGTGAGAACAGGCCCAAAACACACCAAAAGATAGGGCAAAACATAACACCAATGAACAAAGAAAACACAAGGCAAATAGAGTTGGATAACTTAGAAATATATTTATCTAGCTTGCAATACATTATATCCAAATGTTGTATCTAGTAGCTATCTAGATGCTGTGTCTAGCAGCTATCTAGATGCTGTGTTTAGAAGCTATCTAGATGCTGTGACCAATAGCTCTCTACAATCACATATATATACCTACAAAACCTTTATAACCTAGAAGCTTCTAGCTTTCTAGAAAACTCTTGAACCTGGAATGTTATTTTTTTACAACAACTATTAGAATGTTCTTTTCTAGAACAACTCCAGGAATGTTCTAGCTTATGGAAGACTCTAGAAACATTCTATCATTTTCTAGACAATCTTAATCCTTAACATCCCCCCTTAAGATTGGCTAGAATAATACAAAGAGAATACAAAGGAGAGGGGAACATTATACTACTATCCCCCCTTAATGTTCACCTCTAGCATATCGAGAATTCTTCTATCATATTCCTCTTTCATGGCTTGCTCATATGAGATTGGATTATTTATATGTAATACTTTGGCTATGAGAGCACTACCAATAATATCTCTAGCTTGTTCCAACTTGCATTTCTAGCAATATAACAACCCTGCAAACAAAAATCACTCTAGCAATATACCAGCTCTGCAAATAAATCACTCTAGCAATATACCTACCCTGCAAACAAATCACTCTAGCAATATATTTCTAGCTAAACTTCTAGTTGAATCTCTAGCTGAACCTCTTGATGGTCCTCTAGCTAAACCTAGAAAACATTCTAGCTAAACCTCTTGATGGTCCTCTCGCTGAACCTGGAAAACATTCTAGCTGAACCTGGCTGAAGCTCTGGCTGAATCTCTGGCTAAACTTGGAAAACATTCTAGCTAGATTTTTTTTCCAACAATCCCCCCTCAGTGTTACCCAAGGGGATTTGAACCCGTGACCTGGCTTTGATACCATGTGAGAATGGGCCCAAAAAACACCAAAAGACAGGGCAAAACATAACACCAATGAAAAGAGAAAACATAGGGCAAACAGAGTTGGATAACTCAGAAATATATTTATCTAGATTGGAATACATTACATCCAAATGTTGTATCTAGCAGCTATCTAGATGTTGTGTCTAGCAGTTATCCAAATGTTGTGTCTAGAAGCTATCTAGATGTTGTGACCAATAGCTCTCTATAATCACATATATATACCTACAGAACCTTTGAAGCCCAGAAGCTTCTAGCTTTCTAGAAAACTCTTGAACCTAAAATGTTCTTTTCTTTATAACAACTATTAGAATGTTCTTTTCTAGAATAGCTCCAAGAATGTTCTAGCTTATGGAAGACTCTAGAAACATTCTATCATTTTCTAGACAATCTTAATCCTTAACAGCACGTAATAATGTATTTTCATGGGGGAGGATTTTGCATACTAAGCGCGAAAACCACTGAGATGTGCCAGATGTGGGTAACCAAATTGGGTGTGATCATCGTGTCTGTAAATTATAGGTTGGCTCCTAAGAACTGCCTTCCCACCACCTACAATGATTCCATTGCAGCGCTGCAGTGATGGAGAGAGAGGGCGCGACCAAGGATCCGTGGTTACGCTCCCACGCCGACCTTTCCAAGGTATTTTTGGCAAGTAAAATTGCAGGAGGGAACATCGCCCATCACGTGGGCATCTGGGCAGCGAGCAAAAATGTAGAAATTGAAATCAAAATCAAGGGTTTGATTTTGTTGTACCTATTTTTCGGTGGAGAAGGGCGGATGCCGTCAGAAACAGAAAAGGGCTCCTCGATGTTAACTATGGAGAAGTTGGACAGTATGTGGAGAATGGCACTGCCCCTGGGAAGTAACAGGGACCATCCTTTTTTGAATCCCCTTGTGCAAGGGGAAAGGGTCTCCAAGTTGCAATACTGTGAGGCTTTGAAGAAATGGGGGAAACAAATTCACATGCATAATTTCCCCGAGGAAGACCACGCCTTCACTGAGTCACTGAGTTTGTCAAATGAAACAGTTACATGGCCTGAGAGAAGTAATAAAAGTTTCCACGATGTTACATCGTTTAGGAAAATATAAATAAAAGGAGTTTAAATTTCTACATAAATGTCCATACCCTAATTTACATCCTCGGAGTATTCCTCTCAAGTTCTACAATATATATATTAAGATGTAAATAAACTAGGAATCACACCTTGGTGCGCAAAGGGTATGCCAAAGAGTAGTGGAAGTTGATTTGCCATATCTTTAAGTAAATGATGACTATCTTGTATGGCTTCATATGGTTCATGTTGTTTTTTTTCTCATGAATTAATTTGTATAATCTTAATGGATTTCAAGGTCTCTATGTTTTTCTTAGTAGCTACTTCAAATGTGTGATCTTTCATGTTTGGTCTATATACTTTATTTGCATGCATCCCCTTGCTAGATTCTTGTTCATGCACTACATTCACTTGCATTAGACTAGTCATCACCTACATTTAATAGGCATTGTGTTGCAAATATAAGCATGACCACCACCTACATCATGTTCATCTGTTATCTATCCTACCATTGTGCATCCTCTAATGAGGACATCACATAATACAAAGATCGATCAAACTTAGTGACCCTCATTATTTTTATAATTTCACATCTTTCATAATTTGGAGGTCAAATGGATGAAGATTAAAGTTAGACATGCTATAATTTTAGATTAAGAATTCCTAATTATTTAAAATATAAAATTTTGAGGGAAAAGATTTCTAATTTGTTTGAATTTGCAAATGATATGGGAATGATCTTGAGAGCTAAAAATGGTGTGAATTCTATGTCTAGTTCCTGTTGTGACGTGGTCCAACATCGCCCCATCAGCCGTGGGGACCCCTGTTTGGTGTTTTGGTCTGTGGTCTTGGTCAGAGTTTCTTATCTGCATTGAGATGTTTTTTTTTCAGCAGCATGCCCACTCCCCCTGGATCTCCGCCTAAGCGGACTTCATTTACCTTCTAGCATTGCTTTTCATTTCCTATTCTCTCAACAAGCTAAATGACCGCTTGAGCGGATTTTCACGATTTGTTGGGAACTCTACATGTTTTGAGTTAGTCTCCGGTGGGCTTAAGTAACCATTTGCCCAGGGTGTCTATTGCGTAGCATGGTTATTAATGCCCCTTTGGCGGATCTTCTAGGCATCACGTAAATGTTCTATTCTTAGCATCAAGTCTAGTATGAAGCATAACGTTTGCTCCAAGTTGATTGTTTGGACTCTTGGCAGCAATTAAATGCTTGGCGAGCATTTCTCAAATCATACAAGACACCCTCGTAAATGCATGGAGGGGCGGACTTTTAAGAGTCCACTGCAAATCCTGCATTGTGCACGTTGAAGAAAAAAGACCGCCAGGACGGAGATAGGTCTTAGGTTTGCAATTTGCTTTTTGGCCAAGTGTGGTAAAGATCTCAAACATTTGTGCTGACCCGCTGTAACACCGTCACCTCTTTGGCAATCATGAAGACCCGTTGAAGGAAGCATTGAACGATTTTGTGTAGAGCGAATCTATTCTATTCTTAGCATACAATTAAATAGGCACTAACGCATGGATAGGAAATTAATAGGGATTCCTGGTAGGAGTTTGAGGCACGTATCTTTCCAATATTGGCTCGTCCTATTTTTAGCCCCACGATTTAATTCAGTAATGTCATTTATGCGGTAGAGGAGGTGGAGTGCACTATTTATGCTAGCAAAATCTTTGAAAAATTATTGTGAGTAAAGTGCCAACTTTCTGAGCATATGTGGTATGCGTTGTCCTCCAGAAAAGGTGATTTCACTGTGTGAGACGACAGGGATTCGAGGGTGTTTTATCATTTGTTCTAACAGTCAGCTTCGCCTCCTACATCAGTATTTGGAAACCTGACTATGTTCACGAGTTTTGTCTGCAAGAGGGGATCCTTATGAGGTCTGTCTGAATGGGTGCTTGGATGTTAAGCTAGTTAATATTACATAATCTGCCCGGTGTTCTCAACGCTTCCTGCGTGCAGGTTTAAGAGTGTCTTCCTTGGTTGAAGTCTTCAAAAGTTTAAGAAAGATCACCTTCTATTGCTTGGAAATCGACCTCCCCTCCATTAAAGCACATAAGGGATTACAACACATGATTATTGCAGGTCCATTAGGAGATTAGATTTGACAGGGGCAAATAGGAACTAAGTGTGTTAGTGAGACATTTGGACATTTTGTTCTCACGGGAATCACATTATTGTTTTTTCTTTAGCAAAGGGGTGAGATAAATTAAAATCTTGCATTCAAATAATCCCGCATGTATTAAATGTAGGTTTTGTTACTATTATGTTGTTGCTAAATGTCATTTTCAAGATTTTGACATAAGGCAGTTGTGTAGGTGAAGGATGAGTGCGAAGGATAGACAAGCATTGATGAGGAGTGACATGAAGGGAATGTGGCCAGAAACAAAGATCACTTCAAAGTGGCGAAACCTCTGTGACACCAATCTGGGGAAGACCAATATGCAAGAGATTCGGCAAAATTTGCACAAACCCAATCCATCAGATCTAGTCAGACGAATGTTGAAGAACGGGATTGTACAAGCTACTTTTTTCCCACCAACAACGCTGTGTCCAGAATTGATGTTAGAATGCGCCAAGCATTATAATCATGAAAAGAGATGTATTATGACTAGAGAGGGCAAAGTACTTTCTTATCTGAGAAAGGAGGCGATCGCGGAAGCTTTTGACATCCCCTCATACAAAACTACTACATTCTGCGACAAGGAGTCTACTTTGCAACTTTATTTGGTTGGACTTGAGAAATGTATGGAGGTAATAAACAATAGCTGGTTGGTGCAACCAAGGCCACATGTGAGTAAGGTGCCTAAAAAGCTTCACAAGTTTGACTTTCATCAAGAAATCAACTATATGGTTGTGTTTTTGAACCACATCATGGGCTGCCCACAATCGGCAAATTTTGAGCCCTGGATGTTCTTCTTCATTGAAGAAATTATAAGTGGAAAAAGAATGATAGATTGGGCTGAAATGATCAGCAGCAACATCGATGATCAATTGAAAGGTTTACAGGAAATGAAAATGTTTTACATGAGCTCATATGTTATATATATGCTTGCCAGAAGTGAGAGATATCCAGGATTAAACTGCAAGGGGAGAGTTGGAAACAGAGAAGGACAGTACAAGGTTTATGATTGCTATCCTCAGCTGCACTTACAGGCTATATCCCATTACAGAAGGTTTAATGATGCCTTTTCCATGCATATTGTTAGATTGTTACAAGGTAACACATGCAGGAGATTGTCGAAGGAGGCCATGAACTTCGTGACAAAATACAGAAAGTGGTTTATTCAGTTTCCAAGATTCACATACATTTGTGTGGAGGGCTTCTTATCATTGCCTTACAGATTGCCTAGATACCCCACTGACAGAATGGTGTTGTTGGAAGTAACACGACAGCTGGTTGCATTCGACAGAGTCCAGAGAAAGAGGAAAAAGACTACAACAAAGTTTCCAATCAGCATCGGGAGGCTTGAGGCTTGCATGTCATTACAAGCTGCTGAAAATTCAGAGATAGAGTTGTAGGCTTACAACTTGGTATGCCACAATGATGCACGTAGTAACTTTGATCCATTTGGCACAGTCAGACAGAAATTTGGGAGCAAATACGAGCACAAACCATAGCTCGATGATAACTGGATAGATACATATGATGACATAGAAATAAGAAAGAAAAGTTGCTACCGATTGTCTTTGGATCTGGTCAGATCAACAAGAGTGATCAACATTCCGGATCAGCTTGAGGAGAATCACAAAAGACTTTCACAAAGTTCGTATGAAGAGAAAAGAGATAGGCCCTTCACCATCAATTGGTTTGAGCAGGAGGCCACATGCAATGATGATTTGATGATGCCAATTATATCACATACAAGAAAGTATGTAGACTTCCAGATTCGTAGGCTTCAGGAGAAGAATGTCGAATTGACTTACAACTTGATGGGAGGAGTTAGTGTACATCAGTCCAAGGATACTTCAGGAAGTGGGTCATCCAATAATTCCAATGGTTCCGAGGGAGAAGGTGATGATCCGCATGAGGGTATTCAGCCAAGTAAGAAGGTAAAGACTAATGATCAGCAGGCAGTTAGTGCATTTTCAAGACAGGAGGGTAATAATATAATAAATATTGATGAAGATGAAGTGAGACCTGATGAGCAGACATCCTTCAAAATCCAAGATGATCAGGGAAACAAACAAGGTAATCAAATTGGTGAAGTAGTGTCAAAATCAGCTAAGGAACAAGAAGTGGTCATGATAGAAACAGAAGCTGAAAATCAAGATGACAAAGAGTTGTATGAGTTTGATGAGGAGGCTCTTCCCACTGTTCAGCATAAGGGAGTTCAAGAAGAAAGTCTGGAAGACCTGTCCAATCTACCTGAGTGGTTAAGAGATCAAGTCAAGGAAAAGTCTGTTATTGAAAGGGAACCCATACTAAGTTTGGAAGACTTGCTGAGCAGGGCCGAAACTGACAATGGAAAGCAGAAAATTACTAAATTCTTGAAAATCACAAGAGGCAGCTCGGGGTCAAGGCAAGTGCATATTGCTGTCGCAAAAATTAGCAAAGAGGCAGATGGTGGTGTTCCGAGTGCATATGACATCAATACTTTTGATTTGGGACCAGCCACAACAGAGCAGGAGATAGAAGAGTTGGAAGATTCAGTTGCTGTCATCAAAGAAAGGCTACGGAAGGAACAAGAACAGAGGATTCAGTTAGAGAAGGATAACTTGGCATTTTGGCATTATATTCAGTAATTAATGAGGCCACTAAGCCAAGCTGAAGAGATGGTGGCACCACCGGCATTGCTCCCGCAGGAGTCTGTGGTTCATTTGGAAGAAATGAGGTCCTCTTCTCAAGTATTGCAGGACTGGGCAGCAAATTTTAAGATCAAGGCTGATGGGTTCGTGGATGAGATTGTGAAGTTGTACAAGGAGGCTACTTCAACGTTTGACAGAGTTCAAAATATTCTAATTACTTTTGCACAATTCAGAAATGTAAGGGAAGAAGTTATGCCTCAGTTGAAAAGGCTGATTTATACTCCAAGTGCCACATTGTTGGATGAAGGGGTGATTGAGCGGGGTCCAACATATAATTTCCATTCTTGGTATTGTGCACTCAGCATAAAGGAGCAAGTTTTGGGAAAGGTTGAGAGTGGCTGCACTCAAACAAGAGAGGTACTTCGGGAAATGCAAAACAAAATACTTGTTTTCGTTAACAGGGTAGTTGATTCCAATGGAGAGATTGATGAATACTTGCTGAAAGACAAGATGCATGCAAAGTATTTTCGGCATACACAGGCTATTTCGAGGGAGTTGTTGGATGAAATTTGCACACTTTCCACTTTCATGGGCACGTTTCAGACATCCATGGCTGGTTGGGAAATGACAGTTGTCAAATGTACGGAGGAGCTGCAAATCGTAGAGGGCACCATTCAGACTCTGCCAAGTGTCCCTATGGAGGAGGTTGCACATGTCATCGCTAGATTTGTGGAGTTTACTGCAAAAAGGAAAGGTCATAAATGAGGGTATTCCACTTACTTGGTGCATCATTAATGTAGGGTCCAATTTTAGTAAATTTTGTAACCACTCGCCTGTGTGGCATAATATGGGCCCTCAATTTAAAGTTTTAATCTTGGCCATCCATTGAGTTTTGGGGCCTATATAAACCCATTTTTTCTCTCATTTGTAAGGGGGGAATGCTCTGAGAAATTGTTGCTCAAGACTCTGCTGAAATAAATACAAATTCATTGCTGAAATTTTCATGGTGATTTGTGTTGTTTCAAATGAATGCATGGTTTCTAAGTGTTCACTCATAGAATAAGATCCGTTTAGTTTGTTTTCAGCAATTTAGTTTTATGTTTTATGGGAGTTGTTGTTGCTGATTCATGTTTGGTGTCTCCATAGTTCATACCATTTATAATTTGTTGATGGCAGATTGTAGTGCATGGTTAGTCTGAACATCATCTGAGCTTAACTTCAATTACTTTGTGCATGGAAGTATTCTAAAAATCTTACTTTCCCCTTAGAAGATAGCACCACTTTTGTGTAGTTGTTACCTTATGGCGAAGCAAAGTGTGGTTGAGATTCTGGTGAATCAGTGGTGATTGCTTGCATTTAGATTAGAGCCTTCTAGACTCATTTCCTTTTGTATTTTCTTTAAAATCTTGTTAGATTTAGATTCAAGAGCTTCCATTGTCATATCTTAAATTATCTAATTGGTAGACCTTCAAAGAAGCTGTGTTACATGTTATCCAAGAGAAACAAGTTTCCTATTGTTGAGCATTTACATAAGTCCCTTTGTGTCAAACATTAATTCGCATCCTACTGCTAAGTTATCCCAAGTCGCAACACAAAAAGTAACTAATCAAGAACCTTAGAGTCTACTCATCTAATCACTTAGCTTAGCATTTGAGGGATTTTGTTCAAGAGAGGATAGAGTACACTAGTATTTCATTCTACGTTGTATGTGCAAGGAAAACACATGAATAGAATTGGTGCTAGAAGGAGGGCCTCTCTTGGAATATAAAGTTAGACACATTGGAGCGCATTGTTTCTTTTTCACCTGAAAAACACCAGAGGATTCTAAGGTCTACACCGCAAACTTCAAAGGCGTTGATTGAGTTGGACTTCAATTGCAAAGCCAAGCGTAATAAGAAGACAAATCCATCAAGCAAAGGATCACCTAGCGTAAGGGTCATCGTAGATTTGTTTCAAACTCCACCACCAAATACAAGAATTGCTCAACCAAGTAATACACAAGGAGTTGCTCAAACAGTTCTAGTGCAACAAGCAAATATTCTAATGGCTTGGCTTCCAGCAAATGCTTCTCCTCTTGCTGCTTTCATGAATTACCATGAAATGCCCAAGAGTCCTGAAAAATTCTGCTCTAAATTTTAGGTCAGTGATGTGAACAGGATAGCAGAGGAACATATTAAGATTTTCGAGGATACTCTTCGAAACAGAAGAATTGAGCATGAGGATGTAGCATGTAGATTGTTTCCTTATTCACTGGGTGAAGATGCATACTTTTGGTACATTCATCTACCTGCAGGTTCCATTAATAGTTGGCAAATACTGAAAAACACCTTTCTAGAAAAGTTCAGGATTCCCATCACTTCGTTAGAGCTCTACAAACAGTTTGTTGATGTCAAGAGGCAAGAACATGAACCTATCAGTTCTTTCAATAATCACTTTCATAAGGCTTATACAAGGTTGCAATCTTCGTATAATGTTGATGATGCAATGGCGAGGGAAGTATATTATGCAGCACTAGACCGCCTTACATCCATGTTTGTGAAGAGAGCAACTACACCTCCAACTACTTTAATGGAGGCCTATGCTGAGGCTGTCAAAGTGAATACTGACTTGGGCATGAATACTCAAGGACCACTTAATCATATAGGACATCCAGCTATGCCAAATCATATTCAAGGAATCAACCAAACTTTGACACAGCATACTCCTGTAATGAATCCAATTCTGGCACCTAGCAATCAGATGGTGTTGCATCTAGGAGCACCCATTTCACAAACTTCACCAGCGCAACCTGTGTACTTACAAGGGTCTTCATCCTCTACAAGGAGTCAAGAAGAGAAGGATGAAATGAAAGAGTTAATCGATCAAGTGAAGAGATTATCCACTGAAGTTACCCATATGAGAAATCAAAATAATCATTTACAAAATATGCAAAGAAGTTTTCAAGGAAATCAGAGGGATCAGGGAAATCACAATGGATATCAAGGAAATCAGAGAGACCAAGGAAATTATCAAGGTTATAATCAAGGATTCTGAGGGACAAATCAAGGATTCCAAAGATAAAACAAAACATGGAATACATCTCCAAATAATGGAAATGTTCCCTCTCCATTGGAAAACAATTCAAATTTAGATTCTAGACCAGCAGACAAGGTGTTCTTAGCTGAGGTAGCTTTATCAAGTTGGTTTCGATTGCATAACACAAATCAACATTCTGAGTTGCAGTGTACAGAGTTCAGAATAACTGCTGATATATTTCAAAAGGAGATGCAAAACACGCAAGCTCAAGATGTTCCTCAAGCAACGACAGGATATGAGATTGTTCCTACAACAAGGTATGATCAAGCCTTGATCATTGAAGACTTCACATTTCCTCCTGTGATGGATTATGATGCAATGGAATACAATGGAAGGTTCCGTCCAGCATCTGCAAATGGACCAATTGAAAATTTAGATTATTACTCTCCATTCAGTAATGACTTTCAAGCTGAAGCAGTAGGGGAAGTACAAGCATTTCAACAGTCAGCTGGGAATCCACCCCTAAAAGTCTATCAAATAAATCATTGAGTACAGGATCCATTAACCTCTTCAGTTCCTCCAAACAATTTTCAAACTCCACCAAATCCAAATGCTAGTAATAATCCAAATTTTCCAAAGGATTCACTAGAGTATAGACAAAGGGATGCTGCTCAAAGAACCACTCCAACGCGAGAAGTTCAGCCACGAGACAATCCACAAGGAGCCAATCTTTCACGAGATGGCCTTGTGACAAATGATGGATTGAAACGTCTAAGTTTAATTGTTACTGAAGAATTCAAGAAAGTGAAAGTGAACATGCCTTTGGTTGAAATGATGAGAATCCCTGAGATTAGAAACACAGTTTTAAATAGCTTAAATGATACATCTGTTCCAAGGAATGCTACGGCAGGCCCTTCTAACTCATCCCATGTTCAGAATGCACATGTTGTGGAAAGTGTGCCAGAGGGTGTTTCTCCACATATGGACTCAGTATGTATAGCCCAAGACCCTACAAAGGATATAAAAGAAGGAAGTATGAGGGATATAAAAGAAGGAAGTATTGTTAAAAGTGAAAAGATCGTAAAAAATGAAAGGATTGCAAAAGATCAAATCACACGGTCAAATGATGTGCAAAAGAATGCACATTCCAAGTTACCAAACGAAAAGTCTGTAGTTTTCTATCAAGGAAGAGATGAACCTACCCCATTCCTATTATCAGTTTATATTTTCAGGAAAATGTTACATAATTGTTTGATGGATTCAGGAGCATCAAGCAACGTAATGCCACTCACCATATGTAAAAGATTGGGTTTGATTCCTACCCCGACCACAAAGAAAGTTACACAACTGGATAAGATAGAAGTACCTGTGGTTGGAGAATTGAATAATATACACATGCAGTTGTCATCTGACCCAAGAGTCCAAAGCTACATTGATATATCAGTTGTTGATATCCCAGGCAGATATGGCATGCTCCTAAGCAGAGATTGGTCAAGAAGATTGAATGGGTATGTAGCTACCGATTTCTCACACATGTGGCTACCATGGAAAGGAATTCCAAATCAAATCAAAGTCGATAGTACTCCAATATTGAAACTGATGATCACAGAATATGGTGAGGACAATGAGGTCCTGTTCCTAGAAACTGATCTTGGAAATTACAGGCCAAATACGGAAGAAGTCCTCATGCTACAAGGTTCAAGAATGAAAGAAGATGAAGGTCAGCAATCTTTCGATGAAACTGAAATTTTGCTTGATCACAATTATGAGTCCGCTTCTGATGAAGGAGATGGTACATTTGAAATTTTTTGAAATTTCGCACTCAAGAATGTTCAGCAAGCAACAGAGCTGGGTCAGCAAGCAAATGTCAAAGATCTATTATTACCTAACTGGTGCCGGATACACAGTGCTTTTCATTCTAAGTTTTCCTGTGCTATGTGTAAAGTTGCCTTAGAACAAGTATACAGGAGAGTCCCTCAGGCTGTAAAACTAGAAATTCTAGAAGTAAAGAAGGAAGATAACCCTGTCAAATTACCCACCAAAACCGAAATAATTGACGATCAACTGAAGAAGAATCCAATTTCATCAAGGACTCCCAAGAAGGGTAAGGGAAAAGAAAATCCAAACAAAATTTCAATTGATCAAGAAGGAAATCAAGTATGGACTTTGTGTTTTGATGGGTCCAAGTCAAAACAAGGAGCTGGTGCTAGGTTCGATTTAATCAATCCATCAGGTGAATCATTCTTGGCTGCGCATAGACTGTAATTTCCATGTACAAATAATGTGGCAGAGTATGAATCATTAGTTCATGGGTTATTGATGGCTATCAAGAAAGGAGCTAAGATTCTACATGTTTACGGAGATTCTGAGGTAATTGTCAAGCAAATAAGAAAGAAGTATGTTTGTCATGATAAGAAATTAAAGAGGTATAGAAATCGTGTTTGGGATTTGATTAAAAGTTTTGATGCATTCAACATCAAATCAGTTTACAGATCAAAGAATCAAGTTGCTAATTCCCTAGCACAGGCTGCGAGTTCACTTACACCACTTGCCATGAATGGGTTGAAAAAGTTCATTGTAGAGTTAGTCTCAATACCATCAGTCCCTGATAATGTTACAAATTTTCAGGTGTTCAATGATGATAAACACATATTGGATTTCATCACAAATTCTGGGGTTTTTGAGGCTCAAATCATAGATGAAGAAGATTTGGAACAAGCAGAATTTGATGCAGAGGGTATCTTGAACCTAAAAAATAACACAATACCACAAGGGATGGTTGAGTTAGAAAGACTCTTTGATTCAGATCAATTGAGTGCATTGAGAGATCATAAGATTCAAGGAGATAAATGTGAACCTATCAATATGGGAATAGGTAATGAAGAGAAGAATGTGTTAATAGGAAAGGTGTGTAGACCTGAAGAAAAGGAAGGTATACTCAAATGCATGAAAGAATTCTCAGACATTATAGCATGGAGTTATGATGATTTAAAGACTTATGATACCTCAATCATTACACACGCCATTCCTCTAAAACCCAATAGCAAGCTGTTCAGACAAAGGCAGAGGCCTGTCAATCCACTTTTAGAACCATTGATATATAAAGAAGTAAAGAAGCTATTGAACACAAGGATAATATTTTCAGTAAGGCACTCAATGTGGGTCACCAATCTTGTTCCTGTTCGTAAGAAAAATGGGGAGATAAGGTTGTGTGTGGATTTTAGGAATCTAAATAGAGCATCTGAAAAGGATAATTATCCACTACCTTCATTGGATGAAGTTTTGCAAATTGTGAATGGTTCCCAGATGATGTCTTTCCTAGACGGATATTCAGGGTACAACCAAGTGATGGTGGAACCAGAAGACAGATTGAAGACTACTTTCACTTGCAAATGGGGAAATTATGCATACAGGTGAATGCCATTTGGATTGATTAACACCGGAGCAACCTTTCAAAGAGCTATGGACATTGCTTTTCATGATTTGATTGGAAAATGTATCATCATATACATGGATGATCTCACAGTTTTCTCTCGCAGAAGGGAAGATCACATAGAGGATTTGAGGAAAGTATTTCAAAGATGTAGAAAACACGGAATCTCACTGAATCTAAAGAAGTGTATGTTTGGAGTAACAGAAGGCAAACTATTGGGACATGTGATTTCAGAGAAAGGAATTTCAATGGATCCGAGCAGAATAGAGGCTATTTCCAAGATTGATATGCCTGCAAGTAAGAAGGAGCTGAAGTCATTCTTCAGGAAGATAAACTTTGTCAGGAAGTTCATTACAGGATTTGCAGAGATCATTAAACCATTGAATGACATGTTGAAGAAAGATGCGAAGATAGAGTGGACAATTTCTGCAAGAAAGGCATTTGAAGAAATCAAACAGGCTATTGTTGATGCTCCTATTTTGATAAGCCCAGACTACACAAGGCCATTTTATCTATATTCGTTTGCTTCAGAGCATACTTGTGCAGCAACTCTCACCCAGAG
Source organism: Cunninghamia lanceolata (assembly GCA_027924645.1). Taxonomy (NCBI): domain Eukaryota; kingdom Viridiplantae; phylum Streptophyta; class Pinopsida; order Cupressales; family Cupressaceae; genus Cunninghamia; species Cunninghamia lanceolata. The sequence goes on from BSBN01000593.1 coordinate 216,468, forward strand.
AAATGAAGAAAAAGATGAACACCCAATAGCTTTCATGAGCACACCATTGAAAGATGCTGAACTGAGATATCCTAATGTGGAAAAGTAGGCTTATGCATTGGTCAAAGCGATTAAGAAATTCAGACATTACATTTTGAGAAGTAAAATATATGCTATTGTCCCAGATGTGGCAGTCAAGACCCTGCTTATGTAGAATGAATTGGGAGAAAGAAGAGGCAAGTGGGTCACCACTATTCAAGAATATGATATTGAAATACAGCCAATGAAGCTTGTTCGAGGACAAGGACTAACTCAAACGATTGCAACCGATGGACCAGGGTTGGTGCAATAAGTTTATACTCTTGAGGATGTATCACTTGATGAGTGGTACAATGACGTTATATATTGTCTGCTAAATCAGAAGTGTCCAGCACATATGAATTCAACCCAGAAGAGAGCTTTGAGAATAAAAAGTCAGCATTTTATGTTCCAAGGATCAGTCCTATTCTGAAAGAATCATGAAGGGATATATTTGAGATGCCTAGGAAAGGATGAAGCAGGTCAGATAATGGAACACTTCCACAGCAAATTTGGAACATGTCATGGGGGTGGTTTAGCTACAGTACACCAAATTCTGAGGGCAGGCTATTATTGGCCCACTGTGTTTTATGATGCATATGACCATGTCAAGAGATGTCACATGTGCCAGGTAGCTGCTTCAAGGGAAAGAAATCCAGCCATGCCACTTCAACCGGTGATCGAAGTAAGACCTTTTGCTCAATGGGGTTTGGACTTTATTGGTATGATTAACCCACCTTCCTCGGCACAACACAGGTATATTCTGACCGCTACTGATTACTGTACCAGGTGGTCTGAGGCTCATGCTTTAAAATTTTGTACTTCTGATGTTGTGATTAAATTTCTTGAAGAAAATGTTATCACTAGGTTTGGATGTCCACATGCACTTGTTTGTGATAGTGGTCCTGCTTTTACTTCACTAAAATTTTCTAACTGGGCTTTCGAATATGGCATTACACTGAAATTTTCATCAAACTATTACCCGCAAGGAAATGGCCTAGCTGAATCCACCAACAAAAACTTGCTAGGTGCAATTAAGAAACTATTGGACAAAAACTCGAGAGATTGGCATACGCAACTTAAGTTTGCTCTTTGGGCAGACAGGACAAGAATAAAGAGTTCCCTGGGTACATCCCCTTATCATCTAGTTTATGGCCAAGATCCTGTATTCCCAATCCAACTGAGAATTCCTACATTACAATTTATGCAAGATTACATGGAAGAAAATGATAGAGTCCAAACTAAGTTGTCACAACTGCTCCACTTAGAAGAAAAACGAGACATGGCACTTGAAAATTTTGCAAAACATCAAGGAGTTGTGAAGAGATGGTTTGATAGACATGCAAAGATCAAGTCCTTTCATATTTCTGATTTGGTTCTATACTGGGACAAAGCTAAAGAGAGAAAGGGTGGACATGATAAATTTGATAATCTTTGGAAGGGCCCTTACCAGATTGCTGAAATTTTGGGAGAAAATGCTTTCAAACTGAAAACACTCACTGGAGAATCTGTTCCATTGCCCGTCAATGGACAATTCTTAAAGCATTATTTCCAACCCTAAGTTCCTTCAGGGACTTATTTGTACATAGTTAGGATAGTTGTTTCTTGCTTTCATAGGTTTGTTTTAGGGTAGGTTTGCTTCATTTTGGGCTTGTCTGCTTTTGTTGCAGTCTTTGGTTTTTCCTGGGGTCCCGGTTTTGGGTGGTTTTTACAATAAGAGCACTTCTGGTTGACTTCATGAGGTTATGCTAAGTATATTTTGAGAATAAATATTCATGAGATTCTTTGAATCAGAAGGTAATTTTCTTTAGTCTATTTTTTTGTTAAGATCTGTACTTGACTCGAGAAGGGAATCATGCATTGTATTTTGACATGAAGGTCTTTGATTATATGTTTAAAATGTTTAATCTTTAAATGAATACTTTTTGTTTTCTTTTGATAAGCTTGCATCAGATGGATAGATTCATTGCGGACTCCATTGTTGGCGTTCAATAGCATGTTTCTTACTCTGGGAAGATAAATTGACTGTTTAGGGCGACTTAAATTGTTTTGAGATCTTATATCTTTTCACTTTTAAAATCTAGAAGTACCTAAGTAAATCTTTGTGATCTCACATTAAGTGAAAAATCTAAAGGTCCACCTTTGCCGTCATCGTAAGTCCACACCCAGCTAGCTAAGTTATCACGTAGCGGTACTGCATTGTACTCTACCAAGCAAAAGCATGTTGAAAATCAAAAGAAAAGAAAAGAAATGAAAGAAAATCACAAATCACACACCATAACTCAGTTAGATGGATGATCGAGTAATCTTTACCAGGGCTATGGGCACCTGACCGGCAGTAGGGCTTTGCTCGAGTGGAATTACGAGACAAACCCGTCGGGGCTATAGACGCTCGCTGGCAGTGTGGCCATGTCTAGGTAGTTCATGAGGTGTGCACTAATCACGTAGCTTAATGCAGAGGAACTAAGGTGATCTTAAGTGCTAATGGATGGAAATGAACCTAATTGCACACACTTAGATCTTTCAGGATGAAAATGGTTGTCCTAAGCTTTTGATTTTGACGCCTTGATTAAGTTTTCATGTTTATCTGACCTAATATGTGGGTGCACGCAGGGATTTTGAAGTTTTGATTCTTGCTTATGTCTAGAACACTTGAGAAAGTTTTAAATGAAATTTTTACCCTAAAAACTTGCAGAGATGAAATGTCGTGATACAATTTTTGACTCCTTTCTCCTTTCGAGTGCATCTCTTAACTATTAGATGGACTTGATGAGGTTATTTGATGATTTAGAGTTTTGAATGAGTCTTTATTCCTCAAATGTTCAAGAACATTTCTCTAGTGGAGTCACCAGATGTTGTGACGCGGTCCAACATCACCCCATCAGCCGTGGGGACCCCTGTTTGGTGTTTTGGTTTGTGGTCTTGGTCAGAGTTTCTTATCTGGATTGAGATGTTTTTTTTTTCAGTAGCATGCCCGCTCCCCCTGGATCTCTGCCTAAGCGGACTTCATTTACCTTCTAGCATTTCTTTTCATTTCCTATTCTCTCAACAAACTAAATGACCGCTTGAGCAGATTTTCACGATTTGTTGGGAACTCTACATGTTTTGAGTTAGTCTCCGGTGGGCTTAAGTGACCGTTTGCCCAGGGTGTCTATTGCGTAGCATGGTTATTAATGCCCCTTTGGCAGATCTTCTAGGCATCATGTAAATGTTCTATTCTCAGCATCAAGTCTGGTATGAAGCATAACGTCTGCTCCAAGTTGATTGTTTAGACTCTTGGCAGTGGTTAAATGCTCGGCGAGCATTTCTCAAATCATACAAGACACCCTCATAAATGCATGGAGGGGTAGACTTTTAAGAGTCCACTGCAAATCCTGCATTGTGCACGTTGAAGCAAAAAGACCGCCAGGACGGAGATAGGTCTTAGGTTTGCAATTTGCTTTTTGGCCAGGTGTGGTAAAGATCTTAAACATTTGCGCTGACCTACTGTAACACCGTCACCTCTTTGGCAATCATGAAGACTCGTTGAAGGAAGCATTGAACGATTTTGTGCAGAGCGAATCTGTTCTATTCTTAGCATACAATTAAATAGGCACTAACGCATGGATAGGGAGTTAATTGGGATTCCTGGCAAGAGTTTGAGGCATGTATCTTTCAAATATTGGCTCGTCCTATTTTTAGCCCCACGATTTAATTCAGTAATGTCATTTATGCGGTAGAGGAGGTGGAGCGCACTATTTATGCTAGCAAAATCTTTGAACATTATTGTGAGTAAAGTGCCAACTTTCTGAGCATATGTGGTATGCGTTGTCTTCCAGAAAAGGCAATTTCACTGTGTGAGACAATAGGGATTCGATGGTGTTTTATCATTTGTTCTAACAGTGAGCTTCACCTCCTACATCAGTATTTGGAAACCTAACTATGTTCAGGAGTTTTGTCTACAAGAGGGGATCCTTATGAGGTCTGTCTGAATGGGTGCTTGGACGTTAAACTAGTTAATATTACATAATCTGCCCGGTGTTCTCAACGCTTCTTGAGTGCAGGTTTAAGAGTGTCTTCCTTGGTTGAAGTCTTCGAAAGTTTAAGAAAGATCACCTTCTATTGCTTGGAAATCGACCTCCCCTCCATTAAAGCACATAAGGGATTACAACACACGATTATTGTAGATCCATTAGGAGATCAGATTTGACAGGGGCAAATAGGAACTAAGTGTGTTAGTGAGACATTTGGACATTTTGTTCTCACGGGAATCGCATTATTGTTTTTTCTTTAGCAAAGGGGTGAGATAAATTGAAACCTTGCATTCAAATAATCCTGCATGTATTAAATGTAGGTTTTGTTACTATTATGTTGTTGCTAAATGTCATTTTCAAGATTTTGATGTAAGGCGGTTGTGCAGGTGAAGGATGAGTGCGAAGGACAGACAAGCATTGATGAGGAGTGGCATGAAGGGAACGTGGCTAGAAACAAAGATCACTTCGAAGTGGCGAAACCTCTGTGACACCAATTTGGGGAAGACCAATATGCAAGAGATTCAGCAAAATTCGCACAAACCCAATCCATCAGATCTAGTCAGACGAATGTTGAAGAACGGGATTGTGCAAGCTGCTTGCTCCCGCCAACAATGCTGTGTTCAGAACTGATGTTAGAATGCGCCAAGCATTATAATCATGAAAAGAGATGTATTATGACTATAGAGGGCAAAGTACTTGCTTATTTGAGAAAGGAGGCGATCACGGAAGCTTTTGACATCCCCTCATACAAAACTACTACATTCTACGACAAGGAGTCTGCTTTGCAACTTTATTTTGCTGGACCTGAGAAATGTATGGAGGTAATAAACAACAGCTGGTTGGTGCAACCAAGGCCACATGTGAGTAAGGTGCCTAAAAAGCTTCACAAGTCTGACTTTCATCAAGAAATCAACTATATGGTTGTGTTTTTGAACTGCATCATGGGCTGCCCACAATCGGCAAATTTCGAGCCCTGGATGTTCTTCTTCATTGAAGAAATTATAAGTGGAAAAAGAATGATAGATTGGGCTGAAATGATCAGCAGCAACATCGATGATCAATTGAAAGGTTTACAGGAAATGAAAACGTTTTACATGAGCTCATATGTTATATATATGCTTTCTAGAAGCGAGAGATATCCAGGATTGAACTGTAAGGGGAGAGTTGGAAACGGAGAAGGATAGTACAAGGTTTATGATTACTATCCTCAGCTGCACTTACAGGCTATATCCCATTACAGAAGGTTTAATGATGCCTTTTCCATGCATATTGTTAGATTGTTACAAGGTAACACATGCAGGAGATTGTCGAAGGAGGCCATGAACTTCGTGGCAAAATACAGAAAGTGGTTTATTCAGTTTCCAAGATTCACATACACCCGTGTGGAGGGCTACTCATCATTGCCTTACAGATTGCCTAGATACCCCACTGACAGAATGGTGTTGTTGGAAGTAACACGACAGCTGGTTGCATTCGACAGAGTCCAAAGAAAGAGGAAAAAGACTACAACAAAGTTTCCAATCAGCATCGGGAGGCTCGAGGCTTGCATGTCATTACAAGCTGCTGAAAATTCAGAGATAGAGTTGCAGGCTTACAACTTGGTATGCCACAATGATGCACGTAGTAACTTTGATCCATTTGGCATAGTCAGACAGAAATTTGGGAGCAAATACGAGCACAAACCACAGCTCAAGGATCACTGGATAGATACATATGATGACATAGAAATAAGAAAGAAAAGTTGCTATCGATTGTCTTTGGATCTAGTCAGATCAACAAGAGTGATCAACATTCTGGATCAGCTTGAGGAGAATCACAAAAGACTTTCACAAAGTTCGTATGAAGAGAAAAGAGATAGGCCCTTCACCATCAATTGGTCTGAGCAGGAGGCCACATGCAATGATGATTTGATGATGCCAATTATATCGCATACAAGAAAGTATGTAGACTTCTAGATTCGTAGGCTTCAAGAGAAGAATGTCCAATTGACTTACAACTTGATGGGAGGAGTTAGTGTACATCAGTCCAAGGATACTCTAGGAAGTGGGTCATCCAATAATTCCAATAGTTCCGAGGGAGAAGGTGATGATCCACATGAGGGTATTCAGCCAAGTAAGAAGGTAAAGACTAATGATCAGCAGGCGGTTAGTGCATTTTCAAGATAGGAGGGTAATAATATAATAAATATTGATGAAGATGAAGTGAGACTTGATGAGCAGACATCCTTGAAAATCCAAGATGATCAGGGAAACAAACAAGGTAATCAAATTGGTGAAGTAGTGTCAAAATCAGCTAAGGAACAAGAAGTGGTCATGATAGAAACAGAAGCTGAAAATCAAGATGACAAAGAGTTGTATGAGTTTGATGAGGAGGCTCTTCCCACTGTTCAACATAAGGGAGTTCAAGAAGAAATTCTGGAAGACCTGTCCAATCTGCCTGAGTGGTTAAGAGATCGAGTCAAGGAAAAGTCTGTTATTGAAAGCGAACCCATACTAAGTTTGGAAGACTTGCTGAGCAGGGCCAAAACTGACAATGGAAAGCAGAAAATTACTAAATTCTTAAAAATCACAAGAGGCAGCTCGGGGCTAAGGAAAGTGCATATTGCTGTCCCAAAAATCAACAAAGAGGCAGATGGTGGCGTTTTGAGTGCATATGACATCCATACTTTTGATTTGGGACCAGCCACAGTAGAGCAGGAGATAGAAGAGTTGGAAGATTCAGTTGCTGTCATCAAAGAAAGGCTACGGAAGGAACAAGAACAGAGGATTCAGTTAGAGAAGGATAACTTAGCATTTTGGCATTATATTCAGCAGTTAATGAGGCCACTAAGCCAAGCTGAAGAGATGGTGGCACCACCGGCATTGCTCCCGCAAGAGTCTGTGGTTCATTTGGAAGAAATGACGTCCTCTTCTCAAGTATTGCAGGACTGGGCAGCAAATTTCAAGATCAAGGCTGATGGGTTCGTGGATGAGATTGTGAAGTTGTACAAGGAGGCTGCTTCAATGTTTGACAGAGTTTAGAATATTCTAATTACTTGTGCACAATTTAGAAATGTAAAGGAAGAAGTTATGCCTCAGTTGAAAAGGCTGATTTATACTCCAAGTGCCACATTGTTGGATGAAGGGGTGATTGAGCAGGGTCCAACATATAATTTCCATTCTTGGTATTGTGCACTCAGCATAAAGGAGCAAGTTCTGGGAAAGGTTGAGAGTGACTGCACTCAAACAAGAGAGGTACTTCGGGAAATGCAAAACAAAATACTTGTTTTCGTTAACAGGGTAGTTGATTCCAATGGAGAGATTGATGAATACTTGCTGAAAGACAAGATGCATGCAAAGTATTTTCGGCATACACAGGCTATTTTGAGGGAGTTGTTGGATGAAATTTGCACACTTTCCACTTTCATGGGCACGTTTCAGACATCTATGGCTGGTTGGGAAATGATAGTTGTCAAATGTATGGAGGAGCTGCAAATCGTAGAGGGCACCATTCAGACTCTGCCAAGTGTCCCTATGGAGGAGGTTGCACATGTCATCGCTAGATTTGTGGAGTTTACCGCAAAAAGGAAAGGTCATAAATGAGGGTATTCCACTTAGTTGGTGCATCATTAATGTAGGGTCCAATTTTAGTAAATTTTGTAACCACTCACCTGTGTGGCATAATATGGGCCCTCAATTTAAAGTTTTAATCTTGGCCATCCATTGAGTTTTGGGGCCTATATAAACCTATTTTCTCTCTCATTTGTAAGGGGGGAATGCTCTGAGAAATTGTTGCTCAAGACTCTACTAAAATAAATACAAATTCATTGCTGAAATTTTCATGGTGATTTGTGTTGTTTCAAATGAATGCATGGTTTCTAAGTGTTCACTCATAGAATAAGATCCGTTTAGTTTGTTTTCAGCAATTTAGTTTTATGTTTTATGGGAGTTGTTGTTGCTGATTCATGTTTGGTGTCTCCATAGTTCATACCATTTATAATTTGTCGATGGCAGATTGTAGTGCATGGTTAGTCTGAACATCATCTGAGCTTAACTTCAATTACTTTGTGCATGGAAGTAATATGAAAATCTTACTTTCCCCTTAGAAGATAGCACCACTTTTGTGTAGTTGTTACCTTATGGCGAAGCAAAGTGTGGTTGAGATTCTGGTGAATCAGTGGTGATTGCTTGCATTTAGATTAGAGCCTTCTAGACTCATTTCCTTTTGCATTTTCTTTAAAATCTTGTTAGATTTAGATTCAAGAGCTTCCATTGTCATATCTTAAATTATCGAATTGGTAGACCTTCAAAGAAGCTGTGTTACATGTTATCCAAGAGAAACAAGTTTCCTATTGTTGAGCATTTACATAAGTCCCTTTGTGTCAAACAGTAATTCGCATCCTACTGCTAAGTTATCCCAAGTCGCAACACAAAAAATAACTAATCAAGAACCTTGGAGTCTACTCATCTGGTCACTTAGCTTAGCATTTGAGGGATTTTGTTTAAGAGAGGATAGAGTACACTAGTATTTTATTCTGCGTTGTATGTGCAAGGAAAACACATTAACAGTTCCCTTTACAAAAGTTTTACCAAAGCAAGATAGAACACAACGGGCTCCCATCATGCAAATTTACACAATTCTCTTAAAAAGACATTTTTACTCAATATTGTTGCTCCCTTCGTGCTTAGATACATTCGCGAGATAGCACATAAAAACCTACAAAAACACAACACAAAAATTTTCAAACGAAGATTAACACTTGGACAAGGGAGTCCCACCGGGCATGCCAAAAATGTCAACACAAAATATAGACCAAATATAAAGTTTTAAAATGCAATTTCAAAACCTTAATCTATATAAAATGTGACATCAATTAAAGCATAGAAACTAAAAAATGCAAAATGAATAATCAAAATGAAGTTACCCAAATTTCTATTTTTTGTTGCACTATGAGAGTGGATTTTCTCAAGATGATTGAGATGTGGATGCTCAAACCAATAACATGATGCTATATGATGGGTGATTGATGAAAATGGAGTCTTGAAAGACTAATTTATAGACTTTTAGAGAATCTGATCAATAATGAGGATTTGATGCCAGATGGATGGTTTGGATCAAGTTGGTTGGGTAGTTGTGAAATGGAGGGAGGAGATAAAAGGAGAATTATTAATTAAAAATTGGATTTTCTGGAGATGGCTATGGAATGGGTGGTGGAAAATTAAAAAAAAATTATATATTTTTTTATTGATTTTTGGGTGGTTATGGGATAAAATAAGGATTTAGTTAATGAAAATTAATTAAATTATGTGTAAGAGGGGACATGAATTATTAGGACTAGGAAATAATTAGGATAATGAGGGAAAGTGATGGTAAATCAGGACTTGATAAAGATTAATTCAATGTTAAAGGATAATTAGGACCTGGGGCCAATCAAGACATTTTCAGGAGCAACTGGATAAGTTTTAAATGGTCTAAGAGATAGTTGGGGAAATTCAGGGATCATTTAGGACTTAGGAATAAATTGATCATGTTTAAAGCTGATTAGTGATATAATAATCAAGGGGAAAGCAAATTAGGTCCTGAATAATTTTTAGGTGCCTATACACACTAACACCCCCCCTCCCCCTTAAGTGCAACTTAGAGAGAAGTAAAGATGCAATGAGGGATGGGTCATAGCAAGAATTCCATGTTAGGTACCCATGTACAAAAGGTCTCTCATAAACAAAGTAAACATGAAAAAAACCAGTAAGAAAAAACCCTCTCCAAAAGAGAGAAACCATAAAAGAAGTGATGGATGGAGGACTGAATATGACCCCCAAGCACTACATCCAACACAAACATACAATCAATAAATCCCCACAGGAGAGACATAGTAAGATGATAGATCCCTCATACAAAGAAATAACTCATGTGCCAATGATGAATGCCTGAAGACAAAACACAATCCATTGCTTGCAAACATCTCTCCCTTGGGAAGAAACAAATCTAATAATGGATGTATAAACAACTCCAACAATCTAGATGAAAAGGGAATATCCAAATGTGTGTCTTAGAATACAACTCAGGTGTCGTCATGCTAGAAAAATATGTCTCCTCCAAATTAGGAACTGAATGCCCAATCAAAGAAGTATAACCAAGAGAGGAAAGATACTGAAATGCATCTAAAAACACTGAAGATGTGATGACATCACTTCCATCAAAGAATTTTTTCCTCCAAATTTGAAATGTGAGACTCCACAAACAAGTATGTAATGTTTAATAAATACGAATCCCAATGAGGTGGATCAAGAATACTAAAATGGTTCTGCTGCAAAGAATCACTAGAAACTCTCAAAGAAGCAACATTGAACTCTAAAGTAGGCTTTATAGGAGGAAAAGGAGAAGCAAGAGAAGTCTCTATGTCATCACAATGATCAAGACCTACTATATATTCAATTTGCTCTTTTGTATAATCATTCAAGGATATGTTATATGCATCATCAAGGGGTATGAGGCAGTCCATAGTAGGATCATCTAAGAATGGAGAGAGATTTGGGTCTCCATCAATCTCACAAATTCTGGTCCAAAGAGTGTGTCGGCATTCAATATGTGAGATGGAACACATAGTGTCAAAATTAACACTACAACTAATCAATCCTATTTCTCCATGAATATTTCCTTAGATAGGTGTATATGGTTTAGGTATGAGTCCATAAAGATAAGGCAAAATATTGAGCCACATGAGATGTGTCAGGAAGCCTTTTCGTGAAGACTCATAATTGTCCTTAGTCAAGGTGACCATAGAAGGATGAACAAAAAAATCCATGATATCTCCTCAAAGGTTAAAAAATCTCAATACATATTCATGTTGATAAATGAAGCCCACCCAAGAAAATAGAACCTTTCCAAGTGCCAAAATGTCTAGGATATCAACCAGAATGCAAAAATCTAACAAATTGAATAAAAAAACTAGGGATGAATCTAGAAATATTACATAGATGGTTGTGTGGGGATCCTTAATACCTTTCTAATACCACAAGAATCATGAAAATTTGAGATTTTGGAAAATGTTATGAACTCAAAACTGAAAAAAGGATGATCTAACTTCAAGCAAAAATAAAATGGACTAGTAGAAAAATCTAGAAAAAATACTAGCACCACTATAAAATGATCGGAACTAGCTTTTCGACACCTATTTGTTTGTGAGTTTTTGATACTATATGCCCAAGTTATGCCAAAAAGAAAAAAAATACCTCCTTTAGGAAAAAAACACTTAAGCCCCCCTAGTTGGGCACTGGTAACCCACATGACCAAGTGCAGGTGTAATGCCCTAGCTTTTACACTAGGACATTAACGGACAAACATAGAATGGACACATTTTTCACGATGCAAGTGTAACACCCACATGTCACAATTGCACACTAAGCATGAAAAATCACCGAAATGCCACACAAAGGCACATGAGAGAAGGTGGAACAAGATACATACTTCTACAAAATATGAGAACATACAACATCAACAAATGGCCCACAATCCAAGTGATGTTGACAAAAGGCTAACAAGCCAAAGGGAGGTTCGATCACGAAACCTCTCAAGGATGAAACATTTGACATGGATCCAAAACACAATCCATCTAATCACTAAGTATAAGCTAACATGATACTCAACTCAAAAGAATGAAAACAACTCAAACCTAGAAAATAAACTTTTTCCAACATATACACATGTATGCCAAAAATGAGAAATACCATACAGAATGCCACACTCATTTGACACAAACATCAAAACAAAAAAAATATAAACATGGATATCTCAACCATAATGTTGGAAAATAACAACCCAACTTATAACCATATCATAAAGACATAACATCATATATAAAAGATAGCACCAACATGCTAATTTAACCATTTTAACAACTAAAACAACTTTCTCAAATTGATAATTTCCCTCCAGAACAAAGATCATTTTCAAACCAAACGATCACATAAAAAATAAAATGATGGAGGCTACTTCCCAAACATGGAAGGATCACACTCCAATGGAAAAAATATACAAAGCATGAATATACATTATAATAAATCACCTCCAATGTGGCCCAATAGGCATGTAGAACAATATAGTCAATATATCCTAAAATGAACAAAGAACCATCGAACTCCAACAAGAATTGCTCGAGGACTAATGGGGGAATGTTACCCACCTCCCAACCATATTAGCATCATCGAGCATAGTAGATGTCTATGCCACTCTAGGAAACCCCTGAGCTATGGAGAAGAATATCATGGCAACACTGCTATGCAAACCAACACTCTCACACATCCAAGGAATACAGGACAACACTCATGGCAATCAACATATACAAATATATGAAACATTTGTCACAAATCTCAATCAAATACATACAAGAAAGGGTGGCTCACACAAGCCAACACACAAGAACAACACCATCACAATAATTCAAGCATTATTCAGAACACATAATACTAGAATAGGAAAACAAACTCAGGTCTAGGATAGCATCCTCCATTTGCCTGAATATTCTATAAAGCATAGTTCATCTTAACACAAGGTCACCTACACACAAACACCAAAGTCCCAAAATACCTACAAGGGTCTCAAGTAAGCAATCAATTGGTGAAATCTTTTCAAAGGTACTAAGGGTCTATTACAATATGCCTCCACCTATCTTGGTAAAAAGGATTAATTGCAAGATGCACATCCACTTACCTTGGGTAAAAGTAATCGATTACAAGATGCACCCACTCACCACATGACATGGGGTGAATTGCAATATGCACCTCCACTTACCTCGGGTAAAGGTAATTGATTATAAGGTGCACCCACTCACCACATGACACGGGGTCAATTGCAAGATGCACCTCCACTTACCTCAGGTAAAGGTAATCAATTACAAGATGCACCCACTCACCACATGACATGGGATCAATTGCAAGACACACACACACTTACCCCAAAATACATCTCATCCATAGGTAAAGGTAATCAATTACAAGATGTACCCACTCACCACATGACATAGGTTCAATTGCAAGAGACACACACTTACTTGGAATTTTGCCACCCCAAGCCTCCTACAGATAACCCCTATCCTACATAATCCAGGGGTCAACCTTCTCAAGGCAACCAAAAATACGAAAAGAGTGGTTTTTCTCAGAAAACACGCTTCCCAATGGACTTAAAAAATTAAAATTATGGGATAACACATGATTCCACATTACATATGAAACTTTCAAAAAATTTCAATTTCCAACAAAAATAGAATAAAATCATTTATCAAATGTCTAAGATCAGCCATTGACAGATCCTGAAGCATCCCTACCCAAAGTTTTACTTTTTCTAGAGACAGTGAAATTTTAACATCACATAAATTTTTTGACCAATTCAGACAAGGCAAAACATGAAAAATCATATAATTTTCATATTTTTTGAGGAATACAAAATCTGAAAATGTAAGCATACCCTTTTGTGCCTAATCTACCCAACAAGACACTTTTCAAATAAAAATACCATTCCCAAAAACAATTCCATGACCTTTGTTGAAAATTTAGTTTCCAAAAAAATTAATTTCCTACAACATAAAAATTTAAATACAAAATTCAAATTTGAAATTAAACAAGCAAGTGATTACCTCAAAAGATGTAGAATCCAACACCACACACTTCTTCTAATAGTGACTCAATCCAACCACACCTAGGTAATTAGAAATCAAAATTTTCAACGAGGGTTTGAAAACAATATTTTCTTCCAATTTTGCTCTCCCAAAACTTGACAAAGCATAATGAAATAAAAGAAAAGCCCTTTTTCGTATATATCCACTAATCAGGATTAGTATTAACTAACCCTTCATTACCCCAAAACTAATTTTCACTAAAGCATTAATCTAGAATTAAAATAATTCTTTTCCAAATATAATTACATATATTTTCCAAATACCAAGCAATTAAAATAAAATGCCTTTGAAATTTAAATATTTCAACAACAATAAATAAATACTTCCTTTCTTGCGAGAATAATTCTAACTTCTCAATTAAAATGCATTTCACCCCAAACATATTGTTTCAAAAATGCATTTAAATGAAATGCAATGGATTTCTAGAATTAAATAATTCACAATATAGATAAATCACTTAAATGATTTCCCCTATGCGAGGAAATGAATTGCATAAACCATTGATTTCTAAAACGCCACAAATCATTTCACACATGCCAATTATATGCTGAATCACACAAGTGATCAATTAAATATGTCAATGAAGATGTTTACTGGTCTATCACAAGTGGGATCTAGAATCAAAATTGATTCAGATAAGGTTTTGAAACAACACAAGGATGAGGGTGGGATGGCTAAGCATCCCATGCCAACATTCTCCACATTTTGGCCATTGGTCAATACCTTGTAATTTCTTGCACACTCGATGCAAATATCATAGGCATCTATCCAATATATGACAATAGATGTTTAGTGAATAATAAAAATTACACAATTAAATATTAACCATCTAGTATACACATCTCAATTAAATCATTCATCAAGCAATACAATCAAAGTGCCATTACACACAAACAACAATAATACTGAAGGAAATTGGTCTACCCACATAGCATATCATTTAAATGAAAACAATGAAGTTGAAACATCAATGCCTAACAATGTGATAACATGAACCCATCAAAAACTCCTTGATAGTGACACAAAACATCTCCACAAAGCACCCATACTACACCCTCGAAACACCTCGATGGCAACAACCTCATCGGCAAGTTCAGTGCAATGATGCCTAATCATGAGAACCCACAGTACACTACAAAAATACTAAATATAGCATATCTCATAAGGATCCAATATTAGGATCAATGCACCAAAACTCATCTATCACACAAGACGGCAAGGGTCAACATAGGTGGGCATTACAACTAGAAAATATGTGTCATGGTAACCTTGGTCACCCATGTGACCAAGTGATAGAGGCTAGACACTATCATTGATGGTGAGGTGATGTTCTATGAGTGGAGGTGGTAGAGAGGTTGAAGACAAGTAGTGGTGCCACTGAGATCAGTGATGACCTTACTATCCATGGTAGGATTTGTTTTGGAGTCTATGGTGGCCAGATTGGGTCAGTTTTGGTCTAAAGGCCTAGTTGGCTTGGCCCAAAAATGGGCGTACATGTCTTGATTGAGGCACGTAGTGCCCCTATTGTCAATCAAGTATGCACCCTTGCTAAGTTCATAGAAACTTAGCTACCTGTTGAAACATGGAATCATTCTTGGATGTGGGTCTCCTATAATGAGAATGAATCTCCGGAGTGAGCTGGTTCTCCTTATGATTTCCTAATCTAATGACTTGCAGAGGAAAAGGGATAGAAGATATACTAAAAGAAATGAATCCTAATTAACTTGAAGATGGAATTACCTAACAGATCTTACTCACAAATAGGTTATTGAATTCTGACCCTCACAACACTCAACTCATTTAACTCATAAATATTTTGCATGGAGGTCTGAAAGACACAACACACAGCATGAATTAATAAAGGATTTTGCAAAAGAAAATCACAAGCTAAGACAAAGCAAAGGATAAATTTCATCACAACGCAACATCAGATCAACTTGCAAATACTCAGACAAAAATATGAAGGAAAGTTGCTGCTCAATAACTGAAGGAATAATGAATACAGTGAAATAAATAAGTACAACACTTGATGTGAGAGGAAGACTCTGTCTCTCTGCAGTTTGATCTCTAAAACTAAAAAAAAAAAACTAAAAACTGGAACTCCTCAAAGGTAGAAAAAATTGAGATATACGCTGTGAAAGATTTGCCCCTCTTGAAAGCTGGAAAAAAGATCCTAAAAATAGACCCCAAGTCCATTTTCAAGATACTCAGAAAAGTAGAAAATAAAAACTCTTAAAAGAGCCCAAACTGCCAAATCATGATGCCAAAAGATCTCCTGATGTGTCCCCACCATAAAGTTGTTTTCTCCTACTCATGAAATCTCCAAAATTTGTCCTATATGACTCTAAATAAAAAAAATTGAAATGGAATATTTGATTTGTTTTATTAGCCTATAAATTGCCTAAAATAGTTAAGTTTTAAAAGCAATTTGTCAATGATTGCTTTAAAACTAACTTTACAATGCTATGGCAATTTTATTCTATATCTCCATTTGATATGATTTTTTGCAAAAATAAATAATATCTGGCTCATAATTTCACCAAGATATTTTACAAGATATTTCAATTGATTTTCTATAAAAATCATAAAAAATGGTGAACACATTACTATGTATTTTTTGTAAAAAATATTAAAGCCTTGAAGGCCAAAACCATTCTAATTCCACAAATGCATGTCCATGTGTCAATTCTTTGCCACCTCACTGCCCATACAAGTGCCACCATGTCAAATTCGACCCTGCCCACAATGTCATTACTTTGCATGCTTTTCATATCCTCATTTGTTCTCTGCTTTGACCTTCTTGTTTATTTCAAATATATGAAAAAAAATTGAAATAATAATGAATGCATAAAGTGGGAGGTCTATGACTCTTGACCACATGCATAATCATATGGCACTTCGACCATGCCATCGGTCGACCACATAGGAAGAAAAGGTATTTGAAAAGGCTTTAAAGGCACAAGCCTTCTCTGCTCATGATCACGTCCACCTTTGACTTTATGAAAAAAAAACAACATAGAATATGTTGTCGTCCCTTTCTCTTTATGATTGCTAGGCATTATCGAATGCTAAGTGTTGACCATGATCCCATTTGGATAAGGAAATTATGTCGTTTAACAAGGTCAAAAGGAGGAACAAAATACTATCGAACAAAATGATGATTCAAATGCTAAAAATTAGGCATTTTATTTGTCACTCCTTCTGTCATTCGCTCTGCAACTCTGTGCCGCCAACTTGGGGTTTGAAGACTCTCTGGTTTTTTCCCTCTATTCGATGGGCTTCTGTGGTTGACAACTCACCATTTCTGAGTAAAATGATAGGAAAAATCCTATAGGTAATGTATGTGCAACCTTTCACTGTCATTTTTGTTATTTTCTGTAGCTGATTGTCTCAAAAGCCATGGCTCTTTCACTTGATGCAATCTTGGATATTCTTTGACTTCTTTCTTTGTGATCGACATCTACATCTGTAACAAAATAAAAATCTTCTCAAGGGAGGCCGTGGCCAGGCTATTCTTACTCAATGGCAACTGAAAAGTGATTTATTTTTCTCTCTCTACTGTGGCTTCTTTTCATCTCTATATATGCAAAAAGTGATGAGTGTTTCATGTTTATTCAACTAGGTATTTTGGCACTTGATAAATCTTCATTCCTTCAGTCATGGTCATGACAATATAGTTGTTTCTACAACTATTCTCTGTCACTTAATGTAAAAACTTAGAGTTTCTCTGACTACAAAATGAGGGTTTCATTTTGGTTTGTGATTCTCTGGCACAACCACTCCTATAGACAATCCATACCATTTTTGATTGCTTGTATCTACATGAAGAAAGAAGGTGTTGAAATCTTTGACAAGGGTTTCACTTTTTATGTATATAATGCCATTATCTACTACTGCCTTGGCATAGACACTTTATTTTACCACTCTTCTTCTTTTTATTGAAAAAGATGTTAGGGTTTTAAAAAACTTGACATGGGTATCTTGAAAAATGAACAAGAATGACCTTATATGTTACTGCCTTAGCTCAGATTCTTCTATGCAAACTTCTTTTCATTGTATGAACCAAGAGTTTCAAAACTGAAACAAAAGTTTATCTTTTTGAGCACAAAATACTCCTCCTGTAGCATAGACTGCACATGATATTCTTCTCTCATGTCTTAAATACAGCATTGTAACATTTACATTTTGATAATACATGTAGTATTTCTACCTGTCATTTTTCTCTTTATCTAATGTATCACTTTCAGCTGTTCATGGACTTTGCATTTGTATGATCTTTCTGTAGTTGTGGTAGACATACTTGGCATTCATTTCTCTATCATCATGCATGACAATAGTTCCTTCTTTCTGTATGATGACAGATATAATATTGTAATAGTTGGATTGTGATTGATCTCTGCAACAAGATACTTTTTTGATTTGTAATATATGACATCTTGTTGATGCTTATGAACATTCACATACTATTGTCACTGTAACATACTTATTTTGATGTCTTTGAAAAAATATGGTATCATTACTTAATGATGACACTACATCATTGTTTGCATATAGTTCATGATACTTCCTCATAGCAGCTTGGCTATTATATGATCTATATATATTTATTTGAAAGTTTTAGTTGTCTCATTCTATAACTATAGCATGACTTGATTGGTACTCCTTTAGCAGCACATGATATTTCTCCTCTATCTTATCACTCTATGTGTATGCCACACATGAAATGGCATCTTTCATTGGTTGCTTTAGTCATGAAAACTTAAATAATGAAACTTGTAGATGATTTGACAACTCAAACTCAACATGATAACACCTCTAATCAATAGTGCAGTCTATTTCACTGTAGCTCTAGCAAGAGATGACGTGGCTGCTCCATGTATTTGCTATTCATTTATCTTGATAGGTTCATGATAAAAGATCAAGATGGAAGTGACATGACATCACATGTTTTCTCTTATTGGCTATCTTCTTGTGCTTTATTTCAGTTTGTTGAAACTATGCATAAAAAGATATATATTTTTGATATTTCTAAGATACATTATGAAATATATGACAATAAAGTACCTGAGAATGTTATTTTCATGACAGTTGGACCAATGACATTAGCTATTATATAAATTAAATATTGTTCTTTATCAATTTAGCTCATGTTCATGGTTGCATTTCATTCCTTGAACTAAAGTCATGATTATGACCTGAAAGAGAACTGATGCCTATGATGCTTTTATTATTCCTTCATTTTGTCATGTGAATGTGATCAATGATTTTTCTATTTTCTATTCATCCCTTCGGAGATCAAGGGGAAGTAGCATGCTCGGCTCAACCCTTGTGGGAGACCACTTGACACCACATGCTGAATGTTTTCAATTAGCTGCATGACTTGTCCTATACCTGCACATGAAACAAACATATTAGAATAAAATAATGATACTCCATGTTTGCTTCTTTTTAGTTCCTTCTGCATATGGATGATGTTCATTTGATCAATGCACTATAATCAAAGTATTGTGCCTCTTTTGATAGATAAAGGATTTTCATACTTAGAGCTTCTAACGAGACCCTTCCCACATTTTTTAGGCACATGCCGAGGTCGAGAGCAGGACTGTAGGCTACTATGAAGATCAACAAAATAAGGCAATGATGGCTATGTCTTTCCTTTCTCCTTCATTAGATGCATATATTTTATTTATATTTGCATGAGTTTAGCTATAACCCACAGCTTGTGTGGGACATTTGATATGTCATGGTTTCCTTCAATGCAATGCTTATTCCTTTATGTATTCAAACTTATAAATGAATAACCATTGTGATGAATGAATACTTATCTCATTTTACTACTCTACAATGCAATGAATGATCTGAAACTTTTCTTTCTTTCCTGAACAACTGAACTGCATTTATCATTGAAAACATAAAAACTATGCAACTAACTCATAACAAAAGTAAATCAAACCTCATTGAAAAATGAAAATGTTATATCTGCTCAGCCAATTTTTGAGCTGTGGTAAAAAATGGTAACATTTCTGGTGACTTCTTCTATATGCTTTCCTATTAAGCATTTGACCAGTTGCCTTGAACATCCATTGGGCATTGAGTCATACTCTATCTTTCTCAAAAACTCAGAGAACACTGTAATTTAGCTCTCCAACAGTCAAAACAACAACAAAAAACTGAAAAAACTCTCTACTGAAAGCAAACTAATAGGCCCTGGCGGCCAAAACACCTGTGCATAGCACTTAGGGAAATGAAACTATCTGAAAGCAAAATGTGCATATAGCACTTATTGACTAATTCTACCCTATCCTACTCTAACTTGCCCAAAATTGATGGTCAAACAAAACCATTCACAGGTTCAAGAAAATAAATGCCCTTTCTTCGCAATCAGCAATACTTCATAAGCTTGTGACTTGACCATAAGAGGTGGAATAAGAACCAATAGGTACTAGCCAACTGCAACACCTCTCTAAATAGGAACATGAAAGTACTCCCCTATTTGGTGAACTAATCAAATGAACAAGGAAGCTGATAATGTTCAACTTGGTACCTTTCTTGCTGATGTGGATCAATATCATTATGAGGCTGTACCCTCTTGTCAACTACCAACCTAGCCAAAAATCTGATAGGCCATCCCCTAGAAGGTGTTGGATTAGATAGAAAACATTTTACATGGTTAGGGGAAGTAGTATCATCTTCATTCTGCATGATGGCCTTCCATGTAAGCTCTTCCTCCATAGTCAATGGGCCATCGTCCTCTGTCAGGGTTGCTAATAGCTCTTCAAAATTAGGCTCAAAATACATATCGTCATTCAATGAAGAACACTTTGTATCAGGAGTCCCCTCTTCTATAAATAAAGGTAAATGGTCAGACAATGAACTAACCTTTTCCTTCATACCACCAATTGGCATAACATTAGCCTCAAACTCTTCTATGCAACAGAAGGACGATAACTCAAAATAGTCTAGATCAGACTACTCTAGTGATTTACTTAGGAATGTCATGATTTCCTCCTCTTGTCCTTGTTGTCCCAGGTGACCTTCCTCCAAAGGGTCAGCCAAATATGAGTAGAAAAGCACAATTTCGGCCTAGAAAAGGTCTTCCTCCAGCTTCTAATTATCCAAAACAAGGTTGTTTTCACTAGACTATCCTTGAATCAGCAAGTTACTGTTAGATTGCTTAGCTTCACTCAGCAACTCATCACTATCTCTCTGCTATTCTAAAATTGGTGTCCTTGATATGACTGGATTCCTCATCTGGTTGGACAAAATTAGGTAACTGATTGAATAAAGTGACCTATTCCTCTTATTCATACTACATTTTTTGTATCTTGCCTTCATGCAGCTTTTGAACAGTGATAGAAATTTTTTCAAATGAATCAAAATCTAAAGGGTGTGGTACCGGGTTTGAAACAACAACCTTTTCAGATGAATAATGCTTAATATCAACTGTAAAAATAGCACTAGTGGCATCAACCTCCTGCTTCTCTTTCGATTTGTCTGGCTAGTCATCTTTCACAAAACAAGGAGGGTCATTAGTGAAAACACTAAAAGATTCATCAAGAGAAGTCTTGGATTATTCAATCTTTTTCTGCTCTAACCGATATTGCTCCATAGCCATATGCAATAAATTCACACTCCTAGCTTCTTTCATGGTGAGTGAGTCATTTTGATAGGCAGTAGGTCCATCTTTATAAAGGCAAATAGTGAAAAGACAATCAGATTCATCCAGCTAGGAAACCTGAAGATTCACAGACTGATCTTCGATGCAAACAGGCTCCTGAGTGAAATCAAATCTTGGGATTTTCATTTTCTTGGGAGTCTGTTTGCATTCAAAACCAATGTCTTGGTGGGAAAAAGATTCTTCAGGTGGCTGATTTTGAAGCATAATATATTCAGGCTGTACCAACCTAGGTTCTTGCAAGGGTATAGGGTTCTTGAAACTAGGAATCTTGACTTTGGCAGGGATAACAAGTTCACTTTGATTAAAATTTGCAAAATTATACCCACATACCTCATCCTGAAAAGGATGATTTTGACTGATAGGGGGAGCTTGAATTCGCTATCCATGTGTTTGATGAAGCAAAAACCTCATTTGCTATTATTTACCTGCTATTTCTTGTTCAAAATGTGCTCTTTCTGCCTCCAACTCCTGCTTATGAAGATATGCCTGATAAACTAACTCATCTTACTGCCGATTGTACTCAATCTGCCTATTGATCTCTTCTATTGACCTCATCATTTCTGCCAAGGTATCATTAATCGTGTCTTTAACCTCCCTCACTATAGACTGTGTTAGCTGATTGGAAGGTTGAATAGGGGTGGGTGGGTGGCAAACATGCTGTGCATGCTGGTATGTTGTTGCTACATGGCTATTCAGAATAAAACTAGCTGTATGGTTGCTCTGATATAGCTGATAAGATGTTGGATTGGTAACACCATCATGATATGGTGGATGATATCAACTGATCATCTTGAAACTAAAAGAATAACATGTAGAGTACCCAGGTATTCTAGTTGCTTGACTTCAAAGGTTGGATTCACTGATACACACACCAAATATCAGTGATAAATGATCAAACTATGGACTGAAACAGTCCAACTTGTCCCACCGGGCATGCCAAAAACTATTATCAATCAAGTATGCAACCTTGCTAAGTTTGCAGAAACTTAGCTACTTGTTGAAACATGGAATCATTCTCAGATGTGGGTCTCCTATAATGAGAATGAATCTCTAGAGTGAGCTAGTTCTCCTTATGATTTCCTAATCTAATGACTTGCATAAGAAAAGGGATAGAAGATATACTGAAAGAAATGAATCCTAGTTAACTTGAAGATGGAATTACCTAACAAATCTTACTCACAAATAGGTTATTGAATTCTGACCCTCACAACACTTAGCTTATTTAACTCATAAATATTTTGCATGGCGGTCTGAAAGACACAACACACAACCTGAGTTAAACAAGATTTTTGCAAAAGAAAAATCACAAGCTAAGATAAAGAAAATGATAAATTTCATCATAATGCAACATCAGATCAACTTACAAATACTCAAACAAAAATATGAAGGAAAGATGCTACTCAATAACTAAAGGAATAATGAATACAGTGAAATAAATGAGTACAACACTCTTGATGTGAGAGGAAGACTTTGTCTCTCTGCAGTCTGATCTCTAAAACTAAAAAAAAACTAAAAATTGGAACTCCTCAAAGGAAGGAAAAATTGAGATAAATGCTGTGAAAGATTCCCCCTCCTAAAAGCTAGAAAAAAGCTCCTAAAAATAGACCCCAAGTCCATTTTCGAGCTACTCAGAAAAGCATAAAATAAAAACTCTTCAAAAAGCCCAAACTACCAAATCGTGATGCCAAAAGATCTCTTGATGTGTCCCCACCATAAAGCTACTTTCCCCTACTCATGAAATCTCCAGAATTTGTCCTATATGACTATAAATAAAACAAATCAAAAAGGAATATTTGATTTGTTTTATTAGCCTATAAATTCCCTAAAATAGTTAAGTTTTAAATGCAATTTGTCAATGATTGCTTTAAAACTAACTTTACAATGCTATGGCAATTTTATTCTATATCTCCATTTGATATGATTTTTTGCAAAAATAAATAATATCTGGCTCATAATCTTGCCAAGATATTTTACAGGATATTTCAATTGATTTTCCATAAAAATCATAAAAAATGGTGAACACATTACTATGTATTTTTTGTAAAAAATATTAAAGCCTTGAAGGCCAAAACCATGGCTCTAATTCAACAAATGCATGTCCACGTGTCAATTCTTTGCCACGTCACTGCCCATACAAGTGCCACCATGTCAAATTTAACCCTTCCCACAATGTCATTACTTTGCATGTTTTTCATATCCTCATTTGTTCTCTACTTTGACCTTCCTGTGTATTTGAAATATATGAAAAAAATTGAAATAATAATGAATGCATAAAGTGGGAGGTCTATGACTCTCAACCACATGCATAATCATATGGCACTTCGACCATGCCATGGGTCGACCACATAGGAAGAAAAGGTATTTGAAAAGGTTTTAAAGGTACAAGCCTTATTTGCTCATGATCATGTCCACCTTTGACTTTATGAAACAAGAACAACATAGAATATGTTGTCGGCCCTTTCTCATTATGATTCCTAGGCAATATCGAATGCTAAGTGTTGACTACGATCCCATTTGGATAAGGCAATTATGTTGTTTCACATGGTAAAAATGAGGAACAAAATGATGATTCAAACCCTAAAAGTTAGGTATTTCATTTGTCACTCCTTATGTCATTCACTATGCAACTCTATGCCGCCAACTTGGGGTTTGAACACTCTCTGGTTTTTTCCCTCTATTCGGTGGGCTTCTGTCATTGAAAACTTACCATTTCTGAGTAAAATGACAGGCAAAATGCTACAGGTAATGTATGTGTAACCTTTGACTGTCATTTTTGTTATTTTCTGTAGCTGACTGTCTCAAAAGCCATGGCTCTTTCACTTGATGCAATCTTTGATATTCTTTGACTTCTTTCTTTGTGATCGACATCTGCATCTGTAACAAAATAAAAATCTCCTCAAGGGAGGCCACGGCCAAGCTATTCTTCCTCAACGGCAACCAAAAAGTGAGTTATTGTTCTCTCTCTACTGTTGCTTCTTTTCATCTCTGTGTATGCAAAAAATGATGAGGGTTTCATGTTTATTCAACTGGGTATTTTGGCACTTGATAAATCTTCATTCTTGCAGTCATGGCCGTGACAATATAGATGTTTCTACAACTTTTCTCTGTCATTTAATGTAAAAAACTTAGAGTTTCTTTGACTGCGAAATGAGGGTTTCATTTTTCTTTACATATAAATGATTCTCTAGCATGGCCACTCATGTAGACACTCCATACCATTTTTGATTGCCTATATCTGCAAGAAGAAAGAAGGTGTTGAAAGCTTTGACAAGGGTTTCATTTTTTACTATATATAATGCCATTATCTGCTACGGCCTTGGCATAGACACTTTATTTTACCACTCTTCTTCTTTTTACTGCAAAATATGTTAGGGTTTTAAAAAACTTGACATGGGTATCTTGAAAAATGAACAAGAATGGCCTTATATGTTACAGCCTTAGATTAGATTATTCTTTGCAAACTTCTTTTCACTATATGAACCAAGAGTTTCAAAACTGAAACAAAAGTTTATCTTTTTTAGCACAAAATACTCCTCCTGTAGTATATACTACACATGATATTCTTCTCTCATCTCTTAAAGATGGCAGTGTAATATTTACATTTTTGATAATACCTGTAGTATTTCTGCCTATCATTTGTCTCTTTGCCTGATGTATCACTTTCAGCTGTTCATGAACTTTGCATTTGTATGATCTTACTGTAGTTGTGGTAAACATATTTGGCATTCATTTCTTTGTCATCATGCATGACACTAGTTCCTTCTTTCCATATGATGATAGATGTAATATTGTAACAGTTGGACTGTCATTGATCTCTGCAACAAGATACTTATTGATCTGCAATATATGACTTCCTATTGATGCTTATGAACATTCACATACTATTGTCACTGTAGCATACTTATTTTGATGTCTTTGAACAAAATATGTTATCATTACTAAATGATGACACTATAGCATCATTTACATATAGTTCATGATACTTCCTCATAGCGGCTTGGCTATTATATGATCTGTATATATTTATTTGAAAGTTTCAGTTGGCTCAATCTATAACTGTAGCATGACTTCATTGGTGCTCCTATAGTAGCACATGATATTGCTCCTCTATCTTATCACTGTATGCATATGCCACACATGAAATGGCATCCTTCATTGGCTGCTTTAGTCATGAAAACTTAAATAATGAAACCTGTAGATGATTTGACAACTCAAACTCAACATGATAACACCTATGATCAATAGTGCAGTCTAATTTAGTGTAGCTCTAGCAAGAGATGATTTGGCTGCTCCATGTATCTGCTATTCATTTATCTTGATAAGTTCATGATACAAGAACAAGATGGAAGTGACATGACAATGCATGTTTTCTCTTATTGGCTGTCTTCTTGCACTTTATTTCAGTTTGTTCAAACTATGCATAAAAAGATATTTGTTTATGATATGTCTAAGATACATTATGAAATATATGACAATAAAGTACTTGAGAATGTCATTTTCATGACAGTTTAGAGCAATGACATCAACTGTTATATGCATTAAATATTGTTCTTTATCCGTTCATCTCATGTTCATGGTTGCATTTCATTTCTTGAATTGTAGTCATGATTATGACCTTGTTGGTTAACAGATTTGTTCTAGTCTAAAAATGTTTTATTCTGACTCTATAACCCTTTCTTTTAGAACAAATGAGTTAAACAACAAATGAGTGAATTAACTAGGATAATTCCTCTCTGAATTAAGGTACAGCACCCTTTAAAATCTTCAATGAATTCAAACTATTTTAATTATTCAGGTACACTTTTAACGAGAAAGTGCTTAAAGGCAAACTAACATCCATACATCATCATGCTATGAATGTGATATCTTTTTCTATAACATCATTTGGTAATAGAATACACAGATTCCATCTTCAATAATAATCAGATATATAAACATGTATATTGCTAAACCAATAAATGATAAAACACTTATGATGAGTTATCCAATGAAAGGAACAATTACCATATGAAAGAAGATTTCACATAGAAAACCTGATTTCAAATAGCTTAAACACACAGATTTAAGACTGTAGTAATTATTTCTCCTTTTTCATTCACAGATGAAAATCCTTCAAATAATCATCAAATATATTGTAAAAAAAATGAAGTTTAGCTCTAAAATTTCTTGTATCTTCCACTTCACTATTCTGTATATCAGTTTTAACAACTAAAAACATATATATAGTTGCCCTAATTAAGTGTTCTTTTAAACCCAGAGTTAAAGCAAACTCTGACCCATACGGGATTTAGTTTCTTACCAACCCATTGAAAGATAGGTTTTTTTTAAACATAATTTCAACTAAATAACTGAATAAAGAGACTATGCAAGTAAGATTATGACTGGGGCAGCGGATTAGAATCTTTGTATTTGTTTTGTTCATCTGAGGAGACACGTTGCACCTTCCACTCCTGATATGTAGTAACGAATTCCTAGATTTTCAAGAAATTGGGGATGCCAATGTGTTTAACCCTTGCTTTCCAAACATCTTTCTCTCTTTGAATTTTTGCCACTTTCTCCACATGCTCTGGGAGTGCGTTGACACAGAGATGAAGAAGTGATTCCACCTTTGAAATTTGAGAGAAATCTTCAGTTAATAAGTTATCATTTTCTTTAACGAAACTGATTTTCTCTCTGAAGGATTGAATCACAGTATCGATATCCTTTTCTGGCTCCCCATCATCCTTTATATATTTCACATCAATACATTGTAAATCATGCTGTAAGGATTGAGTGAACTTAGTTATTTCTTTGATCATTTTTGTAAGTTCAATTCGTCCTTGTCTGGATACTGAATTCTTCCATTCGATATTTCTCTTGCTTACATACAATATATCATCGTTTAGACTTGTCAAATTCTTCTCTGATAAAAACTTTGCTATCCCATATTTCTGAACTTCATCAATTGGTTTATCACATTCATCCATTTCCCTTCATCTTTTACCCATGAAGCATTCTATGCTTTCAAATCTTCAATGGTAGCCATGGTTTGATCATATATATTTTTCAATTCATTAATGTACTTTGTACCCTTCTAGATAATGCCGTCCAACCAATCATCAAACACTTTGGTCACCAATTTGTTCCTATGTATCTGATCTATCATTTTCTGATTGACCGGAGATTTAAGGTCAAAAGACAGGGGTAGTTGTGAAACAGGTTGTGGATTTGGATTATGAATGGCATTGATATACTCTGCCATTGATCGTAAGGTCTGTTTCAACTCCCTCTTATCTTTCTCATCCTTCCAAGTACGGCTAACTATCCTTTTGGTAGATGCTTCAAGATGATGCACATCTGCGGCACGTGATGCAGTCCCAAGATCTATTTTTTCTATTGTGAAATTCTGAACTGTAGGATCTTGAACTTCCTCATCAGTTGTTGGCCAGGCTATTTCTGCACTCCACTTCCCTGTATTAGGGTCAATGTCTACCATGGATGTTGTTTTTAGTTTCTTGGATTTAGGAGTCTTTCCTAAACACTTGCTAACCAAGTCTTCCAATGGCAATGAAAATGGCACTATTTTTCTTTTATCACTGATTGAACTTTCCAACCATTTGGGTGCAAGGACCGGAACTTCTTTACCAAGATCCAATTGTTAAGAAGACACGTTTGATATCATCATCAGATCAGCAGAATTTGAAGCAACCTCTACTTGTTAATTTGTATTAATCTCCTCTGCCATTGGTGAATCAAACTCTCTATCACCTGTTGCTTCTCCCGAATCCTCTTCAGAGTTTAAATCCACAACTATTCTGTCAAAAATCTACTTCTTCTTCCTGCTTTTAGTTCTTGATCTAGTGGCAAGAGGAGGTAGAATAGTTGTAAGGGCTTTCTTGGACTCTTTGATGACAGGACCCCTTCCAGTTTTTGGCTTGGGAGTACCTACATAACAGATAGCAATAAGTCGATTAGAAGAGCTTATTGGAGATGGTGATTTAGCCATTGGTGCACATTGTTGGGAACCTTCATTTTGAACTTCCTTCAGTCTATGCTCCCTCAACCATTTATCAATTCTCTTGATTATCGGGAGGGTTTTAACCTCAATCTAATCCTCTTCATCTTTATTCCAATCAATTTCTGGAATAGGTAATTGTTTTATCTGTTCAAATTGAGGATCAATCACCTGTTCTTCATTATCAACTATTCCAGAAATATTCATATTTAAATTAAGGGTAACTATTTGCCCTAAGGAGAACCTACACCAAAGCCTCTTTCTGACCTCAAATTCATATGAACAATCCTCCCAATAGTCCTCTATTTGAGGAATATGTGAAAATCCCGTTCCAAAATCCAAATTGTCCTTGGCAAAGCCTTTGCTGTCGAACTGGGATCTGGCAATATAGTACTAAAAATTGAACTTTTTAAGGTCCACTTCTAAATTCAAAGCGTCATAAATTGACTAGCATGAATAGTGTCCAAGTTCAATGGGAAAAGATATACCAGGTTCCTTCTTCATTGGGAATTTCTTATCCACATGGGCTAGCTATTTGCAAACTTCTATCAATACAAAGCAGTCAAAAACATACCTGGGCAGCTTCACGGGTTCGCCATCAAAACCACCAACTCTGATATAAGTAAATTTGGGAAATTGAATAAAGAAACTACCATAAATACTGATCAGCTGCATAGCTTCATCAGACATTCTCTTATTATTCTACCAATTCATGAGTCATTCTTCCAGTAAAAACATCATTAACTCTCTTATAATTCTCATAACAATTTTGCATCTATAATTGTGAATAATAATCATAAATTTTGTTGTCTCCAACCAAGGGTGCATGAGGTAGCCCTCCCCATTGTCTTGTAGATGCTAGGCAGTAAAAAAGATATGAAGACATATAAAAATCCTTATTCCCCAAATAATTACTCAGACCCAGATGCAAACATTCAGCTATGATTTCTGCCCAGTCCAAATATTGTTCTCCTTGGAGGATCACCTGAATGAAGAAATACATCCAGTCCTCCCAATAATATGCCTGGGAGTTACCGTAGCAACACCATAATATCCTTTATTTTTGGTATCATGTGTTCTCTTGTTAGTGGTCTGGGTAGTCTTGAACCTCCTTTCTGAAATTCCAGTAACCAATTTCTTGCAATTACGCTCCTGTAGTTTGCTTTCTTTAATGAAAAATGACCATAACAAGAAGTAATATTAAGATCAAAATATGGCTCCTTGGGTGGAATCTTCATCACAGCCATTAGGGTTTGTCTATTGATAGGTAGTAACACATTGCCATCCGCATTTCTAATACACCTATTTTGGGGGTCATATCTATTCATGCATTCCAGAACTAATTCAGGGCATTGTACCGCCATGGGAAAGGCTGCAGCTTCGACTAAACCACTTTCCACTCTTTTCTCCATTATAGGGGTTGACACAGGATTTTAACCCTCTCCTTAAAATCCTAGGACCATGTTCATAACCAAGACAAGCAGATTTCATGGATACAGATTGGAGGATATAATAAAAAATGCTTTGAACTTTTTAAATAATGCCAGAAACTCAAAATGATTCTCCTTTCCAACAAAATAATGGAAACAACTTATAGGAAAAGTTGAACTCACCTTCAATGGATGAGAAATTACAGTGAAACTAGGCAACAAAAATCTTATACCTCCCACGTTGTTCTCCTTTTGCATCACCCTGTGTGTTTATTTGCTAAAATTGGCTTGTTCTTTCTTGATAAAGGCATTAAAACAGGTTGAATAATTACTAGCTGAAATAATAAGTGCTGAAAATGCTTGGTAAGACATGAACTCTGACAAATGCATTAATTGCAAGCATTTCTCACACACGACCTCGATGTGTAATTATTACCCATAACCTTTCAAATGTTAGAACTTTCTGCTTCATAATAAGTTTCAGATATATTTCCCTCTAAATCTCCCGCTAATTTTGACTTAGAGAAGGCTTCAGGAAGAAATGAGACTATAGTCATGGAATGTTGAACCTTTGAACCTTTGAAATGAGGTTCAACTCGAAGGTTCAAAGATACAAGATGAGTTACACAGACCGACCAACAATTAAACGGCTTTTCAAGAAACATTACATTTTGAACCTTTGAACTCTTGAACTATGGAAAGGGTTCAAGTTCGAAGGTTCAACTCTTCAATAATTTCACATACAAGATGACAGGTGGGGAAAGTTTTTAAAAACAAGGTGCTGACTTAATAAACAAACATATGACCGATAAGGGAATATGGCAAGCTGACTTTTTGCTAAGGAAAGGATCACGAAAAATTGAATAAGGGCAAATTAACAGGTAACAGACCTAAAATAGAACTAATGCCTATGATTTCTTTTATTATTCCTTTAGGTTGTCATGTGAATGTGATCAATGATTTTTCTCTTTTCTATTCATCCCTTCTGAGATCAAGTGGAAGCAGCATGCTAGGCTCAACCCTTGTGGGAGCCCCCTTAACACCAAATGTTGAATGTCTTCAATCAGCTACATGACTTGTCCTATACCTGCACATGAAATAAACAAATTAGAATAAAACAATGATACTCCATGTTTGCTTCTTTTCAGTTCCTTCTGCATATCGATGATGTTGATTTGATTAATGCACTATAATCAAAGTATTGTGCCTCTTTTGATAGATAAAGGATTTTCATAACCGGACTTTCTAACGGGACCCTTCCCACATTTCTCAAGTACATGTCAAGGTTGGGAGTAAGACTGGAGGCTACTATGAAGGTCAACAAAACAAGGCAATGATGGCTATGTCTTTCCTTTCTCCTTCATTAGATGCATAGTATTTTGTTTATATTTACATGAATTCAGCTATAACCCATGGCTTGTGTGGGACATCTGATATGTCATGGTTTCCTTTAATGCAATGCTTATTCCTTTATGTATTCATACTTGTAAATGAATAACCATTGTGATGAATGAATACTTATCTCACTTTTCTGCTCTGCAATGCAATGAATGATCTGTAACTTTTCTTTCTTTCCTGAACAACTGAACTACATTTATCATTGAAAACATAATAACTATGCAACTACTCATAACAAAAGTAAATCAAACCTCATTCAAAAATGAAAATGTTATATCTGCTTAGCCAATTTTGGGGCTGTGGTCAATAAATGGTAACAACCCCTTTAATTTTTTTTGAAAATCATGTACAGTATAGGTCATACAACCCAAATATCATTTTTTATGAATTGACAATTCATCTTAGGGTTTTTGTGCCTTCTAAACACGATGGTAGGGTCTATTTAGACTCAAAATGCTCTAAAATTATGGCTACCTATTAGATCTAAAAAACACTTGCTTCAAACCCTTGTAGATTTGGCTTTCAGTACGAAAATTTGACAAAACAAGTCAACTCTAACTTCCTTAGCTGCTCTACATTCAACTATGATGTCAAATTTGGACCATGATGTACTGTATGAAAGCTATTAACTGAAACTCTCTGAATAAAGAGAAGGAAATTATAGATCTAGAATCTCTGATACCATGTAAGAGTTGATGAGAAACCCCACAAGAGCCAAGAATGATGTACAATCAAAACATCTTTCCACAAGAGAGAAGCAATAGAAATGCTTTGAATCGAACAAATTGTATTAGATGCATATAAAATGGTATAATTTACAATGATAAAACCTTTTTATAAAGACAAAGTTGAAACCATAATTCATACTAAGATCATGATAAGTGTCTCAATTCTATCTCTTGAGACAAAAATATAAGTGACCTTATTAAGTTTAAGTATTCATGGTGCAGGAGTGCCTTGGCCCATTTTGGCCATGAAGAATCAATAAGGTCCTAGGTGGCTCTAGGACAAACTTATGATGGTTTTATCATCAAATGTTATGTAATAAGGTCAATACTGACCAAAACAAGTGTTTTATGTTTCTTTTGTCAATAATGATCACCTTTGTAAAGAGGAGTTACTTTGTAACCAATCTCACTTAATCCATGAGGTTGATGGAAGTTGTAGAATGACCAATATAGGTGGTTTTGGTAGTTGTAAAGGATGAAAACTATTTGGAAAATGTATTAATGCCTCTTAATACCCAGACAACAAGGGAGAGAGGAGTTTTGGAGTGCAAAATTTGAATAAAAAGTTCAGTCCGCGTTGTTCTAGGCCATACCATTCTTTCGTATGGTACTATCGAGATTGGAATACCTTTGAATCTGAAAGGGGAAAGTGTTAACCTTCATTTGCTTCAAATTTGAGGTTTTCACATTTAGTTTGGCGTGAGATATCTTATGTTTTCTGAAACTGCCTATTTTAAGGCCAGTTAGGGGACAGTTTTGAGGTTTTAACAATGTTTTGGTCATTCCACCTACTATTATGATTTGTACCTCAGTGGAATGACTCTTTAGATGATAGTTTAAACATTCTCATGGTTTGCAAGGCAGAGAAGTGGGTTTGTAGGGTTTTAGGGGGGTTTTAGGTGTGTTTTGAAGTGTTTTCCATGTGGGTGAGAGGAACCTAAGAGGGGTTTTTGATAAAATGTTAATGGAACTATCTATCTAATGGTTTTATAAGCATGTGTAGGTGATTTTAAAAAGGTTTGAAGTGATGGCATGATTAGGGAAGGAGTGGAACCCTCATTTTCAATAAACCCTCTCCTAAATTGCCTAAAACAAGCGTATGGTGGATTGGGATATAGGTGTAAGATTTTCTTGAGACTAATTATGTTTTTGATGGTTTGAACACATGAGAAATGCTTCCCCATAGAATTTTTGGGTTTGTGATAAGTCTCTAGGGTACTTTCTTTGGAAAAGAGGGCTAATTTG
Source organism: Cunninghamia lanceolata (assembly GCA_027924645.1). Classification (NCBI taxonomy): domain Eukaryota; kingdom Viridiplantae; phylum Streptophyta; class Pinopsida; order Cupressales; family Cupressaceae; genus Cunninghamia; species Cunninghamia lanceolata. The sequence continues at coordinate 249,663 of BSBN01000593.1, forward strand.
TCCATCAAAACAGGGAACAGTCATTTTTTTAGGCATTTTGTCCAAAGAAGTTAGTATTAGGTTTGAGATATGTTATACAAATTGGAAATGGGTACTTGAATCCATATTTAATTTTTGAAGTCATTTGGAAAAGTTAAGAGAAAAGGCCCAAAAATAGACTCAGCAGACCTAATATAATAGGCCTGATTGGAATATGAAATCTGTGAAGATTAGGACTTGGATGTTTTGAAAGTTGTTTGATTTGCATCCAATTGAGTTGGTTGATTGTTTGACATCCCTCTAATACACCAAAGTGAGAGACCCCCTTTTGTAGTGCATCAAAGTGGTATCACCGCTTAGGTTCTGATTTGTTTGGGAAAAGATTGAAATTTGTTGTAGGTTGAAGGATTGACAAGTGTAAGGTGAAAAGGAAAAGTTACAAGGATGCCTCCAAAGAATAGTGGTACTACTAGAGAGTTGTAGGAGTTAAAGGAGAAACATGCTAAGTTGTAGGAGTCATATAATATTGTGTTAGCAAGGCTTAATGCCATTGAATCAAACCAGAGAAGAGGGATGGTGGTTGAAGATGCTAGTGATGAAGATGAAAGAGAGGAGTTTCTAGAAATAGAAGAAGAAGAAGAGGAGTTGGATCCTAAGGATCAAAGGTTTTCTAAGCTTCTAAAGGCAGTAAAGGATGACAAACACAAGGTAAAGGTTGATTTGCCCACATATGGTGGAAATTTGAATTATGAGGAACTATTAGATTGGGTTGCAGCCATGGACAATCATTTTGAAAGTGAAGATGTACCTGATGATTAGAAGGTCAAGATAGCCAAGACCAAGCTTAAAGGACATGCTCTAATATGGTGGGAATATGAACAAACTGAGAGGAGGAAAAGAGGTGAGTCAAAGATCATCTCTTGGGACCGCATGGTAGCAAAATTGAAAGGTAAATTTCTTCCTAAAGATTATAATGTTTAGTTGTATAAGAAATTGCAAGGTTTAAAACAAAGAGATCTAGATGTTAAAACTTACACTGATGAATTTTATCAATTGAGTATATGATCTGGTAGAATGGAAGATGAAGTTGAGAAAGTTGCTAGGTATCTAGAAGGATTGAGAGTTAATATTCAAGATGAATTGGTTGTTGCTAATCTAAGGACTGTTGAAGAGTGTTTCCAATTGGCTATTAGGGTGGAGGAAAAGATACAAAGAAGGAAAGACAAAGCAATTAGAGTAAGAGGTAGCAACATGAGGGGAAGAGGATCATTTCCCACAAAACAAGCAAGTGAAAGTCAGGATGATGGAAATAAAGGACAAGGACAAAGTACAAATTTCAGAGGTAGATGTACAAGGGGCAGATTTGGAGGTGGACGAGGTTCTAATATGTTTTTAGGAAAGTGCTATACTTGTGGCGAGTTTGGTCATCCATCCTTCAAGTGCCCTGAAAAGTTTGGTGCTACTTCAAGTGGGGGTGAGAGAAGAAGTGAAAAGAGAGTTCAAATTGTGCAAGAGGATGATGAGAGTGTGACCTCACCCATAGTGAATGTTACTTCAGAGGTAGGAAAAAGTTTGATGATTAGAAGGACATTGTTGCAAACACCTAAGGAAGAAGACATGAGCCAAAGGAGGAACTTATTCAGGACTACATGCAAGAGCAAAGGTAAGGTATGCAAGTTAGTCATAGATCCTGGTTCCATTGATAATATAGTGTCAAAAGAAATGGTAGACAAGTTAGATTTGGTGAAAGTCTGTCATCAAACACCCTATAGAGTGTCATGGTTGAATGATGATCAGTCACTTCTAGTCAATGACCAAACTTTAGTTGAATTTAAGATTGGTCAATACAGAGACAAGATTGTTTGTGACATATTGCCTATGAGTTGTTGCCATGTGTTACTAGGAAGACCTTGGCAGTTTGACAGGTCAGCAATGTACAATGGGAGACAAAACAAATACACAATTGAAAAGGATGGAAAGACATTCAAACTAAATCCATTGAATGAAGGAGTAAATGAACAAGGTAAGGTTATCATGGTAGGAAGGAAAGAATTTGTACACATTGATGAAGGTAAGCATAAGGGGTTGGCAGCTAATGCAAGGATTAATATTGTGAGGATAGTAAATTGGAAAGAAAATGTCTTGGTGGGAACCATATTGTGTCCTTTAGTTGAAAACAAAGTTGTAACACAAGCTAAATTTGCAGGTACAGTGGGTGGTACACATGACAGTACAAAGATCTTTGATGTTGATAAGACAGTGACTTGGGTGACAAAGGCAAAGGTTGTAGGGGTAGATGGTCTGCAACAAAATCTGAGGACTACTGATGGCTTAAGAGTAGACAATTGTATGAATGGATCAGGGAGAAAGAGTGGGATAGTCCCAGGGCAAAGTGGACATGGTATACATACTAATGTAGAGTCAAGAAATACACCAAAGTCTGATGTAGGACAGAGAGTAGACACATTCTCAGTGGTGTAGCAGTCTCAAGGCAATGACAATGTTAAAGATGGAGTACATGCTACCAAGGAACATGGATTACTCAAGAATGGAGGTCCATCAGTCCAAGAACCATGTGGATGTCAAAGAGATGGGGTAAATAAGCATGTTTCATGGGACACGAAATCTTTTTTAGGGGGGTTGTATGGTGCAGGAGCACCTTGGCCCATTTTGGCCATGAAGAGTCAATAAGGTCCTACGTGGCTCTAGGACAAACTTATGATGGTTTTATCATCAAATGTTATGTAATAAGGTCAATACTGACCAAAACAAGTGTTTTATGTTTGTTTTGTCAATAATGATCACCTTTGTAAAGAGGAGTTACTTTGTAACCAATCTCACTTAACCCATGAGGTTGATGGAAGTTGCAGAATGACCAATATAGGTGGTATTGGCAGTTGTAGGGGATGAAGACTATTTGGAAAATGTATTAATGTCTCTCAATACCTCGAGGACAAGGGAGAGAGGAGTTTTGGAATGCAAATTTTGAATAAAAAGTTTAGTTTTCTGGTTATTTACTACATCCTCGTTGTTTCAGGCCATACCATTCTTTCGTACGGTACTGTCAAGATTAGAAAACCTCTGAATCTGAAAGGGGAATTTTTTAACCTTCATTTGCTTCAAATTTAAGTTTCACATTTAGTTTGGCGTGAGATATCTTGTGTTTTCTGAAACTACCTATTTTAAGCCCAATTAGGGGACAGTTTTGAGGTTTTAACAATGTTTTGGTCATTCCACCTACTGGTATGATTTGTACCTTAGTGGAATGACTCTTTTGATGTTAGCTTAAACATATTGATGGTTTGCAAGGCAGAGAAGTGGGTTTATAGGGTTTTAGGGGGGTGTTTAGGTGTGTTTTGAAGTGTTTTCCATGTGGGTGAGAGGAACCAAAGAGGGATTTTTGACAAAATGTCAATAGAACTATCTATCTAATGGTTTTGTAAGCATGTGCAGGTGATTTTAAGAAGGTCTGAAGTGATGGCATGATTAGGGAAGGAGTGGAACCCTCATTTTCAATAAACCCTCTCCTAAATTGCCGAAAACAAGGGTATGGTGGATTAGCATATAGGTGTAAGATTTTCTTGAGACTGATTATGTTTTTGATGGTTTGAACACATGAGAAATTCTTCCCCATAGAATTTTTGGGTTTGTGATAAGTCTCTAAGGTACTTCCTTTGGAAAAGAGGGCTAATTTGCCCATCAAAATAGGGAACAGTCATTTTTTTGAGGCATTTTGTCTAAATAAGTCAGCATTAGGTTTGAGATATGTTATACAACTTGGAAACGGGTACTTGAATCCCTATTTAAGTTTTGAAGTTGTTTGGAAAAGTTAAGAGAAAAGGCCCAAAAACAGAGTCGGCAAACCTACTAGAATAGGCTTAATTGGAATATGAAATTTGTGAAGATTAGGACTTGGATGTTTGAAAAGTCGTTTGATTTGCATCCAATTGAGTTGGTTGATTGTTTGACATCCCTCTAATACACCAAAATGAGAGAACCCCTTTTGTAGTGCATTAATGCAGGTGTGAATAGGACCTAATATGAACTAAGTTAGGTAAAACACCTTTTTCACACTAATAATAAGACCTCTAAACTATGTGGCTTGTTGATGAACATGTTGTGAATGATATCCACTAATTGTGCAAGATTTTTTGCATTAGTTAAGCTAGCAAGTTCAATAACAAGTCTTACTGTTTGACACGTGCAACATAATTATAATCATCTAAATTATTCTCAACATGAGAATTAGAGAAATTTTTGGTATCATTGAAATGGGTAGCGATAGTAGATTTTATATGAACGCTCCTTCTCAAAGGAAGCTTAGGATCCTAAATAGCTAATGGCATAAACAATGTAGTATAGCTATGGAAGATAGGAAGATAAATCATAAATCAATTTTCATGTTTTAAAAAATAATAAAAAATTGGTGATATATCATTTTTAAAAATAAAACCCTAATATGGAATCTAAGGGTAGATAGGGTTGGTAAAAATGAACATCACACAATGAGGCACACATGCTAGAAGGAAAGATATAACAATGAAGTAACAATAATTAAGAACACAAAACTTAGTAAGATTTCAAAAATGATTAATCGATCAGAAAGTATAGATCTCAAAATCTAAATGAATACATAGACCCTAAAGAAAAACTCCAAGGTGGTGTAATATCAAACAATTTCATGAAAATGAAAGGGAATATAATCCATATATGTAAATCTAAGATAATTAAATAAATATATATAAATGAAGCAACATTAACCTAGAAATTAATTGATATAGCTAGGAACGATAAATATCTAATAATTTTTATTTTCTTAGGATTTAGATGAACAGGATTAGGAACTTAGATTTTGGAAGTGTAATGAAAAATTGAGTGCTTATGTGACAAAAAATTGACTCGTATATGTTTTGAAAATGATATTTTCGATATACTCATTATCTGGAAAATATAACAATTGCAATATCCTATGTAGGTCAAAATTATAGTGTGTGTGATTGACTACATGCTCCATGAAATTTATCCAAGGCACAAAACTATTCTAAAACATGCAAGATTACCCTAGACATCTATGTACTTTCACAACTTGGTTCATCCCAATCTTTTTTGTTTGTTAATGCACAAGGAATGGAAGTAATTAAAAATAATTAAGGAAAGGAGCTAGAGTGTGTGGGTTCATGTCCTCTTCAGTCAACCCCCTAGTTTACTAGCTTTACAATCTTCGGTGAGTGATGAAAGACAAGAGACTAAAGCCTACAATGTCTTAGATGATTTTAATCAAAATGCTAGTTCTTTAAATGCTCTAAATCAAATTATTCCCATGAATGAATGCTCCTTATAGTGAAGATGATCTATGATTTCTTGATGATTTTAAATGTTCAAATGAATTTATCTTTAAATACCAAGGCATAATGAATAGTCACACATATGTGTACCAAGTTGGCTTCTATGATAAGTTAGAAAGGATGGGAGTCGACAAATTTGATATTTAAAAATTTGAAGTTTAGGTCAATTCTATGTTGGAGAAGAACACACCCACACATTGCAAGATTGATCAAGGACAATGTATGGAAAATCTTGAGGCAAGGTTTAGGTACATAAAAATATGAATTGATAATAAAACATATGTGTGGGAATAAATGTAAATAGAGATAAAATAAATTAAATGTTTGGAAATGTATAGGTATGCTAATTTCACCATTACAATATGTTATGATAAAACAAAAAACTTTAGCTAAAAACTTAAGCTACTTTATCAACATGTTGTTGTCCATTAGAGCAACATTTTTCACTTTTAATATTGTCCATAAATCATTATTCTTTATCAAATTCTACCTATCATATTCCCATTTCTCATAATATTATAGAACTGTTCTAATGCTCACATGATACACCATAATATTCACCATTTAGAATGGCAACACTTAAAGTTATTGTGATAACAAAAATTTATGAATAAGTGATTATATTTTATATAAAATAATATATTACATCATATTTGTAAAAGAAAAAAATATGGGTGGAATGGCATCACGTTTGAAAGATTAGGCAAGATGAAGTCTCAAACATATACATCAAAACATGAGAAAATAATAACCAGCTAAATTGCTGAGTAACAAGAGCTATATATCCAATAGGAGGGGGAGGCAAGGTCACAATCATCGTGTTTGCCCAACCATCAGGAAGGTCTTGGCTATTGGCTCCCAACCCATAATGGCTCATTCATTAACTTGTTCTCTAGTCATCGTGCTTGCCCAACCATTAGGAAGGTTTTGGCTATTGGCTCCCAACCCATTATGACTATTTCTTCATTAACATTTTCTCCATATGGGGACTGAATTTCTTTCTTGGTGGGAGATAACCTATGCCAAGCGGGAAATTTGCCATTATCCAACCAACCAAGACCATCCTTATCATAGGACTACGAAGAAACAAAAAGTAAATGAAGTTACTAAAACCAATCATAAATAGTATGACCCTGACCTTTATATTGAGATGACAAATAACCATAAAAACTATGAAAATTATATTTATGAGCATTGCAACTACATCCACACTAAAAAAAACAACTAAAAACTACATCCACACTCATATTTTAAATATAAAGATATCTTTAATATGACCCCTTCCTTCGCTCTAGGGATTAACATGATCTCACTCTAAGAATTTCTGCCATTCTTTTAATGCCCGTGTACAAGCATTGAATCATTAATAAATGTTGAAAGCCTTAATAGTCAAGGCATGTTTTCGATAATAGAAATAGAATTATCATTTATTATTGTTATCATTGTTTGGTGATGTTAATTGTCATTTTCCCCTGAGCCCTAACATCAAGATTTATTTTTATTTGCTAATTCATTAATTGGAATAATTCATGTGATCGGCTGGGTTTCGAAAATGTCAAAACCACCTAGCCTATAATACACCATCTAGTAACCAAATTTCTTACCTCATGGGAGAAATAGCCACTGCCAACTTGCCAAGCGATAAATTTACCATTGTTTGGCCAACCAAGAGCACCCTTATCACAAGATGGTGACGAAATAGAGGGCAGATAAAGTTACTAAAACCAATCATAAGCCCTATAGCCCTGAAATGTGTTGAGATGAGAAAATCATATTTATGAACATTGCAACTACATCCACAATGACCAAATTTCTTACCTCGTGGGAGAAATAGCCATTACCAACTTGCCAAGCGATAAATTTACCATTGTTTGGCCAATCAAGAGCACCCTTATCACAAGATGGTGAAGAAATAGAAGGCAGATTAAGTTATTAAAACCAATCATAAGCCCTATAGCTCTGAAATGTGTTGAGAAAATCATATTTATGAACATTGCAACTACATCCACAATGACATTTTTAATATAGAGATATGTTTAATATGACCTGTTTCTTCACTCTAGGAATGGACATAATGTCACTCCATATGCATTTCAAAGTGGCCGCATTCAAGCTTTGACTAGATTTAATTACGCCAAAGGCGTTCCCTTTGTGAGAGAGTGAGCTGACTTTCGAAATCGATGGTCTCCATTCTGGCATACACTTTCAAGACGATTGAAAACTTTTGGTTTGTTTGATTTCGCCAGGTGTCAAGTCTTTTTCCGTTTGCCAGTTTTCCATTCTTTATGTGTTTTCTGTTCGTCGGGCCTGGCGTGGAGGTCGACGGCTCAGGGTTTCGGAGCGGCGTGCAAGACGATCACAGTGAATCTGGCCGTCCATTTTTTTGATAGTTTTTCTTTCGTTCGCCGTCTCTCATTTTCTTCTTTGTGGAGTATATTTTCATTTTACCATTGGGAAGCTTCCGACCGCTTCCGCAAGTAATTTAAATTAAATTCTTCTATTGTGTCGGTAGGAACAAACGGGGGCTCTACAAGAATAATAGCATTACAGATGATGTTTCTTCAACGCATTATCATTTGACAAGAAGAATCCGTGGAGCTTTTGACATTCTCAATCATTAATACATGTTTTCCAAGTAATTAACTGACCATAGGTAACGATTAATGGCGAATTCACACACTTCTCATAAATGCACACAATTATATTTAAATATCTAGATCTGATGTACTATATTAGCTGGCAGCGTCCTCTATTATTTTGAAATATCAACTGATCCCGAAACAAATGTATTTATGCATATATATATGGCTAAGCTTAAACTGGGCAAGACATCAGGTGCACCCAAACTTGGTATTTCTGTTGGAATTACACTTGTGTGCTTCGATCCAGTTAAAAGTTTAGATAGCAGTTGTCCATTAATTATTCAGTTACAAGTAAGTTTGACTGTTTAGAACTAGCTAACCAAATCAGAGAGTGAAGAGACCATTGCTGAATGATCTGAATAAGTAATTTACATAAGCATGAGCCTACTTGATTAAGCAAAGAGCTTACTTAATACATACTGGGTTCTTTAAAAAATAAGAATACATTTTTTTATTGAGAGGATATATATATATATAGGTATTGGGTATACTAAGAATTTTAATAAATTCTATATGAATTATTCCAATTTATTAATAAATTAATAATAAAATTTTATTATTTAATATATTTATAATAAAATTAATGTTCAAAATAAATAAAAGTAAAATTACTCTTAAAAATAAAAAATATAAATTAATTAAAAAAAATTATATTAATTTAGTGAAAATAATGTTTGAAAACTTAAAATTAAATTAAATAATTGTTCTTGTGTTGTTTCAGGTTTAGATAAAATTGTTCACCAAAAGAAGAGGAGGAAATTGCAAAGGCCAAATATGAACAAAAGGATAGAATAAAAGTAACAAAGTGATACCAAAGAAGATAATTAGAAGTGGCCTAGAACTTTTGAATTCATCCTCCTTGATACCCACATGTGACTTAAGAGGTGGTAGGCCCAAAGGAAGGAAAATGGATGCAAGTAAAGCTAAATTGACAACCAAAGAGGATGTAGAAAAAAGCCAATCGGTTCCTATTAGCAACTCCTATCAGGGTGGTGGGGAAATCCCCCCACTAGGAAGCCATGGAAATCTTAAGCTAGAATGTCAAAAGACTTAAGGCCCCTGGCAAGATATGCCTAATAAGGAAACCCGCCAATATTAATACCATGGATATTGTCCTCATTCAAGAAAGTAGGGTTATTAAAGTCAAGATGGAAGGTTTTTTTTTTAACAGATTATGGAACAAGAGCGTTGGGTGTGTAATAGGGGCTAAAACATCAATGGGATGTTTGGCTATCTTGTGGGATAATTGCTCATGGATAGGAAGTGTATTGGCTTCCTCACATAACACCATCCACCTAAAATGACAAGGAGCAAAAGAGAATTAGAAGTTCATACTTAGAATGTCTATGCACCAAACTTAGAATAAGCCATGGCCTAGGTATGGGAGGATATAAAATCCTTTAGAAGTCACCACACTCAGAAATATTGGATGAGTGGGGGAGATTTCAATGCCTTTCTCTATCCAAAGGAAAAGATGGGAGGTAATTTGTTCCCTTCACAAAGCTCAAGAGATTTTGGAGGCTTCTACGCAAATATTGTATTGGCATATATAAAACCAAAATAAGGATTGTACACTTGGAGGAACCACTATCCCATTGCTCTTGAGGTCACAAGTGATCCCAAACCAAAGAATGGAGTTTCTATGGTTCAAAGAACCAAGCTTTGAACATAACTTGATGGAATGGTGGGGTATGAAGATAAAGGGATGCAAAAGATTTGAACCCTATATTAGGAAAATTTTAAGGGTCAAGATGAAGGTTACAAAGTGGAACAATAACAGGATGGGAAATAGATCAATGCCAGCTATGAGGCAAGTAATACGATTGAATCACCCGTAGTTGTTGGATCGAAACCAAGTCTTTTTTTACCGTTTGTCATTTTTCACTCGCCATTTTTGGTTTTCGTTCACCATTTCTGGGCAAGATTAAAAGAGTTTGAATGAACGAGGGGCATGACTTCACATAGGGTAAATGTTAATATCTAACCACTTTGTACCCTCCTAATCCCATCCCCGCACATGGTTTCAAAGTTTAAATTTTCCATGTATGCAATATAAGTTTCAAGGTTCTGAAGTGGTAAACACTAATTTATAGCGATGTGGTAAACAATATTAAAAAAATGTTCTAAATTGTTACCTTTTATGTCTTAGTTTTGATAGCTATATTTAAAAGTTTTTTAATTTAATATATATAGACTCTATATAAATAGAATACAATATTATATCTAATATAATATATATTAACAAAAACTACTTCATAATATTAAAATTATATTTATAAATATAAAATATAAAATATTATTATATTAAATAATATTATATATATTATATGGAATAGAATATTATATAAGTGATTTAAAATAAAAGAATATACTATAATATTTTAATGAAAAGGTATTGTATTTATTTTTATATAAAAAAGGAATTTTAAAATAAATTACATGTCTTCTATGTGTTTTTAAAAATGGGTAATTTGACAGTTTGGAAATCTTTGGAATCTCTCCCTCCTATGATGGAAAAACTAGGCTCAATTCAAATCCTTGTTTAATCTTGCCCTAGAAATAAAGAGATAAAGAGGTAGAGATAGAAAGATAGAGAGGGAGAGATTGATATATAGAGGTAGATATCAAGAGTGATAAATAGGGAGAGAGAAAGAGAGATGATGAGAGAGATAAATATGGAGAGAAAGAGAGATAGTGATATAGAGAGATAAAGAGGGAGAGAAAGGAAGAGAGAGGGATAAAGAGAGATGGAGGGATAGACAAAGAGAGATAAAGAGAGGGAGGGATATAGAGAGATAAATGGGTTCTTGGTATTAAACCACTCCCCTTGCATTTTTTAAATATAGCTTGCTTATATACATTTTTTTAATTTAACAAAATAATTTTTTTTGGGATATTAACATTTTTTAAAATAAATGTGTTTCCTTCTCTATAGCTATTTGTCAGTTTTCCACAAGGGTTGTTCCTTGGATGGCTTTGCAAAAATGGAGTGCATTCTATGTCATGTTCCTTTTACAAAAGCAACAACAAGCATTCCCATATCATCTGCAAATTCAAACAAAACAAAAAAATTTCCCTTGAAATTTAATATTTTTAGACAATAGGAATTCTCATTCTAAAATTATAGCATTTCTAAATTTAATTTTAATCCATTTTATCTCCAAATTATGCAAAGGTGTGAAATTATAAAAGTAGTGAGGCTCACTATGTTTGATTGATCTTTGTATCATGTGATGTCCCATGAGAGGATGCATGATGGTAGCTTAGAAAATAAACACGATGTAGGTGGTAGTCATGCTTATATTTGCAAGAGAATTCCTATTAAATGAAGGTGTGAAAATACATACATGCTTCAAATAATATGCATAGGTGACAACTAATGAAATGCAAATGAACACAGGTGCAGTGCATGAACAAGGATCTAGAAAAGGGATGCATGCAAATAGAGACTACAGATCAAACATAAAAGCTCACACATTTGAAGTAGCTACTAAGCAATATATATATATATATATATATATATATATATATATATATATATATATATATATATATATATATATATATATATAGAGAGAGAGAGAGAGAGAGACTGTCCATGTATAAACCTCCACCAATCAAACACTAGGATTACATTGTAATTTATTGAGATCTGTTGCATATTTTAATACATCATTGTTGAGAAAAAGCAAGTGTGAACAAGGTAAAATTGTAGCTATGTTGCTTTTAAATGTTTTCAAGTCTAAAAACTAATCATGTGTGGTGTTGTAAATCTAAAAATTACTTTCAGGGTTATCTAATTTAGATGTATTAGTGTTTATCCAATTTAATGAATAAGGTATGAAGAATTTAATCAAGGAAGTTGACATAGAATTTATGTGGAGAAACCCTTTCAGGAAAAAACTCCACACCCAAAGAGCTATTTATGTTTGTCTTAATTCTTGTAATCAAGTTTACATTAACACTAAAATTCTCTCTAAAATCTAGTAGTACTTCCTTACTCCTTCAACTTCAAAAACTTGCCTTAATTTCTACCAACCAAAGGCATCATTATATATAAACCATGGATCTCAAAATATAATATATTGTATCCAATAACATGAGAATATTCCTCATGCAAAAAGCAAGCGCTCCATATTGTGAATTCCAATGTTGCATAGTAGAAATCACCGCTTAACTAAAAGTCTCAAACGTGGGTGCCCTAGAATTCCCAATAAAATTTAGTCAACTAAAGTACTCCAACTCACACCAATGTCATGCACACAACATGCATTACTTGGTATCCCCAATATGGATTTGTAACAACCTATTTGTATCATGCAAGAGTCATGTAACAGCCTGTAAAACCATGCAAGAGTCATACAAAGTTGATCCTGAGTTAGAGTGACATGTAAGACACATGCATCACCATATAAGTACATACAACTGACATGCAAGTACACGCAACTAAAATGCATCAACATGCAAGCACATGCTAGTAACATGCAATGACATGCAAGTCCATGCAAGTAACATGCAACAACATGCAAGTCCATGCAAGCTCATACAAGTTCATGCAAGCAACATGCAAGTATCATTCATCCCTAACTCCAATGTTAACTCCCACATAAGTCTCATGCAAAGTATATGCAACATTATCCACTCATGCAAACAAAAAGCTAATTGAAAGTCCACATTGGATTCTCCTCCAACGTGGGCTCCCCTGATGGGTCCCACCTCCTAGGAGGTATCTCCATGTCAAAATGGACTTCAAGAAGAAGTCAACTCCAAGTCTCCATGGGCTTCACTTCCAATGCGGGTGCCCATATTGGGTCCCACCACATAGAATGTAACTACATGTCCAAGTCAAATAATTAATAAATAATTTGTCCCTCAAGTATCTATGTGTCCAAGAACACTTTCCAAGAAACATGGAGACACATAAAATAACTTAGGACAACAATGTTAATGGAACCTTTTCCTAATAATCACGGCCTTTTCTACCATTCTTCACTTTGCAAATCTATATGTGGCATCATCCATATTCAACTATACTTTTTTTTCTGACCATCTTTAGACATGTCTTCTATGAACTTTCTCGATTAAGGCCTATGCATTTTATTACTTTTAAATAAATCCCTGAGATTGTCTCACCTTATGCATTCCATGAATAGTAATCCAAAACCACAATTTTAAAAACCACACGCCATCATCTTACAAGTATATAGTTCAAAAGTAAAATAATTAAGTTTTGAGTTCTTCACTACCAAATTTAAGGATCCATAAGTAAAGATATCAAGTTAAATTTGATGTACAAAAGTCATAATTAATATTTTTGATTTATGTAAAAGTAAAATTTGAATTTTTTTTCAATAATTTTTGAGATAAATAATCTATTAAATATTTAATCTTTTATATTTGTTAACATTACAAACCTAAAAAAGGGGCGGCTAAAGGTAACCCTGGAGTTGCAGGTAGTGGGGGTGGGGGGGTGATAAGAGATAATCATGGTAGGTTCTTAGAGGCAGTGGCACTCCCTCTGGGTACATAGACAAAACACTATGCTGAAGCGGTAGTTGCTTGTCAGTCTATTGTTCTAGTTCATGCTAAGGGTCATAGTAAAGTCTAGATCGAAGGTGACTCTATGAACATTATTAATAGTCTTAATGGCACCTCTAAACCAAGTTGGTCCATTGAGACCTTGATCGAATATGCTATTATGTTGTTGAATACCTTTGAAGCTACACATATTTCTCACATCTATCGTGAGCGAAACAAGGTGGGGGATGCTTTTGCCAACCTAGGAGTTATTAATGAAGCTAAGATCATATGGGACAAATTTATTTTGACCTTGAGTAATGTTAAAAAGTTGCTTAAAAATGATTGTATCAATAGTACAACAATTGAGAACCTATAATAGATCATCATGAATCCTAAAGGTTCACAGAACTCGCCCATCCAGAAAATTCATCCCACATGGATTATGGGTACGAATATCACCAAATTAGCTCTGTTCGGCCTCATTGTTACCTACACTTTAGTTAGCAGAGAGAAAGATTTATCACAGTGTATGTATTTCAAAATGGGGGATGAAAGAAATAGGGTAGAACCTTCTTGTGAGGGGATAATGTAGAAGCCAAAGGTGTGGAGCATCCTTGAGGCTGGAGGGCTCACACTGTTTATGGAAAATCTTCATGGAGCCAACTCAAATGTCACAGACATGTTTGTTAAAGGTTACAAGAATAGGAGGGTCACAACGTATGGGTGGGAAATGGCCATTTCTGAAGACTTAATTGCCACGATGACAAGGCTTTCCACCAGTGGAAAGAAATTCTTTCATGAGAGAAAGCAGAGTGAGGAAACCCTAAATAGCTTCTTCAAAGGAAATGAAAGGGATAAGCTAATGAAATTCTAGACAAGTGGGTATAATCGTTTGTCCATTAAGCCTATCTGGGTGGAGGTTTATAAAATTATCATGAGATACGTGACTCTAGATGGAAGGTATGTGGCCATTTACTCCTATCACTTCAATTTACTAAATTATTTTAGACATGGCTTGTCAGTGTCCTTTCCCTTCTATTTGTTTTCTTCTTTGGAGTTTGGTCTGAAAGAACATAGTAGAAACCCTAAGCTTCTGGTTTTGCATGAGAGCCTCATTTTATTCATAATGGAGCATATGAAAAACAACACCCCCAAAAAATCTTTAAAGATAATCTCAGTGCTAAGAAGAAGGGGAGGGTGGTGTCAAGCAAAGAGGAGTCTGAGTTTGAGGATGAGGACTAGGAAATGGAAGAGGAAGAAGAAGAGACGGAGGAGGAACCCTCTAGTAAGAAAAGGAAAATGTAGAAGAGGGAAGTTTCCATTTCTTGGTCTTCAAGGTTTAAAATGAGTGATGACACTGACACCTCTGTGAAGGAGATTTATGACAAGAAATTGATGCCACAGAAGAGGAAAACCCTGCTTTGACGAAGAAAGGTAAAAAAACCAATGGAGGAGGTTCAGGGATTTATGCAGGATGTTGGTGCCTCTTCTCAAAAATAGGGGAGTAAGATGAAGCTTCATAAGAAGGTCAAGCTGGGGGAGGACTAGGAAGAGGAAAATATCTAGTTTGTAGGAAGTGTTGCCCATAATCAGGGGATCAAGCAGAAGCAAGGGATTAGGAAGAAGCAATCTGACAAAGAGAAGGATAGGATGGAAGACCCTCCAGGAAAGTGTAACCTTATCCTTGAACCAAGTGTAAGCATCAAGTTTCCTGAAATCAATAGCCCTTCGGATAACCTCCCTGAGGATTTTGATGATCTGTTAGCCCAGGAGAGAAACATAGATCAGGTTGCGGAGGTTTTCAAACTTGTGAAGAACATGGTGAACTCTCAACACAAAATGACTAAATGGCTCTTCCTAGAAATTAGTAGAATAAACATCAAACTCTAGCTACTTCAGGATAGCGTGGTGAGTGGGATCAATTCTACAGTCGAACAGGACACTATAATTTTTAAAAATTCAAATGCCATTCCCAAAATGGAGGAAATGGATAGGGAGATGAATAGGATGAGAGAAGAGTTCAATACAAGGATTTAGTACCTCGAGGGGAAGATAATTGAGGTGAATAATAACCTTGACAAAATCTGCAACATCAACAAACTCTCCATTCAGAACAGTCTCAATGGGATGAAAATATTGACTGAGAAGCTTAAAGAGCTAAGAAAGGAATAGTTCAAGGATTTCAAGGTTGAGGAGGATAAAGGAGATAACCTATTAACACTGGTAAACAGGTGGCTGGTGAAGACATAGGTGGACCTTCGACCCGCACCAGGGGGAGAAACAAAAAGTAGTTCGAAGCTGAGAAGAGAAAGCTTATAGACTTTGCCAAAATACATCAGGCTTTTTATGAACATGAATTAGAATTGGCAGAGACCCTAAAGAAGATGAACTAATCTTGTCTAGTTTTGTTTTATATGGACTCTTTGTAGCTACTATCTATATGCTTGTGTTTACTGGTAGCTTCTAGTTAGCTTACAGTTGGCTTACTTCTTTTTGTATGCTTCTTTTTGTGAAGGGTTTCGGGGTCCCCTCTCAAAACCTATTTGACCACTTTAATCAAAAACATTACAAACCTAAAATAAATAAAAAATAATATTTTTAATTAATTTAAAACTACAAACAATAATAATTGAGTGAACAATTTTAATTACAATAGCATGCTATTGGGTAGGTACTTCAAAATTTTACTACCATAGTGTAATTTAAAATACCAGTTCTCTCAAATTCTAGCAAGCTCATTTTAGAAATTACTTTTGTTTAGAAAAATAGAAATGGATAGATATGGTGGAGATCCTCCACTATGTTTACTTTAGCAAGACTTTTTAGGTCTTACATAAATAAAAATACAATGTTTCATACTTCTATGTAGAAGCTGACAAATAATTTTATCTTATTCTCATTCATCTCCACACACTCCAAGATTCCAAACTCACTTGCTAAATCTATCATTTTCTATCATGGTTTATATATGTGAATGCATTATTGACCTAAGTCATTTTCCAACCTCTAAATTTTAACCCTAAACTTTTAATTTTTAATTTTAATAATTGGGCCCATGTTTCCCTCCTTTACTAGTCATTATGAGCTAACTAAAGTGTAAATTATTTCAAATTATATGTTATGGTGGTGTATTAAAGGACTAAGCCTAATTCATTTAAATAATCTAGGAATGGTCTAGGAGAATAAAGAGAACATCAAGGAATAAAATGAATCTAGCACATATCTTGTTACATTAACATTCTAGGAACATAGTGCATGGTTTCCTACTCTCTTCAAGCTTTGTTTATTACTTTTGAATCATCCCACCCATGAGTTGAACCAACCAAGCTCCTAAATGATGTCTTTAGACACCATTTCTCGAGATACAGATCAGAAAAATAGAAGTGAACAAGTTGCAAAAGTCCAAATCAAAGAAGTTCAAATATGTGACCCTAGGTTTAGTTTCACGTGCAAGGTTTAGTTCCTTGCTCATAAAGATCACTAACGCACTTGTAAAAATTCATCAAACATTTGCAAACATTTTTATTTTCTGTAATTTTTAGCATCAATGACATATGACTTAATAGAGGAGCAAGACAATCCAAATAATTTATGTCATTTCATTCTGTATTTTAATACATCAATATTCATCCAGAACCTACTTGCACACATCAATATCCCACAACACATGGAGACTCTGTGATCTAGAAAGGGTTATCTGATGGCATGGACAAGAGAGTTAATGATGTGGACTAGACACATTGGAATCCAAGCTGACATGTTTCCATACTTCTAACATTATAGCCCTATCCAAGGGTTAGACTGATGCAGAGATATTGATACTGTTTGGTTTTATTCACACAGTAAACCTAGACTTCTAGGTTTCCTTCACAAGATTTTTCAAACCCCATGCAATACAAGCCTATACAAGGCTATTCAAGAGACTGACCTAGTTTGGGACCACACCTTGGTGTCCACCCACATAGACTACTCGACTCTCTTTTGGGAAGTCTCTACTCAACCCAACTAACACACACACACACACACCTTCTAGATCAACAACCAAACTACCAATATCCCTACCAATAGGATCTCATACTACAACCAACACATATTTGTCAAGGACATGACCAACATATGGTCCATGACCCAATAACATTATTCCATACCTTCAAGAACAGTGAACATCAATCTAGAGTATGGCTGCACTATGACAGTGCTTAAAATGACCTATTCCTTGTAGCCCTAGAGATCGGGTAATCAAAGAATAACTCCACAAACCTCTGAAGGATAGACCAATCTCTTTGCACATTTAGATACCCACTATGGATATACAACAATCTACCAAGTTACAGGGCAGTACCCTGTTTCAGGCGTCCACTGACAGTGAACCCTACTTCTTAGGGAATAGGCCTAATTTGGGACCCTTACAAAGGAAGTACATAAAACTCTCCTGATCAAGACTAGGAAACCACATTCATAGGTCTGTTTACATCCACAAACACCAAATGCATCATCCATTTGGTCATTCTCTTGACCGTTCTTTGAAATCACACCGATTTCCACTATTTGCACACTAACTAGTCACTATACAGACTAGTTAGAATCATGCCAAGTGCCTTGGAGTGAGGAGTGCAAACCTTACAAACAACAAAAACATGTAATATACTCTATCTTTCTCCATCCTACTGAAAGTGGTTGATGCTTTTCAGAGGATAGAGGAGAAATCGCTCATTTTGCCACAAAACCCTAGTTTTGAGGGTTTTCAAACCAGTTTGCACAAATCGACTTGGTTCTCATAGTACAGGAGGTTTCAAGGGGCCTAACTACATTCAAATGAAAGGTATTTCAAATTATTAACACATTTCACAAGTTTCAGATCCCTTACTATCCGTACAGAGCCATACTGAATGATTGTTTCTAGAAAAACACAGAAATTATAGTTTTTGCACTCCAAAACTTCCAATTTTCATTATTTTTTTTTTTTGTTGGCATGTAATTACATTCAACTGCCTATAGAAGGCTTGAGGGATGTTTCTCCTACTCCTCCAACCGTACAACTGCTATCCAAGGGTAGTTAGCCGTTGGATATTACTTCCTTCACAAGAAACCACATGTTTCTTAAGTGTAATAACATTCAAATTGACCATATCAAGGTCTATATTGGACAAGTTGACCAAATGGACCAAGTCCTTATTACAACCCATGAAAATGTCTTTCAAAGCCTTAGGGAGAACAATATAACATGACATATCAAAAAGATGACTAGAATAGGGAGCTCTTGCACCATACTCCCCCTGCAAGAAGAACTCAAGTCCCTTGAGTTGCCAATTGTTGAAGTGTCATTCCATGCTTCAAGATATATGCCTCAGTCATCCAAGTGGCCTCTGAGTCAGGAAGATCCTTCCATTTCACCAAGTAGTCTTAGTAGACACCTCTCCTAGTCTTCTTAACAATTTTGGAATCTAGAATACATTGCAACTGCAAAGGTTTGCTTGGAGGCAAATCCTTGATCCAATCAGCATCTTTATCCACCACATCTAATCCACTTTCACCATGCAATGGGGGTCTAAAAGGAGAAAGATCACAAACATTGAAAATTGGAGAGATACCAAGAACGGATGGTAACTCAATATCATATGCATTTGGACTGAATTTGTGCACTATTTTGCATGGCCCAATCTTCTTCATCAAGAGTTTAGTTGGCTGGCCTTTTGGCAACCTTTCTTTCCTTAGATATGCCATAACTAAATCTCCAAATTTGAATTGCACCTCTCTTTTCTTCAAATCTGCCCTTTCTTTGTACTTTGTGACTATTTTTTCCAATTGCAACTTGACTTGATCATGGATTGTTTTCATGGAGGAAGCAAAATATTCACCAAGTGCACTCCTTTTATCCCATCCTTGGAGATCCTTCAGTTCAAGTGGCCCTCTTAGGTGAAAGCCATAAACTACCTCAAAAGGACTTTTACCAGTGCTCCTGTTCACTGAATCATTGTAGGCATATTTACCCTGACTAATAACCAAGTCCCATGCCAAACCATGCTGTTTTGTAAGGCATCTTAGAAGGTTTCCAAGTGATCTATTAACCACTTCAGTCTAACCATTAGTTTGTGGATGGTAGGCTGATGAAAAGGACAACTGTGTGCCCAACTTTCTCCACAAGGTCCTCCAGAAGTGACCCACAAACTTAGAATCTCTGTCTATTGCAATTGACAATGGCAAACCATGTATTCTCACCACCTCTCTGAAAAATAGACCTGCAACATGAGATGCATCATTTGTGCATTTACATGGCACAAAATGAGCCATCTTACTAAATCTATCAACAATAACAAACACACTATCCACCCCTCTAGCTGTCCTAGGTAACCCAAGTACAAAATCCATGGTTATACTTTCCCAAGGCCTATTGGGAATGGGAAGGGGCTGGTATAGACCTGCATTTGAAGACACACCCTTGGCCCTTTGACAAATTGCACAACTAGCAACATACCTTCTCACATCAGATTGTACCCTTGGTAAAAAATAGAACCTTGTAACTTGTTCTAGTGTCTTGTCTAAGCCAAAATGTCCTCCCAAAGAGCCATTATGCTTCTCCTTAATGATATTGTCCCTCATGGAACACTTAGGGATACACAACAAATTGCCCTTAAACAAAAGGCCTTCCTGCAATACAAAATCTGCATATTCTCCATGGAATGTGTTAACCAAGTTTACACAAACATCATAAGCCTCTTTGAAATCTGAATCTTCTTTATACAACTCCTTCAAATAGTCAATGCCCATGCTTTCTAACTGAATTTCATGAACAATAAGCAACCTCCTACTTAAAGCATCAGCCACCTTGTTAGAAACACCTTTTTTGTGCTTAATTGTGAAGGTATAAGCTTGTAACTGTTACATCCATTTAACATGTCTATGGTTCAATTCTTCTTGACTGTTTAGAAAGCTTAAAGCATGATTATTAGTAAACACAATAAATTCTTTGGGTAATAAATAACTGTTGGTAGGTGGCAACTGATTAGGAAAGTACTGTACACTAGCCATGTAGCCCCTGAGAAAATTTTTTTAGGGCCGACTTAAAAAATTCTATTTTTATGACCGACATAAGAAAACCCTAATTTTTGTAACCGACAAAAAGGCTTGATAAAAAGTGGCCAAGGGTTAGGGTTTGGGGATTGTATTGTAGCATTTGTAGTGGTATTGAGTTGTAGGGTTTGCTGATTGTAATCGTTTTGATTTATTGGATAATAATATTAGACTCTCTGTTTGGTGGATGTAGCCCGAGTTTGGATGAACCACGTTAAATCTTGTCTCTCGCTATTATTAATTTTGTGTATTTCCATTTCTCTGTTTAATCTTTATTTGCATTTAATTGATATCTTCTGCCGGCTAACCCTAACAAGTGGTATCAGAGCGGGTTGTGTTTGATTATCGTCTGCAGGAAAGTCTCACGGTTGAGTGGGAGTAATGGCGGACGAGGGTAAAATGAAGGTTGATAAATTCAATGGGTAGAACTATCAATTATGGAAGATGCAGATGGAGGATTACCTCTATCAAAAGGATTTATGGAGGCCGTTGGAAGGAGTAGCCAAGAAACCGGCAAAAATGTCTGATGAGGATTGGAATCTTCTTGACAGAAAGGCACTAGGAACCATTCGGTTATGCCTAGCACCGTCGATGGCATTCAATATAACGGAAGTGAAGACAACAGATGGTCTGATGAAAGCTTTGGCTAAATTGTATGAAAAACCCTCAACCTCAAATAAGGTATTTCTCATGAAGCAGTTGTTTAATTTGAAAATGGTTGAAGGTGGATCTGTGACAGGTCATTTAAATGAATTTAATACGATTGTCAGTCAATTGACTTCTGTAAATGTAAAATTTGATGAAGAAGTTAGAGCTCTCTTGATATTATGTTTATTGCCTGAAAGCTAGGATAGTTTGGTAATGGCAGTTAGTAACTCTGTTTCTGGTTTAAATACCCTAAAATTTGATGATATTGTTGGTGTTATTCTGAGTGAGAAAATTCATAAGAAAAGCTCAGGTGGATCTAAATCAGGCAGTGTTTTGAATACAGAAAGCAGGGGCAGATTAAAGGAGAGAGGAAAAGGTTCTGGAGGTCATGGGAAGTCACGAGGAAAATCAAAGGACAAAAGATCCCAAACCAGAGGACAGAAGGATTGCTGGTACTTTGAAAAACCAGGTCATCTGAAGAAAGATTGCTGGTCTCGGAAGAACAAAGAAGGAGACAAACAAGAAGGCAATAAGGAAGCAAATGTGGTAAGTAATAAATCTGAAGATGACGCTTTGATTCTTTCCCTAGATAATGTTGATGATTCATGGGTTTTAGATTCGGGGGCCTCATTTCATGCTACGCCCCATAGAAGTTATTTTCTTGATTATGTCCAAGGGGATTTTGGGCTAGTTTATTTGGGAGATAACGAACCCTGTCAGATTGTTGGAAAGGGAAGAATCACGATTAAGTTGCAGAATGGGAATCATTGGCTACTACAAGAGGTAAGGCATGTTCCAAGGCTTAGTAGGAATTTAATTTCAGCAGGGTAGCTAACTGAACAAGGTTGCACTATTACATTTACTGATAAAAATTGGAAGGTTTCAAAAGGTGCCTTAGTAGTAGCAAAAGGTGTGAAAGTAGGCACCTTATATCTTTGTACAGGTCATATTGTTCCTTCTACTTTAGCTATTATAGAGAAAAAACAAACAGGTTCAGGAACAATTGCTACAGGTTTGCAGGAAGAGACTGGAAAAGTTGTTGCAGGTTCTGAGACAACACTGTGGCATAACAGACTTGGGCATATGAGTGAAAAAGGTATAAAGGTACTTCATTCTAAGAAAGTTTTACCAGGTCTAAAATGTATTAATATGGATTTCGATGAAAGTTGTGTGTATGGAAAACAAAAGAGAGTCAATTTTCTCAAGAATGGGAAGCAAAAGAAAAATAAAAAATTGGAGCTTGTGCATACAGATGTATAGGGACCATCTCAGGTATCTTCTCTCGGTGGCTCTCGGTATTATGTTACATTCAGAGATGATGCAACTAGGAAGGTCTGGATTTATTTCCTTAGACAGAAATTTGATGTATTTGAAACATTTAAGAAATGGAGAAGCTTGGTTGAGAATGAGACGGGTAAAAGATTAAAATGTCTCAGATCTGATAATGGTGGTGAGTATTGCAGCAAAGAATTTGAAGATTATTGTTTTTTTAATGGAATTTGTAGGCAGAAAATAGTTCCAGGGACTCCACAGGAAAATGGAGTGGCTGAATGCATGAATAGGACAATAATGGAGCGTGCAAGGACCATGAGATTACATGTTGGGCTGCCTTTAAACATGTGGGCAGAGGCTGTCAACACTGTTGTATATTTAATTAACAGAGGTCCTTCAGTTCCCTTGGGCTGTGGTATTCCAGAGGAAGCATGGACAGGCAAGAAGGTGAGTTATTCTTTTCTGAAAACCTTCGGCTGTGAAGCATTTGCACATATAGATTCTGAAAATAGAACCAAGCTGGATGCAAAATCAAAAAGGTGTACCTTTGTTGGATATGGCATTGATGAATTTGGTTATAGGCTTTGGGATTTTAAAAATCAAAAAATTGTGAGAAGCAAGGATGTTATATTCAATGAGAAGGTGTTGTACAAAGATCAGTTGCAGCAGCATGAGAAGAAAGAAAAGGATTATGTGGTGCTAGATGATACTCCAAATAGTGATGTTCCAGTGGTTCCTCATGCTCTGCAACAGCAACCAGAAATACCACAAACTCCAGTGAATGTTAGACGGTCAACAAGGATCAGTAGACCTCCTGAAAGGTTTTCTCCCTCTTTGTATTCTATTTTGTTAACAGATACTGGTGAACCAAAAGGGTATGATGAAGCTATGTAGGTGGATACACAGGTTCAGTGGGAACTTGCCATGCAAGAAGAAATGGACTCCTTGCTAAAAAATCAGACTTGGGAATTATGTAAGTTACCTGCAGGTAAAAAGGCTTTACCAAATAAATGGGTTTATCGGCTGAAAGAGGAAGATGGAGGTAAGAAAAGATTTAAGGCCAGGTTAGTTGTAAAAGGATTTGCACAGAAAAAAGGCATTGATTTTGATGAGATATTTTCTCCGGTTGTCAAGATGACTTCTATTCGTATTGTTTTAAGTATTGTGGCTGCTAAAGATTTACATTTGGAACAGCTAGATGTTATAACTACCTTTCTCCATGGTGATTTGGAGGAGAAGATATATATGGAACAGCCCCACGGATTTGAGGTCAAAGGTAAGGAGAAACTAGTGTGCAGGTTGAAGAAGAGTTTGTATGGCCTGAAACAAGCACCTCGGTAATGGTATTTGAAATTTGACAGTTTTATGGCTGAGCAAGGCTACAGCAGATGTAATTCTGACCATTGTGTTTATTTTAAGAGGTTGGATAATGACAGCTACATTATTTTATGTTTATATGTTGATGACATGCTTGTAGCTGGGTCTAACATGGATCACATCAGAGAGTTAAACATCAGTTAGCACAGTCATTTGATATGAAGGATTTGGGGGCAGCAAAACAAATCCTTAGTATAAAAATTACAGAGATAGGAAGAACATAAAATTGACTCTATCTTAGGTTGCTTATGTTGAAAAGGTGTTGCAGAGATTCCATATGGAGAATGCAAAAGCTGTCAGCACACCTTTGCCCAGTCATTTGAAATTGACTAAGGAGATGTGTCCAAAGACATAAGAGGAGGAAGAAAAAATGTCCACAGTACCATATGCTTCAGCTATAGGAAGTTTAATGTATGCCATGGTATGCACGAGACTGGATATTGCACATGATGTAGGAGTCGTTAGCAGGTATATGAGTCATCCCAGATTTGAGCATTGGAATGTGGTAAAATGGATTCTCAGATATTTGAGAGGTACATCTAATAAACACTTATGTTTTGGGGGCTCTAATACTGATTTAGCAGGTTATGTAGACTCAGATTTGGCAGCGGATATTGATACCAGGCAGAGTACTACAGGTTATGTCTTTATTGTAGGAGGAACATCGGTGAGTTGGATTTTCAGGTTGTAAAAGGTGGTTGCTTTATCCACCACAGAGGTAGAATATGTAGCTGCAACAGAGGGAAGCAAGGAGATGATATGGCTGTAATCTTTCATGGAAGAATTGGGTAAACACCAGGCTAATAGTTCTTTGTATACAGACAGTCAGAGTGCCATACATCTTGCAAAGAATTCTACTTTGCATTCAAAGACCAAACACATACAGTTGAGGTATCACTTCATTCGGTTGGTGTTGGATAATGGACAGTTAAGGCTGGAAAAGATACATACAGATGAAAATCCAGAGGATATGTTTACAAAGGCAGTGACAAGGGAGAAGTTGAGCTCTTCTTCAGCTTCGGTTGGTCTTCTAGACTGACAACAACAAAAATAGAACAGTAGAGTCGAGGGTGCTTATTTCCAGTGGGAGCTGCATGCGCAGCGGTGTCGTCCAGGCTCAGTCTCCAAGTGGGAGATTGTTTGGTGTGGAGCCTGATCAGTCTCCAAGTGGGAGATTGTTGGTAGGTGGCGACCGATCAGGAAAGTACTGTACACTAGCCATGTATCCTCGCCGGGGCTCGGGACCGGGTCAGGCCCTGAGCGAGGGTTTGGGGGCGGCAGCCCCCGAGAAAAAAATTTTAGGGCCGACTTAAAAAATCCTATTTTTATGACTGACATAAGAAAACCCTAATTTTTGTAACCGACAAAAAGGCTTGATAAAAAGCGGCCAAGGATTAGGGTTTGGGGATTGTATTGTAGCATTTGTAGCGGTATTGAGTTGTAGGGATTGCTGATTGTAATCGTTTTGATTTACTGGATAATAATATTGGACTCTCTGTTTGGTGGATGTAGCCCGAGTTTGGGTGAACCACGTTAAATCTTGTCTCTCGCTATTATTAATTCTGTGTATTTCCATTTCTCTGTTTAATCTTTATTTACATTTAATTGATATCTTCTGCCGGCTAACCCTAACAATAATATCTCTATTTCTTAAGATCTTGCACCATTGCATAGAGCTCTAGGTCATAAGTAGAGTACCTTTGCTTGGCTTCATTCAACTTCTCTGAGAAGAATGCCATAGGATGTCCTTCTTGGTTGAGAATAGCACCAATAGCTTGCTTGCTTGCATCACACTCAACAACAAACACCTTATCAAAATCAGGAAGTACTAAAGTAGGCAACTCAGCCACCTTTATTTTCAATAACTCAAAACTAACATCAGCTTCCTTTGTCCATTGGAATCTACATTTGACTCCACCCTTGATGGTGTTGAGGATGGGAGCACTAATGTGACTGAAACCTCTGATAAACTTCCTATAAAAAGTCGCCAATCCATGGAAACTTCTCACATCTCCCATTGTCTTAGGAGTAGGCCAACTAAGAATAGCATCAACCTTAGAGGGATCCATCTTCAAGCAACCATTGGAAATCACAAATCCAAGGTATAAAAGTTCAGTTTTCATGAACTCACACTTGTCTAAGTTGATCATCAACTTGTGCTCATGTAGCTTCTCCAACACCTGACCAACATGCTTCACATGCTCTTCTTTTGTCCTGCTGAAGATTAGTATGTCATGAAGATAAACAATAACAAATTTACCATTGAATTCAACTAATACCTCATTCATCAAGCGCATAAATGTACTTGGAGCATTGCTAAGACCAAATGGCATAACAAGCCATTCATAAAGACCCTCATTAGTCTTGAAGGCAGTCTTCCATTCATCTCCCTGTCTGATCCGGATTTGATGATAACCAGATTTTAAATCTATCTTTGAGTAATAGCATGATCCTCCAAGATAATCCAAAAGATCTTCAATCCTTGGCATTGGGAACCTATACCTTATGGTGATCTTGTTTATGGCCCTTGAGTCCATACATAGCCTCCATTTTCTATCCTTCTTAGGAGCAAGTACACTTGGGACTGTACAAGGACTTAAACTCTTCCTAATCAGCCCTTTCTCCAAGAGATCTTGAATTTGCCTTGCCACCTCTTCATTTTGCTGTGGGGTCAACTTATAAGCAGCCTTGTTAGGCAATGTAGTACCAGGTATTAAGTCAATTTGATGACTTATGTCCCTCATGGGTGGTAAGGAGTTGGGAACTTCCTCTACCACAAGATCTTGATACTTGTCTAGAAGTTGTTGTACTTCCAATGGAATCTCCTTCTATTTTTGATCTTGCTGATCTGATCCACTCTTGGGCTTCATGACCAAGGCATACCCTTGGGTATCCTTCTCCTTCAAGAGGTTCAAAAACTCTTTACCATTTACCAACATGACACTGCTATCATTATTCTTCCCCCTGGTCTACTGTGACATAGGATCCATCTTGTATGGTCTTCCATTCTTGGTAATGATATAGGTGTTCTTCTCACCATCATGCTGTGCTTTGACATCATATTGCCATGGGCAGCCAAGAAGCAGATGACATGCATCCATAGGGATGATTTCACATAACACTTTGTCCTTGTAGTCACTGATTGCAAATTCAACCCAAATTTGCTCTTCCACCATGAAACTTTGGTTCTTGTTCAACAAAGAGATTTTGTGAGGACTGATATGAGGCAGCCTCTTCAACTTGTACTTCTCAACCATCTCAATGGATACCACATTCTCAGTAGATCCTGAATCTACTATGATCTTACAAAGTTTCCCATAGGCTAGGCCTTGGGTTCTAAAAAGATTCTTTCTCTGAGGGGGCTCTTGTTTCAAAGGCATCTTCAACATAGACCTCTTAATCATCATACTCTCTCCTTCTAGGACAGGTGCAACACTTCCCATAGGTGAACTCACACTCTCACAGTCATCATCCTTCACTAACTGATTTCTCCTTCCACTGTCATGAGAACTGCTAGCATTCTCTGGGCATTTGTTCATTGTATGGCCAACTTGGTTGCAGCCATAACACCTTCCAGTGAAGACTCCTGGTCCTCTACCTCCTCCACTATTTCTACCCCTACCATTAGGTCTTCTCCAACCTATGAAGCCTCCTCTATGTTCTGTCTCAGTCTGTGATTCTTGCTGACTGTTATTTTTAGTTTTGTTGGGCTATCCACAGCCAAAACTACCTCTTCCTCTTTGGTTTCTACCACCTCTTCCTCTGGCACTTTGTTCACCCTTCCTTCTCAACTTTTCGTCTACTCTAGAGGCCAATAAGAAACATTCATCCACTGTTCTAGGAATCACTAAACTAATCTCATCTTGCATATTGTATTTCAGACCATTTAGGTACTTAGCTACCATCTCCTTTTCCACTTCATTATGGTTGGCTCTCATACTTAGTCTGTGAAATTCTTCTGTGTAGGCAGCCACATCCATATCTTTTTGTCTCAAATTATGGAATCTCCTAATGGTTTGGATCTCATAGTCAAGTGGCATGAACTTGCTTTTGAGCATAGCCACCAATCTACTCCATTTAGTGATGGGACTCTTCCCAATCTTCTCCCTCTCACTTTGCATGTAGTTCCACCACACAAGTGCGGAACCTCTTAGCCTTGTCTTGGAAAATTTAACCTTCTTGCTATCATTGAACTCCTTGTAATCAAAGTAGTTACACATGGCTTCTATCCAATCGGTTAGAGCATCCCCATCCAATTTGCCATGAAATGCAGGCACATCCATCTTGGGATCGCCACTATCTCCATGAGCACCCTTAAGTGCATTCAAGAAAGCTTTCTGATCTATAGACATGTCCTGCCCTTGAGGACTCTCTTCTTTGGTCTTGCCCTTAGACCTTCTTTCTTCTTGCAATCTTGCCTCAACCATCTCTTCCACCAACTTCTTGATGGCTTCTTGACTCATTGTCTTGGGAGGCATTGTACTAGCCTCAGTTTCAATCTCCTCATCTAACATACACTGCTCTAATTAGAACCTGGCTTTGATACCAATATGATGCAGATATATTGATACTGTTTGGTTTTATTCACACAGTAAACCTAGACTTCTAGGTTTCCTTCACAAGATTTTTCAAACCCTATGCAACACAAGCCTATAAAAGGCTATTCAAGAGACTAACCTAGTCTGGGACCACACCCTAGTGTCCACGCACATAGACTACTCAACTCTCTTTTAGGAAGTCTCTACTCAACCCAACTAACACACACACACACACCTTCTAGATCAACAACCAAACTACCAATATCCCTACCAATAGGATCTCATACTACAACCAACACATATTTGTCAAGGACATGACCAACATATGGTCTCTAACCCAATAACATTATTCTGTACCTTCAAGGATAGTGAACAACAATCTAGAGTATGACTGCACTATGACAGTGCTTAAAATGACCTATTCTTTGTAGCTCTAGAGATCAGGTAATGAAAGAATAACTCCACAAACCTCCAAATGATAGACCAATCTCTTTGCACATTTAGATACCCACTATGGACATACAACAATCTACCAAGTTGCAGGGCAGTACCCTATTTCAGGCATCCACTGACAGTGAACCCTACTTCTTAGGGAATAGGCCTAATTTGGGACCCTTACAAAGGAAGTACATCAAAATCTCCTGCTCAGGACTAGACAACCACATTCACAGGTCTATTTACATCCACAAACACCAAATACATCATCCATTTGGTCGTTCTCTTGACTATTCTTTGAAATCACACTGATTTCCACTATTTGCACACTAACTAGTCACTATGCAGACTAGTTAGAATCATGCCAAGTGCCTTGAAGTGAGGAGTGCAAACCTTACAAACAAAAAAAACATGTAGTATACTCTATCTCTCTCCATCCTACTGAAAATGGTTGATGCTTTTCAGATGATAGAGGAGAAATCACTCATTTTGCCACAAAACCCTAGTTTTGAGGGTTTTCATACCAGTTAGCACAAATCGACTTGGTTCTCACAGCACAGGAGGTTTCAAGGGGCCTAACTACATTCAAATGAAAGGTATTTCAAAGTACTAACACATTTCACAAGTTTCAGATCCCTTACTGTCCGTATAGAGCCGTACTGAATGACTGTTTCCAGAAAAACGCAGAAATTACAGTTTTTGCACTCTAAAACTTCCAATTTTCATTATTTTTGTTTTTTTTGTTGGCATGTAATTACATTCAACTGCCTATAGAAGGCTTGAGGGATGGTTCTCCTCCTCCTCCAACCGTACAACTGCTATCCAAGGGCAGTTAGCTGTTGGATATTAATTCCTTCACAAGAAACCACATGTTTCTTAAGTGTAATTACATTCAAATCGACCATATCAAGGTCTATATTGGACAAGTCGATCAAATGGACCAAGTCCTTATTAGAACCCATGAAAATGGCTTTCAAATCCTTAGGGGGAACAATATAACATGACAACCAAACATGACATATCAAAAAGATGACTAGAATAGGGAGCTCCTACACCATAGACCTACTAGGTCTATTTGTTGATAAGGCTATAAAGTGTGACCCACACTTCACATGGAAGAAATTAGCATCCAACATAATGTCCAAGATGGAAGAGATTCATACACTGTTAAAATTTTTAGGGAAAAGATATGAGGGGAAGCTAAAATTGCAAGGGTCGGAGAAAGGGCTCAAGGGACACTTGGAAATAGTGGCTAGGATATTTGAAGTGGCACCTCCCTTGTGCATGGTGAAGGTAAAGAATTTGTTTCAAATAGATATTCTCCCAGTTGTCTTAAAGATATTTGAGGACCAATTTAAATATATTTTTTCTATTTTTAACAAATTAAATCTTTTGCAAAACATTCGTTTTAGGAAAATAAGGCTTATTTGTTGGAATTAGGTCAGACAACTGAGAGGGGGGGTGAATCAACTGTCCACAATTTTAACCTTTTCTGCTTTTAATATTCTTTCACAACTTACAAATAGATTAATGATGTAAACATTGAAGCATGAATTAACAACACATAAGCAGAAACAAAATGAACACACATAACACCAAGATTTTTACATGGAAACCCAGTTAAGGGAAAACCACGGTGGGGGTTAACCCACAAGATTCTTACCCTGTTAAAAGTACTTACCAAGAGATGAATAATTACAAAGGTTCAAATACAAGATTACATGACCGATCACATCGGTTTACAATATACAAAAACATAATACAATTATGAAGGTATACTACAACTCTGAAGATGCAGAACAAATCTAGAACTAGAGACACTTCTGCAATGTCCTCGAACCAGTACATCCAAGAAAACCAATGGATTAAGCTCTTCCACCCAACCATGTGGAACCCTAAGGTCCACCCCTTTGAGCTAGGAGATAACAATGAGGTTCCACTAAGTCAATGGACACAAGAGGACATATAAAGGTTTGACACAGACAACTCAGATCATCACAAATCATCCAGACTACTCAAACATCAAGACAAGTCAAATCATCAAGTCAAGTCAAGTTAAATCAGCAAGAGAAGTCAAATCATTAAGACAAATCTTCAAGACAAGTCAAATCATCAAGACAAATGTTCAAGACAAGTCAAATCATCAAGACAAATCTTCAAGACAAGTCAATTCATCAAGATAAGACAAATCATTAAGATAAGTCAATTCATCAAGATAAGTCAATTCATCAAGATAAGACAAATCATTAAGACGAGTCAATTCATCAAGACAAGACAAATCATCAAGATAAGACAAATCATTAAGACAAGTCAATTCATCGAGACAAGACAAATCATTAAGACAAGTCAATTCATCAAGATAAGTCAATTCATCAAGATAAGACAAATCATTAAGACAAGTCAATTCATCAAGATAAGTCAATTCATCAAGATAAGACAAATCATTAAGACAAGTCAATTCATCAAGACAAGTCTGCACTCCAGAGGCAACAACAAAAGATAAAGAGGAAGTAACTATGCTGCAGTAGAGAGAGTGTCATCATAACACATGTCAATAACCACATTAGTCAACCATAGTCCATCATGAACATAATAAGCATAAACCATAAATCTAACCACTCAAATGTCTCAAAATTGTCTAAAAGCAATGGAAAACTATCAACTGACACAAGCCAAAATTGAGGGGCATTACATAGGTACTCATTTACAAATGTATCTCTTAGAAGACGGAGAAAGAAAGAAAACCCTATGGGAAAAAATTTCCTCCAAAAAGAGAGAAAACAAAGAGAGGACTATATAGTCCCCCCAGAAGATGATGATGCTGATGTCAATTCTGATGTAGATATGTAGAACTCTTAAAGCATGTCGAAGTTGTAAAACTTACCCTTCTCTTGATTTCAAGAGATTTTAGCAAACTGATTGAAGTAAGTAGTGTTTTAAAGGATAAAGCCCAGGATGTAGGTCTCAAAAATGTACAAAATATATGAAGAAAAGGATGTGCATATGCGCACAATGTGATTCAAGTTGTAATGTTGCAACCTCCCCACTACACTTTATAGATCAGTGTGCTTACATTTCACTTTTACACTTTCAATATCTTGACACTATATAAGTGTTTTTAAAAACTATGAATGTAGGTAGAGAGCCAAGAGTTTACACGAGGCTCTGAAGTTGCATCATGATTGTCTTCTTCACCAGATGTGAATGCGAAAAGATGAAGGTGCGGTCAAAGTTGTAAACTCTGCCTACTGCAACAAGTCTGCGATCTTTTGCTTCTCGAATGAAGGCTAATTTAGTAGTGAACTCAACTAACTTGTCATATTGTGTGAGTGCATATACTAAAAGGTAATTTTTGAATAAGTTAGGAATGAAATAGACATTATGGACATATCCATCTCCCAATTTAATAGTACCTTTTCCAAGGACGTTATGGTAGACTTGGTTCATTAATATTTTGGTAGTATTGCGGTGTTTGATCCTTACAAATAATTCCATGAATGGTGACATGTGATCACCTACTACTGAATTTAGAACCCATCTGTTGAGCTATGATTTTGGCGATGCCATTACCTTTTGACCTTCTTTTAGGTGATTAAATGGTGCAATTTAAACTTCTTAATGCTCAATTTTGACTTTTAAAGTGGTACTTTAGTGCAATCTGAGTGTTTTTGAGCACTCTAGCTTAATACCCCCCTTAAAGTGACACTTCATAAATGAGTGCACTTGACATCTGTTCACATCTTTGAGTGTATTTTTCCCTTTAGTTTGATTTCCCCAAAATGAACAATTAATGGGTTGAGTGCTTATCATTTCCCTACAAAAGCATGATCGGTTATAATGATAGTGCGATATCAGCTTTGTTCAAGATAGAGGATGAAAAAAGAACCATCTTTGCAAAAGGAACGACTCAATTTCGAGTGAATTTGCAAAAGTTATGGCACTTCAAAATTTTGCATATGCAAAAAGAAATACACCTCTAGAAAATAATTTTCTAATGTGTTTGGAAATAAAACTTGTGTATGGGGGAGAAATTTAAGCCCCCTATGGTAGAGTACGACCAGGAGCTTATTTGCCCATGTGACCAAGGGCTTAGCTCTAAAAAAGGCAGCTCATTGAGTGGCACCTTCTCTGCCTGCTGCGTGCAATATGAAAATGCAGTCTGCTACTATGAATGCAATGCAATGTTAGCCTTTTGTGGCCGCTTATGGATTATCTCTACTTCGGCTTTTGATGCCGATGTTGATGCTTTTGCGTGTTTTTGTTTTTGCCGGCCCCTTGCATAAAAAAGTCTGCGTTGGTCCATCGTAAGGCGTAAGGATAGCGAAGGAAACGACAACTCATTTTCATCTTATTGTTTCGTTTTCATTTTTTAAAAGTCTACACCAAATAAAAGGATGGGAAAATGGGAAGTGCCTCTTGATTTCATGTATTCCCCACAAAAATGGAAGAAAGAGGGATTACGATTTCATCAGTGCCGTGTCGTGTGCGAATATGAGTTTGGTCTTACAAAATATCTGGAAAATATCTTCAATAGCGTGTCGTGGACGGTGGAAATGTTTCCCCACAAAGATAATCGCCGTCGATGCACGATATTTCTTTAATTGGAAAAATTCATGTGACCAGATGGGTTTTGAAAATGTCGACAACACCTAGCCTATAATACGACATTCTCCCGAACTAAGAATTTACCAGTGCCTTCGTGTGTTACCCAAATTTTTGGAAGGCAGTCAGGCGATAGGAGGGAATAAAAATGTCGGATAAGGCTGAGCCTTGGCTTGTGGAGGATTATGGCAGCCTTAAAATTTACAGCGATGGATCCGTCGTCCGGGCAGAGGAGCGATTTGAATCTTCCTTCCTTCCTGAGCACTTCAATTATGGCCACGTTCCATACAAAGACATTGTGTTTGATGAGGAAGTCAGGCTGTGGGCGCGCCTCTACCTGCCGCCCGAAACAAAAAACAGGGTGCCTGTAGTAATGTATTTTCACGGGGGAGGATTTTGCATAGTAAGCGCGGCAACTACCCAGTTTCACCGTATGTGCCAGATGTGGGCAGTCAAATTGGGCGTGATGATTGTGTCTGTGAATTACAGATTGGCTCCGGAGCACCGCCTTCCCGCCGCCTACAACGATTCCATTGCAGCGCTGCAGTGGATGGAGAAAGAAGGCGCGGCAAAGGATCCGTGGTTGCGCTCCCACGCCGACTTTTCCAAGCTATTTCTGGCGGGCGAAAGTGCAGGAGGAAACATCGCTCATCACGTGGGCGTCTGGGCGGCGAGCAAAAATGTGGACATCGAAATCAAAATCAAGGGTTTGATTTTACTGTACCCGTTTTTTGGGGGAGAAGAGCGGATGCCGTCAGAAACAGAAAAGGGCTCCTCGATGTTAACTTTGGAGAAGTTGGACGGCTTGTGGAACATGGCTCTGCCCCTGGGAAGTAACAGGGATCATCCTTTCTCGAATCCCCTTTCGGAAGGGGAAAGGGTCTCCACTCTGGAGCTTCCCCCAATGCTTTTTGCTATTTGCGGGCGCGATATACTGAGAGATAAAGAGTTGCAATACTGTGAGGCTCTGAAGAAATGGGGGAAACAAATTCAAGTGCATAATTTCGCCGAGGAAGACCACGGCTTCACTGTCCTGAAAATGGAGGACCAAAGCTCGCTCGAAGTGCTCGGCTGCATCGCTGACTTTGTCAAATGAAAGTATTTAGCAACTATTATTTCCTAATTTCACGGCATATGTGCAATGTTTTTCTTTTATTCCCATGTGTGATGTCCTATGAAACAAACATGAACTAAAAACATTATCATACATGGATATGTCTTTAATTATATATTTTACTTTTCATAATTCCTATTATTGTTGCTTGTACATCTGCTTGCATAGTTTTAAACAGTCTTGACCAATGAACATGCTTTCTTCTTTCTCTACTTTGGCAGACGTAAGTACAGTTTTTAAGATTCATTTGACAATAGTCATTCTTTATTGAAGCCAATGAATCCCAATAAATGTCCTTAATTTGCTTTTATAAACAATAATTATGTCTGCCTCATGAAGTAAATTCATAGGATATTCAAGCCCGACTTTAATTTATTATATAGTTCCCTTGGTACCTAGTTTCTTTTTTTTCTTACAAGAAAAAATAAAATTAATGCAAGCTTTATGTGTTTTCAACTTAATATTGAAGATGAGCTATAAATATTAGTTCAATTTTACTCTTGCTAATATTTTGAGCTAAATCTCGCATTCACATTGTGGTAAAACATCAATAATTTATCATTTGCGAAGAAACTTCAATATTCAATATAACTATTGAATTTTCTTTTTTTATTTGAATGGGTGGCCACTTCCCTGAACTATTACATGATGAGTATTACTGAGCATGTTTTAAAATCCTATCATATTTGAAATGAAGCATTTAAAAGAGTTGATTGTAAACTATGGAAGTGCACAAAAATAACATGATAATCTTTAGACTCGTGGACCGTGGGCTAATTTTTTCTAATTATACTTAATGTTGCATGCGAATACCACACAATCATAGTCTACTATGTATTGAGTTGGTGGACAGAGACTACATCTAGTACTTGTTCTTTATAGAAGTTGAGCCAAGATTAATAAGCCATTACTGATTACAAGTTCGAAGTGAATTGATAGTCGAATAAGACGAGTACATATAGGTGATGAGGAAATTAGTTAGTTGAGGAAAGAACTCCTCAACTATGAGTGGTGGCAAGTTGCCTCCCTAAAAACTAGTGTGAGTGGCTAGTTAGTAGGCAACTTGGTGACACCCATCCTAACCGCCCAACAACCTTGACACCTCAATGAGGCATGTGTCAAGATTGTATAAGGGCAAACCTAAGCAGGCTTATGCCTAAGTGTATGAAATATATGCACTAGCACCCTTCCTTAAGCATAGCTTAGGTGGGAACAAATGAAATGGGTCCCGGGTACAAGGCTTGGTGAGGTACCCATGTACAATGCAAATATGAAATTGGATTCCAATAACTAGGCCTAATGAGGTACCCAAGAACAATGCAATCTCTCATAAACGGAGAAAGGTAGAAAAGCCAATGGGAAAAAACTACCATCCAAAAGAGAGATAAGAAAGAACTAGAAGGCACCCTTGAAGAGGATGAACTCTCCACATCCTGACCAACTACTCTAGATGATGTCCTACTAGAAAGAATCTTTGGATGCTCTCTTATGTAGCGTCTCTGGAGTCTCATGTAGAAAAGGAGCTAGAACAACTGCTAGAAAGAATCTATGGATGCTCTCTATGAAGCATCTCTAGAATCTCATGTAGCAAGAAATGTAGGTACTATCAGAATAGTAAGATGAGCCTGTTGTAAAGAATTATTGGAAGTTCATAAAGAAGAAACATACAACTCTCATGTAGCAATAGGTACAGTCGAATTGTAATCTAGAACAAAAAAGAAGAAATGTTCAAACAAGAAATGTTTGGTAGAAACAATTCAATGATCTTGTTGCATAGAATCAATGGAAGTTCTCGTAGAAGTAACACTAATCTCTGAAGTGAAAATAGGAGCATCATCCCCACCAGATGTAAAGTGAGAACATGTGAAGTTATGGGAGAAGTGACAAATCTTCCCAATTGTAATAATTTCTCTACTCTTCGAGAATCTTGAATTAATGTTGTAGTGGATGTAAACTCAACTATCTTATCTGAACAAGTGAGTTGATATACAGAAAGTAGATTTTCTATCAATCCAGGAAAGAATAAGACATTATGGATGTATCCATTACCTACTTGTACTATTCCTTGTCCAAGAACAATATAATAACAATCATCTATCAGGATTATGGCAATGTCGGTAGGATTGATTGACATAAAAACCTCTGGATAAGGAGACATGTGATAGATAGCACCAGAGTGAAGAACCCAACGATTTATCTCAAAATTGTCTGAAGATGCCATAGGAACCCAAATACACAACCCCCTTGAAGATTTTGTGCCCCAAATTGCTTAATTACCCCCCTTGAATCAGGCACTTTATCATGTAGTGCAATAGGACTAAGCAGGACGATTAAAATCATGCCCTAATACTTAGCCTATTTACAAGAGTGACTTGATTTAGCACTAGTAATTTTTTAAAGAACCTAAAGTTTGTTTTGTTCCCTCCTAAATGTGGCACTTTATAAAGGTAGTGGGTTGAACTAGCCCAATTGGCACATAAATGTGACTAATGGAATCGTGATGAAAAATAAAGCCCCTTTTGCAAAAGATGGCACTCATGTCTAAGTTACCGAGCAAAAGATATGAAGCTTTTAAATTTCCAACCTAGTTACAAACACATTAAAAAATTGCCTTTTGCAAAAAAAATTGCAAACATTACCTTTCTTGGAATATAGAGGAAAAATAAAATGGGGAAATAGGGGAAAAATCAGAGCAAAATGCCCAAATGGAGGAAGTATGAGTAGGGATGGCCAAAAAATAGGAGGCTAGCGGCCAGAGATGGCATATAAGAGTGGCAGGAAGGTAATGGGCGGCCAAAAAGAAGTTTGACTTGCAGAGTCAACCTGTGGAACAAAGTAGTGGGTGTTTACGCCTGAGTTTGGTGCAAATAGATTCCAACATGCCCTTTCTAGCTATGGAGCAGCCTATAGCAACAAATCCAACACTTGTAGATGTAAATTGCGGCCAGCATAGGCAAATTGGGGCCTTGGGCTTGAGGTTCAGTCCCCTAAGCATGGCGTTCAGCCTGCAGATGTAAATCGTGGCTTGTAGGGTGTGAGGTCAGGCCTGTGGAGAGGTTGACCACCTCTTTCACCAAAGATGCCTCTATGTCCACAATAAATTGGATGCCTTC
This sequence comes from Cunninghamia lanceolata, assembly GCA_027924645.1. Classification (NCBI taxonomy): domain Eukaryota; kingdom Viridiplantae; phylum Streptophyta; class Pinopsida; order Cupressales; family Cupressaceae; genus Cunninghamia; species Cunninghamia lanceolata. Next base: position 287,319 of record BSBN01000593.1, read on the forward strand.
TTTTTGTAGAGTGGCCCTTCAAACGACCTCTACACGCACTAGATCGATCACTTTCCATAACATGAAGAGATTTGAACTAGGATTACACTGTGCAAGAACATAAAGAGACACACCAAACAGGGGAATGGAGACATCTTCAATGCCTTGCACTTTCAAAATAGACACCTTGCATATACATTCACGCCTTCAATCCACCCTTTCTAGCTATGTGAGGTAGTTTGAAGAGATCTGTGCCATCGTAATGGGTCTTGCTAAGGTTGAACGTCTCTGTGGACGCTTCCTGAAGCAGAGGCCATGACCTCTATGCCTCCAAACACCAAAAATGGCCTCCTCTCGGTGGAATGAGGGTTGTCTCTCTCTGCAGAATGAGAGTTGATTCCTCTTTTAACCGGAACAGGGGCGTACTCTGCCAAATCGTGCCTCCAGAGCTAGCTGATGACCTTCTCCTCCCACGACCGGACTTTAAAACAAACAAACCAGCAACAAAAACTTATCCTTGCTCTGATACCGTATAGAAGTTGAGCCAAGATCAATAAGCCATTACTGATTACAAGTTCAAAGTGAATTGATAGTCGAATAAAACGAGTACATATAGGTGACAAGAAGAAGTTAGTTAGTTGAGGAAAGGACTCCTCAACTATGAGTGGTGGCAAGTTGCGTCCCTAAAAACTAGCATGAGTGGTTAATTAGTAGGCAACTTGGTGTTACCTATCCTAACCGCCCAGCAACCTTGACACCTCAATGAGGCATGTGTCAAGATTGTATAATGGCACTGACCTAAGTAGGCTTATGCCTAAGTGTATGAAATATATACACTAACATTATTTATATGTAGGATATCATTAAAACTTCAATTGCTCAAGAGACCCTGCCAAATTTGGCAACACCTCTACCTGTTTGATTACCTTCTTCAAAACTGGTTGTGTAGTCATCAACCATTTAAGTGTACACTACTTCAGTATCACTCCATTTCTTACCCTCAAAATTCCAATAGAAGCACAATCATGCTCCATGAAACCCTACTATAAACAATTATGAAAGAATAGTAGTAACAATTTTGAATGGAAATGGAATCTTCAATTTGCTATCATAAGGAAAAGGCAATGGGTTATATTTAAGAAACAAGACTTTCTATACCGAAATAATTTGAGTGCATAAATAGAGCAGGAGATACATAATTGTGGGTGACACAATAGGGAAAAAAGTCACGTAACAAAAGGATTCTTTAATTCTAGAATAAGCATTCAAGAGAGATCTAATAGTCCTTGATAACCTTGTCAATAAATAAATACAACTACATGGGTATTGGTGAATCATTAGAGATCTAATATTCTAAAATAACATGAGAGCATGTTTATAAAAGATTTGGCAAACAATGATAGACAAAAATATTATTGTGTGAGTGAACAAAAAACGTCCATTCAAAATATCCTCTTCCTTTTGTTGAGTAAGTTCACAATCAATACAAATAAAATTCAGTAAAGGTGTTCAAATTCTAGCCATGTTGGGTGGAGATTCATTCTAGATAATTTGAAGTGCCTTCCAAAGAGCTCAAAGTGCATATACATAATCTCTTAAAAAACTAATAGGAAATTTCAAGACAAAAATAAAATACAATAATAATAAATGCAAGGTTTTCTCTTTTGTTTCTTATCATTTATGACATTGTTTTCAAAAATATATAGTCAAGATTGGTTTGATGGTAGTCCTATTAATCTCAATCATCAATCTATGTATTCAAGCAAGTCCTCCTCACTAAGGGAATCCCTATTGACAAAATAAATAACTAGCATTTGCACTGTGAGCGGGGTGCAACCTTGGATTTTGTCGATAGGTGATTTAATAAGTAAAAATATAGTAATTTATAAATTTTGATTAAAAAATCCTTTTTTGACAAAACTTGTTCAAGTTGGAGGAAGAGAAGTGCTCTGAAGTAGGGTGAGGGAGATGAATAGTCATCCTCCATTCCCAACCCGAGAGATACTCCTCTAGCTGGAATCAAGTTTGATTAGTGCTCCTTGTTGATCTTGGTCTAATTCTGATGCAAGAGAATCTAGTGGTGTAAGGGCAATCTTGCATCACCCAAAAAATAAATTTCTTTTTTTTGTTGTTATGTGGGGTTGTTTAGTTGTTTTGGAGCCTAGGTTGACATTCTCAGTGGTTTAGGACAATAAAAAAATTCATAAATCTAAAAATAGTAACCTTTTTTTATTTTTAGCAGGTTTGCATTTATACATGTATGAACCTAAAAAGTTACTCCGAGAAGAGGAATTGTAAAATTAAGCCAACGGTGAAGAAATCATCTTAATATAATTTATGGTTTGATAGATATTGAAGTTTCTATTTTCAAAAACCCCGTGTAAAAAGTTTCAAAGTCAAATTTGAGGCACTTAGAGGCCTCGTAAAGACCCAAAAATTGGACAAAAATCCAAATTTCCAATGCATTAGGTGGTTCGTTAATCAGACGTCGAGTTCAACAATTATGACTCCTGGAAGTTGTGTTACCAAATTTCAAAATTAAAAATCTCTTGAGTAGGAAAGATATAGCTAGACCCTTTGGGTGCCATAAAGGGATAGACTTTCCCAAAAGGAACAGGACAAGGAAAGTGGAAAGTAAGGGGAAATGCAGGATAAGAAGGTAGAGCAGGGAGGATAGAGGTAGTTTTTGAAAATCTTTTTTTGAGCTCCAGCTTGCAGGATTTAGAGTTAAAAATATTTCTATTTTCAATTTTAATATAGCCCAAGTTTCTATGACATGTCGTCTTGAGACCCTTGCATGTTATAGGAATTGCGTGTTGTAATTACATATTTATGAATATGATCTAAAGCAATTTGTTAGATATTTACTGTATTTTTGTGTTTGAGTGTATTTGAGGGGGAGTACCCTTCATCAAGTGGTATCAGAGTGAGAATTTCTGAGTGTGTAGATAGATCACTGAATGTGAGGCAGTTTGCACCAAGACTCGAGGTTGTGGGTTTGCTATAGAGATCAAAATGTCTCCATGAAGAAACCCTGGTGGTGGGAGAAATGCTTTGACAGAAGAGGGTTTTACAGCCCTGCAAGACAAATCAATGCATTGCAAGAGGAGTTGCATAGAGGGTTTGAGCCAAGAAGAAGAGAAGAAAGAAAAGATGAAGCAAAGGTAGAAGAGTAGCCTGAAGAAGAAAAAGAAGATGAAGAACATGGGATGCAACTTCAACTATTGAGGGCCATTTCCAAGATAGGAAAGATGCCTAGGATTGAAGTTTTTACTTATTTGAGGGATCTGAATCTGGAAGAGCTTATTGATTGGATAAATGATATGGAGGAGTATTTCAAGTATGGAGAGGTGGAGGATCTAGAACAGGTCAAGTTTGAAAAAACAAAGTTGAAGGGCCATGCCAATATTTGGTGGAAAGAGGTCCAGTTAGAGAGAAATAGAAAAGGAAAAGGAAATATCACTAGATGGGATCAGATGGTGGACAAACTGAAGAAGTAGTTCATTCCTATGGACTATGAGTTGGAGTTTTTGAAGAAGTTGTAAGGATTAAAACAAGGTAACAAGTCTGTTAAGGAGTATAGAAAAGAGTTTTGTAAGATTATTAATAGAATAGGCCTTGTATGAGACAAAGAAGGTAGGTCATTACATTAATTGGGTGAGGCCAAGTATTCAAGAGGAGCCAAGCCTAGTCAAAATGACCACCATTGAAGATGCATACTAGTTTTCTCTAAAGGTGGAAGAGAAGCTATATAAAAGATTTGAAATCAAGAAAATAGGAAGAGGTCATGGTAGAAGGACTAGTGGAAGATCCTATGGAGGTTGAAATTAAGATCAAAAGAAAAGTGAAGAAGCAAGCACTAGTGGAAATCAAATAGGAGATAATACCTACCACCCTCGTGACTAAAATAATAGTGAGCAAAAAGGAAGAGGAAGACCTAAACAAGGACCTAGAAGAGGAGGCTTTAGAGGAACATGTTTCCAATGTGGAGAAGGACATCAAGCCTATGAGTGTCCACAACATTGAGGAATGACAAATAAAAGACCTAAAGGTAATGCACGAGTTGCACATGTAGATGAAGATGCCCAGTCTAAACATTATGAAGATGATGAAAGGGGAGAAACCCTTGTTTCCAGAAGAACCTTGTTAATTGAGGATAATGAACTAGAATAGAGAAAGAGTTTATTCCACATAAGGTGTAGGTGTGAAGGTAAATGTTGTGATATTATTGTTGACAGTGGAAGCACTGATAATCTTGTCTCAGACGAGATGGTTAACAAGTTGAATTTAAAGAGGAGAAGGCATCCACATCTGTATCAGATTACATGGTTGTAGAAGGACCATAGATCTTTGGTTAATGAGCAGTGTTTAGTCAAGTTCAAGATTGGAGACTACCATGATGTGGTGCTATGTGACATCCTACTGATGGATGCATGTCATAGTCAATTGGGAAGGTTGTTGCAAGTATGGGCCTAACTCGTGTTGTCATTGATGTCAACATAGTCCTGTTGCATTAATGATAAGGATTGGATGAGCTATGACCTGAGGATATTGAGAAAATTAGTCTCAATCAGGAACAGTGAAGAATAGTGATGACAGTAAGGCAAAAGTCCAAGATAGGATGAGGATCAGAGGATGTGGATTAAAGGGTTTGTAGATATGTGTCTTAAGGTGACCCAGTAGTGATTTCAGAGTTCCGCATGAAGATCTAAAGAAGGTGTGGTTGCTCAAGTAAAACTGGTTTCGGTAGGTGTTCAGAGATGACAGAGTGATGCAGACAGGTCCAGTGAGATCCAGAAATGCATTATCCTGTTCTACGGATTTGAGGGAGTGTTTAGGAAGTGTTTTTGAAGTATCAACTCGATTGGTTCATGGTTTGAAGGTCCGTAAGCATCTATTCCTTTGTGGCAGTAATGACAGACTATGTTCTTGAGGTTCCGGATGAAGGGGAGAAGGATTTTTGTAAGAAGATGAAGTGTGGATATTATTGGTGATTCAAGTAAGCTTGTGGAGGTATTTGGATCATGTCTAATTCATGTTGGTGGTCCACATTGAAGTTGGAGCTCGCAATTGAGAAATCTTTCGGATGATGGTGTTCTTTCTGAGATTGGCCGACCAGATGAGTTACACATCCTGCAAATGTTCTTGTTGATGTTTTCCAACTTAAATGATCAATCCTAAGTTGATGTCTTGTATAAATAAGGGATTGCGAAGTCATTTCAAAGTGTCCTAATTGAGATGAGTGTGTGGTATCAAGGAGGAGAGAGAAAGGCAGAGCAGAGGCATTGGGCTTAAATGGAACTGATTCAAGCATGGTGAAGATGCTACTTTCTAGTTCAAGTAGGTGATACTTATTTCTTTGTAGACAGTGTGTCTCATGTAGGCAGTGGGCCTCTTGTGAGCAGTGTGCTTGGGCAGTGAGGCCTAATTGGCATGTGCCATTTTGTTCTTTCTATTTTTCTAACAGAGAATACAATCTTGGGTTAATCACCTCGTGGTTTTTCCCTTAACCAAATTTTCTACATCAAAATCTTGGTGTCTCATGTGTTGATGTGTTTATGCTCTTGATTCATTGCATTATGTTTCCATGATTGATTTATTATTATGCTGCTGAATTGCAAAGTGAAGCTAAGTGTTTAATTGAAGAAAGTTTTGTACAACTGATTCACCTCCCCTCTCAGTTGTCTGCCCTAAGTCTAACAATTGGTATAAGAGCCAAGTTCCTCTAAAAGGAGCTTAACCGCTTGAGGAGATCCAGAATGACATCTTACAAGAAGGATAGTCTGAAGTTTGATGGAACCAATTTTAATCTTTGGAAAGGTCACATGAAATGTCACTTGCAATGTATGGGAATGGTGTATTGGACCATGGTTACAACAAAGTATACACCTCCACAGGGTGGTCCGAAAGCCCCAAATGAAATCACAGATGTTGAAAACAATCTGTGAACTATAGAAGCTCTTCTAAGAGCATTATCTAATTCAGAGCTCTCAAATGTTATTGACCTACCAACTGCTTTTGAGATTTAGGAAAAACTAGAACTCTACATGAAGAAGACAAGTATGTTAAATGTGCAAGGCTACACAGTTTGAAAGGGAAATTTAAAAATCTAAAGATGAGAGATGATGAAAATATTACTACTTTTATGCCAAGAGTAAATGAGATTGTTTGTGGAATTAGAAATGTTGGTGGAGTCTTGGATGAAGATGAGATTGTTGGCAAAATTCTCAGATCCCTTCCTGCTTCTTATAAAATCAACGCTACTGCCATTGAAGAATTCAGAGCCCATACAACTGTCACAAGAGATCAATTAGCTGGTAAATTGGCTTAATTTGAAATGACCGAGTTTGGAGATGCCCCTCCTAAGACTAAATCTACATTCAAAGCCAGTGCCTCTATGAAAGGTAAACAAAGGTTTGATCGGGGAGAGAACTCTTCAAGAAAACTCTCATGGTGTGAAAGAACAAGAAAAGACCTAGAAGAGGGGGAAGCAGGAACTGCTCAACTTGAAGCCCTTATTGCAAAAAGACTGCCAAGAGGATCAGGTAAATATGAAGGAAAATTGCCTTTTAAGTGTTTTAAATGCAATAAGATTGGTCATTTTGCCTCAAAGTGTCCGGAAAGATTTTCAAGGCCAAATCCTAACAAATCAAGGTTCCAAAAGAACTGTTACTATGTTCATGAGGAAGATGATAATGAAGGAGTAACATATGATGAATCAAACACAGGAAACAAATCTAGAAATGAATAGGTGTTCATTGCCATTAAGGAAGAAGATCCAATGTCCTCTATATCTGTCAATCATAAGACTGTGGAAAGAGCTCTAGCGGCCCAAGTTGAAGAGAAGGATGATTGGTCATTGACAGTGGATGCTCTCACCATATGACAGGTGACAAAAATAAGTTCATAGATTTGGAAAGGTATGAAGGAGGAGTGGTAAAGTTTGGTGATAATTCTGCTGGTAGAATCAAAGGAAGAGGAATTATTTCTTTTGATGGAAGGAACAAAACCGGTAATGTACTGTATGTTGAAAGTTTGAAGCAAAATCTTCTCAATGTTGGACAGTTGGTGGACAAAGGCTATGATCTTTGATTCAAGAATGGTAAATGCAAGATCTTTGAAAGTTCCAAAACAAAGATTGCATTCGGTACTCAAACAAAAGGTAATATCTTTCATTTGGTTGGTAATGGTAAAAGTTGCTTATTTGTTCAAGTTGATTAGAGTTGGTTATGGCATAGGAGGATGTGTGATGTGAATTTTGATAATATCATCAAGATAAGCAATACTCAAGCTGCAAGAATCAGGAGTGTGCAAGGTGACATATACTTCATGTTACTAATTGATGACTATTCCCAAATGATGTGGGTAACCTTTCCGAAAGAGAAATTAGAAGCTCTAGAGAAATTCAAAATATTCAAGGCTATGGTTGAGAATGAAACCAGATTAAAATTGAAATGTCTGAGGTCTGATAGAGGTGGAGAATTCACATCCGGTGAGTTCATAGAATTCTGTGAGAAGCATGGAATAAAGAGATAATTGTCTGCTCCTAGGACTCCACAGTAGAATGGAGTAGTGGAAAGAAAGAACCGAACCATCCAAGAAGCATCTAGGACCATGATGATGGAAGCAAATGTTCCTTAGATCTATTGGAGAGAAGCTGTCAACACTGCAGTCTATACTCTCAATCGAGTTCAAATTAGAAGCAATACCGGTAAGACTCCTTATGAACTTTGGTTTGGCATCACTCCTACTGTGAGTTATTTCAAAGTTTTTGGTAGCAAATGTTATATTAAAAGAGATGAAGATCTAGGAAAGTTTGATGCTAGAAGTGATGAAGGAATATTCTTGGGTTACTCTACTCAAAGCAAAGCATACCGGTGTTATAACAAAAGACTGAAAAAAATGATAGAAAGTACAAATGTGAAGGTTGATGAGGGAAATGAGAAACCCTCAAGGTTTTATGAATATGATGAAGGTGATCAGAATGGTGTTCTGATTCAAGAAGCCCAAGCCTCCTCTGTAAGTCAGATCCAAACTAATCCAAAAAATCAGGAAGAAGAGTTGAGTTTCAATGAGCCTGATCAAGAATCAGAAGCGCAAGAATTTTCTAAAGTTCCTAGGTATGTAAGACTGAACCACTCTGAGGATCAGATCATAGGTGATAAAAGCAATGGAGTACAAACAAGAAGGAGAATTGCTCAAGATTTAGAAGAGTATTGTCTGATTTCAAAGATTGAACCTAAGACAGTGAATGGAGCTTGCAATGATGAAAACTAGACTAAAGCAATGGAGGAAGAGCTGATGCAAATTTAGAAAAGTCACACTTGGGATCTTGTTCCCAGACCTAGAAACAAGAATGTGATTGGAACCAAATGGGTCTTCCGGAATAAACTAAATGAAGTTCGTGAAGTAATTAGAAAAAAAGCCAGATTGGTCTGCAAGGGTTACTCTCAAATAGAAGGAGTTGATTTTGAAGAAACTTTTTCTCCAGTGGCAAGAATTGAAGCAGTCGGATTATTTCTTGCATTTTCTTCCTTCAAGGATTTCAAGGTCTATCAGATGGATGTCAAGTCTGCCTTCCTGAATGGTGACTTGGAAGAAGAAGTGTACATAGAGCAACCGAATGGATTTCAATTGTCTGATCATGGTGATATGGTCTGCAATTGAAGAAGGCACTGTATGGACGGAAGCAAGCCCCAAGAGCCTAGTATGAAAGACTGGACAAACATATTTTGAAGATTGGTTTCAACAAAGGTACTGCTGACAGTAATTTGTATTTCAAAATTGATCATGAAAACATCTTGATTGTTGAAGTGTTTGTTGATGATATCATTTTTGGAGGAAGAGATAGTATGTGTAAAACTTTTGCAAATCAAATGAAAAGTGAGTTTGAGATGTCCATCCTTGGTGAAATGAATTTCTTCTTGGGTCTACAAATTACTCAAACAAAGAAAGGAATATTCATTTCTTAGACCAAATATGTGAAAGAATTGTTGAAGAAATTTGGGATGGAAGATTCAAAACTAATGAATACTCCCATGGCAACCAGATGTAATTTGAGCAAAAATGATGACTCTCCTAAGGCTGATCAGACAAAGTATAGGTCAATGATTGGAGGACTGTTGTATCTCACTCAAACTAGATCAGACATTACGCAGGCTGTTGGTCTTGTTGCTAGATTCCAGGTTGATCCTAAAGAATCTCATGTCATGGAAATTAAGAGGATTTTTAGATATCTAAAAGGGACAGTTGAGTATGGTCTATGGTATCTTAGAAATCATGATTTCTCTCTTCATGCATATACAAATGCTGATTGGGTAGGAGATGTGGATGACTGGAGGAGTACCAGTGGTGGAGCATTCCTTTTGGGGAAGAGATTGGTTTCTTGGCTAAGCAAGAAACAAGAGGCAATATCTCTGTCTACAACTGAAGCAGAATATATTGCAGTGGTAGGTAGTTGCACTCAAGTTTTGTGGATGAAGCAGATGCTAAGAGATATCAAAGTGGAGTATGATGAACCTATCACAATCTTCTGTGACAACTCAAGTGCAATAAATATATCTAAGAATCCGGTGTTGCATTCAAAGACTAAACACATATCCATCAAGTTTCACTTTTTGAGAGAGCAAGTGAACAAGAATGAAGTCAGATTGGAGTTTGTACCTTCCAAGGATCAGATTGCAGACATCTTTACTAAACCTCTACCTAAGGATTCTTTTGAGTATCTCAGGGAGAAGTTAGGGGTTATTGCCCCTCTGGTGATGAACTAAGGTGCACTGAGGTGCATCAGTCTTGTGGATATCATAGTCATAACTTGTGATCCAGATTGATGATGGGGAGCTGCTACTCAGGGGAGCAGCGGGTATGATTCTGAAGTGTTGGAATTGCAAGTATGTGTCCTTTGTCATTGATGTCAAAGGGAGAGAGAAGACATGTGAAAAACAAGTGGTTTCTGATCAAAGGGGGAGCATTAAAGGGAGAGAAGACATGTGAATGGTTGTTGTTGATAGGGGGGTTGTGACAGTGAGAAGTTCTTGTCTTGATGGTTAAAACAGTTTTTCACATCATATGTTGCCATCAATGACAAAGAGAGAGATTGTTGCAAGTATGGGCCTAACTGGTATTGTCATTGATGTCAACATACTCCTATTGCATTAATGATAAGGATTGGATGAGCTGTGAGCTGAGGATATTGAGAAAATTAGTCTCAATCAGGAACAATGAAGAACAGTGATGACAGTAAGGCAAAAGTCCAAGATAGGATGAGGATCAGAGGATGCAAATTAAAGGGTTTGTAGATATACGTCTTAAGGTGATCCAATAGCGATTTCAGAGGTCCGCATGAAGATCTGAAGAAGGTGTGGCCACTCAAGTAAAACTGGTTCGGGTAGGTGTTCAGAGATGACAGAGTGATACAGACAGGTCCGGTGAGATCCAGAAATGCATTATCCTATTCTGTGGATTTGAGGGAGTGTTTAGGAAGTCTTTTTGAAGTATCAACTTGATTGGTTCATGGTTTGGAGGTCCGCAAGCATCTATTCCTTTGTGGCAGTAATGACAGACTGTGTTCTTGAGGTTTCGGATGAAGGGGAGAAGGATTTCTGTAAGAAGATGAAGTGTGGATGTTATTGGTGATTCAGGTAAGCTTGTGGAGGTCTTTGGATCATGTCTAGTTCATGTTGGTGGTCCACATTGAAGTTGGAGCTCACAATTGAGAAATCTTTTGGATGATGGTGTTCTTTCTGAGATTGGCCGACTAGATGAGTTACACATCCTGCGAATGTTCTTGTTGATGTTTGCTGACTTAAATGATCATTCCTAAGTTGATGTATTATATAAATAAGGGATTGCGAAGTCATTTCAAAATGTCCTAATTGAGATGAGAGTGTGGTAGCAAGGAGGAGAGCAAAAGGCAGAGCAAAGGTATTGGGCTTAAATAGAATTGATTCAAGCATGGTGAAGATGCTACTTTCCAGTTCAAGTAGGTGATACTTATTTCTTTGTAGAGAGTGTGTCTCCTGTAGGCAGTGTGCTCGGGCAGTGAGCCCTAATTGGCATGTGCCATTTTGTTCTTTCTATTCTTATAACAGAGAATACAATCTTGAGTTAATCACCCCGTAGTTTTTTCCTTAACTGGGTTTTCCATGTCAAAATCTTGGTGTCTCATGTGTTGATATGTTTATGCTCTTGATTCATTGCATTATGTTTCCATGATTGATTTATTATTATGCTGCTGAATTGCAAAGTGAAGTTAAGTGTTTAATTGAAGAAAGTTTTACACAACTGATTCATCCCCCCTCTCAGTTGTCTTCCCTAAGTCTAACAAAGGTCGTGGCAGTATGATAGATGTGTTGTCCATGATGGCCATGCAAACACCTATTCCCTGAGAAAGGATGGAGTTCATCATAAGTTGAATCCCTTGAAGGAGGTGGAAGAAAAGGTATGTAGTACTTCCAAAATTTGCTTGGTAGATGGTAGGAAATTTTTGGATGGTATGAAGCACTAGCAACTATTCTTCACATTGATTCCTAAGACAAACCAAGAGAAATGTGAAGATGTACCAGCATAAGTCTAAGATTTGTTGGAAGAATTTTAAGACATTGTCTCTAATAATGTAACAAAAGGTTTACCACCGATGAGGAAGATAATTTGCCAAATGGATTTGATACTAGGAGCTAGTTTTCCAAATAAGGTAGCCCATAGAATGACTCCTATAGAGAATGAAGAGTTGAGTAGACAAGTTCACGAGATATTAAGGAAAGGACTGATAAGGGAGAGCCTAAGTCCATGTACAGTACCTACAATACTAGCACCGAAGAAGGATGGATAATGGAGGATGTGTATAGATTCCCAAGCCATCAACAAGATCATGATCAAGTATAGATTCCATTTCCTGGAATATATGACATAATGGATTGCTTGAGTGGAGCCAAGTACTTCACGAAGATAGATTTGAAGAGCGAATATCACCAATTCTGGATCTGAGAAGGAGATGAGTGGAAAGCAACCTTCAAGACAAAAGAGGGATTTTACAAGTGGTTAGTCATGCTATTTGGGCTAACCAATGCACCAAGCACATTCATGCGACTCATGAACTAGGTATTGAAAGAAATTTTTGGAAATTTTTTTATTGTTTATTTAGATGGCATTTCAATATTCAGTAAGTCTTTGAAAGAGCACCTGATGCATGTGTTTGAAGAGTTTTTGAGAAGCTAAGGGAGAAGAAGTTGTTGATCAATATGAAGAAATGCAATTTTGTGAAAAGGAGTTTGTGTACCTTGGATTTTTTGTCTCATTTAGTGGTCTTAAGATGGACCTAGAGAATTGGAGTGCTATCATCGAATGGCCTACTTCAAGGAGTGCTGCAAAAGTAAGGTCTATTCATGGTTTGGAAAGTTTTTATAGGAAGTTCATCAAGAGTTTCAGTAGCATTTGTGCACCCCTAACTGAAATAATGAGAGGAGATAGAAAAGAGTTTAGATGGACGGGGAAGACAAGAATTTTGAGATGCAAAAGAAGAATGTCATGAAGCAACCTATTTTGGCACTTCTAGATTTCAATAAGGTATTTCAGGTAGATTATGATGTTAGTGGTAGTGCTATAGGAGCTTTTTAAGTCAAGAAGGTAGATCTATTTCCTATTTTAGTGAAAAGTTGAATGATGCCAAGAAAAAGTATTATGTCTATGATTAGGAGTTTTATTCTATAGTTCAGGATTTAAATAAATGAAGGCATTATTTATTACCAAAATAATTTACTTTGTGTACTAACCATTAGGCTTTGCAATATCTGAATAGTCAAGGAAACTTAAATTAGAGGCATTTAAAGTTGGTTGAGTTTTTGCAGAGTTATCCTTTTCTTTTGAAGCACGGGAGTGGAAAGTCAAATAGAGTTGCAGATTTCTTAAGTACAAGGAAAAATTTGTTGATAGAGATGAAGATAGAGGTTGTTGGGTTCAATGAACTCAAGAGTTTGTACACTAAAGATCCATACTTTGCAGAGGCCTGGAAAGCTTGTTTGGAGCCTATTACCTTGGATAGGATGAGATGGTTGGATTACATAATATTAAGATTATATATTGTTTAGTTTGAAACCAGTTGTGCATTTCAATTATTTCTATGAGAGAGAACCTGATCAAGGAAAAGCATAATGGAGGGTTAGTAGAGAATTTTGGTCGAGATAAGACCATTGCTCTTGTTAGTGAAAACTATTGTTGTCCATAGTTACACAAGGATGTGAAGAAGTTCGTGCAAAGTTGTAGAGTATGCTAGATGGCCAAGGGAGTTAGTTAGAATACTAGCTTGTATCAACCACTATCTATAGCTGAGAAACCATATGAGGATATCAGCATGGACTTTGTTCTTGGATTGCCAAGAGCACAGAGAGGGCATGATTCTATATTCATGGTGGTTGACAGATTTTTGAAGATGGCACATTTCATTTCATGCCAAAAGACTACTGATGTTATTCATGTTGCAAAGTTATTTTTCAAGGAGGTGGTTAGGCTACATGGTCTTCCAAAGAGCATAGTTTCAGATTGGTATACCAAGTTTTTTCAGTATTTATGGAGGACCTTATAGAAGAAGTTGAAGTTTATCTCTACACATTATCTATAGACTAATGGACAAATAGAGGAAGTGAATCAAAGTTTGGGCAACCTGCTGAGATGCTTAGTAGGAGATAAGCTAAAGGGATGGGATTTGATATTACCATATTAGAGTTTGCATATAAAATTTTTGTCAATAGGAGTACAAGTAAATCCCCATTCCAAATTGTATATGGGAGTAGTCTAAGAAATGCTTCTAAGTTGAGAAAGATAGGAAAGAAGAGTAGTGTTGAGGTCGAAGACTTTGCAGATCACCTGAAGAGATTGCATGAAGAGGTATGACAACACATTAATAAAAATGAATTCTCACTATAGGTTAAGGCATATTAGAAGTTGAAGTTTAAGAAATTCAAGGTTGGTGATGAAGTCATGGTTCACCTAAGGAAAGAAAGGTTCCCAATGGGGACATAATAAGTTGAAGATGAAGAAATTTGGACCATGCAAGATCCTGAAGAAGCATGATTTAATAGGAAATGCATACAAGGTAGAGCTATCGAGTGGAATCTATAGAAACCTAAAAAATGACGTGTTCTCACAAAATCATTTTTGATGTGGTTTATAAGATGTTTCAGTGCCTCTGTAATGTAACTAAATCCGTAAACAATATAATTACTTTTTAATGCAGCAAATAATATTTAGAAATTAATTTACACAACATAAATAAAGCAAAATAATTTGTTGATGCTTTTTAAGGTTTAACTGTACAAATTATGCTTTGCAAAGATTTTTAAAATAGATTGATGAGAAAAGTCTATATCTTCTTCATCAAGAATGGATAGTTGTATAGTAATCTTTGGTCACTTATTTTTTGTGGGTGACGAACTACTTCCTAGCTTTAGCTCTCTTCAATTGAAGTTTTCAATTTAGGATTGAGGTTGATGCTTTGGTGCTAGATTATGTTGGCATAATAGTCATAGTAACAATGGTATTACATTGTTAAATTTGCATTTATAGGTTAGTTTATGCATATTAAATAAATGTTAGTAAATAAATCAATAGTTAGTTTGTTAGTTTGTGGGAGTTACATTCCCGTATGGAAGTTATGTAGGTAGTTATCAAATAGATAAAGGGAAGAGGCTTTTATAAAGCCAATGTAATGTAATGTGAAAATCATCCGAAGACAATAATCTATTATTCTATGTTTTATGTTTATTACCGTGCTTGTGCAATGATGTAAATCTGTGTATGCACACCATTTTTCAATTTGGTATCAGAGCAAACTTCATTCTTGTTCCTGTGAGAAGATGAGTGCTAGGTTGCATAGAGATTCCAAATAGTAATATTATGTTTGAGATGGCAGAGTAAATTCATGTGCTTGCAGCATCAAAAGAAGTACATATGGGTGGTATTGCTCACATAACTAGCACGAGTTGAAAGAGGGTGATGGAGGTATTAGGGTTTAAGCAAGGTGCAGTTATTTAGATTATTGATTCTCATGGCATAGTACTTCGACGTTGCTGATGCAAATACAGCTTTTGATCTCGTTGAAAATCCTTTTATAGATTTTGCTCATGAACTAGTTCGTTATTGAAATGAAGTGCTACCAGGTATAGAGAGGAAAAAGTGCCACTTTGATGATCTAAATTATTCCATTGTAGTGGTCTCTCTATTTTTGTAGGTTTTGGTTAAGCATTATTTTGTGTGCAACCTTTCCTACTCAGGTACTATTCTTCATATATTCATTGCTTTTGAGGAGATTATGTGCACAAAGATTTTAAGATTGAAGAATATTTTAGGTTTTAAAATCAAATCAAAAGAAAGTTTTAGAGAAAGGCAATTATTTGGAAGTGTGAAGGTATAAGGTAAGAAAAAGTTGTTTTTGGTTTCTATTTTGAAGTGGCATGTGAATATTTTAAAGTGGTGGTTAGAAATTCAAAGAGGGATCTTAAATTTTGAGAAAGTGTGATAATTTTGTTATGGTCAAATATAACGAAGGTGGTTGTGAAATTCTAGAGTTTTTATATTTTTATTTGGAGTAATAAGGTAAAAATTGTTGAAGGCTTAATTTGATAAATGTTTAATAATATCTTGGAGATATAAGGTTGATTAGTGTATGGGTCTATCATTGGTTCAAATTGACATTATCATCTTTTAATCATGAATGTACATATGTCAAAGATCACTTATGCTTTTAGGGACATCTTTTCTATTCCTGATGAGGCCTCCAAAGACTCATCCAAGACATCAGTTGGTTAAAGTGTAACAGGGTCATATTGGAGGCTGGTAGCACTGGAGGATGGAGGAATTTTCATCATCTCAAGTTAGCTTCTCACTTTGAGATGATGCTTTGTATGAGAAGCATTTTTGGCTTTAGTTTTTTGCTTTTCTTTGTTGTTGCTGATAGTTTTGAAGAATACATGTTTTGTGAAGATTATGTTTTGGAGACAGGTTTGGGATTTGGTGTTGAGCTCAATATGGATTGTTGTCAAGCGAGCTTTAGAGTATATGATCGAGAATTATACACTTTCGCAGTCACTAGACAATGATAGAGATCTGTCGTATCTCTTAGGGATTGTTGTCGAATAATTCAAGACTCTCATTTGAGAGTTTGGGACTGAGAGCTCAAGAACACAACTCGAAGCTACACCTTTTCGAGGGTCAAGAGACAACTTGATGGAGCCCCACTTGGTTCAATATTTGTTCTTTTAGGAGAAGATCTTCTATAAAATATGTATTCATATTATGTAATCATGTTTGTTGAGTATTTTAGCATTTAGGGGGAGTCCCTCGGTACTATTTTAGGAACAATGTAATAAGGGGGGGAATGTTGGCATAATAGTCATAGTAACAATAGTATTACATTGTTACATTTGCATTTATAGGTTAGTTTATGCATATTAAATAAATGTTAGTAAATAAAGCAATAGTTTGTTTGTTAGTTTGTGGGAGTTACATTCCCATATGGAGGTTATGTAGGTAGTTATCAAATAGTTAAAGGGAAAAGGCTTTTATAAAGCTAATGTAATGCAATGTGAAAATCATCCCAAGACAATAATATATTATTCTATGTTTTATGTTTATTACTGTGTAAATGCAATGATGTAAATCTGTGTATGCACAACATTTTTCAATTGATTATTGGATTCCTCCCATAGCTTTCATTTTTCTTTCTTTGCTCCATCAATTGTATTGTTTATTTACTTTGATAACATCTCCTTTATTTGTATGCAAGTTCATTAACTCCTTTGATGACATCAATCCTCTAATCATTTGTCTTCTTCCTAATGATGCCTCTCCTTATATGTATAAATATTACTTATCATTTTAATTCTTGATCTCTTCTACCATAGAGAATTTGAATAAAGCTAAAATGCATTCACAAGAAATTGGCTAGATGACACTTTTAGCTAGTGGTCTCTCTAGACAATCGGTTTTGCTCACACTCTTTTATTCTATGCATTCTCATATCCCCAAATAAATTTATAAATTCCTTGGCTAACTTCTCCTATCTTTCCTCATTATCTTCTATTCACTCCTCAATTTTTTAGCTCATTGTCTCAATGTATATCTCAATTTTAGTGTGTCAATATTAATGCTTATTATCAACAAACTTTATAGTTGAGATGACCCTATACAAGCAACATCGTAAAAGTCTTATAACAATAAGGGATCCTACAATAATTTCATGAAATAACTAATAGACCAAGGGCTATGTATAGTTGAAAAGTAATACTTGTATTTGTTTAACATAAGTTAGTGGGCCCATAACTCATAGGCCCTAGGATCATTTTCACATCTTAAACTTCAGAAATCATGGTGTTGTTTAGGTGAAATGCAACAATACTTATATAAGGTATGAAACCAAAATTGTTATCTTAACATTTGCCATGGGGACATGTGAAATTTTACAATGGGAGAGACAACCTCTAATTTTTATTTTGATATGGAAGTTCAATGAGAATTATATTTATATAAACCTAATATATACAAATTAAATGATTTTTTTAGCTAGCAATAGTTTGTTTGTTGTTCTATTTTTGCTTAAGATGATTTATTTGAATTCTTTGTACCATCTTTATTGTACTTTGTTATTGGACTTGATCAACCCAATAACCTTGTATGAGTTTTTGCATTTCAACTGGTGAATATTGTTGTTGTTCAATTCCTTTGAAGATTAGCATCAACTGTGCGTAGTTGTGGAATAACTTGGCAAAGTATGGTTTGATTTTATCTCTTTTCATGAAGTGTTGAATTGTGCATGTGCATCAATGGTCAAACTCACTCATTTCAGATAATTTTAGAAATTCATGTTCATTTCTTTTAAATTTCATTAATCATCATCATCAACTGCAAATATTGATTCATAATAAGTAAAACATAGTAAATATGCAGACATTCGTAGATACATGAACATCTTATGCATATTTGAACAAATCACATGTAAGATTGAAAATATCATGCAAATACTTGGAAATAATGATAGGAATCATGAAAATATCAGCTTATAGGCACAATATCTAAAAGAATTTAAGGCGTGGAAGCAAAATCTAGTGTAGATTAGTTCAAATTCAAGCAAATTCAGAAGAACTAATCAATGTTGCATACATCAAAATGAACAATCTTAATCAGAGTGAAGATCAGCATGAATACACATAAATATATGCACATTCTGATCAAAGTTTGTAGGATTTAACATCATTTGTTGGGATTTATGTAGAATAGGTGAAATAGAGAAAATATTTGCATATCTAGATACAAATTACATCAAATTTCATGCATAAGGCCCCAAACTGATTAACAACAATTCACATCAAACTACTAAGATATTATCAGAAGATCATGACCTGATCAACAAAGACTTGGAATCATTAATTCATCTTGAATTAATCATATTCTTCAAGAAAATAAAGGTATGTTTTGTGAATTTTTATCATTGTTAATATGACTAACAATCGTATCAATAGCCTCCTCCTAAGAACTTAAAGTAGCTACACAATCTTTAGGGTAAGCTCCAGGGTGATCCCACAATACTGGGTTACACTTTTTGGCCAAAGTTGACATTTAAATGAACATTTTGAAAAGAATATTCACTTTTGGACACCTATAGTTACTAAATCGTGAGGAATTTGAAGATGATGTAAACTAATGATTTGTCACATTTTGTCTGTAGATTCTAAATATATTTTTTAAATTATTTTTGGAATCAAATTGTATTTCCTTTTCCATCTCTTTCAATAACTAGTTTCTAATAGTAAACACCATTTTTAAAGAGTGACGTGTATTGTGTAAAACATAACTTTTTTTCTATGAAGGATAAAATTCTATTTTTTTTGAATTTAGATTTTTAACTACAATATCTAGAGGATGCATTTGGTTTCATAATATTTTATTAAATATTTTTCTTTTAATTAACTTTTGAAGTCAAACCAATTATAATTTAGATGTATAGGTGTACTGTGTAAACCATAACTTTTTTGTATGTATCAGAATTTAATTTTTCTTTGGAATAAGGACATCAATACCTAGAGGACACGTATTTTTTAGAATTTTTTTTATATTTTCCTATTTTTTCGTATGTATGAAACAAAGACTTTGATGTTTATTAAAAAGCCTACATTCACAAGAAATAAAAAATGAATATAAAAATCAAATTAAATATATTTAAAATTATACTTTTTGGGAAGCCTATAATAAGGACTACATACTTACAAAACATAAAATTTTAAATGAATTCATTTGATCCCCCAAAAGGTAAATCAAAAGTGGTTTTTTATTAGCATTTTGATAGGTGTAGAGGAGATTCCATGACAGGTATGGTTTAAAACTAGTAGGGTTCTATTCAAGGGGGTTTGATCAAATCCTATTCAATTACAATCCTTTAAATGGAACCTTTCAAGGCTTAAATCATTATATTTTATAAAAATAAATGATTTCAAGAAAAATTAGGATGTCCCAGAAAGTGTAACCCATTATTGTCACAGCACCCTCCAAGCAATTCAATTCTTTATCGCACAACTCGTAGACAAATGCCAACCATTTTCTCACCTCCTTTGCAAAGCTGTAACATTTCAATGGGATTGCACCTATCAACAAGCTTTTAATAAACTCAAGGAATCTCTTGCATCACCTCTTGTCCTTATGCCACCCACTTCAAGAAGGCCTCTTTTGTTATATATTTTTGTGACATCAATAGCTCTAATTGGGGGCACTTCTAGTGCAACATGACATGACACAAGAAAAGAAATCTGAGTGATGTATTATATTAGGTGTACTTTAGTGGGATATAAGCTAAATTACACCAATAGAATGACCCCGCCTCATAGTTGTCTTCAGTTCTTAGAAACACATAAATTATATGCTCAATCATAAAACCAAGATCATTTCAAAAGTTGATCCACTTATGTATTTTCTATCAAAAGCTACTCTCATTGCATGTATGGCCAAATGGGTGATGATTTTAAGCGAGATTGATATCGAGTATGTGGATAGAAAATAAATCAAAGGACAAGTAATAGTTGATCAACTTGCGGAAGCACCTATAACAGTAGATCATCCATTCATCTCAATGTTCCCAGATGAAGTTGTACTTTCTCTCACTGAGCATACACAATGAGAATTATACTTTGATGTGTCTCATACTCAACATGTCTCATAATAATTATACTTTGCAAGGATTTTTAAAATAGATTGATGAGAAAAGTCTATATCTTCTTCATCAAGAATGGATAGTTGTATACTAATCTTTGGTCACCTTTTTTTCGTGGGTGCCAAACTACTTCCTAGCTTTAGCTCTCTTCAATTGAATTTTTCAATTTAGGATTGAGGTTGATGCTTTGGTGCTAGATTATTGGTTTTGTCCCATAGCTTTCATTTTTCTTTATTTGCTCCATCAATTGTATTGCTTATTTACTTTGATAATGTGTCCTTTATTTGGATGCAAGTTCATTAACTTCTTTGATGACATCAATCCTCTAATCATTTGTCTTCTTCCTAATGATGCCTCTCATTGTATGTATAAATATTACATATAATTCTAATTCTTGATCTCTTCTACCATAGAGAACTTGAATAAAGCTAAAATTCCTTCACAAGAGATTGGGTAGATGCCACTTCTAGCTAGTGGTCTCTCTAGACACTTGGTTTTGCTCACACTCTTTTATTCTATGCATTCTCATATCCCAAATAAATTTATAAATTCCTTGGCTGACTTCTCCTATCTTTCCTCATTATCTTTTATTCACTTCTCAATTTGTTAGCTCATTATCTCAATGTATATCTCAATTTTAGTGTGTCAATATTAATGCTTATTATCAACAAACTTTATAGTTGAGATGACCCTATACAAGCAACATCATAAAAGTCTTATAACAATAAGGGATCCTACAATAATTTCATGAAATAACTAATAGACCAAGGGGTAAATGCACAAAGATGAGTCCACTTAAGGTGGAAGTTTCAGACTTAGAAAAAAACCCAAGTTCGAGTAAACCAAAACGGGATCCCATTTTTTATGAAATGGGATCCTATTATGCTTTGGAATCCTAAGCCAAAAACAGGATCCCATTTTCTTGAAATGGGATCTCATTTCATAAAGGTTAAAATATTAACCTTTTATGAAACAGGACCCCATTTCATAAAGGTTAAAATATTAACCTTTTATGAAACATACCATGTTTCATAAAGGTTAAAATATTAACTTTTTATGAAACGAGACCCCGTTTCAAAATGGGATCCCGTTTCATAAAATTTGAATTTTTGACCCCATTTTTGCTATGGGTTTTGGGTCAGAAAAAAGGCTTGGGAACCCAACCCTTGGCTTTGGACTTGGTTTGACCTACAAGTTGAAGGTCCTATCAATGTCACAACAAAATAGTGACTTTGGGCATATGTTTGAAGGCCTTTTTTACAGAATTTTTTGACGAAATTAAAACCCATTATAGATGAGACAGTGTAGATTCTAAATATGTAATTTTTTTTACAACTAGATTATTTTTCTATTTTTCAATTAATTTCTGATGAAACAGGTCCATAAACTTGAATTATCAGGGTTTTTTAATATTTTAATAACTTTTATTCAAAATATTTTTTTGTAAAAAAAATTGTACAAAAACGTACTTCAGACAATTCTTTTCAATTTGAAAATTCTTTTTTTCAAAAAATGATAAGTTTAAGTCATCTTATGCGTGATGTACACGATGATTTTTTAAAACACCAAAAATAGCCAATAAAAATTAACATTAAAAAAATTCAATAAAAAATTACAAAAAAATATGGAAAACATGCTTCAGTGAGCTACGAATCTTTTCCCAAAAGGATTTAAAAAAATATGTTTATTTAGGTCAAAATATGGATGACGTACACGTGCATGGTATAGTAAAAAAAAGTGACTTTTAAATAGTGGTTTTTAGAAACACCTAGTAAAAATCAATTTGTATCATCTGGGTATTAAAAAAATTATATATTGAGAAACTAGACTCTGAGTACTACATTTCATATTTACTGACTTTTTTCAAGATTCTACCTTTAAGTGCTTCAAATTTTTAGGTCAAATGTGAAATTCTAAAAATCAGGGAAAACACTTCCACTTTTTGGCCAAAAAGTTGACTCAACTTCTTGCACACACCCCAAGGGCTATGTATAGTTGAAAAGTAATACTTGTATTTGTTTAACATAAGTTAGTGGGCCCATAACTCATAGTCCCTAGGATCATTTTCACATCTAAAACTTCAGAAACTATGGTGTTGTTTAGGTGAAATGCAACAATACTTATATAAGATATGAAACCAAAATGATTATCTTAACATTTGCCACGTGGACATGTGAAATTTTAAAGGGGGAGAGACAACCTCTAATTTTTCTTTTGATATGGAAGTTCAATGAGAATTATATTTGTATAAACCTATTATAAACAAATTAAATGATTTTTTACCCAGTAATAGTTTGTTTGTTGTTCTATTTTTGCTTAATATGATTTATTTGAATACTTTGTACCATCTTTATTGTACTTTGTTATTGGACTTGATCAATCCAATAACCTTGTACGCATTATTGCATTTCAATTGGTGAATATTGTTGTTGTTCAATTCCCTTGAAGATTAGCATCAACTGTGCGTAGTTGTGGAATAACTTGGCAAAGTATGGTCTAATTTTATCTCTTTTCATGAAGTGTTGAATTGTGCATGCGGATCAATGGTCAAAACTCACTCATTTCAGATAATTTTAGAAATTCATGTTCATTTCTTTTAAATTTCATTAATCATCATCAATAACTGCAAATATTGATACATAATAAGTAAAACATAGTAAATATGCAGACATCCGTAGATACATGAACATCTTATGCATATTTGAACAAATCACATGTAAGATTGAAAATATCAAGCAAATACTTGGAAATAATGATAGGAATCATGAAAATATCAGCTTATAGGCACAATATTTAAAAGAATTTAAGGTGTAGAAGCAAAATCTAGTGTAGATTAGTTCAAATTCAAGCAAATTTAGAAGAACTAATCAAAGTTGCATACATCAGCATGAACAATCTTAATCAGAGTGAATATCAACATGAATACACATAAATATATGCACATTCTGATCAGAGTTTGTAGGATTTAACATCATTTGTTGAGTTTTATGTAGACCAAGTGAAACAGAGCAAATATCTGCATAACCAGATACAAATTACATCGAATTTCATGCGTAAGGCCCCAAACTGATTAACAACAATTCACATCAGATTACTGAGATATTATCAAAAGATCATGACCTAATCAACAAAGACTTGGAATCATTAATTCATCTTGAATTAATCGTATTCTTCAAGAAGATTAAGGTATGTTTTGTGAATTTTTATCATGTTTAATATGACTAACAATTGTATCAACAACATCCTCCTAAGAACTTAAAGTAGCTACAAATCTTCAGGGTAAGCTCCAGGGTGATCTCAAAATACTAGGTTACGCTTTTTGGCCAAAGTTGACATTGAAATGAACATTTTGAAAAAAATCTTCACTTTTGGACACCTCTAGTTGCTAAATCGTGAGGAATTTGAAGATGTTGTAAACTAATGATTTGTCACATTTTGTCTGTAGATTCTAAATATATTTTTCTAATTTTTTTTTGGAATCAAATTGTATTTCCTTTTCCATCTCCTTCAATAACTAGTTTCCAATAGTAAACACCAATTTTAAAGAGTGACATGTACTGTGTAAAACATAACTTTTTTTCTATTAAGGATAATTTTTTTTTTTTTTTAAAGTTATATTTTTAACTACAATATCTAGAGGATGCATTTGGTTTCATATTGTTTTATTGAATATTTTTAGTTTAATTAACTTTTGAAGTCAAACCAATTACAATTTAGATTTATAGGTGTACTATGTAAACCATAACTTTTTTGTATGTATCAAAATTCAATTTTTTTTTGTTGGAATAAGGACACCAATACCTAGAGGACACGTATTTTTTACAATTTTTTTCCTATATTTTCATATTTTTTCGTATGTATGAAACAAAGACCTTGATGTTCATTAAAAACCCTACATTCAGAAGAAATAAAAATGAATATAAAAATCAAATTAAATATATTTAAAATTATACTTTTTGAGAAGCTTCTAAAAAGGACTACGTACTTACAAAACATAAAATTTTAAATGAATTCATTTTATCCCCCAAAAGGTAAATCAAAAGTGGTTTTTTATGAGCATTTTGATAGGTGTATAGGAGACTCCATGACACGTATGGTTTAAAACTAGTGGGTTCTATCCAAGGGGGTTTGATCTAAGGGGGTTTAATAAAACCTTATTCAATTACAATCCTTTAAATGGAACTTTTCAAGGCTTAAATCATTATATTTTATAAAAATAAATGATTTCAGCAAAAATTAGGATGTCCCAGAAAGTGTAACCCATTATTGTGGCAGCACCCTCTAAAAACTTCAATGCTTTATCGCACAAATCGTAAACAAATGCCAACCATTTTCTCACCTCCTTTGCAAAGCTGTAACATTGCAATGGGATTCCGCCTATCAACAAGCTTTTAATAAACTCAAGGAATATCTTGCATCTCCTCTTGTCCTCATGCCACCAACTTCAGGAAGGCCTCTTTTGTTATATATTTTTGCGACATTAGTAGCTCTAATTAGGGGCACTTCTAGTGCAACATGACATGACATAGGAAAACAAATCTAAGCTATTTATTATATTAGGTGTACTTTAGTGGGATTTGAGATAAATTACACCAATAGAATGACCCAACCTTATAGTTGTCTGCAGTTCTTAGAAACACAAAAATTATATGCTCAATCATAAAACCAAGATCATTTCAAATGTTGATCCACTTAAGTATTTTCTATGAAAAGCTACTCTCACTAGATGTATGGCCAAATGGGAGATGATCTTAAGTGAGTTTGATATCAAGTATGTAGATAGAAAATAAATCAAAGGACATGTAATAGCTTATCAACTTGCGGAAGCACCTATAAAAGTAGATCATCCATTCATCTCAAAGTTCCCAGATGAAGCTGTACTTTCTCTCAATGAGCATACATAATGAGAATTATACTTTGATGTGTCTCATACTCAACATGTCTCATAATAATTATGCTTTACAAGGATTTTTAAAATAGATTGATGAGAAAAGTCTATATCTTCTTCATCAAGAATGGATAGTTGTATAGTAATCTTTCGTGACCTTTTTTTCATGGGTGACAAACTACTTCCTAGCTTTAGCTCTCTGCAATTAAATTTTTCAATTTAGGATTGAGGTTGATGCTTTGGTGCTAGATTATTGGTTTCGTCCCATAGCTTTCATTTTTCTTTCTTTGCTCCATTAATTGTATTGTTTATTTACTTTGATAATGTGTCCTTTATTTGGATACAAGTTCATTAACTCCTTTGATGACATCAATCCTCTAATCGTTTGTCTTCTTCCTAATGATGCCTCTCCTTGTATTTATAAATATTACTTATCATTCTAATTCTTGATCTCTTCTACCATAGAGAACTTGAATAAAGCTAAAATTCCTTCACAAGAGATTGGGTAGTTGGCACTTCTAGCTAGTGGTCTCTCTAGACACTTGGTTTTTCTCACACTCTTTTATTCTATGCATTCTAATATCCCAAATAAATTTGTAAATTCCTTGGCTAACTTATCCTATCTTTCCTCATTATCTTTTATTATCTCCTCAATTTGTTACTTCATTATCTCAAAGTATATCTCAATTTTAGTGTGTCAATATTAATGCTTATTATCAACAAACTTTATAGTTGAGATGACCCTATACAAGCAACATCATAAAAGTCTTATAACAATAAGGGATCCTACAATAATTTCACGAAATAACTAATAGCCGAGGGGCTATGTATAGTTGAAAAGTAATACTTGTATTTGTTTAACATAAGTTAGTGGGCCCATAACTCATAGGCCCTAGGATCATTTTCACATCTTAAACTTCAGAAACTATGGTGTTGTTTAGGTGAAATGCAACAAAATTTATATAAGATATGAAACTAAAATGATTATCTTAACATTTGCCATGGGGACATGTGAAATTTTATAGGGGGAGAGACAACCTCTAATTTTTCTTTTGATATGGAAGTTCAATGAGAATTATATTTTTATAAACCTATTATATACAAATTTAATGATTTTTTTAGCTAGTAATAGTTTGTTTGTTGTTCTATTTTTGCTTAAGATGATTTGTTTGAATTCTTTGTACCATCTTTATTGTACTTTGTTATTGGACTTGATCAACCCAATAACCTTGTATGCATTTTTGCATTTCAATTGGTGAATATTGTTGTTCAATTCCTTTGAAGATTAGCATCAACTGTGCGAAGTTGTGGAATAACTCGGAAAAGTATGGTATGATTTTATCTCTTTTCATGAAGTGTTGAATTGTGCATGTGGATCAATGGTCAAAACTCACTCATTTCAAATAATTTTAAAAATTCATGTTCATTTCTTTTAAATTTCATTAATCATCATCATCATCTACAAATATTGATACATAATAAGTAAAACATAGTAAATATGTAGACATTCGTAGATACATGAACATCTTATGCATATTTGAACAAATCACATGTAAGATTGAAAATATCATGCAAATACTTAGAAATAATGATATGAATCATGAAAAAATTAGTTTACAAGCACAATATTTAAAAGAATTTAAGGCGCAGAAGCAAAAATTGAGTGTAGATTAGTTCAAATTCAAGCAAATTTAGAAGAACTAATCAAAGTTGCATACATTAGCATGAACAATCTTAATCAGAGTGAAGATCAACATGAATACACATAAATATATGCACATTCTAATCAGAGTTTGTAGGATTTAACATCATTTGTTGAGATTTATCTAGAATAGGTGAAACAAAGCAAATATCTACATATCCGGATACAAATTACATCGAATTTCATGCGTAAGGCCCCAAACTGATTAACAATAATTCACATCAAACTATTGAGATATTATCAAAAGATCATGACCTAATCAACAAAGACTTGGAATCATTAATTCATCTTGAATTAATCGTATTCTTCAAGAAGATAAAGGTATGTTTTGTGAATTTTTATCATTGTTAATATGACTAACAATCGTATCAACAGCCTCATCATAAGAACTTAAAGCAGCTACACAATCTTCATGGTAAGCTCCAGGGTGATCCCATAATACTGGGTTACACTTTTTGGCCAAAGTTGACATTGAAATGAACATTTTGAAAAAAATCTTCACTTTCGGATACCTATAGTTGCTAAATCGCAAGGAATTTGAAGATGACATAAACTAATGATTTGTCACATTTTGTTTGTAGATTCTAAATATATTTTAAAATTTTTTTTTTGATTCAAATTGTATTTCCTTTTCCATCCTCTTCAAAAACTAGTTTCTAACAATAAACACCATTTTTAAAGAGTGACATGTACTGTGTAAGACATAACTTTTTTTCTTTGAAGGATAAAATTCTTTCTTTTTTGAATTTAGATTTTTAACTACAATATCTAGAGGATGCATTTGGTTTCATAATGTTTTATTGAATATTTTTCTTTTAATTAACTTTTGAAGTCAAACCAATTACAATTTAGATGTATAGTTGTACTGTGTAAACCATAACTTTTTTGTATTTATTACAATTCAATTTTTTTTGTTGGAATAAGGACATCAATACCTAGATGACACGTATTTTTTAGATTTTTTGTTTATATTTTCCTATTTTTTCGTATGTATGAAACAAAGACCTTGATGTTTATTAAAAAACATACATTCACAAGAAATAAAAAATGAATATAAAAATCAAATTAAATATATTTAAAATTATACTTTTTCAGAAGCTTATAATAAGGACTACATACTTACAAAACATAAAATTTTAAATGAATTCATTTGATCTCCCAAAAGGTAAATCAAAAGTGATTTTTTATCATCATTTTGATAGACGTAGAGGAGACTCCATGATAGGTATTGTTTAAAACTAGCAGGGTTCTATCCAAAGGGGTTTGATCTAAGGGGTTTTGATCTAAGGGGGTTTGATCAAACCCTATTCAATTACAATCCTTTAAATGCAACCTTTCAAGGCTTAAATCATTATATTTTATAAAAATAAATGATTTCAGCAAAAATCAGGATGTCCCAGAAAGTGTAACCCATTATTGTGGCAGCACCCTCTAAAAACTTCAACGCTTTATCGCACAAATCGTAAACAAATGCCAACCATTTTCTCACCTCCTTTGCAAAGCTGTAACATTGCAATGGGATTTCGCCTGTCAACAAGCTTTTAATAAACTCAAGGAATATCTTGCATCCCCTCTTGTCCTCATGCCACCAACTTCAGGAAGGCCTCTTTTGTTATATATTTTTGCGACATCAGTAGCTCTAATTAGGGGCACTTCTAGTGCAACATGACATGACATAGGAAAACAAATCTAAGCTATTTATTATATTAGGTGTACTTTAGTGGGATTCGAGATAAATTACACCAATAGAATGACCCTACCTTATAGTTGTCTGTAGTTCTTAGAAACACAAAAATTATATGCTCAATCATAAAACCAAGATCATTTCAAAAGTTGATCCACTTAAGTATTTGCTATGAAAAGCTACTCTCACTGGATGTATGGCCAAATGGGTGATGATCTTAAGAGAGTTTGATATCGAGTATGTGGATAGAAAATAAATTGAAGGACAAGTAATAGCTGATCAACTTGCGGAAGCACCTAAAAAAGTAGATCATCCATTCATCTCAAAGTTCCTAGATGAAGCTGTACTTTCTCTCATTGAGCATACACAATGAGAATTATACTTTGATGTGTCTCATACTGAGCATGTCTCATAATAATTATGCTTTGCAAGGGTTTTTAAAATAGATTGATGAGAAAAGTCTATATCTTCTTCATCAAGACTGGATAGTTGTATAGTAATCTTTGGTCACCTTTTTTTCATGGCTCACAAACTACTTCCTAGCTTTAGCTCTGTTCAATTGAATTTTTCAATTTAGGATTGAGGTTGATGCTTTGGTGCTAGATTATTGGTTTCATTCCATAGATTTCATTTTTCTTTCTTTGCTCCATCAATTGTATTGTTTATTTACTTTGATAATGTCTCCTTTATTTGGATGCAAGTTCATTAACTCCTTTGATTACATCAATCCTCTAATCATTTGTCTTCTTCTTAATGATGCCTCTCCTTGTATGTATAAATATTACTTATCATTCTAATTCTTGATCTCTTCTACCATAGAGAACTTGAATAAAGCTAAAATTCCTTCACAAGAGATTGGGTAGATGACACTTCCAGCTAGTGGTCTCTCTAGACACTTGGTTTTGCTCACACTCTTTTATTCTATGCATTCTCATATCCCAAATAAATTTGTAAATTCCTTGGCTAACTTATCCTATCTTTCCTCATTATCTTTTATTATCTCCTCAATTTGTTACTTCATTATCTCAAAGTATATCTCAATTTTAGTGTGTCAATATTAATGCTTATTATCAACAAACTTTCTAGTTGAGATGACCCTATACAAGCAACATCATAAAAGTCTTATAACAATAAGGGATCCTACAATAATTTCATGAAATAACTAATAAACCAAGGTCTATATATAGTTGAAATGTAATACTTGTATTTGTTTAGCATAAGTTACATTGTGGGCCCATAACTCATAGGCCCTAGGATCATTTTCACATCTTGAACTTCAGAAAATATGGTGTTGTTTAGGTGAAATGCGACAATACTTATATAAGATATGAAACCAAAATGATTATCTTAACATTTGCCATGGGGACATGTGAAATTTTATAGGGGGAGAGACAAGCTCTAATTTTTCTTTTGATATGGAAGTTCAATGAGAATTATATTCAAGTATAAACCTATTATATACAAATTTAATGATTTTTTTAGCTAGTAATAGTTTGTTTGTTGTTCCATTTTTTCTTAAGATGAGTTATTTGAATTCTTTGTACCATCTTTATTCTACTTTGTTATTGGACTTGATCAACCCAATAACCTTGTACGCATTTTTGTAGAGGGCTGAGATACAGATTAGGTATTATAAACACCTTGTTGACAGTAACAAACCAATTTACGTTTGAGTCCTTCTTAGATTTAGACTTGTCCCAAAACTTTATTTGAGTGATTGGGAAATTATATAAAAACTGATGTATTTGTTTATATTCAATTGTATTAGGTATATGAAAAGAAGATATTCATGTAGTCTTGAATGAATGACTATCATATTTGAATGTATTTTGAGTATATGGTACTTAATGATGAGTGACTACATAGTATGGGATATGCATGTCATTCACTAGGTAAGTGCTATGTGATCATATGATAATACTTTTGTCTATTTTATGTTGAAGTGACACCTAAAATATTGAAATATTTGTATTAAGATAAGGTTACACATGAATGACCAAATCTAAAGGATTATTTGATAGGAGATTTAGTGTATACACTTGTATTATCTTCTCAAGTATAAATTCATGATCTATTTCATGTGAAAATGTACTTATAGTTATAATCATGTTATTAATCAATAAAGTATTTCTATGGGATTTAATTATGGTTTCAATTAAAATAGAAGAGTTATTGAAAATATCTAAAATTTGAGAAATATAATTATAGATGAAGTTAAATGAAATAGACTCATTGTGATATTGATAGTGTTACATACACACTTACTTGACTAATTATTTTTTGATGAATTATATTGTAGACTTAACTTGAGCTATTGATGACAACAACTGATTTACAGGGGGAGAAATGTTACGAGACTTTTTCCCCAAAATGGAAAAGAAAGCTATTTTATGAATAATCCTTTAAATTATAAGAGGATAAAGTCTATTGAATCTTTTATAGTTAAAAGGAAATGGAAAAAATAAAGGATATCATGATCCTTTGGTTAAAATGGAGATACATAAAGAATATTTATAAAAACCCTTTTTAAAAGGGATGAATTATTATGTTTATTAAATAATTATTAATGATAACCTTTATGAAAGGGTGTGATGGTTTAAAAACCACCGCATAAAAGGTTATGTAAGGCATTTATGTGAGAGTTGGAAAGAACATGGAGATCACTCAAGGAAGAAGAAGGTGGTTTTTTGTGGTCTATGGGCATTAGAGAAGGGGCACACAATGTGTGTCCAACTCGGGGTAAGGTGTACACAGGATGGTTCTGGCCAGGGCTTGTGTGCACTTGTATTGAACATTTGTTCAATTGGACATGGCTCTAGAGCACTTGTGTTGAGCATGATATGTTATGTTCTAAATAAGAATTATTCCTCCTAGAGTGTGCTATAGCCATAATGAAGACCAAGGCTGCTGAAATCTTCCTAGAGTGAGAGTGGCTGATCCAAGTGTTTAGTGATTCAAATAAGTACTTAACTTGGTGTTAATAAAAAGATATTAAAATTATTATAAGAATGGGTTTTGATGTTAATTTGATTATGTGATTATGTTATCTAATTTATTTTGTTAATGATTTACTTTAGAGTTCTTATTAAATTAACACATGTTGTAGTTTACCTTTGTTATTTACACATCATTTAACATTCTATAATATCTTAACTCTAGTATTAACTATAATAAATCCACTACTAATACTTTAAAAAAAAATAGATAGGTGATAAATCACCTATACTGTATTAATTAAGCATAATTACAAAGTTCATAAGATGGAGAACCAGAACTATGTCATCTGGTTGAAAGAAAAAAAAATGTAATTACAAAGTCCATAATTTGGAGAACCAAGAATATGTCATCTTGTTGAAATAAAACAAAACAAACCCACATACAATAGGGAGAAGAGTGGAAATAGACCAAAAAGAAAAAAACCTGATAAGGGACATCCCCATAGCTAGATAGATTAATCTAATTAGAATTGTGGTTCTCCTATGGAGGCGGTAGAGGAAAAGGGAGGGTAAAAGCAGGAGTACTTGACTCCTTGAAGGGCCAAGAGCTAAGTCAAAAGTGTGGTGACACAAAAAACATACTACGTTAAACACCTCTTTTGCCCTGTCCAAGCCCATCAGGGAGTTGGAATCTATGAGTGTTGAGGGGATGATTGAATGCATTGGCACAATCTAGCCCGAGGCCTCACTAGAGGCCCATGTACACGCAAATAGCATGGTGTAAATTTTGCAATAGCCAGTGATCAAAACACCTTCAATAGAAGCTAAGTCTTTCTGGTATTTGTAGACGATCAGAGCTGAACACCATCTATCAACATTAAAAAAGGAAGGGTGAACCAAACCAAAGCTAATGGAGCGAGTGTATTCCTGGTCCTACATCAGATAAAAATGTTAGAAATAAACATTGAAGCAATCTTTGATCCCTTGATCTATCAATCTTCCTACTGGAATAATTAGTAGCCAAGAACACAATGGATGACGAATTCCACACTGTCGCACTCCACTTCAAAAATTTGACGAAGAAAGACCATGTTCATGGCTCAGGTTCACCATCCAAAGGGGGGAGGAAAACACGTAGATTCAAAATCCAGAGAGCCATGATTTACACGCAAGAAATGAAGGCGCCAATAGAAAAGAAAGCATATACAATTTGAAATGAATTATATGAAAACCACATTATATAGGAAAAGGTGTGTCACCTAATCAATAAGGTTGGCTAAAAGTGTGTGCCCGGGGGCTAGGGGGCAATGTGGTCGTAGGCATGTTGTCTGCTAGGAAGGCAATTTGATGCAAGCCTAAGGTCCAAGATTGAGCCTATAAACTGAGAACTCTAGAAGTAAATGTTCATGCATGTTGTTGCCGATTGAAGATCCTTATGAAATTGTGGAGAGATGAAAAAAATGACATTGTGTCTAATATGCAAAGAAAGTCATTAAATATGGGATACAAAGGCCAACGACAAGTTGATCGTCACTATCTTGAGATTAATCCCACCTAACCAATTTAAGGCAATGGTCCTAGAGATTGGACGTCCCTTAATGGATGTTAAGAACACTCGAACCTTCCAAATATTCTATAAATGGAAGGATTTACCTCGTTAAGATTTGTAGGCCCTATGTACTGGATGATCATCCTCAATTAGTTGATGCATACACATTGATCTTTACAGAGATGATGTGGCATAAATGTGGAATCTGACTCCTCCTGATCTATTTCCATGTTGGCATGGAAGTCTGCAACTCTATTACCCTCCTAATAGAAGTGTCCTATTTGATAGTTAGCAAACAATCTTAACAACTCCAATGCTTGCTGTAAAAAATAGTCTAAGTACCAATTCTGCATTCCCCCTTTTTTAAGACCATCAATAATGATCAAAGAGTCTCCCTCAATCCAAATGTTAGAAACTTTGTATGTTAATTCCATCTTGATACCATTAAGGAGATCTAAGGATTCTGTTTGGTTGTTAGATCTTGGGGGATTTTCATAGCCTGCACCACCACTAGATGACCTCTTGGATCCCTAATAACACAACCAATACTAACAGGCCTGGGTTGCCCTTGCACACACCATCAAAATTCAGTTTGAGAAAGGGCTCTAGGGGTGGCAACCATTTGATCAATGATCTATCCACCTTTGTAGAAGTAGTTATGTGCTTGGTGTGGGGGTGCATCAGAATCAATAAATTCTAATTCTTTAATAGTTGGTTGTCCCAGTTAGTGAATTTAGAGTTAAGGGAAGAACCATTTCTTACTCTAGAGTTGACTGCTTAAACTATTGCCTATGAAATATTCTCAATCACTATATGTAGGGGTTGCTTAGCCTTTCTAAAGATCCTAAAATTCATTTCTTTCCTTGGAATACCCCAAATAATGATGGATAGACAAATCTCCCATAAGCAAGCGAAAGTAGAATCTTGGTGGAGAGAAGGCCAATATTTGAACAAGTCCACCAAAGAATAGGGAAAAGGGATGCTCCAATTGAGAATCCTCATACACCATCCCCAACATTCACAACTGAAGGGGCAATGTAGGAAAAGATGATTTAGATCTTCATCATGATCCCCACACAATACACACCTAAGGTTTGAAATGATTCCAAATTTCTGAAGTCTAGCCCGAATTAAAATTCTATTGTGGATTGCTATCCATGCAAAAGTGTCATCTTTTGGAAGGGTATTAGCATTCCAACATAGCTTGGAAGGCCAATCTAAAGAGGCTGAAGAAGAGCAACACCTATAACCTTGCTTGACTGAGTACTTACCTAAGGGGTCCTTTGTCCATATTAATTCATCCAGCTTATGTGTAAGAAAGACTTTTCTTTTTGCTAAAAGTTTAGACAAAATGGATTTTTGGATCTTTGGAAAGTTACAATTTGAAAAGCTCTTCCATTGGATCTCTCCTTGGAAGGAGCAATGATTTAGATCCCAATAATCTTTAACCTTTGATCCCCATTTTTTAAAAGAAATGTCTGAGCCTCCTGGAGATTCATTCTAGAAGAGAGTTTTGGATGTCCATTACGTGAATCATCCCAAAAATTTGCTTTGTGGCCATCAAGAACAATCCATGATAGATGTTGACCTATCATACCTCTGTTTTTGATGATGAAATTCCATATGCTGAACCTCTTAAAGGATTTTTAATAGAAAAGACTCTCTCTCTCTCTCTCTCTCTCTCTCTCTCTCTCTCTCTCTCTCTCTCTCTCTCTCTCTCCCAACTATCAAGATATTTTTCTTGCATTAACTTTACCCATCTTGATTTGGGTCTTGTGTAAATGTTCCATCCCAATTTAGCTCCCAAAGCTTGATTTTGCAGTCTAAGATTGAGAATATCTACCCCTCCTATACTCTTTGGTTGACATACTTTATCCCATGCCAACAGATGAATCTTCCTTTTATATGTTGTTCCCTACCATAAAAATTGTCTTGATAATTTCTTCACCTTCCTAATCACTCCTTTAGGCACTTTAAGAGCTGGGAACATGTAAATAGGGATACAAACAATACAAATTTAATTAGTCTAATTCTTCCTGCTAATGTGAGCCATTTCCCACACCACCAACCAATATTTTTATAATATTTTGTAATTTTGAGACCAAATCTTAGATTTATAGGAGCCTCTAAACATTAGAACCCCCAAGTAGCTGCTAGGAAGAGTTGCAATGCTAAAATTCAAAAGTTTGATAATGTGCTTTTGCATCACTAGTTCTGTGTGAAAGAAGAAGACCTTGGATCTAGAAAAGTTAATCTCCTATCCAAACACTGAGAAATACAAATTGATGGTATCTTTAAAAGCTTTAGCCTCATCCACTAAAGTGAGCCCAAATAAAATAGTATCATATCTACAACCCTTTCCAAATCCTTTTAACATTAGCATCCTTGATTGGCCAAGTGAAGGCTTCGGCCATTAGAATAAATAGGTAAGGAGAAATTGGGTCTCCTTTCCTAAGCCCCCTTGAGGTCTAAAAATAATTTGTTTGAACTCCATTAATTAAAATTGTGCAAGAAGTACCTGAAATGCATGCCTCCACCCATTTACACCACTATCAAGAAAAGCCAAACTTGGATAAGATGTCTAAGAGGAAGCCCTAATCTACTTTGTCATAGGCTTTAGCTAGATCCAGTTTAACAATCATAGATCACCATTTGTTGGACTAAATTGAGTGTAGGAGTTGATGCATCACTATGGCCCCTTCTGCTATATCTCTACCTAGAACAAAACCACCTTTCTCTACTAAAATGAGGGAAGGGATAATCGATGATAGTCTCATGTTCATGGCTTTTGTAATTATCTTATATATCATGTCGCACAAAGAAAGAGGCCTGAAATCTTCAAAGGAAGATGACGTCTTTACCTTGGGGATTAAGATGATGGTTATTCTCTTGAATTCTTTTAGAATGTTCTTATTTTTTCAAGCTTCTTCCACTACAAGGAATACTTCCCTATCCAAAATATCACAACAAGCTTGAAAAATGGAACCTGTGAAACCGTCCGGGCCAGAAGCTTTCTCTCTCGGTATGGCAAAAACTACAACTTTGATTTCTTCCATGGTAAAAGCTTTCATTAATGAGGGATTATGTGCCTCATTCACTAATTTGGGAATGTTAAAGCCTGACGTTGAGTGCCTCATACTTCATGTCCATTACTCTCTGAAAGAAGATTTTTAAAGAAGGAATGAGCTTCCACTTGGATTTCATTAGGTTTGAAGTAAAGTCAACATCATTTTTCCTTATGCAATTGATACAGTTATGGGCTCTCCTAATCTTGGTAGAGATGTGAAAGAACTTGGTGTTCTTAGCGCCCTCCTTAAGCCATGTTTCCCTTGATCTCTGGTGCCAAATTTTTTTCCCTTGATCTTCTAGCTCTGCTTTCAACTTATTTTCTCTCAAAAAAGAATCGTTATTCATACCATGATGAAGAATGTGTTGAGTGAGGGCTTCCATTTCTATCTTGATTCATAGTTTTTCTAAGAAAATGTTCTTAAGGTGGATTTGATTGATTGGAACTTGATGTGATTCAATCTCTACTCCAACTGGAACAATGTTGAACCCTATATAAAAGGAGCTACATTCCACCAATCTTTAATCTGGGAGAGGAAAGAAGAATCTCTGTGTAGAGGAAAACTAATGCATTGTAGACTTAAATAAAATTCAGGGGTAAACCTATCTGAATAGTCCACTCTATCATTGCATTCCTACATTGAATTATTGACCAAGGAGCATAAGCTTATGATGATGCCCGCACTATATATGCCTTCAAGACTCATTTCTATCCTAAACTAACTCATACAAACTTATTCTAATCAACTTAATTTACTAAAGTTCACAGAAATAAAAGAACAACAAAAATAGTTAAAAACTTAGTTGCTATAGGTGCCTTCAGCATAAGCTGAAGATAACTATTTTCAACAGAGAATTGCAGAATTAACTCAAAATATACATAATGATAAAAGAATTGACACTAACCTCCGAAGGACTTTAAATATGCATTCTATGCAAGAATCATAACTACTCGAAATAGTAATCAAGATATATTAATTATTCCACAATGTAACTTTATGAAATAACATGAAACAATGTTAACTACAAATGCATGAATAAATAAGGGAAAATACAAAGTGAGAATTAGTACATTGAGTGGCCAGCTCAGGGAACTATCTCACTTGATCTGGAAACTAAATCTACTTCAGATTCTCAAAACACATAGTTGTATTCACTTCATATTAGAAACAAAATCCTCCCAGATTGTATTCAATAATACATGTTTTTATCTTCCAACATAAAAATAGAGTAACTATTGAGCAACTGTAAAATTAAAGTATTTTGGAAAAGAAAAACCTCTTCTAACTAACTTCCCATCGAACTCATCCCTTCTAACTTATACAAAAATAGAAGAGTACAATGTAACTAACAACTAACTTGATCATCAATTCATCCCTAGGTATTAGGGTATAGGTTTTGAGATCAATTTATTATTCTAACTGAAACAAAGGAGGCAGAGTCCTGCTCAAACATAAATTCCTATTCAACGGCTTATGAATGAAAATACATAAGCTACGATTAGAGTCCTAGAACAAGTCTTCTTCTCCTGGTATTTATTCTTCCATGATGATCACGTTCAGCTTAAGTTTGCACCTAATTGTGACTTCCTTCAATGCTATGTCTTGCAATGTGCTGCAAATTCTTCTCTCCTTATGCTACCAATCTTGTTGTTGCATAGGGTTAATTCATAAAACATATACATACAAAATAGACTTCATAATTAATACACAAAATCCCATTTATATACATACATACTTATGTTTAACTCATGCATTTGACAAATATCATCACCACATTTCACATTGGCATATTATGTTCAAGGTTTGCAGAATATATATAAAAGATAGCATACTATGGTAGTAATGTCTTAGGAAAGTATCTGAAATAGAATAGATATAAAGTCTGAAAGAATGAGAAAATAGCATAAAAGAAGTCAACATTTGGACCCATCATTTCCCCCCAACTTGGACTTTTGCTTGTCCTCAAGAAAAATATTCAATAAAACACCTAGGGGAAAAGGTTATAATGTGAAGTTATCTACCTCAAACCCATATCTTCTCTGACCCCCTTTCCCTATTTGAGATAGAACCCATTGTAACATGCAAATTTCTCCAATCTGATCAATTCAGCATGCCTGCACTCATCACCTCTTCCTCCTATTGGATAAAGAAGAATATGAGGGTGATAAGTAAGGGGTAGCCATTCCACTCCTTTTCGCTCTGAGATATGGATGTACTTGTGCAATCTCTCAAACAAATAATATCTGACTTGAAGATCACCAACATAGATCAGAGGATTCCACTCTATATCTTCATCCATCAAATAATTGTGCAGACAGTATTCACACAGTTGATCTTGTTCTTCCAAACTAACTCCTTCAAATAGCTAAAAGAAATCATTTCTTGAATAGATGGAAATGAACTGATTATTGATAAATCTATTGAATTGAAAACTAAGAAGCTTTTCTTCGAGAAATAAGGCATACACTTTTGGTGGAGGTCTGCATTCTATAATTTGAATTCCCCTTTCAACTAACTTTGTTAGCTTCCCCTCCAACCTTTTCAACTCAGCATTTTTACTGTCTAATGATGTATTAAAAATTTGTTTCTCCTTTTCCCAATTTTCTTTTTCTTGTTTGAATTCATCATTGAACTTCGTCAATTCAAAGCCCATAGATAGAACAGTGAGGCATGTAGGAGGTCTTATTACAAGAGGCTGCAAGATTGGAGCTTCTTTTTCCTCATTTTCTATTTCACTCTCAATCACTTGTGCTAAGAGATCCATGTTAGAGCCATGACCATATGTCTGAATCTTTGTCTCCAATTATTTTATTCTTATCTCTTTCTCCCTATCTTTCTCCTCATACTGCTTCACTTGTTCTTCTAATTGTTTAATTCTGTCGAGGGTTTCCTGAAGTTCTTGCTTCATATTTCTATCTTCTAACAACTCCTTTTCTTGTTCAAAATCAAAACCTTCATCCTTACTTTTAGTAACATTAAAAACTTCTCTAATAGGGCTGCTTGGAACTATTTTTCCCATTTTTTGTGCAATGAAAATATTCTCTGAATCAGAGCTAGAGGATGAAGAAACATACCTTCTGTATTTGGCAGGTACACTAGCATCAGTAGGAGTATTACCAGGGACATTTTCTTCTGTCTCTGAAGCTGTGTCCAACAATGTTGGATCTTGTTGTTGTTGTACTTCCTCCTTTTCTGCTTCCCCTTGTCCCTTATCAACTCTTCTTCCTACATTCTACCTCCTCAATCTTCCTGAATGCCTAGGTGTGACAGTTTCTGGTTTATCCTCTCTTTTTCTGACTTCTCCTCTTCTTGCTTTCCCATGTACCCTTCTCTTTCTCAATGTCCTTATGCTTCTCTACATTCTTCTTACTCTTCTTCTTCTTAGAAGAAGTAGAAGCATCACTTATCATGGTTTCCCTCATGGGTTTAGGGTTAGGAATTGGGGTTTCTTCTATTGTCACTGGCCTAGTTTCTGGAGGAATTTCTTCTTGCGGCTCTTAGATCGCTCAGATTTAGCTTTAGGATCAACTTCTGGTTCAACCTTTGGTGTTGGATCTGGTTCTTCATTAGGTTCAACCTCCTATTGAGGCTCATCTACTTCTAGCAATTTAGAAATATCTTTGCATTGTTTAAAAGCATCTCAGCTAACTTGTGGGTGCTGGATTCTCAAACTTCTTTTGACCAGTAGAGCTACCAGACAATGATGACACAATGTAGTCTCTGTTTATCTTTTATGATACTCAAATGACATTCTTTTCAACATATTGTATAGATAATTGGGAACATTAACCAGTTTTTCATAGCGTAGGTGATTCAACAATTTAAAGTGTGTAGTATACAATAGGTTATGCCTACCATCACAAGTGATATATTTGATAATATATGAAGCACATTTCCCCCAGAAGAAAGGAAGGGATAATCTTTTTGTACCTTGTGTGGTCCACTCCAGGTTCTCACCATGCTCCCAAAATTCCTCCCTTGCTGATGCTGCATTAGCACGGGCTAGATACTCAGACCTTGTTTGTGGTAAACTGGTGACTTGGGAAATAGATGTTTTAGAGGCATCCACAACTAATCCCCTCACTATCGCTTCATCATACTGCAGAGTAACTGCAAAATCCCTTGCCATATCATTGTCATAC
Organism: Cunninghamia lanceolata; assembly: GCA_027924645.1. Taxonomy (NCBI): domain Eukaryota; kingdom Viridiplantae; phylum Streptophyta; class Pinopsida; order Cupressales; family Cupressaceae; genus Cunninghamia; species Cunninghamia lanceolata. Next base: position 327,458 of record BSBN01000593.1, read on the forward strand.
TCTATTAACTTGAGAAAATAGTCTAACCACCCCACTCTAGTAAAGAGTGGGAGAACCAATACATCTTCCAATATCTCCTTGTGTGCCAATGGTTCTCTTCTGATTACATCACACCCCCATTGGACCTGTATTCTGCACTCCTATCACTTCTCAATTCTGCCTAGTTTCAATTTTACCACCTTAGAAAACTACCTGTCAATACCTTCACCCCCCAAATGTAGCTTTAAAGAAATGTTAAATTCAGCTCACTCACAGGAATATACCAAGCTCACAATTCAAGGTAGGTTAATTTATCATAGAAAATGGCATAGGAAAACCTCAACAATAGCTTAAAGAAAATTTGAGAAAAAAAAAAACTTAAAACTGACCATATACCTTCCCCCCAACTGAAAGGTGAAGTGACCACACTTCATGAATGAATGTGCAGGGATGAAAGAGTAATGATTACATGAAAAGGGATGATATATTTCCACATGCATAAGATAGACACTTAGTAATAATGAATATAAATAGAAACTTTGAAGACAATCATTAAAAGGTTACCTTATGTGCATTGATTATGAAGAGCATGGAGCAGATCACCTTGGAAAAAGAGATCAGGATGTTGGCATGAGCGAAGTGATATGAATAGAGTAGATGGGACGGTGGTAGGTATGTCAAAATTTATTCGAGTTGAAAGGTCATAAAAGTTGGTGTAACAACTAATGAATACAATTTGAACAAACATGCCGCAACCGTTGGATTATGAAAGGTGAATGAAGCACGTGGAGTAGTAAGGAAATGCGCATGAAGAAGAATGAAATGTGTGCCAAATGGATGAAAACCTCCACAGACACTCGTTGCTACAAGCACCCATAGCACAGGTCCCAACTGACTGTGTGCATAAATAGGAAACTAGGGCCCAACTGCAATAGGTCCCTATGAAATGTGAAAAATAGGTCCCTTTGAAATTGACAGTGGTCATCATGTACAATGTGTTGTGTGTGCATGTGATTTAAAGCAAAGAAAATTATGTTTCAGCAATAGAGGTTGAGTATTGCAAGTCAACCTCTGCATCACTGGACAGTGTTGGTGGATCAGTATCTGAAGGTGTATCATCTGGTGTTACCTCATCATCATTAGGAGTGTCAGGAGGACCATACTGAGCAGCTAGAGAGACAAGAAAGTCATCCCTCTGTAGTGGCTTCTTATACAATTTTAGGCCATGCCCATTTATTAGCAGTGAAAACTGAACTGCATCAATAGTCTACAATTGAACTGTACCATTAGGAAAGACTTGCTTGATGTCATATGGGACTAACCAATGTGACTAAAGCTTGCCCTTAAAGTCCTTATATATTGAATCATAAAGGAGTGCCCAGTCACCTGCAGTGAATTCTTGTCTTGGTGTACTTATCATGTCATTTTTCTCTCTGTTTCTGTATGACCTCAGTATGATGAATAGCCTTTAACCTAATTTCATCTAAAGCATTCAAATGTTGTAGCCTTTCTTGTTGTGCAGTGGTCAAATCCATTCCTAGTTCCACTATTGTCCTCAGTGTTTTATGTTCAAATTGTATAGGCAAGATTACTATCTTGCCATAGACCAACTCATAAGGTGTAAACCCTATAGTTGTCTTCCAGGTTGTTCTGTATGCCCAAACAGTTGTAGGGATCCTAGAAACCCAATCTCTTCTTTGAAGTTGTACTATCTTTGTCAAGATGTTCTCAATCTCCCTATTTGTGACTTCCACCTGACCATTGGCTTGAGGATGATAGGGAGTAGATTTCTTATGTTTGATCTAATATCCCTCAACCAATTTGGTGATTAAATCAGATGTAAATTATGGTCCTTGGTCAGTTACTATCTCTCTTGGAACACCATACCTAGTGAAGATGTCTTCATACATGAATTTGGCCACATTGCCATCTTTGGAAAACTACAATGACTTCACTTCAACCCATTTAGTTAAGTAGTTTGTACATACCAGGATATATTCTTTGTTGTTGGATGTAGGAGATATAGGACCCATAAAATCCAATCCCCATTTGTTAAAAGGAGGGCTAATGAGATTTGTGGTTGCAAGGGCATTTCATCACTTCTTGTAGGCCTCCCCATTCTCTGACATCTATTAAAGCTCCTAGTGTACTTGACAACATATTTGTGAAGTGTTGGCTAGTAAGACCCTATTGTTAATATTTTGAAGGTTGTCCTCTTAACTGCAAAGTGTCCCCCACAAGGCTCATCATGGCAGGCCTTCAATATATCAAACACTTCGTCCTCTATGATACATCTACACATAATATTATCTAACCCAGTGTAAAATAGAAATCCATAAATCCATAAGGAAAACATTTGTGAACTAGCTGCCTCTTCTCCCTTGGAGAGAAGTATCCTAGAATCTGCCCTGTAACCAAATAATTGGCTATATCTACATACCATGGAGTGTGTATGGTGAGAGAAAATAGATGCTTATCAGGAAAAGAATCATCAACCACTCCTTCTGAAGACTGTGTAGGTAGTCTAGACAAAAAATCAGCAACTACATTGGCCTTGCCTAGTTTGTCAACAATTGTAATATCAAACTCATGTAACAACAATAACCATCTTACAAGTTTGCCACCCACTATTAGTTTATTCATCAAATATTTGATGGTTGCATGATATGTATGTATGAAAACCTTATAACCAGTTATGTAGTGCCTAAATTTATTAATTGCATAAACAACTGCCAACATATGTTTCCTTGTCACAGTGTAGTTTAATTCAGCTCCTTGCAGATTCTTACTTACATAGTATATGGCATACTTCTTGTTTCCTTCTTGTTGACCTAGGACTACCCCAATTGCAAAATTAGATGCATCTGTATGGATGTGAAAAGGTAGTGACCAATTCAGATCTCAGAGAATAGGGGCTTGTGTCAAGGATGTTTTTAGCTTTTCAAAAGAGATCTAAAAATCTGATGTCCATTCAAATTCACTGTCCTTGGTCAGTAGATTAAACAGAGGGGCAACAATATTGCTAAAATCTTGAATGAACCTCCTGTAATATCCTGCATGGCCCAAGAAGCTCCTTACATCCTTCTATTTTTTGTGGAATAGGCAGGGTAGATATGATCTCAATCTTCTTTGGGTCAACTTCGATGCCTGCACTTGAGATGAAATGTCCCAAGACTATTCCTTGTGTCATCATCAGAAAACACTTTTCATTACTCAAAGAGAGGTTGTGCTCTATACATATTTTCAATACTTTCTCCAAATTGTGTAAGGCTTCATCATATGTGTCACCATATGTGGTGAAGTCATCCATATAAATATCCATACTATCATGGGCAAATAAGAGAAAATACTAAGGACTACTCTTTGAAATGTAGCTAGAATGTTGCACAAACCAAAGGGTAAGACAAAGTATGCATATGTCCCCTAAGGGCAAGTAAACATTGTCTTATCCTGATCCTCTAGAGAAATCTTAATCTAGTTATAACCACTAAAACCATCAAGAAAGGAAAAATATTTCTTGTCTACTAAAGAGTCAAGAACTTGGTCAATAAATGGCAATGGAAAGTGATCCTTCCTGATAGCAGTATTCAGTTCCCTATAATCATTTGCCACCTTTCTTGGGTACTATGGCCAATGGTGAAACCCATTCACTATCTGAAATGGGGTATATAAAGCTTGCATCTAGAAGCTTTTGAAGCTCAGCTTTCACAATCTCTCTGAGGGCAGGGTTCATGCGCCTTTGCTACTACCTGATAGGTCTATAACCATCATCAATGTATATCTTGTGTATGCATAAGGCAGGATCAATGCCTTTCATGTCACTATAATCCCAGACGAATGCTGCTGAGTGTGTATGCAATATTTCATGCAGGGATTGCTTTTGTTCATTAGTCAAGGTATTATTAATGTTCAACATCTTACCTAGCTTGATTTCTACTTGTTTGGACAGTTCTTGCACAAAAGATAAATAAAGGCTAGGTAATACAAGTAAGCATTGTTGAGGTAATAATGCATGGAAGATTTGGGAGACTTCTTCTAATGAAGTGCGGGGTATTATGCTGCTCAAAGGGTCTTGTAAGAAAGATAAGCAGTCTTGCTACTGTGGGTGCCTCCCATAATTGTTTTGTATAACATGAGCAATTAATTCTTCTTCATCTGGAATATTTTGTAAAGGGTTGTTTCAATAGTTATCAGGGTTTGTAGGGAATAGGTGTCCTTATCCTCCAGGCTAGGCCAAATGGTCTACTCAAGCTAATGGTATGGCTGGGCTGGTGGATATAAAACCAATTTCTTGGTCACTGTCCCATTGGATATGATCATGTTACCAGACCTACAACATATAAATGCATCAGCAGTGGCAAGCCATGGTCTACCTAGTATAAGAGGATAACTTGCAAGATTAACCTTTGGCTACAAAACTATGAAATCCGTAGGGTATTCCCAAGAATCTAATGCAATGACCAAATCTTTTATGACTCCTTCAGGTTTGACTATAGACCTATCAGCTAATTGCAAGACTGTCTGAGTAGGCCTAAGGTTGTTCAATTGGAGTGTCTACAATGTCTCCTTGGTCATGACATTAATTGCAGCTCCTAGATCTATCAAAGTATTCTTAATCAGAGTCCCATTGATCTTTACATCCACCACTGGACTACCTGGATCTATGTATTTGGGAACAGTTATATTACCCAACATGATATCAGCAAGATTACCTAAAACATGTACTATTTGAGGGTCTACTCTCTTCCTTCCTGGTTTCTTTACGCAAAGACCCCTAATAGTTTTAGTGTAGATAGGAATATCCTTGATGGCTTGGATTAAGGGAATCTTGATTCTTATATCTTTTAGCTGGCTAAGAAGGACAGTATTTGTTTGGGCTGTTTGTTTTTGTATGGCCAAGCGCTCAGGGAAAGGAGGAGACTTCTGTTGCAAGGTAGTTTGGGCATCTTGGGTTGATTCAAGTTCCAAAGGTGGTTTATCTGTGACTTCCTCAGTGGGTTCTTCATCTTCAAGCTTTGTAATTTGGAGAGATGAAGACCCTACAAGTTGCTTCCCTGATCTAAGATGAACATTACTCACTTCCACCCCATAGGTGGGATATTGCATTACCTCGTTAGTATAAGCTTGTTGAACAGGCTTGTTTTTAGGGTTAGGTCCAGATTGGGCAAGGGTTTGGGTAGGTCTAGGAGGTGGATTTTGAGGTGTTGATGGCAGAATTATGGTTAGCTATTGTGGCTGAGGTGGAATCATAGGTTGCTGAAATTATGCATTTTTCTGCCATTGTTGGCCCTTGTTCCACTGAGGCTGCCATTGTTGCTGTTGAGTAGGCCACTAGGGATTATAGTTGGGACTTTGAAAATTTTGTTGAGGCCATGAGTTTGGCTATTGTTGGTTCCAACCAGCTTGTGGAGTAGGCCATTAAGGAGTAGGCCATTAGGGGTTTTGCCATGCATTTGGGTTACTAGGCCATTGTTGAGCATTCCAAGTAGAGAAGTTCTGATTTACAGTAGGAAAGGGAGAATTAAAACTGTGGATTAGAGGGCATACCTTGCCTTTGATGCCAAGGTCTTCTCTAGGCTATAAATAATAGTTGTCCATCTTCTCCTTTAAATGGTTGCAATTCTGGCCTTTCAATCTTTTCTCGTTGGATACCGGCCACCCTTTTACATTTACAACTGACCTTCCTCTGTCTACAGCTAGGGCAACACTCAATAAGCATTGTGTCTGCCTCTTCTTGTTTCTTCTTGATATGAAGAGTGTCCAGCTATGTAGCCATATGGCTAATAATGTCCTCCTTCATGGTCGTCAATAGGTTACTAATCTCCACTCTTGAAACTCCATTAGTTGCCTTGCCTGTGATGGCTGCTCTTTCTCCCCTTGGTTTTCTAGAAAATGTTCTAGAATAATTTCTGCAGGCTCTATAGACATCTTCAAAAGGAAGTTGAGATATATCCCCCATTCCAATGAGATTGAGGACATCCATGCAGTCATCATTAACTCCTCTAAAAATGACCAGCTTCAATGATTCTTCAAACAATCTATTTTGAGTGTTTTTCTTCAAGGCAAACTGGAATCTTTCCACATAGTCTTCTAGTGGTTCATCCTCTTTCTATGAAATCCTGAAGATGTCATCTCTTCTCCTATCATGTCCTCTACAGTAGTCTTTATATTTTTCCAGGAACTTTGTCTTTATGGTATCCCAATCTAGAATTGCATCTTTCCCCAACCCCATAAACCATCTTAAAGCAGCATCTTTTAGTGTGGTAGGGAATAGCTTGAGTCTATAAGGATTAGTGGTGTAGTCATAACTCCTACACAAGACATCAAACTCGAATAGGAAAGTGTCAGGATCTTCGATCACCAAGCCATAGAAAATAGGCAATGCAGAAGGTGGTATATTTTTTAGAGTAGAAGCCCGTGCTTGGTTTGGGATAGGGAATAAAAATGTTTCTTGTCCTAGAGGATCCTCTATTGCAACTTCTGCCATGGTTCTAAAGGTCCCTTTTGTGGCTATGGAGGAAGTTGATGGAGATGTAGGTGTAGACACCCAAATTTGTCCCAACTTTGTCAATGTCTTGCAACACCTTGTCAAAAACATTATCCTAGACATCATGTAACATTTTGTCCTAAATCCCACTCTCAATCCCATTTATCCATTAGCTAATTAATTAAATAAATTTTATTTATTTAATTAATATCCCAATCATATCCTAATCCCACTTAGCCAATTAATTAAATAAATTTTATTTATTTAATTAATTTCACATTCATAATCCCACTTTCTAATTAATTAAATAAATTTTATTTATTTAATTAATTTCCACATCATATCCTAATCCCACTATCCCATTAATTAAATAAATTTTATTTATTTAATTAATATCCAACTCATATCCCAACTAATTCAAATATTTTATTTGAATTAAGTTCTCATTATAAGCCGACTTTCCAATTAATTAAATAAATTTTATTTATTTAATTAATTTATCTTATCATTTAGCCGACATGTGTGCCTCTTTCATTTAAAAAAAGATAAGTGGTACTATAGCCTTTTATTTAATATCTTTTATATGTAGTACTTTTTTATGTACACAAGCACACATGAGCCCTATTCTCCCTCCACTTGTCAAATGACTACAACTCCCTTGAAGAGTGGGATAACCGAATCAATCCTAGCCGTCCACCTCAATCAATTAACTTTTTAATCTCAACCATCCATTTGAACCAAGCCTTTTCTATAAATCAAACCCCTCACAAGCCATTAGCATGCATTGAGCTTCAAGTACTATTATTCTGCCAAATTATCATTAGCATGCATTGATCCTCAAGTATCCACATGCTGTTGAAATATCATTAGAGCCTTTGCATCCTTCATCTATGATTCATTTTATCATCTTCATCTTAATGTTATGCTACAGAAATGAGCACCCAACATTCTTCCAACAATAATCCTTCAAAATCTTGCATGCTCATGCGAGGTGGAGAAGAGCAATGGAGATAAATTGAGCATAGCATGGAGATTGGTTTGCATTTACATTTGTTATTTTGATTTTCATGTTGTCTTGTGCTTCATTGTGCATTGCTAGGGTTTTTATCATTGTTGTTTATTCATTTGCCCTGATTTGCAATTTTACCCTAACTACATTTGGCACGCCCGGTGGGACTCACTTCGCTTGATCTTTTTTGCAGGTTTTTGTAGTAAAAATTTGCATTCATATAACCCCCATTGTTGAGTTTTGTAGGTTTAATTAACTTTTTGTTGCAGATCTGCTATTTTTTTCGACAAAACCCTAGGTTTAAAGATTTTATCATATCTTCCAAACGGCTATGAATTTTTCTACAAGATTTTAGCAGAAGTTTGTCCATGATATAAGGAGGCTATAGCAGAAAATTTTTTGGTTTATTACAATTTTTGCGGGATTTATCACGTTTTTATGTTTTTTCATAAAATCACAATTTTGGACGGAAATCAGAGAATTTTTCAGAAATTTTTATATTTCTGGAAAGCTCTTAAAATTATAATGGGGGTCTCTATTTTGCAGATTTAATTTAGACGTCGTTTATAGTGCGAAAAAATTAGATCTTTGCCGACTGTACCATTTCCATAAATCCGCATTTCTGGGTGCAAATCAGGGAATTTTTCTGATTTCTTTACATTTTCGAAAAGCTGTCTAAAAATTAATGGCGGTCTCTTCTTTGATTTTTTAATTTTCGAATCAAAAATCTATCGAAATAATCAAATCTAATTCGGCTATGCATCTAAAATTACAATTTTTCTTGCCTGATGAGCCTATTTTTTTTATGCCTGTATTATAATATCATTTTTTTTTTGTAGGTGATCATAAGGAGCTGGAGTAGCATTGACATCAACATCTACAACAACTTGGAAAGCAAAAATAATCAGGTGCAATCATTTCATCTCTTATCTTCTAATCTTGTTTGCAAACACATTTAGATTTTTGGCTTAAAACGAACAACTTGTTTGCAAATTCACATCAAAAAATTGGGCTAAACTAAACCATTGTCTTTCATCACATTTGAATTTGGGCTTTAAAACAAATAAGTGCTTGCATTGTCTTCCACACATTAAACTTCTAAGGTTAATGAACCCCATGCGAGTGTGACTAAGTAAATGTGTATGCTCTCTCCTCGCGTCCCAACATGAACTTGGAGATCAAAAACATTTACTTGTGTTGCTTTTATTTAGCCTTAGAGAGGCCTGCCTTGGTATCCACCCCAAGGGAACGACCTCAAGCGGTACTTTCATCCGGTCCGCTATAAAAATCAGAGGATAAGGCGAAAGCCAAGTCTAACCGGTATTAGCGCTCACCATACAGTGCTAACTTGAAAGGAGGTGTACCTTTGTGTATATTAAAACTCTTAGTAGGGTTAGTTAAAGTCTTAAGTGGCTTGCTGGATGCTCGTGGGGTGCCGGTCCCCTGGATTTTCACTAGAACCTCCTTGTGATAGTGGCCTTGCCTTAACTAGGACTTGTTGAAGTGTCTTCACGTGCTTGCGTAACCATCATCACATTCTTTCAAACTAACAACTTGCTTATGTGTCTTGCGTGAGTGATTCATGTGTGTATATGCATAATCATTTGTTTGAATATTGCCACATCAAGCTCTAAACACCCAAACACATAAAGACAATTCATCCTACACTTTATTCCAACAACATCCAAACCCAATCACTTTCATCCCAAACATAGCCAAGTCATCCAAACATTCCACATCATCATCCAAATCCCTAAACAAGCACTTGCTAAAAGGACTTAAAACTAACACTTGGTGACAACATGTCTACACTAGAGGACCCAGAAATTAAATTCCAAATATTCCTCCAAAATCTTTATCAAGGATCACAACCCCTAAACCAAGATGCCATTGAAATATTACAATTCTTCATCCAAAAAGCTCAATCCCACGTAAGCCAATCACCTCAACTGCAACACTTCATAGCCCAAGTCCAACACCTCTTAGCCACTAGTCAAGCTCAACAAGTACATCAATCCTCAGCCACTTCATACCAACCTAATCCACTTCATAGCCACATGTCATATCTATCCACTTCCTATCAACCTAATCCACCTATCCACCAAGTCAATGCCACATCAACCTATGAATATCCACCTCAAGCTTATCCAATCCCTCATGCCACCATGCCAATGCACTACCAAGCCCATCCACAAAGCAATCAAGTGATATTACAAGAACAACATCCAAGTCCCAATGGCTCTTTGTACATAAATCAAGTAAGTCCAAGTACACCTTTTCAACAAGACCACCAAGCACCATTGATAGACCTAAGTCCACCTTTACAACAAGAAGCACATCCAAGTCTAAGTGGTCCCTTGTACATAAATCAAAGCCTAAATTATCCTATGCAAGATCTAATAACCTTTGACAAGGGAGATACCGATCTAGAGTGGCCACCACCATCCAATCACATGCCAACACATGAGCCAACAAGTCCTATCCCAACACCACCATGTGATCCCATTCCTAGTCCATTGATCCCTCCATCTTCCAAACCACCAAGCCCTCCATTACCTTCATCACCATGTCATTCTAATCCTTCACCAAAGGATGTGGCTGAGAGAGTTTTACAAAGGATGCTTGAAGCAAAACTCATTGAACTTCCTGAAGTCAACCCATGTGAAGAAAGTCCATATGATGAACATGATTATTGTGCATACCATAGGACCAAAGGCCATAATACAAATCAATGCCCAATATTTGTCCCAATTGTTTACAAGGTGTACCTACCTATAATGAGAAATCATGCCACATCATTCAAATCCCATATGTCACCCCCATCTAATCCAAATCCTAATCCATCCAATCCAATTAGCCCTCAACCTAATCCTAATCATAAGCCTACAACACCATCTACTATTATCATCCATCCATTATATTGTCCATCCACTCATACCCTTGCGAAGGATGTGATCCATTGGCTACTAGCTAGGAATAAACTACCTCTATGTCAAACACCCATTCATGATCCTACCAATGAACTTCCAAAGGTCATGTCTAATCCTATAATCCCATCATGTGGTCCATCTATCTTTGAGCCTATCCAAGAACCTTCCATTAACATACCTAGCCCTTCAAGCTCATCATGTGACCTACAAGCCATCAAGCCTCTTCAAGAGTCTCCTATTATGAATCTAAGTCAAGAGTCATCATGTTCTCATGTTCTTGACCAAGAGCCTTCCACTTCCATTCAAGCAACCCAAGAGGTATGTCAAAGGTTTAATCCTAAGCATGTGGAAACATTAATCCCTAGTCCAACTCAAGATCAAAACACTTTCATGCAACCCATCCATAACATTTACCTTCTTTATGATCAAGATGATATCTATGAAGAAGCTATCCATGAGCACCTTGATCCTATCCATAATCCTATATCTATCCATGAGCAAGATATCCACATTGCTCCTAGTCATCCGCTATCTAGCCCTATCCATAATAAGCAAACATCCACTTGTCATGTTGAGACACTTGTCCCCCAAGTAAGCATAAAAGATCAAACAAATAACTTGGATCCTAGTGAACACAATGCTAATCAAGATCCTAATGATCCTCCTTCCACATCCACCATCGATTCCACTTCAAGTCCACCATCATGTCCTATTGGTCTATCCACCCTTATACATGAGTGTTCTTCCTTAGGACAACAACGACCTTTATCCACTTCACCTTCATCCAGTAATGAACTCAAGTCTAGTGTTCAAACCACACCAAGTCCTATACTCCATCACATACTCCAAAACATGAACTACAAAGGTAAAGGCCTAGGTCTTTATGAACAAGGTATTTTGGAGCCAAACCATGTTAAGATCCCTCCATGCTCATATGGCCTTGGATACACATCCTAAGGTAAACAAGGCCAAGATGTTGGTAATCCCTTCATGTATCCTAAATCTCCTACTTTCCATCACAAACCACATCATGTTCCCAAAACATATGTTTCCATTCCACCTCTATCATCCTATAAATATCAAAAGCATGAGACCATACACCTTCCGCCATCCACTTTACCTCCACTTTTACCAACTCCAAATATCCCTCCATCCACTTTGCCACCATTGCTTCCAACAACTAACATACCTATCATTCATAAGTATCCTTACATCCCTAATCATGACCAACAAAAGCACACATCGTTTAAGCATAAAGCTTCCAATCATTTCATCCACTCCACCCACCCCATGGGATTTAAAAGCAAAAATTTTGATGCCTCTACTTATAAAGCTAAAAATCCTACCAAAAGTCCTAAAGGTCTTCATACCTTAGGACATAAAGAATCAAACTCAAAGCAAAGTTCATCTAAATAGCTATCCAAGCCCATACCTCCAAAAGCAAAGCCCAAAAGCAAAATGGTTTGGGTTCCTAAGCAAATAGCTAGCAAGTCAAATGAGGCATCCTCATCCACATCTCAAGAATCCCAACCACCTATATCCATCCAAAAGACTACTTCCATCCAAAACTTCCATTCCCTTCAAATATCCCACAAGCAAAGAAAAAGCACTAAAAATACTATATCTATGTGGGTTCCTAAATCACTTCATCAACCATCTTCTAAGAAAACATCCCCATTGCTTCCTGCACCGCCATCTCATCAAAAGCTTCAATGTTTATCATGGTGTGTGCAACCGTTGGTCATGGTTCCCTTCCACTCCACAGCACCTCCACATAACTACATCTCCCCATCCTTCATCTATTATCCTACAAATCTTCTCCATCACCTTCCTATGGTCCATGCTTTTGCATAAGCCTTTTATCCATCTATCCTTGCATGAACCTTCCATAATCAACATCATAATCTACTATCCACCTAATCCATCTCCCAACCATGCAATCCCTTATCAACATCTATGAGCATAATGACATGGTCCATGCGAAGACATCCTCTATCTCTAATGGGACACTATCAACCTTCATAGAACTAGACACTGGAGTCCCTCCTATCCATTACCATGGTGAAAACCTGGCAAACAGGCGCCATGTGTAATTGTCATCCCATCAAAAAGAAAAAAAGAAAAAAAAAAGTAAAAAAAAAAAAGTCAAAATAGTAAAGAGAAATCTTTTCGTCCAATGGTGAAAACCTGGTAAACAGGCGCCTTGGATAAGTACCATGATGAAAACCTAGCAAATAGGCATCATGTGTAGGTTGATCTTCTATGTCACTTACACTTGGGGGCACATTGTCTCATCCAACCTATCCATTTCCCAACTATCTATCCCATTATATCATTTTCCATCCTATCCTATCCTACCTTTACCATACCATCCTACCATCCTTAGCCATTACATAAACATGCCTATCCTATTGAATCCATTTATCCATCCTCCCGCCTTTTGATTTTGATGAAGACATAGGGGCAAAATGTTGAAACATGTTTGGATATTTCTTGGCATACCTTCTTTCCAAACCAAGTCCTATCCATTGACCATTTATCCATCCCATTCAAACCAATCCATCATGTCATCCCTTGGTCATGAACTTTTTCATGTAAAAATCCTCAGCATTACCACCTAGAATGGGGCAAATTATTCTTCCTATGCAACATAGCCTTTGGAGATCACATCCTAACTTTCTTATGATCCATCCACTATGGCGTACCCTTATCACAAGATTTCTGTCTTATAGCTTATCCCCATCCGTTTATCATAAGCTTTCTACTATAGCCTACCTATCCATTTATCATGAGGCAAGCATCCATCCCTTATATGGCCTATCCTCTTATCCATCCATCCAACTCTCATGATCTTGCCATCACATATACTATGAGCCCATCCTTTGCACCTAGACTTGGTTTTTTCCCTTGTCATTGGTATCTAGCACAAAGGCTACTCAATTGTAAATCCATTGACATCCCAAAACTTTCAAAAAATCCAAAAAAAATCAAATATTCACAAAAAACACAAAAAAATCAAAATATCCCCAAAAATCCAAAAAAAAATCAAATATGTCAAAAAATCCAAAAAAATCAATATCTAATGAAAAATCCAAGCAATCAAACCAATCACATCATCCAAATCAATCCACTCCATCTCCATTCAATCAAAATTAAATCATCATCATCAATTCTTCCTATCAATAACATTCATTCATCCATTTCAATCAATCCATTTCCAACCATATCAATCAAATCAATCTAAGCAATACTCTTAAATCCAAGTCACATTAATCCATATTAAGCAAGCTAATCCATCAAGGAACATTATCCAATCAAATCAACATGTTTTGATCCTAATCTTGTCATGAACCAAATCAAACAATCATCAATCATTATCAATGGGATATATCGTTTCCACAACATCCTTATGTTGATCTAAGGATATAGCTTTCCCTGCAATGACAACACTATCCTCATCATCAACAAACAATCAATCATTGGTTTATGACTTGACAAGGGCAATACCTTGTTTATTTTACATCCTTTGAGCATACTGAGAACACTTGCTTCTGCTTAGATTGAATCGACACTCTAATCATCACACCATCACTATCATCATTCAAAACAATCCAATCATCAAAACAATCAACCCAGCAATAGCAAACATCAAAACCAAAACACCTCAAGCCAACCATCAAAACAAATCCTATCAATCATCAACCTCAACAACAAACATCACAACCAAAACACATCAAGCCAACCATCAAAATAAATCCTATCAATCATCAACATCAACACCAAAGCACATCAAGCTAGCCATCAAAACAAATCCAATCACTTCAGCAAATCAAAAGCAACTCAATCCACCACAAATCATCCATCCTTCATCAAATCAATCTAATCAGCATTTCATCATCTTCAAATCAATCAAAACAAAGATCCAAATGCAAGCCCATCCTTAATCCATACCAATCAAGTTAATCAATCAAGCCAAGTTATCCAAACACAATCCATGGTCTTGATCCTAGCCTTGTTGTAAGCCAAGTCAATCAATCAACTAGCCAACCAACTCAGCAAACAACCTTGTGTTGATCTAGGGATATAGCTTTCCCCGCAATGACAACACTCTAAACAACAAAACAATCAAACAATTAATCATTGGTTTACAGCTTGACAGGGGCAATACCTTGTTTGTTTTTGAATCATTTGTGCATGCTTGCTTGCTTGCTTGTGTGTGTTATCTTTTTATCTTGCATTTGTATCACATCTGTAACTTTCTAGCTAATATTCTTATCTTGTGTATGTTGGAATAGCTTTTTGCACTATCCTTTGCATCTAAGGTCATATCATACCTTTTGTGCATTAGGACTTCAATGCTCTAAGTTTTCTTCCTCATACATTAGACAAGGTTGTATTATGCTGGGGCATGAGACACAACATCACCCTAGTCCTTATACCTTGGTGCATAACGTCTAGTGCTATATCAAACATCATGGTTGCTCACTTTCATTGTAGCATAATGCATCATTCATTTCTTCTATCCATTTCTTTTCGAGAACATACCCATGTTTGTCCAACCCACCTATCCTCTTAAGGGGGCATCACCAACCTATCCTTTCTATCATCATCATCATCATCCCTATTCTCTATCCATACCTTAACTTCTTTGAAATGATGTTACTCGACACAAAGCTCATCATCTCAAACATCATCTCAAAGAGGGGCAAAATGTAGACACCCAAATTTGTCCCAACTTTGTCAATGTCTTGCAACACCTTGTCAAAAACATTATCCTAGACATCATGTAACATTTTGTCCTAAATCCCACTCTCAATCCCATTTCTCCATTAGCTAATTAATTAAATAAATTTTATTTATTTAATTAATATCCCAATCATATCCTAATCCCACTTAGCCAATTAATTAAATAAATTTTATTTATTTAATTAATTTCACATTCATAATCCCACTTTCCAATTAATTAAATAAATATTTATTTAATTAATTTCCACATCATATCCTAATCCCACTATCCCATTAATTAAATAAATTTTATTTATTTAATTAATATCCAACTCATATCCCAACTAATTCAAATGTTTTATTTGAATTAAGTTCTCATTATAAGCCAACTTTCCAATTAATTAAATAAATTTTATTTATTTAATTAATTTATCTTATCATTTAGCCGACATGTGTGCCTCTTTCATTTAAAAAAAGATAAGTGGTACTATAGCCTTTTATTTAATATCTTTTATATGTAGTACTTTTTTATGTACACAAGCACACATGAGCCCTATTCTCCCTCCACTTGTCAAATGACTACAACTCCCTTGAAGAGTGGGATAACCGAATCAATCCTAGCTGTCCACATCAATCAATTAGCTTTTTAATCTCAACCATCCATTTGAACCAAGCCTTTTCTATAAATCAAACCCCTCACAAACTATTAGCATGCATTGAGCTTCAAGTACTATTATTCTGCCAAATTATCATTAGCATGCATTGATCCTCAAGTATCCACATACTGTTGAAATATCATTAGAGCCTTTGCATCCTTCATCTATGATTCATTCTATCGTCTTCATCTTAATGTTATGCTGCAGAAATGAGCACCCAACATTCTTCCAACAATAATCCTTCAAAATCTTGCATGCTCATGCGAGGTGGAGAAGAGCAATGGAGATAAATTGAGCATAGCGTGGAGATTGGTTTGCATTTACATTTGTTATTTTGATTTTCATGTTGTCTTGTGCTTCATTGTGCATTGCTAGGGTTTTTATCATTGTTGTTTATTCATTTGCCCTGATTTGCAATTTTACCCTAACTATAGTAGGAGGTGTTGATGAAGATGTAAGAAGAAACTCTTCTTTAGTACTTTCTACCGTGTAGTTGATAAAATCAGCCATGTCCTTGTTAACCTAAGAAATTGAAGGGAGGAATCTACCTCGGTGATCTCTCTACCTCCACATACAGTGGATCTAGCTTGATATTTCCACAGTCCTACACAATGTTAGTAGAATATCTAGTGTTTCTTGAAAAAGTGAAATTATTAAGTCTAATGTTGTAAATAGAATTTAATCTATGAAAGCACATAAAACTAATGAGACTATGAAGATAGCACCATCCCTGGTAATGGTGCCAAAAATGTAGAGGAAAACTAATCCATTGTAGACTTAAATAAAATTCATGGGTAAACCTATATGAACAATCCACTATATCATTGCATTCCTACATTGAATTATCGACCAAGGAGCGTATGCTTATGATAATGCCCACACTATATATGCCTTCAAGACTCATTTCTATCCTAAAATAACTCATACAAACTTATTCTAATCAACTTAATTTACTAAAGTTCACAGAAATAAAAGAACGACAAAAACAGTTAAAAACTTAGTTGCTACGGGTACCTTCAACATAAGCTGAAGATAACTATTTTCAACAGAGAATTACAGAATTAACTCAAAATACACACAATGATAAAAGAATTGACACTAACCTCCAGAGGACTTTAAATATGCATTCTATGCAAGAATCATGACTACTCGAAATAGCAATCAAGATATCTTACTTATTCCACAATACAACTTTATGAAATAACATGAAACAATGTTAACATGAATAAATAAGGGAAAATACAAAGTGAGAGTTAGTACCTTGAGTGGCCAGCTCAGGGAACTATCTCGCTTGATCTGGGAACTAAATCTACTTTAGATTCTCATAACACATAGTTGTATTCACTTCATATCAGAAACAAAATGTTCCCAGATTGTATTCAATAAAACATGTTTGTATCTTCCAACATAAAAATAGAGTAACTGTTGAGCAACTATAAAATTAAAGTATTTTGGAAAAGAAAAACTTCTTCCAACTAAGTTCCCATCGAACTCATCCTTTCTAACTTATACAAAAATGGAAGAGTACGATGTAACTAACAACTAACTTGATCATCAATTCATCCCTAGGTATCAGGGTATAGGTTTTGAGATCAATTTATTATTCTAACTGAAACAAAGGAAGCAGAGTCCTATTCAAACAAAAATTCTTATTCAACGGCTCATGAATGAAAATACATAAGATGTGATTAGAGTCCTGGAACATGTCTTCTTCTCCTTGTATTTATTCTTCCATGATGATCACGTTCAGCTTTAGTTGGTGCCTAACAGTGACTTCCTTCAATGTTGTGTCTTGCAATGTGCTGTGAATTCTCCTCTCCTTATGCTACCAATCTTGTTGTTGCACAGGGTTAATTCATAAAACATATACATACAAAATAGCCTTCATAATTAATCCACAAAATCCCATTTATATACATACATACTTATGTTTAACTCATGCATTTGACAAATATCATCACCACATTTCACAGTGGCATATTAAGTTCAAGGTTTGCAGAATATATATAAAAGACAGCATATTATCGTAGTAATGTCTTAGGAAAGTATATGAAATAGCATAGGTATAAAGTCTGAAAGCATGAGAAAATAGCATAAAAGAAGTCAACTTTTGGACCCATCACTCTGAGCCACAAGTCATGGAATTAAAAAAATTTCTATTTAATTTCTGATGATTCACCTATGGATAGAATGAATAGGAGATGGTTTGATCCAGACCATGGCAGAATGTTAGATATAATATCTTTAGAGGAATCCAAACATTGACTAGAAATTAGAAATCTATCTAATTTTTCTGCAATTTGATAGAAGTCATTTCTTCTATTGGTCCAAGTATATCTATCATTCTTAGGTGCACAATCCACAAGGCCATTTTGAATGATGAAAACATTAAAATCCTCTGTAGCCTTAATGGGATGGGAGTTACCACCTGATTTCTCATCTTTAGCCAAGACCGCATTGAAATCCCCTCCCATGATTATTCTACCTTTTCTAAGTTTTGAGAGATGTTGGTTAAGCTTGGCCCATAGGATACTCTTCTGATATGTTTCACATGGACCATAAACACAAAAAATCTAGATATCATGTTTGTCAATGAGTTCTGGAAATTTACCTAAGATCTAATAGCTCTTTTTAACTATGCATTCCATCTTGGGAATGCGTTTCCTCTAAAGAATGGCCAAGCCACCAGAAGCTCCATTAGCTAAGGCCAAAATTGAATCCTATTTCCACCATTGTTGAAAAATCTCCTGACCCTTGTCTTTCAAAAGTTTAGTTTCTTGCAGTAGCACTACATCCACATCTGCCCCATTAAGGTAATTCTTGATGAGATGTCTTTTGTTAGGGGCATTTAGGCCCCTAACATTCCACGTGAGAACTCTCATTGGTCTCTAGGAGAGCGGATAGCTCTCCTCATACTTGATCTTAGAACTCTATCAATGGTCATTTGAATACCTGCAGCTATCTTCACTTCAGTTTTTCTATTCTTGCCTTTTCTCCTTTGCCTAGTCAGCTTGGGTGTGACATTCTCCCCCTTCTAAAATCCATTTCTGTTTGTGAGATGCCTAATGTCATTCTGTCCAAATCTTATGAGTCTTCTTGAAGGACTTCCTTGGCTATATCATTACATATATCACTACCAACTTTGAAAAGTACCTCGTTGATGATTGATTAAAGATCAAAATGTTCTAGTTCCTGACCTCCAATTTGGTTTGGGGAGATTATATCAGCATCATCTCTTTGATCATTTGGCTTCTCTAACATATTTAGCCATTCAAATTATTATCCTAGACTGGGCCAAGATTGGGCTACTCCATACTTGAAGAAATCTGATCTTGGTCTAGGTCAATATCACCCAAATGAGGGACGACCACCTAAAGATCTAGAGGTTGAAGATCTATGGCCTCTTTTTGACTCTCCGCTCCACCCATTGAATCTTCTACCAATTGGCCTTACTGAGATGGTCTCTCTCTACTATTGGTTGTGACTCTATTCGTTTCCACCATAGGATGCAGGCCCTACAAGTTCTTTATCTTATCTTTCCTTACCTAATGAAGATTCTCTGTGTTATATTTTCTTGGAGAGTTTTGAGAGGTCATTCACCTAGTCCCCTTCCTTTTCCTAAGCCCATCTTTCTCCCTTAGCCTCAGCTCTGATTTTGAAGCTGGAAGACCAAGTTCTAATAGATTCCCATAGCCTCTACTTTCCTCTATGGGGGTTTCATAAAAAATTCTTTGAGCCCACATAGCATCCTTTGTTTTCAAATTGATCTGTGAAGGCTTATCCTTATTAGAATGCATTAAAATAAAGAGTCTGACTACACCCATAGAGCAATGAGATTCTGGAATCTCAACTTTTAGACAAACTCCTAATGAATTTCTAATTAATCTTAGTATCATAGGGTCTCTATACTCCAAGGGGATGTTTTCCATCTGCACCTAGTAGTGAAAGGTGCCAATGTCTTCTTTATTTGGTTTGAAGTTAGTTCTCCAAGGGAAGAGAAACATTCCACTTCCTTGGAAGGCCCAGTTATAATTATTTAACACTTTGTCACAATCTTCCTTGTTTGAGAAAGAAACAACAAAGAAGCCTTTTCCTAGTTCCACTAACTCAATCAGAGAAGGCCAATTAACTAAAACCCATTCCTGAAAGTCTAGCATAGAGAAAAATATTTTAGTAATCTTACCTATTAATGCCCTTCTATGGGAGAAAAGTATTATTACAATCTAGTTTAGGGTAGATTCATGTCAGCATATCATACTTCAAGGACCATTGAAATAAACACCAATCATTTAAATCCTTAAATGACAAGTACATCAGAAGAGCATTCAACATGCCATGGGTAGATCACCTCCATATCTTTGATTTTAGATTTTTTCATTTACTCCCACTACCTCCTCTCCTATAGGGCTATTCTTAAATATCATCCACTTCAACAGTCAAAGGTCAATTTTGGCCAATACAAATATGACAAATATTTACCACTTTTTATTGTGACTGAAGTGTAAAATTGCTATTGATTGTTTAACCATTGAAGTGGATGATATTTAAGTAGAGTGCTCCTATAGTGTGTTAGAGCTGGCGGGCAATTACCTCAGCATTAACTCCTCCCACAACCCACTCATCCACCTATCCATTTGTTGTGGTCATGCCGAAATTTGTTAAGAACACTCATATCTTCCTTTCAATCCAGATGTAGGAACCTATTGAGAATGGGCCCTATGACTCCAAGAAGCTTGGTCATGTCTTTTACATAGACTATCCACATGTAGAATTTAATATTAGAACCATTATTGGTGAGCCGAGCCGTTGCTGCTAGGAAACTAATGTTTTTAGAGGTGGTGTCAATCTTCCTATTCTACATAATGGACTTGGTACAAGAAACAAACTTCATAGAGATGTTGGGATCCAACTTTGTACATGAGTACCTGATATTCCTGGATAGGCTGAAGGATGCCCTAAAGGAGTATGACATGTTTTCTAGAGAGGCACCCATTGGGGGATTGCTCAGCATGGAAATGTTGCATTCCTCGCTTGTGGCAACCTTCATCTACCACACAGTGCAAAAAGATCTTTGCAGTGGATGTTCTAATTCTCTCAGCACCACCCTGGAAGACCACATATTTCAACATTCACCCACTGGATGCTAAGGAAAAGGAGATTTATGGAGCCATCAAGTTTTTAAGACTCCATGCACCTGATTTTGCTCCACGTCCACCAGCTACAATTCCTCTTACAACACCTACCACTCTTTTGTTGGAGATTAATGAATAATTGTAAGAGTGTATGTGTTGGAGTTTACTTTTGTGCTGGCATCAAAAGTTGTAGAGGTGTCACAGTTAGTTTTAGTTAGGTGTCAAACAATTCTAGTTAGCTGTCAAATTAGTTAGTAGATTTATAGGAAGCTGGTAAACTTCTCTGAAGTTATAAATGTAATCTTCTTTGTTGACTAATATAGATTAATTTGTGTAGTTGTAATATATGTTGCACTTGTTTTCTTTATATTTCCTCAATATTTTATCATGGTATCAGAGCTAGACTGGGTGTGACTCCATCATTGGAGTTCCCAAGAATATGAGAGCTGATTCTTGTAGAAATGGAGGTGATCAGATGAAGAGGAAAGGTTTAGGTAGTGGTTGGACGTGCAGGCAGAGTTTTTTGTTTGTATTGTCATGTTAAAAATTTATTGCTATATTTGGCCCTTTGTAGCTTGGCCACTCTATGTAGAGAAACCATTTAATTCTAAGTTTGTGGCAGAGTAGATTTAAATCTACGGTCGCATAGGAGTCCTTTGCTGGTTGGGCTCTTTGTTCAGTTTGTTGTGGGCATGATTACTGACTGCCATGTTGAGTTCAGACTGTCTATGCTCCCCTGCTATCATGTCGGAGCATTGCTTATCAGGTGGTGATAATTGATGTGGACAGTACTGATTGCATGAGAGTTATCGGTTGCTGTTCTTCTATTTTATCAAATAGGGGACCTTCATGTCTTCATTTATGAGATCTTCCTTGCCGAGGACTTATTTTTGCAACGTATGAAGACATCAATAAAAGTATTGGAGCAGTTGTAGATGAAGATGATGCAAAGGCTGCCATTGTTAGTATGTGAGAAACAAAAAATAAGAGAGATTGAATTTGTTGTTAGTGTGTGACGTAGCATTTGCTGATATTGTTAGATAGTTTGAGATCATCAAAGCACATTGAAAAAAGGTTGTCAGAGGAAATATGGGTTCCTTGACATGCCTCCATTTATGGTGCTGGAGGAGGAGAGGTGCATGAGATCTCAAAGGAGCAGTGTTGTGCTCATATGAGTGTTGGAGATTAATGAATAACTGTTAGAGTGTATGTGTTGGAGTTTACTTTTGTGCTGGCATCAAAAGTTGTAGAGGTGTCACAGTTAGTTTTAGTTAGGTGTCAAACAATTCTAATTAGCTGTCAAATTAGTTAGCAGATTTAGAGGAAGGTGGTAAACTTCTCTAAAGTTATAAATGTAATCTTCTTTGTTGAATGATATAGATTAATTTGTGCAGTTGTAATATATGTTGCACTTGTTTTGTTTATATTTCCTCAATATTTTATCACCTTCGTCTACCTGTAGAAAAATATGATTCTAGCGCCGATTAGGGGCCTCTAAATTATGTTTTGTTGGTAGTTTTTTTTTTGGTTGATGTGAATCTTAGCCTTCCGGCGTGCATCCATGTTACTATAATTTTTGGTCCCTTTCGTCTGCAATAGTGCATCCATGGCCTGCAACATTTGTAACCATGTTTATATTTGATTTTAATATAAAGTATAGCTGATAAATCACCTTTTATTAAAAATATATATATTTCCTTAGGGATCAATGTAAAATTATTATAGTATATGTAACTAGTTTTAATGTATTTTATTTTCATTGTTTCCTATTAAAATTCATTTAAGAATTTTTATTAGGATATATTTGGAGTTGGGTGTGATAGTGGTGGAAACAAAATATCATTAAAAAAGATACCTAAGATATATGGTAAAAAGAAGGGGTATTTTAATAGGAATTGCATAGTAGGAGGGGATATAAATAGTTTAAGGTATAGAGGTAGAAATAAAAACTCTCAAATGCGATGTAGGATTTCAAGGTTGACTCAATTAGATAAGGATCCCTTTGTAAACTAGGATGATAAATGAATCTAATAGATTCTAGACGATAAAATAAAGTATAGTAATTTAACAATTTCAATTAGATTAGGTTTGCTCTTCGACTTCCTAAATGTCAACCTTACAAATTGTTAATCCAATTGTAGTAATTTATCCACTCTAGATCAAGTATAAAACACCAATACAAAATAGTGTGAGACAAAAGGTAAAAATATAGAGTCAAGTATAAAGCCGTGTCGAACAAGTTCTACATTCATTAATTTCTACATCTAGAAGATGAAGATGGGAAGCATAAAACGCTTCTTGACCCTTTTTAAAAAGGCCACGGAATTTTAGTAGTGAAAGGATGTTGGCTTGACCAGAATATAGCCCCGGAAGCGAATGGAAGAATGGGTAGTAAGTACGTGTTTGAAGGACCGAATCGAACACCCGGAAGGTTATGTGGTCAAATGGAAAAACGCGTAAACGCGTGTGTCTTCCACCTGCACATTTATGGAGAAGCATTTGCCATTCTATAAATATGGGCGAGAGGAGTTTGAGGGATAGAAATGCAGCAGTTGAAGTAATTAAGAAAGAGAGATCGAGATGGAGAGTGAAAGAAAGGCGATGTTGGTGTTGGCAGTGGGGATTGTTGTGCTGTTTGGTAGTGTTTCTGCACAGAATTGCGGGTGTTCGAGCGACTTGTGCTGCAGCCAGTTTGGGTACTGCGGCACTGGAAATGATTACTGCGGAACTGGATGCAAACAAGGCCCATGTTACACTTCCTCCACTCCCTCCACTGCCACCGCTGTCTCCTCCCTCATAACCAACGATTTCTTTGCCGCCATTCTCAGCGCTGCAGACAACTCCTGTGCTGGAAAGAAATTCTACACTTACGATGGCTTCATCCAGGCCGCCAACGCCTACTCTGGCTTCGGCACCACCGGAACTTCTGACGACGCTAAGAGAGAGCTTGCTGCCTTCTTCGCCCATGTCACGCATGAGACTGGATGTACGCAATCAATTTGCAACTACTTAAGTTATTGCCCATTTCGCATAACTATTGATGACTGATGACTATTGTTCTTTTGCAGCTTTCTGCTACATTGAAGAGATCGATGGCGCTAAAAACGATTACTGCGACGAAACCAACACTGAGTATCCATGTGTTGCAGGCAAAGACTACTTCGGCCGGGGACCCATCCAGTTATCCTGGTAATTAATGAATTCTCGTACTTTCCTTTGTTGCTTCTCAACTTGTTCACAGCTAGAGTGATACTGATGAGGTTGAGTATTGCAGGAACTTCAACTACGGGCCAGCAGGAAACGACATTGGGTTCGACGGGCTGAATGAGCCGGAGAAGGTAGCGCAAGACCCTGCCATTTCGTTCAAAACAGCTGTGTGGTTTTGGATGAAACAGAGCAACTGCCATACTGCCATCACCTCTGGACAGGGATTCGGAGCCACAATCCAAGCTGTCAATGGCGCTATCGAATGTAACGGCGGCAGGCCTGACACCGTCAGCAAACGTATAGCTTACTACGAAAATTACTGCGAGAAATTGGGAGTAGATCCAGGCTCCAACCTCTCCTGCTAACTTTACCTCATATCTGTCCAATTTCAAGAGCAAAATAAAACAACAGATCAACATTCTGCTGTACTGTCCTCTATATTTCAATTCATTTTTTAAATAACAAATAAGATGTTGTGTAGTTTGAGTGTTGAGTGCCTCAAATTAAAATAGTCTTTTAACAGTTTGTTTTGAAGATTTTTATAAAATGAGATGGAATAAAGATTTTATGGTTGTAGTGATGCTGTTTAGTATTTATTGTTGAGGATAATATTTTGTCTTGTAATTGTAATTGTTTTGTATCTTGGGATGTGATTTGCTATCTAACAACCTTTTATGATA
This sequence comes from Cunninghamia lanceolata, assembly GCA_027924645.1. Taxonomy (NCBI): domain Eukaryota; kingdom Viridiplantae; phylum Streptophyta; class Pinopsida; order Cupressales; family Cupressaceae; genus Cunninghamia; species Cunninghamia lanceolata. Next base: position 352,263 of record BSBN01000593.1, read on the forward strand.
TGTGTTTATGTTTTCTATATTATTTATGACTCACTTTATTATTGCATATGCATTAATAAACTAAATTATTAAAGATGTAAATATAACTAGTATAGATATCTCAAATATATCTATCTAAAAATGCCCAAAGATATGTATCTTAGTTTATCCACAATTTTAATAAATTATTTACTCCATATTTTAAGTACATCACTATATAAATAGTGTCAAAGTTTTATAATCTACAATTTTAACAAGTTATTTAATCCATAGATTAAGTACATAACTATTGATATAGTTCCATGAAAACATTTTTTTAAATCTCCTAAAATACACAACTTTTATAATTACTTTTACTTGATATGTTGCTTATTAAGAATATAACTCTTTTTTTAAAGTAAAGAGATTTATTAATAAATAGTGTAAAGATTCACAAAAATGAAACCAAAATGACAAGAATTTCTAGTTTAATGAAAATAAATTATTATTTTAAGGAATTACTTTATTTTTCTATATGAATATTAAATGTTAATATATATTTCAACTATTATAAATACACAAACACACAAAGCTATTTGATTTACTTAAGAGTTTTTTTTTTTTAAAATCAAGGGTAAAGGTGGCTTTTTGAAAGGACACAAGCCCTTTTACAACCATGAAATAGAAAACCACAAAACCAACAATAACTAGCCAAACAACATGAAGTTGAAGAAAAATCACAAGAAACAAGTAGCTTCTCAGAAACTCATACAAACTCTAAATCCCTTTTGAGTGTTGGACAATTTGTAAGTAATAGTTGAGAATTGTTTATTAATTAAGATATGTGTTTTATGTGTATATTTAATTTAATAAAATATAATTAGGAAGAGAAAAATGGTTCCAAATAATGTAGCTCCAAGTTGATATTCGGTTTCTTTCAATGTAACAAAAGTTTCTAAATCTACAAAATAAATATACACCAACAAAATAAATGCAACAATTTTAAAAAATCAATTATACAAGACTAAATTTTAAAAAATCACTCCATACACCACATACTCAACTTGGTCATTCTAAAAGAAATATTATAACTTACTTCGCGTAATAATACAATAAAAATTGAATCGACATCGCCATAAAAATAGAGCCTCATTACCTTTCCTACACTATATCTTACTAATGAATGGTGTAAATTTAAATAATGAATGAAATAAATTTATAGATTTCTCAAGCATACAATATTGAAAAGATGAAGTTTTGCATGTTTATTTGGACTATTATAGGTAAACCATGTGTCCCTTTAGTATTGGTAGTGTTATTATCTTGTATGAAATGTTTCCTGAATCCTTCAATTTCTTAGATTATATCATTATTGGCATGTAGGAAATATCACAGAGTATACAAGTAGTAGAGCTAGTTTAGAAGATAACTTTATAGGTTTTAGCTCTTTTAGCTTTTTTCTTTAAACTCCCTTATCCTAGGTAAATCTTGATACCTTCATTTTAATCTAAACTCCCTTATCTTAGGTAAATCTTGTGAGCGCAAACTCAATCCTGTGCCTATGGATCTGACTTGTGTATTTTAAATTTTGGCCAACTCTTTCCTATCTCATTCTAGCCAAGGGCTAACATGGCACATATTTTGTATGATTATTACTAGGTAATTATATTTAAATACATTCACTTTGAGATTAATTAATATCCTAGAGTCATTTGACTTCCTAGAGCATTCAAGAAGCATTTATTAGAAGAAGACTTCACTTGGTACATTAAAAGGAATAACATTTTCTTTAGAATCATTACATAGGACATGTGCATGATTGTCTATTGTGCGTCAATGTTTAGGGTGATCATAAATTTGGTCTCTTTAGGAGGTTGACCTAGGAGAACTTTCCCCTAGTGATTTGGTGGCCCTTTCAAGATATTTTTAAATATTGTCAGTGCTTTATGACCAACAAGAAGTAGAGAATCTAATGAAGAAGAGAGTAGAAATGAACAATTAGTAGGATCAAATCACTAGGTGATAGGATATATAAATGTATCTACAAAATAAATTAAAATCCTCATATTCAACCTCAAAAGGCCATAATCTTGCATAGAATCTAGGGCAAAGTGCATATCCAAATCATTAGCTTTTGTGGATAAAAGTAGTAGATTTTAGTGTCACATTAGATTCATTCACTCGCATTGGTTGTAGAGCTAAGTATATTCCTCCATTTGTATTTACTTTCTAAAAAAAACATTAATTGTTCAATTATCTAGTCTCACTTTATCACATCAATTAATCTAGGCTAATTTGAGTTTAGTTATATGCATTTGATTTTATTACCTTAGATTAAGCTTAGTTAAAGTATATTTTCCTTGACAATATATTTAATTTGAGAGTAATGAAACCTTTTCAATCCAATTACCTCTCCAAAGTATGAACTACCTAAACTAATGTATAGAAAAAACTATTATAAATAATATATTATCTTTTATTATATTTAAATTATATTATTAATTTTTTTTACAATAATGCATAAATATAATATTATTTATATATGGTTTTAAAAAGAATATAAATAAATAGATTAAATTAAATCTATTGACTAATATATTTACAATGGCTAAATTTATATGCCCATGTCATTGCCATTTAATTTTGTGTCCATTTTGAGTACATGTCTTGATATATGCACATATCAATAAATAGTGCAATCTTGTACAAAGTTGGTCTCATTAGCTTATCCTTTACCCATCCTTATATAGGCATATCCTCAAACATTTAGCCCAAACCTTGTCTGAGTCATACATGCATACTTCAATACATTAATTTTATCTATGCATTTAGTACCCACCTTTTTTATATACCCACCTAGATATCTCGTTGTTATACACCTATATATGGTCATTTGTACACCAAGCTCATTTTCATGGTTGTAGTGTCATCCGTGTTGTTGTAGAATTAACCCTTGTCTTTCTAAAATTCAAATACAAATTTTTATTAACTAACCACCTTCATTTTCCTTCTCTGAACCAACTAAATACATGCTTTGTGAAATTTGATGCTATGTGATACTATTTAATACATTCATTACAATTCATTTATCAAGTCTCATCTCTTAAGCATTATCTCTCATCCTAGAGCATTCAAGGAGCAATCAATAAAGAAACATATGAATTTGGTTCACTAAAACTAGCAACAATTCTACATACATCATTTTAGGGCACTTTCCTCTTGTCTTCAATCTTGTACCTAAGTTTTATAGAGTGCAACCTAAGAGAATGTGTCCCCTTGTGACACTAACAACAATTCTCCAAAGGTATTTCTAAATATTGCTAGTGATCAAATATTAGAAAGAGTTGAGTAGATAAAGGTTATCCAAGCACACAAAATATTAGAGATATACACTATGCAATGTTGAGTCTGGATGTAGAGGATGAATTTGCAACTACAAACTTGACCCAGACCTAGACCCATAGAATTGATCCCTAATAGAGGTACAAATCTAGTGCAAGTCGAAAGGCATTTCATTAACAAAGAGGTCACATTTCCTATGAATATTTCAATATGACATCCAAAATCTTCAACATAGGCAAGTATTCTTTGTTCATAGAACTAAGTACTATCATTCACCACATTTACTTTTCTAAAATAACCATTGAAATGGTCAATTTTATAATTTCCAACTATCATTGATTGATCTCCAAAAATAGTTGTTGCAATTATTTAATTATCATTCCCAACAATCATTAATTAGTCTAGACCTTAGTTTATGCTTCTATGTTCTCATCTTATTAGTATAGCATAGATTAAGTGAAAGGAAAGTTTATTTTCCTTTACTATATATATTAAAACTCTCAAAATTCTAGTCATCAAGTTAATTGTCCAAAAATAAATTTTAATCTGTTTCCTTCTAAATATTCTTACAATCCACACATTTTATATAGCTTCGCTATCATCATATATTTTAAAATTAAGAAGTTGCATATCTTTATAATATAACTATCATTAGATCATTGCTTATAACTGAACAATAATGGTCATCTTTTACACCAAGTAGTGCACAAAGTTGCACTAGGATTGTGTGACACACATCAAACAGATACAAGCACACAAGTTGCATGAATGTGTGAAACCAAGGTTGTGCATGTGGCTGCACTCAAATCAAAGATGAATTTTGTTATTCTACTTATATAGGGATTACATAAAAACTTCTTTAGTCTTAAGTGGGTGAAATGATTAAGGTGTTTGTATGCCATAGTGGAGATACTCTTTTGATTAAAAAAGAGAGATCTTTGACCTACATAAATCTTGTAAGGCAATATATATGAAATAAAAATGACTCTCCTTATGCGGATCTTCGAAGAGGGTCTTATACATAGAATTAGTGTACCACTTTGTACTAATAAGAAAATTTTAAACCTTTTCAGTATCATTTTAAATAACTTTTTTATAGAGGTTAATAGATACTTATTTAAACGTTTACAACATTATAACACTAAAGATGGATTCATCAATTTTGATGGGTAGATATGAGATGGTTAAATAATTATATTTGTAGTTTCTTGTAGTTTATTGTATGCACAAGTATTAATTTATTTTCTCAATCCAAACATGTAAAGGAATTAAAATGAATATTTATTCACATCAAATAGCCATCCTTAAAAAAATTCAATAATCATTTTCTATAGGGAAATTAACATAAAATTATTATAGTAAAACTATTTTTTGTATTTTATTTTTATAATTTCCTAAAAAAGTTTATTCAAGAATTTTTACTTGGAGTTGGGTGTGATAGTGGTGGAAATGAAATGTCATTAAAAAATAGGTACCTAAGATAAGGGACCAAAAGTAATCTCTTCTTGTGGTAATCCTTACGTAATTCATCATAGACATCAAGATATTTTAGAATTGCATCATCATTCTAGACAAAATTTTGTGTGGGAAGATCATACCTATTGTTAACATAATCAAGGAATCTAAGAATATTATTCATAAGGTAATTCAATCATATTGTGCTACCTCTGGACAATATGTAAATGTATCCAAATCAAGGATTTTTTCTTCAATACATCTGATCAAGTTTAACAAATTATTAGTTCCTGCTTGGAACTATAGCGTTGAAGCAAGTTTTAACAAGTGATTAAACACATCCTTGCCTGCGAATCAGGAGCCAAATTTTTTAATAACCGTTCATATCCTAATGCTTCGGCAAGGAAAATGCACATTCTTTAGAGAAAATATTAGCAAAATGATTATTTGGCATTGTCATTGGTTCTAAATTTGGGGGCTGCAGATTGTCAGAAAGAAAATGGGAATTACGAGCTACAATAAGAGTAAATTGACTAACACGTAGCTTGCAAAAACTTAAAAAAAGAGCCTGATTTTTCATATTTTAAATAGGATTTTAACAGATGCAACCAATGATTTGGAATCTGTGTTTGTATTCACATGTGGCAACCAGAATAGTGAACGCATGTCTAAGGCCAAAAGTATTAGTTTCTATCCATGTAATAGCAATTTTTGGTGAGGCTTACCTACAAACGTGTCAATGCTCTGGGATGCTCGCCCAACATTTGTCACACAATAGAAGATTCTTCCCACCACCTCTGTTTATAAATTAAAATATTTCTCTCCTACCTAAATTATTTCTACCAAATTTCAATACTTTATATCCAGAGGCTTTAGAAAACATCAATGTTGTAGCTTGTAATTATCTCTTCTGATTTTGAAACAAATCGACAATCTTTCATATGTTTTCTATTTCCTTTTTGGATTTAAAAAGTGGTTCTACTGTCTATACAGGACATAAGTCATCTCTTGATCCTATACACTATTTTCAGAGACATGATCATCAAAACATTTTTAATTTTCTCCTTTCTTAGATTTTTAATTCCCTTTATAGTTGAATTTTTTCTTGGAATGCAATAGCTTTCAGAAGCTTGGTGTTGATAAATTTAATCATCATTTTATACAGGTCGCTTGTTGCAATTCAAATTTTATTCATTAGAGTTTCTTTTTCTATAGAGTTTTGTAGGTTGTTGTTGATACACAAGATTTTTCATTCGCAAAAAAACTATTTTTTTATCAATTGAATGAAAAGCATGGATTACAACAAAGTTATGGGGCCATAAAACCCATGGTTGACCCCAGTCTACAATAGTAGGTGATGTGGTATTCACGACAAGGGAAGTGTCAACTGTCAATACATTTCTCTTCTTTTTAACCTTCAAGCAAATGCAACTGGCAAGTGTAAAACTAAACTCTGATGACATCTTCCCAGCAGCCTATGCTAGAATGGGAGCTTTGGAATAGGGTATGGATGTCCATCAAAGAATAAGATACTCAACCCTTGTGTTGCTGACAACCAGGTTAAAAAGCTATTGTGGGCTTGAATTTCTCCATTTATTGTATAAGATACTCAACCCTTGTGTTGCTGAAAGGTGCAACACTTGCAATTACTGAAGGGCTGAAAAGTGCAACACTTGCAACTATTGAAGGGCATACATTTTTGTTCCATCTTTTGGACACAAGCTCAACATTAGTTGTTGTATCTTATGGTTGTTAACTCAACACTGTTTAAATCTTTACCCTTAAATTCAGTTTTTAGAATTTGATTTAAAATTATTGGCATCTTTCTTATGTTGAGACTTTGATCTTTTGCGATTTGGTGTTCGGTTGAGAACTATAGTCACTATATAATGTTCATTTGGAATCTTTTTGGTCTAATTGCTCTTGATTGCATTATGACCCATTAAAGTAGGTAACACTAGGTAATTTATAGTAATTTTGGTTAAACAATTTTGCTATAGACTAATAAATTTGAAATGTTTTTCTTAGATCACTTTTGACATAGCCAAGGAAGGAGTATGCTGACAAGAGTTGTGGAATTTGGATTTAAAGTTTGTAAAACCTTTTTAAAAAATCCATTTTGTATGTCTTGCAATCATGGGACTCCATGAGACCAAATTTCTTTGAGGTATTCTATCAAACAATTAGCTGCCTTGTTTATGCTTCCATATTTCTCATACATGTTTACCAAAGCATTTCCAACTATAATATTTGACAAAAAATTCCCTTCCATTATCCTTTGATGGATGTCTACACCTACTAGGAGGATGTTGGCAAAGGTTATTGAAAAGCTTTTTCAAAAAATCCATTTTGTGGATCTTATGCAATATTTATAGTCCAAAAGTACACATCTATTTGAGGAATTCTATCAAACAATTCACATGCCTTGTCCATGCTTCCACATGATGCATACATGTCTACTAGGACATTTGAAATTAAAACATCTCAGAAAAATCCCTATTCCCTTATCCTTTGACACATGTCCATACCCTATTCAAAAGCTACTATTTTGGCACAGGCAAGCAGGATGCTGGGAAAGGTTATGGAAATTGGCTTTACAATTGTCCCAATGGTGTTTTTAACAAACCATAACTCTATTAAGGATGTTGGCAAAGGTTATGAAACTTGGCTTTACAATTGTCACAATGGTTTTTTTAACAAAACATCAACTTGGATTTACAATTGTCACAACAATGTTTTTAACAAACCATCAATTTTGTTGGTTAAAGCAATAGTATGCAAATGTGGAAGCATGGATAGGACAAGTATAATAGTTATACCAAAGTTGTAGTTTTGCATCCCAACAAAATTATCCTGCCAGTACTTGGCAGGAACTACGCTGCAATTCAACTCTTGTTTCTAATGTTTTTGGCTTCAAATCTAAAGTGCTTCCAAGCAAATATTTAGGAGTCCCTCTTTTCACTGGAGTCCATAAGGAGATGTGGCAAAATATCTTGGCCTCCATAAACAATTAGGTCTCAACTGGGAAACGCAAATGACTCACTTTAGCGGGTAGAATTACTATGGTCAAAGCGGTTCTCACTGCTATACCGATTTACATGATGTATGTTCTTCAAATTCCTAAAGGAGTTTTGTCAGAGATTGAAAAGGCCATTTATAGGTTTCTATGGTAGGGCAGTATGGAGAAGATGTGTATCCGTCTTATCTCTTGGGGGAAAAATTTTCAACCAAAATTTTTGGTGGCACTGGGATCAATGACCTCACCAAACAAAGCATAGCACTATGTGCCAAGTTGGCTTGGAAAATGTTTGCCAACCCAAATTTGAAATGGATGAGATTAATACAAGCTAAATACTTGGACAATCATGAAATAGATAGAATTTTTACTACTGCAAATGCCCCAGTGGATCTTCAATGTGGAAATTTATCTTGTAAGGTAGGGAAATTCTTCAACCACATCTGTCAAGGATTGTGCATAATGGAGAAAGAACTTTTTTTTGGGAAGATTCTTGGAATGGTTTCCAAGAGCTCTCCCACAAATTAGATTTAACTGAAGCTAAAAACTATCTTAAACAAGCCTGGGTTCCACCATCAACAAGTATTGGACTGATAATCAGGGTTGGAAAAGACAATGGAAGGACTTTGATAATTGCAACTTTCTAGAAAACCAAAAAACAATCCTAGCTGAAATCTTGACAAAGAGGCCTATTTTGACCTCTTCAAAGGAGGATGATATTTCATGGATGGGGTCCAAAACTGGCCAATATAATGTCAATTCTGGTTATAAACTACTTTCAAACACAAATTCTCAATCCTGGCCCTTTAATTTATGTTGAAATGTCGCATGTCTACCAAAGGCTGGGGCGTTTGCAGCATGGTTAGCTTTTCGTAACAAAATCGTCACTGGTAAAAGCATCCAGAAATTGGGTATCTCTAATTCATTTAATTGTGTTCTTTGTGGTAAAGTGGAGGAAGATTTAGATCATCTATTGCTGCATTGCTCTTTTAGTTCCAACTGTTGGTCTTGGCTTTGTGGAAGATTACGATGGCATGGCCCCTTCTCTCAAACGCTACTTGAACACTTCTATGGCTAGCCATCACTATTTAGGAACTCCTTGTTTGTTTGCTTGTGGGATGTTTCTCCTTTTATTATTATTTGGTGCATGTGGTTAAAAAGAAATCAAAAAATCTTCAAGAAGTCATTCCTTTCTCTTGAACAAGTCATTTCTAAGATGGATTTGCTAATGTCTGAAACAGTCATGCCAGAGGTCACCAAAAAATCATGGAAAGAAGGTCAATTCAAATGCTGGGATGATATGATGTTGCAATAATGGCCTGCTATCCATGCACCAAAAATTTTTGGTGTACGTGATCTATACATGCAACCCAATCCTCACGTCTGCACCAATCTTTATGATATGATGTTATGGTTCAACCACCCCACTACTCCATACTCTTGTCTCAAGCTCTACATGTTATTTTGTATGTTATTTCTTTCCCCACGATGAGGATTTCATTACCTTTCTTTGGAGGCTATTGTATTTGTCTATTATTAGACTTTGTGTGGAGTGTATTTTTCTGGGTTGTAAGGAAGAAGAGAGTATTGTATTGCAAAGCTGCAAATAACATTATGCATGAGAATTTTATTCTAAGATAGTAACAGAGAGCAATCCCCTACTCAGTGTGGACGTAGCCAATTAGTGAACCACATTAAAAAATTGTCTTTGTCTTCTACATTCAATTCTGAGTTTAATCTTCTGTATGATTGTTTCATTGTTTGTTGTTGTCCTTATCTTTTTCTGCACTTAACAATTGGCATCAGAGCTTGGTGGAGAAGCTCAATGCTGAAGCGGTTCTTTGGAAATAGGTGAAGAATTTATAGAGCAATGGATGACACAGAAAAATGGAAGATTGAGAAGTTTGTAGGGTAGAACTTCCGATTGGGGAAGGTGCAAATGGAATCGCTGCTGATCAAGCAGGATCTTTCAGTCGCACTGTTAGGAAAAAGCAAAGGACAAGGTTCAATGTCTGATGAAGAATGGGAGAAATTGGACAAGAAGGCAGGAGCCACGATTTTTTTCTCACTGTCAAGCAATGTTTTGTTCAAGGTTTCAGCAGAGAACACATCTAAAGAGCTTTGGGATAAGATTTAAGATATGTACGAGATGGCATCGACATCAAACAAGGTTTTCATCATGAAGAAATTATACAATCTAAAAATGCGAGGAGGAGGAATTATGTCGAATCATCTCAATGAATTCAATACCTTGGTCACCCAATTAACTTCAGTGGGTATAAAGTTAGATGATGAAATCAAAGCAATCATGTTATTATGTTCTCTAACCAATAGTTGGGAAGGAGTGGTGATGGCAGTGAACACTTTGGTGGCTGCCATGAGTAAACTCAATTTTGATGATGTTGCAGCTACTCTTCTCAGTGAAGACATGTGGAGGAAAAATCAGGAACCCTCATTTGATGATGCCTTGACTATTGTCAGTACTAGAAATAGAGGAAGGGGTCAAGACAGAGGTAGAAATAACCACAAAAGAAGATCCAAATCTACACCATGATCAAAGTCCAGGGGCCGAAATGGTGAATGCTAGTTTTGTGGAAAATCTAGTCACACAGAAAAATTGTTGGAACTACAAGAAGGCCCAAGAAAAAGTGAGTAATAACAATGAAGTAAACACTGCATGTGATGGTGTTTTGGTCTTATCAATGAGTGATACTACTGCAGATTCGTGGGTGCTTGATTTTGGTGCATCCTTCCATGCTACTCCATGTCAACGTGCTTTCACAAATTATCAAGAAGGTGTGTTTGGAAACATTTTTCTGGGTGATGATAAAGAATGTGAAATCATAGGAAAAGGTGATGTGGTTTTGACATTAAAAAATGGAAACAAATGGATCTTGAAAGACATGAGACATGTTCCCACATTCAAATGGAATCTCATTTCTGTCAGTCAACTTTATGCTCAAAGGTGTGATATAATATTTCTCTCCTCCCTAAATTATTTCTACCAAATTTCAATACTTTATATCCAGAGGCTTTAGAAAACATCAATGTTGTAGCTTGTAATTATCTCTTCTGATTTTGAAACAAATTGACAATCTTTCATATGTTTTCTATTTCCTTTTTGGATTTAAAAAGTGGTTCTACTGTCTGTACAGGACATAAGTCATCTCTTGATCCTATACACTATTTTCAGAGACATGATCATCAAAACATTTTTAATTTTCTCCTTTCTTAGATTTTTAATTCCCTTTATAGTTGAATTTTTTCTTGGAATGCAATAGCTTTCAGAAGCTTGGTGTTGATAAATTTAATCATCATTTTATATAGGTTGCTTGTTGCAATTCAAATTTTATTCATTAGAGTTTCTTTTTCTATAGAGTTTTGTAGGTTGTTGTTGCTACACAAGATTTTTCATTCACAAAAAAAGCTATTTTTTTATCAATTGAATGAAAAGCATGGATTACAACAAAGTTATGGGGCCATAAGACCCATGGTTGACCCCAGTCTACAATAGTAGGTGATGTGGTATTCACGACAAGGGAAGTATCAACTGTCAATACATTTCTCTTCTTTTTAACCTTCAAGCAAATGCAACTGGCAAGTGTAAAACTAAACTCTGATGACATCTTCCCAGCAGCCTATGCTAGAATGGGAGCTTTGGAATAGGGTATGGATGTCCATCAAAGAATAAGATACTCAACCCTTGTGTTGCTGACAACCAGGTTAAAAAGCAATTGTGGGCTTGAATTTCTCCATTTATTGTATAAGATACTCAACCCTTGTGTTGCTGAAAGGTGCAACACTTGCAATTACTGAAGGGCTGAAAGGTGCAACACTTGCAACTATTGAAGAGCATACATTTTTGTTCCATCTTTTAGACACAAGCTCAACATTAGTTGTTGTATCTTATGGTTGTTAACTCAACACTGTTTAAATCTTTACCCTTAAATTCAATTTTTAGAATTTGATTTAAAATTATTTGGCATCTTTCTTATGTTGAGACTTTGATCTTTTGTGATTTGGTGTTCGGTTGAGAACTACAGTCACTATATAATGTTCATTTGGAATCTTTTTGGTCTAATTGCTCTTGATTGCATTATGACCCATTAAAGTAGGTAACACTAGGTAATTTGTAGTAATTTTGGTTAAACAATTTTGCTGCAGACTAATAAATTTGAAATGTTTTTCTTAGATCACTTTTGACACAGCCAAGGAAGGAGTATGCTGACAAGAGTTGTGGAATTTGGATTTAAAGTTTGTAAAACCTTTTTAAAAAATCCATTTTGTATGTCTTGCAATCATGGGACTCCATGAGACCAAATTTCTTTGAGGTATTCTATCAAACAATTAGCTGCCTTGTTTATGCTTCCATATTTCTCATACATGTCTACCAAAGCATTTCCAACTATAATATTTGACAAAAAATTCCCTTCCATTATCCTTTGATGGATGTCCACACCTGCTAGGAGGATGTTGGCAAAGGTTATTGAAAAGCCTTTTCAACAAATCCATTTTGTGGATCTTATGCAATATTCATAGTCCAAAAGTACACATCTATTTGAGGCATTCTATCAAACAATTCACATGCCTTGTCCATGCTTCCACATGATGCATACATGTCTACTAGGACATTTGAAATTAAAACATCTCAGAAAAATCCCTATTCCCTTATCCTTTGACACATGTCCATACCCTATTCAAAAGCTACTATTTTGGCACAGGCAAGCAGGATGCTGGGAAAGGTTATGGAAATTGGCTTTACAATTGTCCCAATGGTGTTTTTAACAAACCATAACTCTATTAAGGATGTTGCCAAAGGTTATGAAACTTGGCTTTACAATTGTCACAATGGTTTTTTTAACAAAACATCAACTTGGATTTACAATTGTCACAACAATGTTTTTAACAAACCATCAATTTTGTTAGTTAAAGCAATAGTATGCAAATGTGGAAGCATGGATAGGACAAGTATAATAGTTATACCAAAGTTGTAGTTTTGCATCCCAACAAAATTGTCCTGCCAGTACTTGGTAGGAACTACGCTACAATTCAACTCTTGTTTCTAATGTTTTTGGCTTCAAATCTAAAGTGCTTCCAAGCAAATATTTAGGAGTCCCTCTTTTCATTGGAGTCCATAAGGAGATGTGGAAAAATATCTTGGCCTCCATAAACAATTAAGTCTCAACTGGGAAAGGTAAATGACTCACTTTAGCGGGTAGAATTACTATGGTCAAAGCGGTTCTCACTGCTATACCGATTTACATGATGTATGTTCTTCAAATTCCTAAAGGAGTTTTGTCAGAGATTGAAAAGGCCATTTATAGGTTTCTATGGTAGGGTAGTATGGAGAAGAGGTGTATCCGTCTTATCTCTTGGGGGAAAAATTTTCAACCAAAATTTTTGGTGGCACTGGGATCAATGACCTCACCAAACAAAGCATAGCACTATGTGCCAAGTTGGGTTGGAAAATGTTTGCCAACCCAAATTTGAAATGGATGAGATTAATACAAGCTAAATACTTGGACAATCATGAAATAGATAGAATTTTTACTACTGCAAATCCCCCAGTGGATCTTCAATGTGGAAATTTATCTTGTAAGGTAGGGAAATTCTTCAACCACATCTGTCAAGGATTGTGCATAATGGAGAAAGAATTTTTTTTTGGGAAGATTCTTGGAATGGTTTCCAAGAGCTCTCCCACAAATTAGATTTAACTGAAGCTAAAAACTATCTTAAACAAGCCTGGGTTCCACCATCAACAAGTATTGGACTGATAATCAGGGCTGGAAAAGACAATGGAAGGACTTTGATAATTGCAACTTTCTAGAAAACCAAAAAACAATCCTAGCTGAAATCTTGACAAAGAGGCCTATTTTGACCTCTTCAAAGGAGGATGATATTTCATGGATGGGGTCCAAAACTAGCCAATATAATGTCAATTCTGGTTATAAACTACTTTCAAACACAAATTCTCAATCCTGGCCCTTTAATTTATGTTGAAATGTCGCATGTCTACCAAAGGTTGGGGCGTTTGTAGCATGGTTAGCTTTTCGTAACAAAATCGTCACTGGTAAAAGCATCCAGAAATTGCGTATCTCTAATTCATTTAATTGTGTTCTTTGTGGTAAAGTGGAGGAAGATTTAGATCATCTATTGCTGCATTGCTCTTTTAGTTCCAACTGTTGGTCTTGGCTTTGTGGAAGATTACGATGGCATGGCCCCTTCTCTCAAACGCTACTTGAACACTTCTATGGCTAGCCATCACTATTTAGGAACTCCTTGTTTGTTTGCTTGTGGGATGTTTCTCCTTTTATTATTATTTGGTGCATGTGGTTAAAAAGAAATCAAAAAATCTTCAAGAAGTCATTCCTTTCTCTTGAACAAGTCATTTCTAAGATGGATTCGCTAATGTCTGAAACAGTCATGCCAGCGGTCACCAAAAAATCATGGCAAGAAGGTCAATTCAAATGCTGGGATGATATGATGTTGCAACAATGGCCTGCTATCCATGCACCAAAAATTGTTGGTGTACGTGATCTATACATGCAACCCGATCCTCACGTCTGCACCAATCTTTATGATATGATGTTATGGTTCAGCCACCCCACTACTCCATACTCTTGTCTCAAGCTCTACATGTTATTTTGTATGTTATTTCTTCCCCCACGATGAGGATTTCATTACCTTTCTTTGGAGGCTATTGTATTTGTCTATTATTAGACTTTGTGTGGAGTGTATTTTTCTGGGTTGTAAGGAAGAAGAGAGTATTGTATTGCAAAGCTGCAAATAACATTATGTATGAGAATTTTATTCTGAGATAGTAACAGAGAGCAATCCCCTACTCAGTGTGGACGTAGCCAATTAGTGAACCACATTAAAAAATTGTCTTTGTCTTCTACATTCAATTCTAAGTTTAATCTTCTGTATGAATGTTTCATTGTTTGTTGTTGTCCTTATCTTTTTCTGCACTTAACAATTGGCATCAGAGCTTGGTGGAGAAGCTCAATGCTGAAGCGGTTCTTTGGAAATAGGTGAAGAATTTATAGAGCAATGGATGACACAGAAAAATGGAAGATTGAGAAGTTTGTAGGGTAGAACTTCTGATTGGGGAAGGTGCAGATGGAATTGCTGCTGATCAAGTAGGATCTTTCAGTCGCGCTATTAGGAAAAAGCAAAGGACAAGGTTCAATGTCTGATGAAGAATGGGAGAAATTAGACAAGAAGGTAGGAGCCATGATTTTTTTCTCACTGTCAAGCAATGTTTTGTTCAAGGTTTCAGTAGAGAACACATCTAAAGAGCTTTGGGATAAGATTTAAGATATGTACGAGATGGCATCGACATCAAACAAGGTTTTCATCATGAAGAAATTATACAATCTAAAAATGCGAGAGGAGGGATTATGTCGAATCATCTGAATGAATTCAATACCTTGGTCAGCCAATTAACTTCAGTGGGTATAAAGTTAGATGATGAAATCAAAGCAATCATGTTATTATGTTCTCTAACCAATAGTTGGGAAGGAGTGGTGATGGCAGTGAACACTTTGGTGGCTGCCATGAGTAAACTCAATTTTGATGATGTTGCAGCTACTCTTCTCAGTGAAGACATGTGGAGGAAAAATCAGGAACCCTCATCTGATGATGCCTTGACTATTGTCAGTACTAGAAATAGAGGAAGGGGTCAAGACAGAGGTAGAAATAACCATAGAAGAAGATCCAAATCTACACCATGATCAAAGTCCAGGGGCTGAAATGGTGAATGCTAGTTTTGTCGAAAATCTAGTCACACAAAGAAAAATTGTTGGAACTACAAGAAGGCCCAAGAAAAAATGAGTAATAACAATGAAGTAAACACTGCATGTGATGGTGTTTTGGTCTTATCAATGAGTGATACTACTGCAGATTCGTGGGTGCTTGATTTTGGTGCATCCTTCCATGCTACTCCATGTCAACGTGCTTTCACAAATTATCAAGAAGGTGTGTTTGGAAACATTTTTCTGGGTGATGATAAAGAATGTGAAATCATAGGAAAAGGTGATGTGGTTTTGACATTAAAAAATGGAAACAAATGGATCTTGAAAGACATGAGACATGTTCCCACATTCAAATGGAATCTCATTTCTGTCAGTCAACTTTATGCTCAAGGGTGTGATATAAAATTTTCTTTATACACTTGGAAAGTTACCAAGGGTGTTTTGGTACTTGCAAAAGGCTGCAAATTGGGTAGTCTTTATGTGCTAGAGTGTCATGGTGAAGTGGGAGCTGCAATGGCAATAGTGGATAGCAACTTAGACCTTTGGCATAAGAGGCTCGATCATATGAGCCAAAAGGGACTTGAAGTCATCCTTCAAAGGGATCAACTACTGAGACTAAAATCTGTGGATTTGGAGTTTTGTGAGCATTGTCTCCATGGAAAACAAAGGCGAATTAGCTTCCTGAAGGCTGATCATGACAAGAAAACCCCACCCTTGGAGCTTGTGCATTCTAATGTGTTCAGACCCACTGAGGTAACATCTTTTGGAGGTGCTAATTACTTTGTCTCTTTTATTGATGATTATACTCAAAAAATTTGGGTATACATGATGCATAAAAAATCAGAAGTCTTTTCAACGTTTAAAATTTTCAAAGCACTAGTAGAAAATCAAACATGACATAAAATTAGATGCTTGCAAACTGACAATGGGGGAGAGTATTGTTCTTTGGAGTTTGATGGTTTTTGTGCAGATCAAGGCATTAGAAGGATCAAAGTAATACCATACACTCAAGAAAATGGAACAGCCAAGAGATTGAACAGGATGATTCTTGAGAGGGCTCGATGCATGTTGTCCAATGTAGGCCTAAGCAAAGAGTTTTGGGTAGAGGCGGTTAACACAACCATTTATGTCATCAAATGGAGCCTCTCATTTCATTTGGATTTAGATATCCTAGAAGAAGTTTGGTTGGGCAAACGGATGTCATATGCTCATCTTCGAGTTTTCAGGTGTGAAGCCTTTGCGCATGTCCCCAGGGAAAAGTACTCGAAGTTGGATTCTAAGCTACAACGTTGCATATTTGTTAGCTACGGTGAAGATCAGTAAGGGTTTCGTCTATGGGATCCTGTCGCCAAGCAGCTTGTTTACAGTCCTGACGTCGTGTTTAATGAGAAAGTGTTTCTAGCTTTACAAAAATAGGGAACTTCTTCAAATGAATTTATTCAGGTTGATATGTTTGAAATAGGCATTCATAGGAATCTAACACAGGGGACTCTACCAGTAGCAAGCTTATCTCAGCCTTTGCACTCCACAGGCTCTCATCCAACATAGCTTATTGAAGACCCTTCACCTAATGCCAAGGGAGTTCAAATTCAAACGTAGCCTTTACATCATACAATGCAGTTTGAACATGCTGAAAAGTCTCTGCAAACTTCATTGCTACCTTGTCCAGAGCCTTCGCAAGATGTTAGAAATCAAAGTTCAATGCAGAATAAAGACACGTCATCATTGTTTGAAAAGTCTACACAACCTCCAGGTCATTCTTTTCAAGTTGAACATGTTGAAATATATTTACAAACTCCTCACATGTCCCAGCGGCCTTCACAAGGTTCAACACTACCCATAAATTATTCAACACAAACTCAAAGGAATGATATGCAGCTATTTAATAATACAATGCTGCCAATTCAACATGATATGCAGACCCCTAAATCTTCATTGCGGCCATCAAAAGTTTCAATGCTGCTAGCTGATGTTTCCATGTAGGCCCCTCACTCTTCATTGCTACCTTTTGCAATGCAGTATGGTGTTACAAATTTAAAAGCAACAAGTTCAGCATAAGGTAATCTAGAAAGTTCAGTCCCTGATATTTCATAGTTTCATTTTGACCATGGTCATTTACATGAACAGAGCAGTGTGTAGGGCAATTTACAATCTGATATAGAAGGCCTCCAAACTCAATCACAAAGTATTAATCTTGATCAAGGAATTTTACCTTTGCCAACACCTCAAGTAAGGAGGTCAACCAGACAGAAGAAGTTTCCATCTAAACTAGATGATTATGAGCTTTTGCTCTCAGACTAGTCAAAGCCTGCAATCTTCAAACAGGTTTGCAAAGATGAAAACTCGATGAAGTGGATGAAGGGTATGCATGAAGAAATAGCCTCTTTGCAAGCAAATGACACTTAGGACTTGGTCAAACTCTCGCCTAATTGGAGACCCTTGAAGAACAAGTGGGTCTATCGGCTGAAAGAAGAAGATGGAAGCACACACCACTACCAAGCGAGATTGGTAGTCAAAGGATTTGATTAGCAAAAGGGCATTGACTTTAATGAAATATTCTCACCCATCATCAAAATACAAACCATTCGTGCAGTCCTAGGTATGGCAGTAGTGTGGGATCTTGATCTTGAGAAGCTGGATGTCAAGGTGACTTTTCTACATAGCGATGTTGAAGAAGATTTGTACGTGGAGCAGCCTAAACGCTTTGTTCAAGCAGGTTAGGAACATTTATATTACAAACTCAAGCGCAACTTATATGGCCTCAAGCAAGCCCCGAGGCAATGGTATCGTAAGTTTGATAGCTTCATGACTGAGCACAACTTCATTCGCCTTGAATCTGATCCATGTCTTTACTTCAAGTGGCTTGCAAGTGGTGAGTTTGTCATGCTTTTACTTTATGTTGATGACATGTTAGTCACTGGTAGCAACATGCAAGTTGTCAAGGAATTGAAACATCATTTATCTCAGCAGTTTGGCATGAAAAATCTAGGGGCAGCCAAGAGGATTCTTGGCATGACAATAATCAAGGATAGATAGAAGAGACAAATCCGATTGTCTCAAGAGAAGTACATTGACAAAATATTGGATAGGTTCAATATGAAGCATGCAAAACATGTTTGTACTCCCTTGGCTGATCACTTTCAGTTGTCATCAGCTATGTGTCCTACAACTAAAGAAGACCAAGCACACATGAAGAGTGTTCCCTATTCATCTGCAGTTGGTAGTCTTATGTATGCCATGGTTTCCACTCGTCCAGATATTGCCCATGCAATGGGAGTTGTGAGTAGATTTATGAGCAATCCAGGCAAACCTCATTGGCAGATAGTTCAGTGGATATTCAGGTATCTCATAGGTACTTTAGATTATGCTTTATGCTTTGGAGAACAGGATACTCAACTACGGGGGTATGTTGACTCTGATATGGCCGGTGGCTTGGACAAACGGAGGTCTACAACAGGGTACGTGTTTACTTTTGTTAGCGCTGCAATTAGTTGGATTTCACAATTGCAATAGGTAGTTGAACTCTCTTCCACTGAGGCTAAATACATTGCTCTCACTAAGGGAGAAAAGGAGATGATATGGCTACAACAATTATTGGGCGAATTGTAGTGTAACCAAAATGTTTCTCCTTTGTTTTGTGATAGCAATAGTGCTATTCACTTGGCAAAGAACTCTGCCTTTCATAATTGCACAAAACATATTGAGTTGAGATATCATTTCATTCGGCATGCACTTGAAGAGGGTAAGTTGCAGGTCAAGACGATTGACACAAAAGTGAACCTGGCGGATGCTTTGATGAAGATTATTCCAAGGGAGAAGTTTGAGTTTTGTTAGACTTCTCTTGGCATTGTCAAGTTCTAACAATAAGCCTGGAGTAGGGGATTTCTCTGCGCAACTCTCCTGCAGCTCAGATTGGACTTCAAGTGGGAGATTGTTGGTGTATGTGGTCTATACATGCAGCCCAATCCTCACGTTTGCACCAATCTTTTATGATATGATGTTATAGTTCAGCCGCCCCATTACTCCATACTCTTGTCTCGACCTCTGCATGTTATTTCTACTCCCACGATGAGGCTATCATTACCTTTCTTTGGAGGCTATTGTATTTGTCTATTATTAGACTTTGTGTGGAGTGTATTTTTCTGGGCTATAAGGAAGAGGGTAAATGCAAGAAGTTGTGTCCACTTAAGGTGGAAGTTTCAGAGTTAGAAAAAAATCTGAAATTGGGGAACCAAAAACGGGATCCCGTTTATAGAAAATGCGATTCCGTTTTGCTTCAGGATCCTGAGCCTAGAACCAAAAACGCGATCCCGCTTTTTCCCAGGATCCTGAACCTAGAAGCCAAAAACGGGATCCCGTTTTATATAACGGGATCACGTTATATATAACGGGATCCCGTTTTATAAAACGGGATCCCGTTTTTAAAAAGTATTAAATTTTTAAAAAAACGGCAGAGACCCCATTTTCAGCAGCGACAGGCGAAAACGGGATCCCGAGTTTAGAGACCATCCAGCCACCAGGTAAGTGGATTTTTCCACTTCTACAAATTACCCATGAATTGTTTTAAGCTTCCCTTGTTTGTTTTGATGTAAAATACAATCAAAATTTAAATTTTGAATTGTTATTTAGGGTTTAGGGTTTATGAAATAAGTAGTTGATTTTTGATAGTTTAGATGTAAAATACAATTGAAATTTTGAAAGATTGTATCATATAAAATGTTAGAATTTGAACAAACTGTCAAAATTATGTTTAAAATTGAGAATTGAATAGATATATTTAGACATTTTAGCTATAAAATACAATTGAAAATTTGAAAATACTGTATCATATGAAATGAGAGATTTTGAACAAATTGTCAAAATTTGAGTTCAATTTGAGTGTTGAATAGCTGTATTTAAACATTTTAGCTGTAAAATACAATTGAAAATTTGAAAATACTATATCATATGAAAGGAGAGATTTTGAACAAACTGTCAAAATTTGAGTTCAATTTGAGTGTTGAATAGCTGTATTTAAACATTTTAGCTGGAAAATGCAATTGAAATTTTGAAACGATTGTATCATATGAAAGGAGAGATTTTGAACAAACTGTCAAAAATTATATAGCATTGGGATGATATATATATTTGGTTTTTATAAAATTTACTTATAACAATGTATGTCATTGTATTTTAAAGGCATTATTGAATAGCTAACTATCATGTAAAAAAATTACAACAAACCATAATAAAACCAAATTATCACATCCAAAATGATGAAGCCATCATGAAACTTATGAAGTGTCAAGACCACATCCCCATTGTAATCATAAGAAAGACTTTTCCACCATACTTAACACCTACATATATGCTTATTTTGGAGAGAAAGAAAGAACCCTTTAGTCCTGAGGCACCCTAGTCTAGGCAGAATAGCAACAATCTATATAAGAAGAAACTTGTGATCGATTAAAATGATACAATAAAAATGGACACTTCCCAAGAGCTCCTCAATTTGACAAACTTCACCTTCCATTAGATACCGCTTAGATACAAGACATGACTCCCCTCTCCTTGTTGAGGACATGCTACAAACATCAACCTGTGAATAGAAGCTTGGACCCTAAACTCTCTAAGATAGTAGCTCCACTGGACCTTGACATCAAAGAAGGCATATATAACCATGTCACCATGTTAAATATTACATTGATTTCTTCATGTGGTCTTATGGTGATCTATGCCTTGAGACTCCATCTTTAAAGTCATGCATCATCTTGTGGTTCACCTCAATGCCAAACCTATTCAATAAAAGCTACACAAAATGCACCCCCAAGTAGCCCTCGTGGTCATAGAAGAATTGTATAAACTCTTGGATGTCCAGGGTTCATTCAGACTATTACTTATCCTAAATGGGTAGATCTAATGTGGTCTTAGTTAACAAGAAAACTAAGGGAATTCATGTTTGCACTAACTTTTGAGACATCAAAAAAGGATCTACCCCAACTTAGATAACTTTTCTCTACCAAACATTGATATGGTCGTGGATCTTGTGCATAGCCATATATATATAATTTTATCATTAATCTGGATATAATATGGACCAAGTTGAAACATTTGAGTTAGACACGGAGACACCTAGATTATGGAGCTTAGTCTATGTAAGAAAACACCTCCTATAGACTCAACACAAACTTATCCCTCAACCTTGGAACACACTATTGTGACTTACATCATTTGATTACCCTGGAACACACTATAGACAACTCTATACAAATTTGGCAAAATATATTTTCTCCTAACAGAAACTTGTATATGTAGAAGTATCTACTACTACATTAGATTTGATATACTTCTTAAAAGGAAAGAGTTGGGACTAACAACTAAATAGAAAACAATAACTAGTTTTGCATTTTCTAGGAAATAGGAAACAAAATTGAGCTAGAACCATCTTGACTAATTTATCTATTTCTAGCTAGATTGAACCCTAATTCTATATGCAATTCCAACCCTAACCCTAACACTAATTCTAACCCTAATCCTAACCCTAATTCTATATGCAATTCAAACCCTAACCCTTATTATAACCCTAATCATAAACCTAACCCTAACTCTACTTGTAATTGTAATTGTAATTGTAACTCTAACTCTAGCCCTAACCCTAACCCTAATGAGCTACTTGTAATTGTAATTGTAACCCTAACTCTAGCCGTAACCCAAACCATAATTGTAGCTCTAATACTTACCCTAATTTAGCAACCCTTGAATTCTAATTCTAACCCTAACCTCAATTCTAACCCTAAGCCTGATCCTAATTGAAACCCTAACCCTAACTTTAATTAATCACGAGTCATGCTACAGGGATTTCTTCTACATATTTTGTATGCATGTGTTATTCCCTTATTGCATGTGAGTTCACCAATTATTTGGAAGTCTCCTAACTGGGAGGCGGGCTTGTATTCAAGCCCTATAAATTTTGTGTTTATAGGTGTTATGTTTAAAGCTATATGGAGACTTGTAATAGGAGGTCTTGAATTTGGTACCAATGATTGTGAGTTCCTTGTCTAGAATATGATGAACCTTTTGAACAAGAGAACCTTGTAGGTCTCCATGATGCATATCTTGAAATTTAAACTTGAACATTATCGTCATGTGAATGCTTTTAGCCATCCTACAACCTCCTATCACCCTTCATCCTCTTATAGGGATATGCCACACAACCTCTCCAAGTTGACCATGCCAAACCCAAAGTCACAATCGTAAGAGGTAAAGAATCTTTTGGCCCCATTCAAGTCCACTCCCTAATAGGAGTGATACAATGCTAATAGGGTTGTGAAGGTAATTAAGTTCTTGATTAGCATGTTGGGTGTATCTAAGCATAACGATGATATAGTTAGTCCTGATTTCATTAATCTTAAGATCATTGAGCTAGAGTACTTAATATATATGGTATAGTTTTGTTCAATCAATAGTGGTAGGGAAAATTAATATACTACAATGACATCAAACATAAACCAATAGGTGTCTTAAGATATATTAGTGGTAGGGAAAATTATAGTGGCCCTAACCCTAGAGTAATAAGTTGAAGTAGTGTTAGAATTACTAATAAACTAAAAAACTTTATCCTAGGGTGGTGGGACAAATTACACAAGCCTTACAAAGCCTCTACCACTTCCTTGACATTTTTAACATTGTTTGAATTTGATAGGAGGGATTTATGTCACCTCCTCCTCATCTTAATTCTCATAGTGGATAGAATCATCCAATTTAGCATCAAGACATGAAGGTTTATCTTCATTATCTTAGAAATATCCTCTAATACTTACCCTAATTTAGCAACCCTTGAATTCTAATTCTAACCCTAACCTCAATTCTAACCCTAAGCCTGATCCTAATTGAAACCCTAACCCTAACTTTAATTAATCATGAGTCATGCTACAGGGATTTCTTCTACATATTTTGTATGCATGTGTTATTCCCTTATTGCATGTGAGTTCACCAATAGGTGTCTTAAGATATATTAGTGGTAGGGAAAATTATAGTGGCCCTAACCCTAGAGTAATAAGTTTCAAAGTAGTGTTAGAATTACTAATAAACTAAAAAACTTTATCCTAGGGTGGTGGGACAAATTACACAAGCCTTACAAAGCCTCTACCACTTCCTTGACATTTTTAACATTGTTTGAATTTAATAGGAGGGATTTATGTCACCTCCTCATGTCTTAATTCTCATAGTGGATAGAATCATCCAATTTAGCATCAAGACATGAAGGTTTATCTTCATTATCTTAGAAATATCCTCCAAGGCTTTGTGCATATGCTCATGCCACACATTGAAGATGTGGAATTTATCTAAGTAGCAATATAGAAATCCTTAGCCTAACCTTCTAGACCCCTTCAATATCATTGTATAGAAGGTAGATACAAGTAACATTTGATAGCATGGAGGCACAACTTAGGGATTTCATGTTGAATGTAAAAAAATTATTCTTCCCAACAAATGCTAGATGTCTAGGAGCAATTTAATGATTTCTTCCATTATCTGCCTAGTCTAGAATATAATTACCTTTTCTTTTGATATGTTTGAAGGAGATAGATTTAAACAAGTATTCACCAAGTTTCTAGCTTCCAATATATAATAGTTTCCAATAACCACAAGCTTCATCTATGCTTTTTCATATGATCAATGTTGATCTTGGAATCTCCTTCCACACTAAGGGATATCTTGTTTAGTTTCCAAGTCATCTTGAGGCCCTGGATATCATGGCCCTAGAATCTACCATATTATTGTTCTTGACACCAAAATCATAAGCTTTAAGATAGGTAGAGGTTTTCCCTTATCATCTCTTAATAAACATACTCCTCCTACTAGGATTACCCTTGGCTACCCATCAAAATTTCAAGCTTAATCCATCCCAATGTAGGTGTGGACCAAAGGGTGTGAATATCAACATGGGTATCTCCTTGTTTTAACCTTATTCAAAGCAACCTTGGCCAATTATGAGCCTAATCAGTGCCTCTTCTAGCATGATCATATATTCCTCTTTACCCCAACAATCACCAAGTTCCTAAATGCACCATATTTCTTTAAAATAACTTCTAAAATTTGGGATGCATATTCACATTTAAGAAATACATGATGATTGTCTAGAGAAGTTTCCTTACTTAAATGCACATTGAAATTTTGAAATATATATTGCCCATTGTATCAATCATTATCATGGTAGTCCTAATAGCTCTCTTACATTTTGAAATTTGTACATGCATGTATACATTATTTGTATGTTTTTAATTTAAATTTATTTCAAGTGTAATTTCTTGAAACATATATATATATATATATATTCATATATTCTTGATTTAAAAACATTAGAGTGAGCGGCATCTTAGCATTGCCAAACGCTTCCTTGGATGAACATCTCAGCATTGCCAAATGCTTTTATGGCTATCTCCATGGCGGATTCTCATTGCCCCTTATGTCAAATCTCCTTTATGACATCATGGTTGTCTTATGGCTGTCAATTCTTGTGGAAGTCTTACCTATTTCCATGTTATTGGATGAAAAGTTTGTAAAGGTGAAGCATGTTAAAAAATGGAAAGTTCATAGCAGAAATAAATTTTCCTTCCATTCTTTTCAGTTCCTAGGCTTGCCGATCATGAATTATATTATCTCAATCCTGGATTAGAGAGCCCTAGACTTAAGCATTTCAATGAGTAAATGGCGGCCTCAGAAAAACTAAAGCGAGGCCCTGATAGAAGACCAGCGCAACCCCCAAAAAGAAAACAACGTCTTTTGGGAAGAACAGGATAACAACGAATGCTATTGTTCTTGATGACTGGGACAGAAGAAGACAAAATTCACTGCCAAATACTTCTTGGGTTGTCTCCGTGGCCACTCAAATGGATTCCAGATATTGCATGGAAGGAATACAATCACTTGGAGGATTATATTCAAAGCTTTACCCGACCCCGCGGACATTTGGGGGAAATCAGATGATAGGGATCCGCCCTCTGCAGGAATGGCTTTGGCTGCTTAGTTCTGTTTTCTTTTAGTTTTTATATGGGTGTTGTACCCTTTTATACTTTGATACTTTGTTCTTAATATTTCTGGGCTTAGCCCATGTGACTCTTAAGGCGTGCCTTTTAACCACCCGTTATTTTTTTGTGAAGTGTTTGTTTATTTAAATAAATAAATTGCATTTTCATATTTAAAAAAAAAAAAAAAAATCTTTACTCGACTTTGATTTGTTCCTTATAAAAAATCTGTTGATTCGTCGTAGGTAAACAGTATAAACGGGGAAATCCCCACGTAACAGTTTAATAGAGGATAGGGGAACTCGTAATCATAACTTATTCCTCTAAAAATTTTATGGCCAAAATGCTTTTGGGTCCCAAAGTAGAGTACACATGCATTGTGTTCCCCATTTAGTTTGGCAGTTTGGCGGGTCCCAGTTGTCCCATCATGTCAAATCTCATTTATGACAACATGGCTGTCTTATGGCCCGTTACCACCTACCACTTTTTCCTACCGTTCCCACCGACCACTTTTTCCTAGCTCTTTTTAAATTTGCAACTCCTCTTTATGTTCGAGTGTAGCCATGCTAAATCTTTCTAGATTGTTCTTTTATACCAATGTTGACTTCAATTGTCTCTTCAATGAAGATGGGACTTTTGTTTCAAAATGCTTTATTTGTCAAATAAAATGATCATTTCTCAAATAAAATGATCAGAGTGGCACATTAAAGTCAAAGGATGTTAGTTTGACCGAGAATATAGCTCGGGAAGGGAATGGAAGAAAAGATAGTAAGAAGGTATTTGAAGGATCGAATCAAACCGCCCACAGTACATGGCCTTGTGTGCTGACTGTTCTTCAACCACCCGGAATATTATGTGGTCAAAACTCAAACGGGGGAGATAGCGCGTAAACGCGTAAACGCCAAACTGCACATTTATGGAGAAGCATTTGCCATTCTATAAATATGGGCGAGAGGAGTTTGAGGGATAGAAATGCAGCAGTTGAAGTAATTAAGAAAGAGAGATCGAGATGGAGAGTGAAAGAAAGGCGATGTTGGTGTTGGCAGTGGGGATTGTTGTGCTGTTTGGTAGTGTTTCTGCACAGAATTGCGGGTGTTCGAGCGACTTGTGCTGCAGCCAGTTTGGGTACTGCGGCACTGGAAATGATTACTGCGGAACTGGATGCAAACAAGGCCCATGTTACACTTCCTCCACTCCCTCCACTGGTAGCGGTGTCTCCTCCCTCATAACCAACGATTTCTTTGCCGCCATTCTCAGCGCTGCAGACAACTCCTGTGCTGGAAAGAAGTTCTACACTTACGATGGCTTCATCCAGGCCGCCAACGCCTACTCTGGCTTCGGCACCACCGGAACTTCTGACGACGCTAAGAGAGAGCTTGCTGCCTTCTTCGCCCATGTCACGCACGAGACTGGATGTACGCAATCAATTTGCAACTACTTAGGTTACTGCCCATTTCGCTTAACTAGTGATGACTGATGACTATTGTTCTTTTGCAGCTTTCTGCTACATTGAAGAGATCGATGGCGCAAAGAACGATTACTGCGACGAAACCAACACTGAGTATCCATGTGTTGCAGGCAAAGACTACTTCGGCCGGGGACCCATCCAGCTATCCTGGTAATTAATGAATTCTCGTACTTTCCTTTGTTGCTTCTCAACTTGTTCACAGCAAGAGTGATACTGATGAGGTTGAGTATTGCAGGAACTTCAACTACGGGCCAGCAGGAAACGACATTGGGTTCGACGGGCTGAATGAGCCGGAGAAGGTAGCGCAAGACCCTGCCATTTCGTTCAAAACAGCAGTGTGGTTTTGGATGAAACAGAGCAACTGCCATACTGCCATCACCTCTGGAGAGGGATTCGGAGCCACAATTCAAGCTGTCAATGGCGCTATCGAATGTAACGGCGGCAGGCCTGACACCGTCAGCAAGCGTATAGCTTACTATAAAGATTACTGCGAGAAATTGGGAGTAGATCCAGGCTCCAACCTCTCCTGCTAACTTTACCTAATATCTGTCCAATTACAAGAGCAAAATAAGACAACAGACCGAAATTCTGCTGTACTGTCCTCTATATTTAAATTTATTTATTAAATAAAAAAAAATCGAAAGTAATAGTTTGAGTGTTGAGTGGACTAAAGATTTTGAAATTAAAATATTTTTTTAACAATTTATTTTGAATATTTATATAATATATGATGGAATAAAGATTCTATAGATGGAATTGTGTGGCTTCGTTTTAATTGTTGAGGATATAGATGTAATTGTGTGGCTTCGTTTTTAATTGTTGAAGATAAGATTTTGTCTTGTAATTGTTTTGTGTCTTGCAATGTAATTTGTTATTTCTACAAATTTCTATAATATGTATCTATGTTTTTTATATTATATATGACTCCCTTTATTATTGCATATACATAAATAAAATAAAATAGAAGATTAAAGATGTAAATATAATATCTAGTATAGATATTTCAATATATTTATCTAAAAATGTCCATATATATATATATATATATATATATATATATATATATATATATATATATATATAGAATTTTAACAAATTATTTACTCCATATTTTATGCACAACACTATATTTGAGTTTTATAAGGTACAATTTTAATAAATTATTTACTCCGTAGTTTAAGTACATAACTATTGATATAGTTATTTGCTAAAACACATGACTTTTCCAATTATTTTTACTAGATATGTTGCTTATTAAGCATATATCTCTTTTTTTTTTAAGTAAGAGATTTATAATAAATAGTGTAAAGATTCAAAAAAACCAAACTAAAATGACAAGAATGTGTAGTTTAATGAAAAAAAATTATTATTTTAAAGAGTTATTTTGTTTCTTATATGAATATTAAATGTTAATATCTATTTCAACTACTCTAAGTACACAAAGATATAAATACATAAAGACTCAAATCTATTTGATTTACTTAAGAATTATTTGATTTACTTAAATATTTAGGCAGAACACGCTCCCTCAGTGAGGTGTGGAAATCAACGACAGAGGGTTTCCGATACACGACTAAAATCTCATCCGTTCATTTTTTTACCACTAAACATCCACCAAATGTCACCATTTGATTGGTTTTTTTTTTTATTATTTCGGTTCGTTTTTATCCCTTTGGTTCGTTGTTTCCTTTGTATTCGAAAGGGATAGGATTCATTCCAGTAAAAATGCATTTTACTTCATTTTTCTACACCACATTTTTGTGGCATGACTATTTAATTGGATTTCCAAAAGACAGTAGCCGCGAAATAAGCAACAATTTATAAATATAAAATTGTAAAATTGTCGCCTATAACTTACTTTTTGTCCATACAAGCACATTGAAGTCATGCAATCTATAAGGCAAGTTGAAGGATTAAAAAACCATTATAATGGATGGATTTTGACATTCACATTTTAGTTAATATACATACATTGAATTAATTATATTTGTGGTTCTTTATAAGAGAAAATACATTATATATTAAATAATTTACAATATAAAAACTATATTATATAATAATAAACACAATTATTTTTATTTTTATTTTTTAAAAAGGTGCAAAGCACCCATATTGAATATATAAAAGTCCAAATCTGAAGTACATCAGGACTCAGATAAAGTAAAAGATACAACAGCCTTTAGAAAAAGAACGAAGACGAACAGGGAGTGAACATGAAGTGACCATGAAAAAATATTTGAAAAAAAGTGGTTGGCTATGAGAGATATTAAAAGCATCAAATAGTAAGTGAAATGTTATGATTACAAACTACTGAAGCAACCAAATGATGCTCTCTAGGTGGAAAACAATAGGCCACATGCAAGATTTTAATGTGGAACACATTAACAAGCCACCCCAAGACATCTACTAACACCTAGCAGGAATTACTAGCAAGACCCACGTAGGATCTGCCCATTGGGGACATAAAAGGACACAACAATGACCGTATCCATAAATGTCAAGATTTGTAAAATCTCCAGCACACAAGTTCGTAATCAGAACTAGACCAACCCACCACCTAGCCTTCAACCGCCATGAAATCCACCACCAAGATCGTCGCCACCACTCCACTCCACCACCTAGGCACTTCCACCAACCAGGACATTTCCGTCACCTCCACCATGGGCTCTCTCAACACCACCACCAAGGCCATCTTCTACTCCATGCCAAAACTTCTTCAGGTGGGCCACCCCCTGAACCACCTCTAACACCATCGTGTGAACCAATGCAAGAATAATTAAGCCTTCCACGACGCCTATGTCTCCTTCACCATAGGGAGGCTTGCTCCTGAAGCAGCCAAAATCTCCAACATCTCTACTAGAACCACTACTTCTACGCTTCGCCATAGAAGTATCTCTCCCCCAACATGGTCTAGCCCCCAGATTCTTGCAAGGACCCCTACAACATCTTCATCAAAAACTCCAATAGCTATATCAATGGTGACAACAACTCCAAACCTGAAACCCTCGTAGTTCTAGCAACCACTTGAACTACTTCTAGGGTCAACAACTATTGTACCTCCATAGCTATAGCCTCTAGCACCTTTACCAAACCCAGCACCACAACTTCTAACTCCCCTAATCCGAACCATCATCCCATCTGCCCTTGCTATCCAACCACCAAGCCTCCACCAACATCGAGGTTGTCCTTCAACTCCACCTCCAACACCTCCACCAAAACCCCATCACATGACTCCCAACTTCTCCCATTCCCACTTGGAACCATCTCCATCCAAGCCACCTCCAAAGACTCCTTATTTGGACAAAAGGAAACCCATTCATCTGGGTCATCGTCACCATCACCTTCTTCTCCCTCTTCCTCACACTCATTGCCATTCACACAATTATATTAGATATTAAATATATAAAATATATGTAATTAAATAAATAATAAATATTTAATACAAATATATGATTTTATAATTTTATATTATTTTCAAAATCTATTAAATAATTAACATTACATTAAATATAGTAGATAATAATAAATATAATTATATTAGATATTATATATTATATATAAAACAAATATAATTAAGTTATAAGTAAATATAAATATATACTATATAATATGTTTAGTTTCCCTAGATCTCTATATCTCTATCTCTCCCCCTCCTTCTCCCTCTTTATCTCTATATCACTCCACCTCTCTCTATATCTCTTTATCTTTCTGTCTTTGTTTCTTTGTCAAAATATTACAGCATAGACTATGAAAACGACCCTACCTTACATTTACTCTTTCAACATATTTAGCAAATATTGAAGGGAGAAAATCATTACAACCTTTGTTCAAAATCAAAACAACTCATTTCCTTCATAATTATCCAATTTTTTAAACATATACAAACACTCTTTACTAATTTTTCTAATGTGCAAAACAAATAATCATACTTTCAACTTATTTTCAACTCAAAAAATAAATTATGTAGATATTGACATCTATAATAAGATACTAATATTAGTGACCTAAAATATGAGTGGATAAACAATAAAATATTTGTTAACTATACAAAACAAGAAGTAAAAGTGGACAAGTAATAATAGATACTAGAACAATAAATACCAATTGAGACTATCAAGCACTCCATAGGGCCCAAACATTGCTCTAGCACCACACACAAATAGAAAACCAAAAGGAACAAATAGAAGAAATAAAAGGAGAGTCAAAGCATAGCTAATTTATCATTTTAAACCACATATTTTCTAAATTCTATGACCTAAATGAAAGCCTTATGAAACTAAAATTGGAATTATCTATCTTTTGACAATACACTCAATTCATTTGTAGGATTGTAATTGGCAACATAGAGATCTTTGAGAGAGATAAAGATCTACAAAGTTGCGGTTGGTGTTTGAGATGAGGAGCTTGAGAAAGAATACGAATGGCCATGAAGAACATACCATATAAAGGGAAAATAAGATAACAATTTACACATACTCTAAAGTGAAAGAGGTGAAAATTGATGAGACTACTGCTACTAATGAAGTGAGAAAGAGAAACCAAGTAGGAGAGAGAGAGGAAGATAGAGAGGGGTACACAAATATAGAGGGTGAGAGGGGGAGGGAGGGAGAGATAGAGGGATAGAGAAAAAGAAAGAGAAAGAGATAGAGAAAAAGTGAGAGATAGACGGACATAGAGAGAAGAGAGAGAAATAGACAGAGGATGAGAGAAAGAGAGAGGAAAAGAGAGAGGTAGAGTGAGAAAGAGAGAGAAATATAAAGAGAGAGAAATATCACAGAGAGGAAGTGTGAGAGAGAGAGGAGGAAGAAACAAAGATAGAGAGAGATAAAGAGAAATAGAGAGCTAGAGAGGGAGATAGATATATAGAGGTAAAGGTCTAGAGAGATAAATAGAGAGAGAGAGATAAAGATAAATAGAGAGCCAGAGATGGAGACATATATATATAGTGTAGAAATCAGGAACATTGAGTGAATGTGAGTATTGATTCGAGCCACTTGAGACAAACAGGAGTATGCTCAACCTACAAGAAAACAAGTATTACAAACAATGAACAATTCAAATGCAAAATATGGGATAATAAATTAACTTACAAGATGTAGTACATATAAGGCATAATTGACTAAGAATAGTTGAACCAATAATAGGAAAATCTCACTAAAAATAGTGGTACTCCAAGAATAGGAAAAGTGACCACTTAACTTAGACAAAGCTAATCTAGGCATGCCAAGTATAGCTCAAGGCTAAACATAGACTCCTAAATATGTACTCCTAAGCAAGCTTAATATACACCAACACCCCCCTTAAGCATAGCTTAGGTGGGCTAAATGAACATGGGTCCCATCAACTAGGCCTGATCAGGTAGCCATGTACAATGCTATCTCTCATAAAAATGGAGAAATGGAGAAAACCACGTGGGAAAAAAGCTCCCCTCCAAAAAGGGAGAAAAAGATAAAAGAAGAGGACTAGGAAGCCTTATTGAAGCTGATAGATCTACACCTGAAACCATGCCATTTGACTGTGATGATGTAGATATGACCTCCTCATAGGAGAGTAAAAGAGACTATGTAGCCCCCCACAATGAAGTAGACCCAATGCCAAAAGAGAATGCTTGTGTATGAATGCTGAAAATGAACCATTTGCGGCAAATGACATTTCTCCCTTTAGGAAGAAACAACTCCAATGGTGAATGCTCAAAGAAGTGAGGTTAGGTGATAAGTCTCATGATGTATCATGCCTTAGAACACTGCTCAAATATCATCATGTTGATGTCAAAATGTGTCACAATCAAATCAAGAGGCTTAGGCCTAAGTGAAACAAGTGATCTCTCAAAATCATGTGAATACTAATGAAGAACATAATTTTAAGAATTGATGTATGAAAGTGGAATTTCAATGCATGCCATGTGGCTACAAAGCAAATCCCATGAGATATCCTGCAAAGAATCACTGGAAGCCCTTAGTGAAGCCTCTCTGAACTCTGTAGTAGTAGCAGATGTATATATACTATCATCATATATTAAGATAAGATCCTCCAAGGTGTCATCAAGATCTGATATGTGGGACTCTATAAATAACCAAGAGATATCTGGTAGAAATCTATCCCATTGAGGTGAATCAAGAAGATGAATGTGAGCATGCTGCAAAGAATCATTGGAAGCTCTTGAAGAAGTGACTTTGGAATTTGATGAAGCAATAGGGGCTAAATGAGTTTCTTCAACTGTAGAGTTAAATCAATGTATGCCAACCAAATAGATTGATCATCCCATGAGGATGTGTCTACACATGAAGGGGAAAAGGAAGTCTCAGTATCATCCATAAGAGCTTGGTTATGCATAGAAACATCACTTTCAAACAAAGATCTAAAGTCTCCATACATCTATTGGATGATGGTCCAAGTAGTGAAAGGGTACTCAGTGTGGCCTATATGATGTAAAAGATCTGCAGAAATAGTAAGACCTATTAGTCCATAAACCATGTCCTTTTTGTTAAACCATTTATTCTTCTGTTTATAGTTACTTGGCTTAGGAATGAGTCCAAGGAGATAGGTGTAAAGTACTACAATTTCACATCACATGAAACTGGAGTAAAACATAGACTTACTGAAAGTAAAATCCAATACGGTAAAAAAAATAACTTCTACTCATCATTCCGAAGGAAAGATATTAAGATAACATTCAAGAGTCCAAGCAAGTTTTTTTAAATTCATAAGTAAAAGTACAACCATAATTACAATGCATATATAAATACGTCTAAAGTCATTTACAGAGTATGTAGAAATAATATTACAAGTGTCGAATAATGGCATCAAGCCTTACAATCATTTAAATACAAGAAGTACAACTATCATCAATGTCAAATCAATCTATCAAGGAGTCCTCGATCACCATCAACCAACCGGCCATCTGCTGCATCAAAGGACAAGAACATGGTTCAGGCACTTTTTCCGCCCAACCACTAAGCATTGCACTTCCTCGGAATCCTTCAAACTGAAGGATGCCCGACCCTACTCGAAGAGCCTAGCAACCTAAAAACATATGCAGGGTGGAATCTAGTATCTGTCTATTAATCTACATGCATCACTAAAATGAATGCAGCATCTCATCAATAGGATATGGCAGGGAATCAC
Organism: Cunninghamia lanceolata; assembly: GCA_027924645.1. Classification (NCBI taxonomy): domain Eukaryota; kingdom Viridiplantae; phylum Streptophyta; class Pinopsida; order Cupressales; family Cupressaceae; genus Cunninghamia; species Cunninghamia lanceolata. Next base: position 386,388 of record BSBN01000593.1, read on the forward strand.
ACAAAGAATAGCTAGGCTAACTATCCATCTATTTCAATGGTTCATTTCTATTTCAACAGTCATTTCTCTTTGGCCAAAGCAATTTAACCGTTGTAACGGTGTGTAAGTTTTGAAAAAGAAAACTTACTTCCATGATAGCCCATATTTGATACCCATCCCAAAAGATAATCTTTCCGAAGCATAGTTTTAGGAAAATTAAATAAATCACACACGCCACTTCTATTTTAAGCATAGTTAACAAAGAGATGAATTTCAAACTACCTAACACCCTTATTTCACATTGACACTTAATTAATCAAAGGCAATATTCATACTCAATTACATGATTTATTCATAGATAAGGTCTTAATTAAAGGCTCGAATTGGGTTTTCAAAATAATAAAAAGTTTGATTTAATTTTAGACACATATCCAAAAATAAAACATTGTCGGTTTCTATGTAGAATAAAAGAATTATTAGAGTCCTAAATTTTGTTGTACATAAATATCTCTCGTGATAACTAAGTAAATCTGTAAATAAAAAAAATTACAATAAGAAAAAAAATAACTCAAATTTGGAGAAATTATCAAATGGTTCATAATGACAAGATTTGAATGTTCATATCTTTCCACAATGGTAACTACCGTCAGATTTTTGTGATTAAAGTAAGCATACAGTGAAAGTATATGTATATCCTACATTTTGTTTTAATTCTTCTGGATCTTAGGAAAAATGATCTTGGATTTACATCTGGAGGTAATTATCCTGTAAAATTTCCAAAGGAGAAAACTTCTAAATCAAAAATATTATTTTCGCTATAGTGGCCGGTGGTAATTACTATTTCAATCTAGGTTGGCGGCCTACATGTCTCTGTCTTCAGCATTGATCGCACTCTTTTTAGAAGTAGATCTGGTATAATTTTTCTTTTAGCATCTCTTCTATCGTAGGCCTCTATGTCTGGAGGACCTTAGCTACTAACTCTATGGGAGACTTCATTTTGCCTGAATCATGGGCTAATTTCACAGTTTATGGTTTTACTTCTTTTTTTCAAAAAGGCAACGAAAGAGGTCGCTCAGAGAAGAGAAAGGCTGATTCAACCCTTCAGGCCAATTTCATTCATCAGGCAAAGGCCATTTTAAATCATCAAGAAAAGGCTGATCTGAGGATTTAGAATTAAACAAAACTGGAAAAAAAATTAAAAGAAAGAAAAGGAGTAGATCATAATTATCTCATCAATCGTCTATTCCTCATGATAAGAAGTTATTGAGTTTTAAGGAAGGTCACTGAATTTTAATCTTAGAACAAACTTAAGAGATAAGGTAAGAACAAACTTAAGAGATAAGGTAAATCTATCAGAAGAGTAATTTCTAAAGGAAAAAGGCAGATCTATACTATAAAATCCATTTATTTAAACTAGATAGTTATGCTGGAAAGATCTTCAAATAATAAACAAAAATTTAATATGAAATTTACAAAGATAAATACCAGATAACACTATAAATATGGATCTTGGTTTGATTGGATGGCCGTCCTCTTCGTTCCTCCCTCTTTGCTGTGTCTCAATAAAAATTTTCTTCCCTAATTTATTTACCTTCAACCCTAATTCTTGTTCCCATTTTCACGCCCATGCAATTTTTCCTTTTTAATTTCAAGTTCTATCTTTTCTTTTTTTTTACTTGCATTCTGTGCATGCTCTCAATAAAAGGAATATGATTTTCTTTTAAAAGTAAATCTCCCTATACTTATATATATATATATATATATTTTGAAAAGATAATTTCTTTTTATATTAGATTGTCATATTAAAGTTTATAATAGTATCTTATTTATTTATTTTATTTAATCAAACTCTCCAACCAAATTATAATAAAGACATATATATATATATATATATATATATATATATATATATATATATATATATATATATATATATATATATATATATATATGGAATAAACACTTTGTATCTTTCTTATTATTTTAAGATTCTTCTTATTTACTTAATTTCAAAAATAATTTAAGAATTACCCCTTTCATATCTTTATATAGAAGCAATATTGGAATTAAGTTGGTATTTTATTTTAATTTGAACAATATTTATTTAATTTCTTATATCTATTAAGATTCTAATTTATTGGTTTGATGCTCAAACAGGTATTGAGTTCAAAAATATGACAATCAAAGACATTCATAGTTATTCCAACTAGACGAAAGCATCGACATCCTACCAATAATCACGCAAAGCACAATCAACGAGTTAAACATGCAAGCATTACTCATCAAAACACATGCAATGCAATGCAAGATAAAGCAAGCTACGTGAGTGTATGGAAATTCTAGATAAAACGTGACAGATGTTGCCATGAAGCTAGGACTCCCCTACCTGAACCATGGTCTTGTCGTCGACAAGACTGCAAAAGTCAAACTCATAAAACCATCAATAAGTTAGTCCCAATATAGCCGAAGCATTCTAAATATAGTCGAAGAATCAATTAAACCAATCAATATAATTATTGCATTTAACCATTCAATCAAGTGTGAAAAGTATGAGACGTGACATCCTTCCCCAGTTGGAAGAGACATCGTCTCGATGTCTTATTACATCGCGTAAACAAAAAAATCAAAACAATAATGTATCGTCATCTGAGTATCATAATATCTGAATACACATGTAATTAAATATCTAGTCTAATTTCCCAAATGCGGAAAAGATCTATCAATATCAGAAGCATCCTCCCAAGTGGCACTGTCCACTGAATACTGGTCCCACTGGACCTTATACTGCACTATGTCTTGATTACAGAACTTAATGTTGCGCTTCTCCAAGACTCAAATGGGCTCCACTAGCACCACTCCTGGATCCTATACCTGCAGAGCATGCCAATCAAGAATATGTAAAACATCAGGATGATAAGGTTTGAGCAATGACACATGAAAAACATTATGGATCTTGGCGAGAACTGGTGGCAATGCAAGTCTGTATGCAACTAGATTGATCACTTCAAGGATGTTGAAAGGTCCTACGAATCTTGGAGCTAGTTTGGATGCCTTGCCAAACGATATCGAACTCTTATGTGGCTTGACCTTTAAAAACACTTTGTCACCCATGGAGAATTACCTAAAAGTCCCGTTCTTATCTGCATAAGTCTTCTTTCTATCTGAGGCTTGTTTCAATTTTTCTTTTATTAGCCTCATCTGATCTTCCATTTCTTTCAACATATCCGGTCCAACTACTATTCGGTCTCCAAACTTGTCCAAACTGATTGGAGTTCTACACCTGCGACCATAAAGAGCTTCAAAAGGTGCCATACCTAAGGATGCATGGTAGGAATTATTATAAGCAAACTCTACCAAGGGTAGATATTCCTTCCATTTGTACTACTGGTCCATATAGTACATCCTCAGAAGATCCTCTACTACTTGGTTGACTCTCTCTGTTTGACCGTCTATTTCAGGGTGATAAGCTGTACTAAAGTTCAACTTAGTCCCCAAAGCTGCGTTAAGTGTGATCCAAAACCCAGAGGTCATGCGAGTGTCACGATTTGAAATGATCATCTCTGGCACTCCATGTAGTCGAAAGATCTCTTGTACAAACTTCTTTGCTAAAGTCAACGACCCATCCGTGAGATTTCCCGGAATGAAATGAGCCACTTTTGTTAGTTTGTCAATCACCACTAAGATGACATCATGCCGATTCTTTAACATGGGCAAACCCTAAATAAAGTCCATGCTAATCACCTGCCACCTATACTCAGGTATGCTATGTGGATATAGCAATCTTGTAGGATGGACATGTTCTGCCTTAACACGTTGACACTCTAAACATTGAGCTACAAATTCTGTCACATCCTTCTTAAGCTTAGGCCAAAAATACAATGGCCTCAAACCTTCCATTGTCTTGGTCACACTTGGGTGTCCAGAATATGGAGCACTGTGAATCTCCTCAAGAACTAACTTCCTCAATTCACCTGAATCTGGGATATACATTCTCCCCTGATATCTCAGAAGCTCGTCTGATTCTATAGCATACCCATCAAATTGATGATCTGTAGGGTCTACTTCTAATGCTTGTTTAACCCTTTCATAGTGCTCATCTCCTTGCAAGTTTTGGATTACCTACTGTCTCAGATTAGATCTGGAAGTCACCATGGCTGACAGATGTCGTCTTCTGCTAAGAGCATCTACAACCCTATTCTCTTTACCTTTTATGTACTCGATTTTGAAATCATATTCGCTAAGGAATTCTAACCATCTTCTCTGTCGAGCATTGAGATTAGGTTGGGTGAAGATATATTTGAGCCCTAAATGATCTGTCTTAAGCTCAAAAGGCTTACCCAAGAGATAGTGCCTCCACATTTGAAGTGTGTGAACAATGGAAGACAACTCAAGATCATGAGGTGCATAATTTAACTCATGTTGTTTTAGTTTCCTTGATTCATATGCCACTACTTTTCCTTTCTGCATCAACACTCCTCCCACACCTTCACCAGAAGCATCTGTAATCACTATGAAATGACCATTAGGATTAGGTATGGTCAGAATAGGTGTTGATGTGAGTCTTTTTTTCAACAACTGAAAATCTTGTTCACATTTATCCATCCATTCGAACTTCTTACCTTTCTTTTGCAATGAGGTTATGGGTGCTGCAACTGTCGAGAATCCTTCTACAAATTTCCTGTAATATCCTGCCAGCCCCATAAAGCTTCTAACCTTAGTCACAGTCTGTGGTGTGGGCCATTCCATTATTGCCTTGATCTTTTCAGGATCTACTGCTATCCCATCTACTGAAATTACATGGCCCAGATAGTGCACTTTACTCTGATAGAATGTGCACTTAGATAACTTGTCAAAAAGTTTTCTTTCCCTCAAAGACTACAATACTATTCTCAAGTGTCTTTCATGCTCCTCCAATGACTTAGAATAAATCAGAATGTCATCAAGAAAGACCAGAACAAACTCATCAAGGCAATCCCTGTATACACTATTTGTCAATTTCATGAATGCTGCTAGAGCATTAGTTAACCTGAATGGTACTACTGTGAATTCATAGTAACCATATCATGTTCTGAATGTTATTTTTGAAATATCCTCATCCTTAATCCGTAATTGATGATAACCAGATCTAAGGTCTATCTTAGAGAATACCTTTGCACCTTTCATCTGGTCGAACAATTCATCAATCCTTGGAAGCGGATATTTGTTCTTGATAGTTGCCTTGTTGAGCATTCTATAATCAATGCACAACATCAACGTTCCTCCTTCTTCTTAACGAAGATTGCTGGTGCTCCCCAAGGTGACACACTAGGTCTGATAAACCCTTGTTTTAACAATTCCTCTAATTGTGCCTTAAGTTCAAATAGTTCTATTGTTGTCATCCTGTAAGGTGCTTTAGACTGTGGTTATGTTCCTAGCATAAGATCTATAGAGAAATCAAATTCTCTTTTAGGTGGTAGTTCAGTCAACTCATCAGGAAAGACATCTTTAAATTCTCTAAGGATAGGATACTGATCAAAAGATGGTTCCTGATTATCTAGATCTCTTATCTTCACTGCATAGATAGAACAACCCTTTCTCTTAGCCTTTTTCAATTGCATGGTAGATATATGTCTTAGCTTAAGGGGTGTTCGTGATCCATGAATTTCTACCGAGTTTCCAAAATCATCAAGGCATTTCACTACTTTCTCTTTGCAATCTATTAAAGACTTATGTTTTGACAACCAATTGATTCCTAGAATCACATCATAAGATCCTAGAAGTGCAACATAAAGATTGACTTGAGTTTGAAAAGTAGGAAGATCTATTTCACTGCATACAAGACATGAATCTACCCTTCTCTTTGCATTGTTAACATACTGCACCATCCACGAGTTTTCCATGTATACAGGTTTAACAATTAACTTAGCTACAACATTTGGATCAACAAAACATTCTGTAGCTCCTGTATCAATTAAAATAGAAATTGGAAGGCCAAAGAGCTTACCAGACATCTGAATGGGTGTAGCTTGGAATTCCTCTTGACGATGATCCACTGCTGCATGAATCTGGTGTTGAGGAACTCTCTGTTGATTTCTATCTCTCTGATTCTCTGTTCAATGAGGACATGCACTAGCATAGTGCTCTCCTCCACAAGTGTAACATCCATCTTTGGGTCCTCTATGCCTAGCTAGATTGTCTCTCTGATTATTGTTTCTATTGTTGCCATAACTACCTCTCTTATTGTTATTTCCACCTTGGTTTCCATTGTTCTTTTCCTGGTAGTTATTGGCTTTCTTAAGATTCCTTATCTGGCACTTACTATTTCCCTGGTTGCCACTATCATTCTGATACCTTTTGTTCCCATTCTTCATATCCTAATTCTTGCAGTAATTTGAGATCTGTTGTAGTTTCTGTTCCTGCTTGGTAGCCTTTTCGAACACTTCATCCATGGTTAATGGATTATGCATATCAACATCTGACCCAATCTGTGGCCTTAAGCCCAAGATAAATTTGTGAATCCTGAACCTTCCATCAAGCTGATACTGTGGTACATATTTCAATAAGTGAGAGAATTTCTCCCAATATTGAGTCACAGTCATACCTCCCTGAGTGAGGTTTTGAAATTCTGTCATTTTCTTGTCAGAGTAGAGCTGTGGTAACCACCTCTTTTGGAAGGGCTCAAAAAAATGATCACATGTGACTTCTCCTAGAAGTAGTTTATTTTCAGCTTTCTCATTGTCCAACCAAGTAGTTGCTTCTCTAGTAAGCTGATAAGATCCCCAAATAGCTTTAGTTTCGATAGACAAATCATGGAGATCAAAGTATTTTTCCATGTCGATGATCCATGCTTCAGCTCCATCACCGATAGTCTTACCATCAAACTTAGGAGGTGTAACCTTTTTAAGGTCCTTTCCTAATTCTTCAGCAATCTTATTTCTATTATTTCCATTCACTTCACCCTCAGGATCTTGAGCTTCTTTTCTCCTTTCCTCATTCCTATTTCCCCTTATGCCTCTGATTTTCTCTTCCATTGTATTCATTCTGGTTCCTTGTTCAGTCAGAAGAGCTAAGATTTGGGTCAACTAATTATTTTGTCCTTCACCATTCTATCCAGCATTATTATTATTGTTTCCCTCATTATTTCCAACATTAGCCCCTCCTGCATCAGTGCCAACATTGTTTCCAACATTGGCTTCTTCATTGTTTCCAATATTGGGGTTACTGCCAGATCCTAGGGTTGCTCCCCTACGTCCAGAGTTCCTAGTGTTCATGATGAACTATCTGCAAGGAGTTACAACTTTAGCATAATGGTTCCATACAATCCTAGACTAGAACCATTGCTCTGATACCAAATGTAAAGTACTAAAATTTCACATCACATGAAACTAGAGTAAAACATAGTCTTACTGAAAGTAAAATCCAATATGGTAAAAAAAATAACTTCTACTCATCATTCCAAAGGAAAGATATTAAGATAACATTCAAGAGTCCAAGCAAGTTTTTTTAAATTCATAAGTAAAAGTACAACCATAATTACAATGCATATATAAATACGTCTAAAGTCATTTACAGTGTATGTAGAAATAATATTACAAGTGTCGAATAATGGCATCAAGCCTTACAATCATTTGAATACAAGAAGTACAACTATCATCAATGTCAAATCAATCTATCAAGGAGTCCTCGACCACCATTGACCAACTGGCCATCTGCTGCATTGAAGGACAAGAACATGGTTCAGGTGCTTTTTCCGCCCAACCATGAAGCATTGCACTTCCCCAGAATCCTTCAAACTGAAGGATGCCCGACCCTGCTCAAAGAGCCTAGCAACCTGAAAAACATATGTAGGGTGGAATCTGGTATGTGTCTATCAATCTACATGCATCACTAAAATGAATGCAGCATCTCATCAATAGGATATGGCAGGGAATCATACAAAGAATAGCTAGGCTAACTGTCCATCTATTTCAATGGTTCATGTCTATTTCAACATTCATTTCGCTTTGGCCAAAGCAATTTAACCATTGTAACGGTGTGCAAGTTTTGAAAAAGAAAACTTACTTCCATGATAGCCCATATTCGATACCCATCCCGGAAGACAATCTTTCTGAAGCATAGTTCTAGGAAAATTAAATAAATCACACATGCCACTTCTATTTTAAGCATAGTTAATAAAGAGATGAATTTCAAACTATCTAATACCCTTATTTCACATTGACACTTAATTAATCAAAGGCAATATACATACTCAATTACGTGATTTATTCATAAATAAGGTCTTAATTAAAGGCTCGAATTGGGTTTTCAAAATAATAAAATGTTTGATTTAATTTTAGACACATCCAAAAATATAACATTGTTAGTTTCTATCTAGAATAAAAGAATTATTAGAGTCCTAAATTTTGTTGTACATAAATATCTCTCGTGATAACTGGGTAAATTTGTAAATAAAAAAATTACAATAAGAAAAAAAAGAACTCAGATTTGGAGAAATTATCAAATGGTTCGTAATGACAAGATTTGAATGTTGATATCTTTCCACAGTGGTAACTACCATCAGATTTTTGTGATTAAAGTAAGCATACAGTGAAAGTATATGTATATCCTACATTTTGTTTTAATTCTTCTGGATCTTAGGAAAAATGATCTTGGATTTACATCTGGAGGTAATTATCCTGTAAAATTTCCAAAGGAGGAATCTTCTAAATCAAAAATAATATGTTCTGGCCAGTGGTAATTACTATTTCAATCTAGGTTGGCGGCCTGTATGTCTATGTCGTCAGCATTGAGCACACTCTTTTTAGAAGCAGATCTGGTATAATTTTTCTTTTAGCATCTCTTCTATCGTAGGCCTCTATGTCTAGAGGACCTTAGCTGCTAACTCTATGGGAGACTTCATTTTGCCTAAATCGTGGGCGAAATTCATAGTTTACAGTTTTATTTCTTTTTTTCAAAAAGGCAACGAAAGAGGTCGCTCTAAGAAGAGAAAGGTCGATTCAACCCTTCAGGCTGATTTCATTCATCAGGCAAAGGCCGTTTTAAATCATCAAGGAAAGGCCGATCTGAGGATTTAGAATTAAACAAAACTAGAAAAAAAAATTAAAAGAAAGAAAAGGAGCAGATCGTAATTATGTCATCAATCGTCTATTCCTCATGACAAGAAGTTATTGAGTTTTAAGGAAGGTCGCCGAATTTTAATCTTAGAACAAACTTAAGAGATAAGATAAATCTATCAGAAGAGTAATTTCTAAAGGAAAAAGGTAGATCTATACTATAAAATCCATTTATTTAAACCAGATAGTTATGCTGGAAAGATCTTCAAATAATAAACAAAAATTTAAAATGAAATTTACAAAGATAAATACTAGATTTATTTTTTTATAAAAATAAACTGTAAATTTGGATCTTGGTTTGATTGGATGGCCGTCCTCTTCGTTCCTCCCTCTTTGCTGTCTCAATAAAAATTTTCTTCCCTAATTTATTTACCTTCAACCCTAATTCTATTTCCCGTTTTCACGCCCATTAAATTTTTCCTTTTTAATTTCAAGTTCTATCTTTTCTTTTTTTTTTACTTGCATGCTGTGCATGCTCTCAATAAAAGAAATATGATTTTCTTTTAAAAGTAAATCTCCCTATACTTATATATATATATATATATATATATATATATATTTGAAAAGATAATTTCTTTTTATATTAGATTGTCATATTAAAGTTTATAATAATATCTTATTTATTTATTTTATTTAATCGAACTCTCCAACCAAATTATAATAAAGACATATATATATATATATATATATATATATATATATATATATATATATATATATGGAATAAACACTTTGTATCTTTCTTATTATTTTAAGATTCTACTTATTTACTTAATTTCAAAAATAATTTAAGAATTACCCCTTTCATATCTTTATATAGAAGCAATATTAGAATTAAGTTGGTATTTTATTTTAATTTGAACAATATTTATTTAATTTCTTATATCTATTATGATTCTGACTTATTGTTTTGATGCTCAAACAGGTATCGAGTTTGAAAATATGATAATTAAAGACATTCATAGTTATTCCAACCAGACGAAAGCATCGACATCCTACCAATAATCATGCAAAGCACAATCAATGAGTTAAACATGCAAGCATTACTCATCGAAACACATGCAATGCAATGCAAGATAAAGCAAGCTATGTGAGTGTGGAAATTCCAGATAAAACTTGACAAATGTTGCCATGAAGCTAGGATTGCCCTACCTGAACCATGGTCTTGTCGTCGACAAGACTGCAAAAGTCAAACTCATAAAACCATCAATAAGTTAGTCCCAATATAGCCGAAGCATCAATTAAACCAATCAATATAATTATTGCATTTAACCATTCAATCAAGTGTGAAAAGTATGAGACATGACAATAGGGCAATAGATCCTATTCAAGATAGTGATTCTTTATCCCTTTTTTCTGAGACAAATAGTTTTCTGAGGTTAGTTTGACAATAGAAGGGTGGAAAAAAATACTGAAATCCATGATGAACCCTCAAATTCAAAACTTTATCTCAATTCATTGATTACAAAATAATGTTTATTCCCCAAACTGAAAATATGAAAGAAAGTGTGGAAGTGTACAAGACACAACACAAAGGCTATGCCCCTTGATTCAAAATTAGATTCCCACCTAAATTTGGCACTTTATCATGCAGTGTGTTAGGTCTAAGTGGGTTGATTAAAATTGTACTCTAATACTTAGCCTTTTTACAAACCCACTTTAATTTTGGCACTCCAAAGTTGCCTTTTACAATAATTTGGTTAAGTTTGGCACTAACAATTTATAAAAAGTACCTCCAAAGTTAGAGGGTGGAGGCTAAAATTAGCTTAATCCAAAAAAAGCACCTCCACGACAAAGAAAATCTCCTCCAAGCTTTAGAAACAAGTGTTTGAATTTAGAGAGAAAAAAAACTGACTTGGTAAATTGAGCCCTTTCCACACCTTTTCTATGTGAGATTATGCCTCAGGTGGGATTAATGACCCTACTGAACACCTTCAATCACTATGAGGAGAAATAGAGAAGAGATCCCACAACCTCCTTGAATTTTATCCTTTAGTAACACTATCAATATCTCCTAGAATTCGAACAAGCATCCACATAATCATGCTTTGATATTGTGTAAAAATCAGGAACATTGAGTGAAAGCAAATACCTATTCTAGCCACTCAAGACAAATTGGAGCACACTCAACCTAGAAAGAAAACAAGCATTGCAAACAATGGACAATTGTAATGCAAAATATGGGATAATAAATTAACATGCAATATGTAGTACATATAGGGTGTAATCGACTAAGAGTAGTCGAACCAATAATAGGAAAAGCTCACTAAGAATAGTGGTGTTCCAAGAATAGGAAAAGCAACCACTTAACTTAGAGAAATCTAATCTAGGCACGCCAAGTATAGCTCAAGGCTAAACATAGACTCCTAAATATGCACACCTAAGCAAGCTTAATATACACCAACATATAGAGAGAGGTCAAGACCTAGAGATAAAGAGGGAGAGAGATAGCAAAAGAGAGAGGTAGAGAGAAGGAGAGAGGAACAGAAAGAGATAGAGATGTCAAAGAGAAGAAGTGTGTGAATTAATTTGCATAATATTAATGGATTTCAAGATCCACCTATTTTTCTTAGTAGCTACTACAAATGTGAATTAATATTAAATATATTAATATTGTATTAAATGGGACATATATAAATAGATAAATATATGAATATTAAATTATATTAAATATTGTATTTGATAATTATAGATAGTTTTAAATTATATGATACATCTCATTGTGTCAAGTTTGAATAGTAATATAAAGGAATAATATAATAGATTAGCATGTGATGCATTAAACCATATTAAATATCCTTTTGAAATGTGATACTTATTCATAATTTAAGTCAAAGTATAGTACTGAAGCCAATGTCTATTATTTTAATAACCATTATTCTCGGCCATGTACATACCATTGGAAGGCTTAAGAGGAAATAATAAGTCAAAATATCCACAGCACCATTAGTGTGAATTCAATGATAAATACTAAGAATATATTTGTTTTTACCTTAGTGTGCAATGAGTACACCAAGATAGCATGTAGATAAAAGTAATTAGTGGTTCCTTTATAATTACACATTGAACATTGAAATTTGTTCAAAAGAGAGCATACAGTTTTGTTGTTGGTGAATGGTTGATGTATATCCATGATTTGACCATTAAAATAATGTAGTCATATGTGTTTTTGTTCTGATTAGAAAAGAAATGGAGTAAATTACAAATATGTTTCCATGCATGAAGTTTATGTTATTTTTGAATAATAGTGGGTAAAAGCAGGTTTGCATGTAAAGTTTTTTTTTTTTTGTTTAGGTCAATTATTTGCAAGTGATAGTGCCCTTAACCAGTTGAGCCCTCAATGTCATGAGTTAGACTATCCCACTGAGTTACGTCTTAGAAGAATTCAAAAATCTGATTTGTATTTTTCAATTCAATCAAATGAAATTAAAAACATAAGAATTTAATATCTAAAATGGTGCCTTTGATATCAAATGAGAGATGAAATTCTTCATAAGTTTCCATGGAAGTCTTCACCCACATGATCAAATTTTTTAACAAATAAATGAGCATCCAAAAAGGTTGTGAAGAACTTTAGAGAAATGATAATATAAGCATTTAAAATAAATTTATATAATTAAATATTTTAAGAGAAAAAAATAATTATAAAGGTTACATACTTGCATAGTTATACAAACAATTTGTTGACTACAATATTAATGTAATCTTTGTACAACAAGAAAACATAGTTTTGATGGCCTTTTAATGCAAATAAGGTCTATCTTAAGGAACCTAGGAATTTATGATCATAAATGCCCATAGGCCAAAACTAAAGGTATAGGAATCGTATTCTATCTCTAAGCATTACATGATGAGTTCCCTTTCCTCTCTATCTTGTAGCTAGGATGAATGGCTTAGGTACCTTGTGTGAGTGTGTCCTCTTACTAGTCGCTTTGTGTGTTGAGCTAGCGTTGTGTTTATGTAATGATATTAGCACATAACATAGAGGAAGAAAGAAGGGGAGATAGAGACAGAGGGATAGAGAGAGAGATGAGAGAGATAAAGAAAAAATGATTATATATCTACTATTAGGTTGTGTATTTCTAATTTAGTCTTGATGAATGTTTTAGTTAAAAATATTGCTAAGAGTTTATGAGATTGTACAGACACCTAAAACTAACTAATACGTTTCCATGCCATCACACTTTATCTACATTATTTTCGTAATCCATTTCTATTTGCTCTCTCCTTATTAATTATATAATTTTTAATTATTTAATTAATCAAACTAACATTTATTCCATCTATTAATTAAATAAATTCGCATAATATATTTAATTAATTCAATTCAATTTCTATTTCCTAATCACCAGTAAATAAAATTAATATTTTATTTACTTGCCTAATTATCCATTATCCATTATCTCATGAATTAAATAAATTCATTTATTTAATTCCCCTAATTTCTATCCCATAATTTCCTCTATTGATCACTCCCCTAATTTCCTCCACTAATCACTCTTTAATCAAAAGAGTTAACTATTCAATAAAAAATAGTTAACTATAAAATTAATTTAGTTGATTAATTAATCAAATGACAATCTCATCAATTAAAATTTGTTAACTCCCTCATGAAATCTTCTCGATCAATTCTAGCCATTGATCTTCTATGTCATTCTCCAGCATTGATCAACATTTGAGAAAATCTATAAATTGATCTTCATGCAAGCCATGAAGGGACCATGAGTACAATTTTTTTGTAGTTATACTCTATCAATTTATTGTCATAAATCCATTATCATACAAAAGTTATGCTATGTTGTTGAGCAATTGACATACAATCTTCAAGAGTGGCATATAATTTGAGAAATCAAGAATCATTGTGGTAATATTGTTTTATCATTTTCATTTGATTTATATTATGTTTTGATCATTCTTGAGGTTGTGTAGCAGATGGAATAGGTACTTGCATGCATTGTTCCTTTATACTGAATTCCATATTTTGCATATATAGAGATAAAACTATTGCATTATATCAAACTAAGTGTCTTATAAATAAGCTATTTTTGAAAAGAAATTTGTAATCTTTAAAGATGCATTAAAGAGAATTTCTAACCAAACATGTAAATGCTTTTTCATGCAGTAGTGAGTCAATTGGCTTCCATAGATGTAAAAATAGAAGAAGAGGGAAAATTATCAATTTGATTTGTTCATTATAAGATACCATCTTTCTATTTTGAAGCCTATTTATCTAAAGGGGATCAATATCCTTTCTTTATTCTCTAGAATTGGGGGTACAGAAGTTGCTTTGCATTGTTTAGGTATACCACTCAATTATGTTGTATCTACAAAAATTGTAAACAAAATGAGCTTATCCTTGAAAGTTAAGTTAAAAAACACATCAAAAAGGTAAATTGATTGAGGTAGAAGATGTGTAGAATTTGAAAAAAGAAATACTTGATGAAATGATTAATTCAATTGGAGGTTTTGATATGATAATAGTTGGAAGCCCCTATAATAATCTAATACACAACAACATTAGCACAAGGGATGGGCTAGAGGGAAAACATTCCTCTATTTTCTATGAATTTATAAAAATTGTGAATTATGTAAGGCATGAAATGCATTCAATTATAACTTGACAGAATAATATAACTTTTATTTTGTACTAGTCTAGACTTCAACAAATTATAAATTCCTTATTTTTAATAGAAAAAGTTTGTGCCTAGATTGAAGAGGTTACCAAATACAAGTATTGAAAATTATGGACATTATTATTATTTTATTTCTATGTAACAAATTTGTTTGCATAATCAGCATGGGACTAATTGCACGTATCGATTTTTTTTTATATGTGCCTGGTAAACTTTTTTCACGTGACCGGTGATGCTGGCATGACATGCCCTCTGATACCACAAGGATGGGGGGAGACTAGACCTCATGACCATATTTACCGCAACAGAATTACTTAGCCAATCGAGCCAAGGCCCCTACCCTAATTGCACATATGGATGTTGCCAATTGTAGACCCGTATAGTATTATGGTAATGAATTCTTTATTTTGTACTTATTTGCACTTAAATAGATTAGTAATTTCTTGTTTTTCATAGTCATGTTTTCCCAAATTCAAGAGGTTAGGAAAAGTAAGTACTGAAAATTATGGATATTATTTTGATTATATGGAGCAAATTTGTTTGTACAATCCAACGGTTATTAGTTTGATTAGTCATGTTAACCATGGTTTCCTTTCATAAGGATTGAATGAAATCTTAGAGGATGTGCAAAAAATCAAATTCCATAAAATAAAACACTTACATTTAAAAAAGGTTTACTATGAAACCCATAATAAGAAACCATTTCAAAAGATAAAGCTCAAATAAAGTATGTCTTTCATAGGTTTGTCAGTAGAAAATAAAGATATAAATTTTTTCTTACCACAACATGTTAAAGGATTAGATGTACTTTTACTTTTAATATGTGTATAGTTTTCCAAAGGGTGCATGAGAAAACCATATCCTTATTTATGTATGGTGTTGAACTAAAATTTGTGGACTCAAAGTACTTTACAATTTCAAGCAGAAAACATGACTACATGCATAACCTTCCTATGAATAATTATTTTTAGGTTTAAACCTTACCATCCATGACAATTGAAGATACATTTTATAAAACACAAATTCATTTGACATCATGGGATTACAAAACTAACCTAAACTGCAAAAACATAGCAACAAAGTGTGTGTGTGTGTGTGTGTGTGTGTGTGTGTGTGAGAGAGAGAGAGAGAGAGAGAGAGAGAGAGAGAGAGAGAGAGAGAGATTGTCATCCATAGGTAGTGTTTTGTGCTTGATAGCCTACTCCTTTCACCACCTCTTGACTTAATATAAAATACGACAAAATAAATTAGATTGTCTCACGAATGTATCTATGCACAAAGGGAGCAACAATATTGAGTAAAAAGACTTCTAAAGAAAATTGTGTAAATTTGTGTGAAGTTCCAACTAACATACTTTATAATGTGCATTCTATGTCATCTTCCTTTTACAAAAGCTTTTCCAGAGTGAGATTGAACACAATGGGTTCCCATGAAATATAATACACATCATTTTTGAGGTCTCAAGATCACTCCCATATCATTTGCAAATTCAAACAAATCAAAAAGTTTTTCACTCAAAATTTAATATTTTCAAACAATTAGGAATTCTCAATCTAAAAATTACAACATTTCTAAATTTAATTTTAAGCCATTTCACCTTCAAAGTATGAAAGGGTGTGAAATTATAAAACTAGTGAGGTTCAATAAGTTTGATCTATCTTGTATTGTGTGATGCCTCGTGAGAGGATGCATGATGGTTGGCTAGATGACAATTGAACATGATGTAGGTGGTGGTCATGCTTATGCTTTCAAGATAATACGTACTAAATGTAGGTGACGACTAATGGAATGCAAGTAAACCTAGGTGCAGTACATGAACAAGAATTTAGAAAGGGGATGCATGGAAATAGAGACTAGACAAAAACCATGAAATTTTACCCATTTGAAGTACCTACTAAGAAAAACATAGGGATCTTGAAATCCTTTAAGATTATGTGAATTAATTCACCACACTTGAGAAAACAAAAAAAATGATGTGGGCGATAGGGATACAAGACAATTATCATTCACTTAAAGACATGGCAATTGAACTTCCACAACTCTTCGGTGTACCCATTGCACACCAAAGTACAATTTCTAGTTATATAATATGTGATGGAATAAAGATTCTATAGATGTAATTGTGTTTCTTCATTTTAATTGTTGAAGATAAGATTTTGTCTTGCGATGTGATTTGTTATCTATATGACCTTCTATAATATGTGTTTATCTTTTCTATATTATATATGACTCACTTTATTATTTCATATGCATTAATAAAATAGATGATTAAAGATGTAAATATAACTACTATAGATATATCAAATATATCTATCTAAAAATGCCCAAGATATGTATCCTAGTTTATCTAAAATTTTAACAAATTATTTACTTCATATTTTAAGTTCATCACTATATCAATAGTGCCAAAGTTCTATAATCTACTGATTTTTAATAAATAATGTAGAAAAGAGAATGGATGCAAAGTTTATTGAGAGTGATGCATTTTTTAATCTTAGGTGTACACCTCTGATGGTAAGAGTTGTCATTGATGTCAAAAGTTTGTTCAATGGATGACGTAAAGTTGCCATAGTTGTTGTAGGACATCAGAAGGAGCAGCAGGAGTACATCGTCTTGTGTATTCTTTCCATCACAGCTTGTTCAGTATGGTTGATAAAGATGACATGATATGCAGTGAAACATAGTAGTCTTTATCATGATTTGATATCTAGGTGTATGATTGCATTTTTTGAGGTGTTTATTGTTTGGCATTCTCTGCAATAAAGTTGGATCAAGGATTGGTTTCATTATGGTAGAAGTGATCTCAGGAGTTCACTTGGTTTATTCTTTTTGTTGATGCTATTCACAATATTGTTGCAAAGAAAGTTGTTCATTCAAGACTTGTACTTCTTTTAGGTCAAGATGTTTCATCATTTTTCAAGTAGTATTGAGTGAGCTATTACTTCATCTATCCACAGGCTTATGTCTCATACTTCATGAGAAAATGGCATATCATTCTTGGTTCATGCAATGTGTTCAGTATTAAAGTTAAGTGTCTTTGCAGAGGTAAAATGGCAATGTGCTTAACACCTAACAAACATTCAACAAGGTGCTTCATTTTGTCTCTGAACAGGTTGTCTTGAGACATAGCAATGATAGTAGAGATGGACAAGTTACAAAGTTGTTTTAATGCATGATGATCAAATGGACAATGGTTCATGACTTGATACTCTTCAAAGCCTCATACCATCATAAGCCTTCATACCTTGTTGAAATTCTATTTACTATTAACTGCCCATATGTGACATTTCACCTTTTTGTTATAACTGTTCATTGACCTAATGTTGTAGGTCATTTCACTTATATTGACCGGCCAAAGGGTTCTTATACATTTTGTCCACCGGCCCCATCTATCTTTCCACCGAATCCATTGGTTATGCATTTTGTTTATGGGCGGCAAATCTATGGAGCATATTTCAAATACCTTATAAAGGGAGCGGAAAAACTTGTAAAGACCATGCTTTAAGGCATAAACCACATAAAGTTTTTTTTTTTGAAGCCCGAAAAATAATGATTTTCATCTTAGGCATCGAATTGCCTTTTTAGAGGAGTATGTAATATGTTTATTAAAGTTTCTATTGTGGATGCCTGATCACTAAGCCTTTTTATGGCTTTAGTTTATTTTTTAGAAACTTTGTTTTTAAACCACTAAAGTGGTCAGCCCCTCCTTATGTCATTTTTATGACATTAAAAAGTAATTTCTAATTATGCTTTGAGCAAAAGGTGGGCAGGTTAAGATTTTGAGGAATTTCTATTTAAGAGATTTATTTCTTATTTAAAATCCATCTCATGTGCTAAAATAAAAGGGAAAGTAATATTGTATAAAGATTTTTTTATCTTTTTAAGAGCTCATACAAATAATTTCTTAATGTAATTTTTTTGGTGAAGATTTTTATAGAGGATGAAGATATTATTATTTAAGATTGATTTTCTTGAGAAGATAAAGAGTTTGATTGCAAGAATATGCAGAGAAGAATTTGAGGAGATTTTATAAGGCAAATATTTTGGCACAAAAAGATGTTTTTTTTTGTGGAAAGAAATTGTGAGAAGATTAAAAGATTTTTGGAGAAATGTTTTGTTTTCTTTACAGGTGTGGCAGAGATATTTGTAGAGAAGGAGAATTAATTTTTAAGATGAAAATGAAAAGACTAAGTATTCAGTTTGAAAGAAATTTTATTTTCTCCTACAGGACACTGATTGAAATGTTAGAGAATATGAAAGGTCATAAAAAGATGAAATTGATTTTGCAGATTGAAGGGAATTCCAAAATGAAATGTTTTTTTTATGTCAAGATAATTTGATATTATTTTGTAGATAGAGGAAGATGATTAATCATTCAAAGAGGGGGGATATATTTTTAGAATGGAAATTGATGGATGTTGTTTTGAAGAGAAGAGGAACATCAAGAGTCTTTTCATTTACAATAATTTTTCAGGTGCATTGATGCAACTTTATAAATAGACAGAGATGAAACATACAAAATATGCAGTGTTGTTGAGTGGATCAGGATACAGGGTTGATTTTAAATATCTAAATTTTGTATATGATTTGGGTTGATGAAAAGAATGGCCATTTGACAGACACATGTGAGAGAAGAAATGTTTTGTATTGAAACAGAGAAACCCTCTGAGTTCTTGTTTTTAATTTGTTCTATATTAGGGGTTGGTGCTCCTTGAAGTTGGTGCTTCTAAATGAATTAGGGGCCGGTGCTCCTTGAAGTTGGTGCTTCTAAACACTGTAATTAGTGAGATTTTTAATAAAGCTAGTGAGGTAGTTTTGGAGTGGCTTTTCTACCCCTGGAGGGTTTTCCACTCGGGCAAATCTTGTGTTATGATTTATATTGATCTTCTCTGTGTGTGTATGATTTACTCATGAGTTTTTATTCTCTTCCTTCATTCTCAGTTATGTGCACATGTCAATAATATCTTTCTTTCTTCATGTCTTGAAAGTTTTATTTGCAAAAGGTTAAAATTTATATAACACTGATTCACCCCCCCTCTTAGTGTTGTTCTGAACTCCTACAACCTCAGCATTTGAGATTGTGGGTTATCCATTGCCTATGGGTTTTTTGGCACCTCAATTTCCAATGTATGATGTTGAAAGTGACCTTAATATACATCTTTAACTATATACAACTACATGTGTACATTTATTTTATGAGTATAAGTTGTTAACTAAGATTTTTCCACACAATCTTGAATATTATCCTATTGAGGGGTTCTATAGGCTTAATCAAGGATCTACACATTCATTTATTGATCTTACTAAACTGTTCCTAAAGAAATTCAAAATTAACACGGACCTTAGAGTTATTGTTGCTAATTTATTTGAGTGTGGCCTAGGATGTAATAAGCACATCAATGATTATGTCTTTTAATTTCAATCTTTGTGCTCTAATTTGGTTATTGCTTTTCATGATTTTGAAGTGAAGAATATCTTTATTAAGGGTTTAATTAAACCAATTCAGGCCAATGTGTATTTGAACAGTTTTGTTTCTTCTATGGATTTGTGTGTACACATAAAAAATGTAGAATCTAAATTAAAAGTATTTTTGCAAAAGGTGGTGATGTGAAACCAACTGTAAGAAATCAAGGTAAAGTACCAACCCTCATTAAGTTAACATTGATATTAATTATGCTATCGTAAAGGGTTTCCAAGGTTCCTTCAAATTTTGTAATAAAAAAACATTGATACTAATTATAGGAAACAATATTAATCGAATAAAAAGAATACTTGAAAGAATAAACAAAACCAAAATATCTTAGCAGAGAAGAGAACATAACATAAAATATAACATGGGAAAAAACAAGCCTCTAAAACACACCCAATGTATTATTAGCAACAAATAAATAATATAATACAATTAAAAAGTATCGATGTTCTTTGAAGAAAAAGAGATCTTCAACCTAGAAGATGATCAATCACCTAAAAATACATGTTCTCCAACACGTGAACAATCTAGAAGCATCGTCACCAAACATCCATAGCATCCATAGCCATACTTTGACTGATAGAATGTCAACTATACAAATTGTTAATCCAACTCTAGCAATTTAACAATTTCAACTATATAACAAATATTCAAAACACCAATGCAAAATAGTGTGAAGCGAAAGGTTAAAATATAGAGTCAAGTACAAAGCCGTGTCGGACAAGTACTACATTCATTAATTTCTACATCTAGAAGACGAAGATGGGACTTTTGTTTCAAAATGCTTCATTTGTCAAAAGGCCGGCACATCAAAGTGAAAGGATGTTAGTTTGACCGAGAATATGGCCCCGGAAGGGAATGGAAGAATAGATAGTAAGAAGGTATTTGAAGGACCGAATCAAACCGCCCACCGTAAACAGCCGGCCCTATGTGGTCAAAACTCAAGCGGGGAGAAGGTATTTGAAGGACCGAATCAAACCGCCCACCGTAAACAGCCGGCCCTATGTGGTCAAAACTCAAGCGGGGAGATAGCGCGTAAACGCCCAGCTACACATTTATGGAGAAGCATTTGCCATTCTATAAATATGGGCGAGAGGAGTTTGAGGGATAGAAATGCAGCAGTTGAAGTAATTAAGAAAGAGAGATCGAGATGGAGAGTGAAAGAAAGGCGATGTTGGTGTTGGCAGTGGGGATTGTTGTGCTGTTTGGTAGTGTTTCTGCACAGAATTGCGGGTGTTCGAGCGACTTGTGCTGCAGCCAGTTTGGCTACTGCGGCACTGGAAATGATTACTGCGGAACTGGATGCAAACAAGGCCCATGTTACACTTCCTCCACTCCCTCCACTGGTAGCGGTGTCTCCTCCCTCATAACCAACGATTTCTTTGCCGCCATTCTCAGCGCTGCAGACAACTCCTGTGCTGGAAAGAGCTTCTACACTTACGATGGCTTCATCCAGGCCGCCAACGCCTACTCTGGCTTCGGCACCACCGGAACTTCTGACGACGCTAAGAGAGAGCTTGCTGCCTTCTTCGCCCATGTCACGCACGAGACTGGATGTACGCAATCAATTTGCAACTACTTAAGTTATTGCCCATTTCGCATAACTATTGATGACTGATGACTATTGTGGTTTTGCAGCTTTTTGCTACATTGAAGAGATCGATGGCGCAAAGAACGATTACTGTGACGAAACCAACACTGAATATCCATGTGTTGCAGGCAAAGACTACTTCGGCCGGGGACCCATCCAGCTATCCTGGTAATTGATCAATTCTCCTACTTTCCTTTGTTGTTTCTCAACTTCTTTGCAACTATAGTGATGAGGTTGAGTATTGCAGGAACTTCAACTACGGGCCAGCAGGAAACGATATTGGGTTCGATGGGCTGAATGAGCCGGAGAAGGTAGCACAAGACCCTGCCATTTCGTTCAAAACAGCTGTGTGGTTTTGGATGATACAGAGCAACTGCCATAATGCCATCACCTCTGGACAGGGATTCGGAGCCACAATCCAAGCTGTCAATGGCGCTATCGAATGTAACGGCGGCAGGCCTGACACAGTCAACAAGCGCATAGCTTACTACAAAGATTACTGCGAGAAATTGGGAGTAGATCCAGGCTCCAACCTTTCCTGCTAACAAGTTTACTTCGTGCCTGTCCAATTACAAAAGCAAAATAAGACAACATACCGGCATTCTGCTCTACTGTCCTCTATATTTAAATTCATATATTAAATAACAAATAAGAAATTCGAAAGTAAAACAAACGATGTTGTGGTGTTTGAGTGTTGAGTGGGAATATATATTTTCCAAATTAAAATAAATATACTCTTCTACTCCTCTAACAGTTTGTTTTGAATATTTGTATAATATGTGATGAAATAAAGATTCTATAGATGTAATTCTGTTGCTTCTTTTTAATTGTTGAGGATAAGATTTTGTATCTTGTAATGTGATTTGTTATCTATAGAATTTTTTATTATATGTGTTTATGTTTTCTATATTATATATGGCTAGTTTTATTATTACATAAGTATTAATAAAATAGGAGATCAAAGATGTAATCCTAATTTATCTATAATTTCAACAAATTATTTAGTCCATATTTTAAATACATCATTATATCAATAGTGCCAAAGTTTTATAATCTACAATTTTATAAATTATTTACTCCATAGTTTAAGTACATAACTATTGATATAGTATGAAAATATATATTTTATTTTATTTTCTAAAATACACAAGTTTTCCAATTACTTTACTTTTACTTGATATGTTCTTTATTAAAATATATAACTATTTTTTAAAATAAGAGATTTATTAATAAAAAGTGTAAAGATTCAATAAAGAAACCAAAATGACAAGAATACAAAATAAGAATTTGTAGTTTAATGATTTAACTAGTTATTGTATTTTTTCTATATGAATATTAAATTTTAACATCTAATTAAACTAGTATAAATATACAAAGACACAGACACATAAATTCTTCTGATTTTATGTCATTTTAATTGTTGGGCATATATATTTCCCTCTAATCTAGGGGTGTGGCAAGTAGACCAAATATTTGCTTGGCATGGTTATTACAAGAAGATGGTTCCATGCTCTTTATATATATATATGCTTGGCATAGTAATTACAAGAAGATGGTTCTATGCTTTATATATAGAGAAGTTGTGCGGCAATAAATAGTGAAAGTTTCAAGCAGAAAATAGAATTGGAAAATATGTGGCAACAACTTAAAATGCTAGAATATTATTTATGCATAAAACTGAGTTGAATGTGAGGGACAAATTCCTTGAAGTATTTGTAATTTGTAAGCATGTTATATTTATCTAAAAGAAGAAAATTATGTATTATGTTGTTACTTCCAATTTATCTGTGTTTGAACTGTTATGTGAATGGCTGCTAGTGTAAGCACATTTTAATTAATCCCCACTTCACCATGAAACTACTTTTTTGTCAGACAGGTGGTTTTGTAACCCATGGTTTGAAAACTATCCTTAAAAGAAACTCCCTGTTTTAGAACTATCCCCTATAAAACTAATAGTTTCACATTGCTGTTTCCTCAAGGGTTTCTGAGCCTAAAACTTAAGAAGTAAATCCTCTGCAATTTTCCTGAATCAGTTCTAATCGAGTATCTACTATATTTCCCCACAATGTTTAAGGGCAATCCTTTCAAATTGCCTCATTGTGATTGGAGTACAGCTGTTTACCAATCATTTAAATTACAATTTCCCTCACTAAGGCTTTACCCTTTAACATGCGCTTCGACTCTATACGCAAAGAGGCACGAACCCTAGAGAGCATTGGGTAATCCACTTAAAATAATAGTTTTCCAAACAGAAATCTTTTGACATTGTTGCAGGCCAATCTGAGAAATCTTATTGGGAAGAAATAAAATGGTGTTTTGTTTAAAAGTGCATATACACCGCCTCGTGAAAGAAATATAAACAACACTTATACTATACTGTGAAAACTGTTAACAAAAATAAAAACAGAGCTGAATAAATTAAATCTTATTCATATATTGCTCAAGAGACAAGTGATCACCAGAGACATAGAAAAACAAATTATTTATTCAATTCAGGAGCTAGTGACTGTTTGATCATTGAAGTGGATGATGTTTAAATAGAGCCTTTTAGGATTGACTATTCATACATTCTCAATTTGAATCTTCTGTTCATTCACTCTGGTAAAAATAGCCAACAGAGTTCTGTATAAAAAATAGTTTACAGTTGTTTAAAAAAACTCCTAAAAATAGTTAAGCATGATAAAATCTATACACAGAATAACAATTTCTTCACACAGGAACTGCATCCCTTCTAGCACCATGTTAAGAAACCTCCAAACTATTAAGGAGAGACTCTTGAAGCAACCAAATTCACAAGGTTGGCAGCACAAGAGTAGGCAAATCATTATAATACAATAATAATATAGTAATATGTGCCCATGCACTAACTAACACACCATCATACTCTACACTATGTTAGAACATGAGTTTAGTTATAGAATTCTTATCTAATGACACTATTTGTGCCCTCATGTTATTTAATAACTTGGTCATGTCCAAAACACAATATCATGCACTCCACCATTGTTGGAACACTAGGAGGCATGGTAATATGACCGTGGCAAATAGGAATGAGATAAACAAGAACAAACATAGTTGGTAGACTGAATAAACACCCAACCACACACAGAAGCTACTAAAAGAAAGATATAATCCAAATAAAGATCTCAACTTATCTCATTATCATAGACAATCAGTCAAAGAATAACATTTAAGCTCATACATGAATTCCATATACATCATTCACTATTATCCAGGCATGACATACACACCAATCAACAAGATTACTCACATTCAACAATGATCAAAGAATTCAATTTACCATAGTTATGATAACACACACCAAGAACTAGAACATTCTTTGCAACATGCTCCCTTATGCAATCCATCAGAGGCCCATCATGAACATGATAGAGAACAAGTTACTTGAGACATGGTCAATAATTAAAACATTTAATTATGGCCACCATGACAATAAAAAGGAACACCAAACTGGAAGAAATGTTGATTACAATAATGATGCATAAAATAAGCTCAATTTCAACATTAAATCAAATGTGTCCATAAGAATAACCAATAAATGGATATCAATGTTTGATGGCTAGATTTATTCATAAACAAGAATAACAAATAAATGTTGGTCCTTACAGACATTTAGAAATTCACCATTAACCAAAAGAAAGTATAACAATTTATAAGGTACACTTTACTTGCACTACAAGACTAGTTCTAGTCACAAATAAAGGAGTACGATGCTACAATACACTTGGATTTCAACCCAAGGTAAGTAAATGCAACACCAAACAAATGACTCTTCAAGACTCCAATCACAACATAAAGCATGAAATTATTTTCACTTATCCCAATAAACAAAAAAATAGGTTGTTAAGAAAATAAAGCTTCATTCAATTCAAGGAAATTGCTCTTACAGTGCAAGGATGTACATAGTTCTACACTAGCAATCATCTAATCAATACTATGCTAGGACATAATCAGGTTCACAAGCCATGAATCTCAACACATCCACTCTAAAAAATAGGAGTAATTAACATCCCACACCATATAGGGATTCACCAATCATATGGGAAATGTATTAAAATACAAAAAGATTAATTAACACTCACATGATTCACAAGGAAATGACAAGCAATTGGAGGCTCTAGTCCACACCAAACCAATCAATATTTCAATGCACCATTCCTTTCAAAAGTCAAAATACACACTATGTAAGAAGGGGAGAACACAAATTAGAATCACAAGATTCAAGGTTCACTTAGAATGCACTCATTATTCATACACAACATTCATCACAATATCCATGCATATGACCCATTCACAACCCCTTTCGTCTTCAACTTTTCGATCCATGCAATGCAATAAGCACACTTAGGTTCCCACACAAATCCTAGGGAAGAATTTATCTAGGGACATAAGTAATTACCCAAATGATCTTATTCCATCAATTAAACATTTTTTTCAAATTCTAGGTATATGAACAAATATCACCTATTACTCTTAAAAGAGTATAGGTAAGGTTCAATCAAACATCCAAGAACACTGAGATTTATTCTCATACAAAAGTTCACATTACCATACTATCAAAAGTGTTCACAAAAGCACCAACATGACCCCACAAAGGTCACTCAAATACTCACACACATTAAGGATTCTTACCAGTTACTCAAGACATCAAGAAGGTAAATCACACAAAAGTAGCTTCTCAACAAGCACAAGGCTCTAACAAACCCCAAAATAGTGTATTCCTTGACCCTACACATGCAAGGAAAACATATCAGAAAACAACACACATTACTCATAACATGCAACCACATAGGGACCCCATGCATACTCAAACACAATGAGAAAAAAACATAACCTAAAGCTCCCAATGTTACAACATGATCTCTGATACCCAATGTAATGCCCTAATCTTTCATCTAGGACATTAACTAGAAAGACATTGGATGAACAATTTTTTCATGTTTACAAGTGTGACATTTTCATGTTTACAACTTTATATAGAAAGTTTCTTCAAGAAAAATTAGGAAGTGCTCACTATCCAAGATTGTATGGGTGTCTAAGCAGTTTAGAGAAATACGATGCACAAAGAGGACTACAATGTGTTCCTCTAGTGTCTAGTTCTAGCACTAGTGTCTATTTTTGGTGCTAGGGTTCAAAATTAGTGCTAGTGTCCAAGTTTTATGTTGTAGTACTTTCATAGTGTTTGAACAAAAAATTTCCTCATAACATCTTCTTAGGGCTTTGACCAAGGGTCCCACAAGGACTCTACTACCAAGGAAACTATCCTTAGACCTCCTATAGACTGACAAAAGACTAAACAAGCTCCAAGAGATGATTATGAGGTCTCCAACTTGTCAACCTTAAACAACACAAGACTAACGCACTCTCCAACAAAGGAAAAGGTTGCCAAGTGGAACATTCCTAAGACATGAAAAATTCCACAAAACACCTAACTAAACACACTCGACTTGCATGGACATACCAACACACAGAGGAGATGGTAGATGGATTAGTGGCACAACCTCCCTACACAACCATCAACAACCAACTCAAGCCTAACCAACACACCAAAAGAACATCTTAAATTCACTACACTAAGCAACTAGCCAAATTAAAAATTATGAAATAATGCATTTAACCAATAACATCCAAATGATCAAGGATGATAAAAGCATTAGGAAATACTATGCCCATTTGACACCAATGTCAGAATGTGCTAAAAAAAATAATAGGATCCTTGCCACTTAAATGGGTAGAATGTGATCCAATACTAACACATGCATAAACATCATTCAAATCATTAAATAACTTGAGGCTAACATAGCCAAATATCATCATTCCAACATTCTAAACATGCTAACACCCTCACATAAGGTGTGGAAAATTATAGGATTAAATTAATTATTTATTACATTTAAAGGGTCACATCTCAAACATGGATGGATCATAACCCGTGTCATGAAATAATGGAAAGCATAATCATGTAATTAGTATTATAATGGTCTCATGGACCTAATTTACAATGATAATAATAATCAATAATTAAATTATATGAGATCATAATATACCAACGAGTCCAACATGCTCTCCAAAGAAAATCCTCTAAGCTTGCATGTCCCCAATGATGGTTTAGCAACACCCAACCATGTGGTAGCCTTAGGCCCAACCGACTATCCTAGGAGACAGTCAAACTAGGTACAAGCATACCCACACAAACAAGTTGTACATGGCAACACTCGCATAAATTAAAAGCATACAATCACATGTGGCAACTCACACTAATCAAGTGCATACAAAGTATGAATAGCTCAAAAATCACATGTGGAAAACCATGCCAATCGAATGCACACAAATCAT
This sequence comes from Cunninghamia lanceolata, assembly GCA_027924645.1. Classification (NCBI taxonomy): domain Eukaryota; kingdom Viridiplantae; phylum Streptophyta; class Pinopsida; order Cupressales; family Cupressaceae; genus Cunninghamia; species Cunninghamia lanceolata. The sequence goes on from BSBN01000593.1 coordinate 414,510, forward strand.
AGAATAATGCCAACACAACATTCATGCATAAGGGATTCTCACACCTTTAATACATGCAAAACAAGGGATGATCAAATAACAATCACATATCCATATATGAGAGTACAACAATCCATTAACATACATGAAAGTGGTCTAAATACATTTTGGATACCAAATCCAAACAAATGATAGGACACAGATCCTATAAATAGGCCAAGAAGTATCATTAGGATGGAATGATGGCCATGTAGAGTTTGAGTAGAAATTTCAATCCTCTTATGAGGAATACTATAACATTCACCAACTCCAAAAGTTGTGACAAGCCCTTTATGCTCAAGACTAAACATTTCCAAGCACTCAAATCATGGAAAGATATCTTAATGAAACATGTTTTATTTTCTCAATTTGTATTGCATTTTCACTTTCAACATGTTTAATTCCATACAATCCCTTTATGTCATGGAAAAGAGTGAGAGCCCACCCCTTCCCTATTCTATACCTCAATCTTGTGTTTAATACACCAAATACAATTTGGGCATGATACAAAAATCAATGCAATAATTTTAAAACACATATATTGGCAACATACTCAAAAGATGTAGAATCTTAAAATAATAGGGAGACTACTCATGCCACATTATAAAACATCACTCTAAGGTCTATAATTGATATAGAGGCAATCAAATAGTTGGAGGATAGCAAACTAGACAAGGTTCTTACTACACCCAAAAGCCCAAAATCAAAGGTCAGTTTGTAAAAGTAGGAACAGAAGAAAGAAACTCTAGGATCATCATGGAAAGGTTGATTTCAGATGTTGGGGGACCCATTCCAATCATTAGAAAAGGAAAACCAAACTCAGAATGAGTACTTCTTTCACAAACCCATGAAATTGCTTGTAGCCCTAAAAAAGGAGAACAGACCTAATATCTTTTGATAAAGATCTTCAAACATAGAACTTGGACAATCAGTAGATACCCATTTGGACTCCCTATCATATATCCAAGAATGGGTATTGGTTGTTTGGGACAGAATACCCCAACCTATAACTCCTCTCAATGACCTAGAGCCCCAATTAGGCCTAAAATACACAGAGACCCCCTAAAATTTATGCACAGAACTCAACCAATAGTTTGAAAATTTAAAACACATGCCAAAACCATGGATTTTGTGGGTTTTGTCCTCCTACAACCTGTTGTTCCCAAAAACACCTCTATGCTTCCTCCAATTGGCTTAATACAAGGTCATATTAAGCCTCTTCTAACAAAACTTGCAAACTCCAACTCTCCCTTTCCTGCAAACATCCAAAACACTTGAAATACAAATGAATACACCCATCCCACTAGTCTCATGGCCTTGAAAGATAGTGGGATGGTTATTCTTCCATCGTTTGAAACAAACCTTTGTTTAGGTTTTAGTAAGACTGTTTTGAAGGAAAACTTTATAACTCCCTACAATGCAACTTTCAAGACACCAAAACCACTTCAAATGATAGACAACTCCCTATACTAACCACTCAAAACATGAGGAAATAAAAACAAGTCTGTACTTCACACAGTACGGCCTGTAGCAGCATTTTCTTCAAGAAAACAGAGTTTCACAATGAGCAGTCCAAGATCAAATGCTTGTAGGTTTCTTCCTCTTCAATGTCATATCCCCAAACTAGTTCTAATTGAGAGTTACTTCACCATACTTCATTGCCAAATAACCTAGGATTCATGACAGTGTCGTACAATAGAATGGTACAGATTGTTTCTTTAGGAAATATAGAAAAACAACAAAAACAACATAGAATTGGTATGTTATTGCTTTTGAACTTCTTACACCACACACCATGATCATGTTCAAGGTGATGTATACTTGTATATACCTTTAAAACCTTATTGAAGATAGTTTTGGTCGATCATGGAAACCATAACTACTTCAAACTTCCTTGAACTGTCTTGTGTAGTTTGAAACTTCAACTAATTACTAGTTTGTTTGCGTAGGCATCAGTGTTTATGAATCTTCAAACACCTCTACAATGTAATTAGGCCTTGAATTAGGCATTAGCCTCTTTGACTCTGTCCTAGATGCCTAACCAAGGCTTACAACATGAGGTTTTACATGACTGCCCCTTATGGCTCTATGACTGTCACCTATACAATGTATGATTGTATGATTGTTTATTACAAACATGGCATCATATCCCTTATTACAACATGAGAATGGTCTCCACGACCTTATTGAATCCACAAAAAAAAATAAACAACAAAACAAGAGAACTCAAGACCTTAGTCTTCTTGGTGCTCCTGCACCATACTCCCCGAGTGGAAAGAGATCTCAAGTCTCTTGAGGAAGTAGATTAGCAACTGTGACACCATGCTTCAAGATGTCTTCTTCACTCATCCAAGTGGCATCTTCAAGGAATTGTTTGTATGTCTTCTTTCTAGTCTTCTTCAAGACATTGGTGTCAAGAATACATTCCAACTTCAAGGGTTGAGTGGGTGGAAGACCCTTAACCCATTCTTCATCTCATGTTACTGTCATGTCTACCCCTAAATCCACATTATGATCACCTTTGAAAGGGAATAAGTCTAAAACATTAAAGATAGGAGATATGGCCAAGCCTTAAGGAAGTTCAATCTCATAGGCATTGGGCCCAAATTTGTGCACAATCTAGCATGGTCCTATCTTTTTCATAAGGAGTTTGGTTGGCTCCCCCTTTAGAAGTCTTTCCTTCTTCAAATGTGCCATGATCAAATCCCCAACCTTGTATTGTACATCTCTCCTTCTCTCATTGGATTTCTCCTTGTACTTGTCATTGTTTCTTTGAAGAGTTTCTCTGACATTATCATGGATGTCCTTCATGGCCAATGCAAAGTCTTCACCTTGAGCACTTTTCCTTTCCAATCCATGGAGATCTCTTAGTTCAATCTTGGATGAACACCATAAACAATCTCAAATGGACTCCTTCCTGTGATTCTATTGGTGGAATCATTGTAGGCAAACTCAGCTTGAGGGATGATCATATCCCATGTCTCTCCATGTTGTTTGGTAAGACACCTGAGAAAATTTTCCAAGGACCTATTCACCACCTCAGTTTGGCCATCAGTCTGAGGGTGATAGGCTGAAGTAAATGACAATTGAGTACCCAACTTCTTCCACAAAGTGCACCAAAAATGGCCTACAAACTTTGGATCCCTGTCAATCACAATGTTAAGAGGCAAACCATGGATTCTAACAATTTCTTTGAAGAAGAAAACAACAATGTGTGAAGCATCATTAGTGCATTTACACGGAAAGAAATGAGCCATCTTATTGAATCTATCCACCACAACAAATATACTATCAAAGCCTCTTTTAGTCCTAGGAAGACCCAAAAGAAAATCCATGCTAATGCTTTCCCATGGCCTATTAGGAATAGGAAGTGGCTGATATAGACCAGCATTAGATGAAGTACCCTTTGCCCTTTCACAAATACTACAACATTCAACAAATTTTCTGATATCTGATTGCATTTTAGGCCAAAAATAAAACCTCTTCGCCTAATCCAATGTTTTATCCAGCCCAAAGAAACCTCCTAGTCCACCATAATATTTTTCCTTTATGATGTTTGCCCTCATGGAACACCTAGGAACACATAGTTGGCTGCCTTTGAACAACAACCCCTGCTGCAACAAAAACTCAGAAAAATCAGAATGATAAGAGTTTAAAAATTGTGAACAAACTTCATATACCTCCTTGAAATCTTCATCATCCTGATACATATGTTTGAGAGCATCAACCCCCACACTTTGCAACTGAATTTCTTGAACCATACACAGCCTTCTACTCTATGCATCTGCTACTTTGTTGGCCTGCACCTTCTTGTGTTTGATTGAAAAAGTATATGCTTCAAGTTGTTCAACTCATTTCATATGCCTATGATTGAGTTTCTCCTATGAATTCAGAAAACTAAGTGCATGGTTGTCAGTATAAACAATAAACTCTCTAGGTAAAAGGTAGTGCCTCCATTTTTTCAAAGCTTGCACCATTGCATACAATTCCAAATCATAAGTAGAGTACTTTCTCTTAGCATCATTCAATTTTTCACTCAAGAAAGCAACAAGTCTGCCTTCTTGACTTAGGACAGCCCGTATAGCAAGATTACTAGGATCACATTCTACCACAAACAACTTGTTAAAGTCAGGCAAAACAAGAATGGGTTGTTGTGCTACCTTTTGTTTTAGAATTTCAAAAGAATCATTGGCTGCCTTTGTCCCAAAAAACTTATATTTCTGCCCCCCTTTGATGGTATCCAAAATTGGTGCACAAATATGACTAAAACCCCTTATGAATTTCCTATAAAATGTTGCCAAACCATGAAAAATTTTCACATCACCTACTGTTTTTGGAGTTGGCCATGACAAAATGGCTTCTACCTTTGTTGGATCCATCTTCAAACTACCTTGTGAAATCACAAAACCAAGATAGCTGAGTTCTTCCTTCATGAAGACACTCTTTTCCATGTTGATCATCAATTGTTCATCATGCAACTTCTTCAAAACCTGATCCAAATGTTGCAAATCCTCTTCCTTAGTCCTACTGAAAACAAGAATCTCATCCAAGTATACCACAACAAATTTGCCAATGGAATCCTTCAACACTTCATTCATGAGATGCATAAAAGTACTTGGGGCATTAGATAGACCAAATGGCATCACCAACCACTCATAAAGACCCTCATTTGTTTTGAATGATGTCTTCCATTCATCCCCTTTCTTTATCCTAATTTGATGATACCCACTCTTAAGGTCAATCTTAGAATAGTATCTAGCCCCTCCCAAATAGTCCATTAGGTCCTCAATCCTTGCCATAGGGAACCTATATCTTATGGTAATCTTGTTAATGGCTCTAGAATCCATACACAACCTCCATTTACCATCATTTTAAGGGGCTAGGACTATTGGGACAGCACATAGGCTAAGGCTCTTTCTTACCAATCCCTTATCGAACAATTCTTGCACTTGCTTGGCAATCTCTTGATTTTGAGAAGGTGTCATCTTATAGGCTGCTTTGTTTGGCAAAGTAGATCCCAGTATGAAGTCAATTTGATGGCTTATGTCCCTAATAGGTGGCAACTCATTAGGCATTTCTTCTACCATAATCCCCCTATACTTCTCTAACAATTGATGCACCTCATTAGGAACTTCTTCCTTACTAGGATCATGCAAACTAGGACTATTTTTAGGCTTCAAAATCGGAGCATACCCTTGGGTTCCTTCCTCCTTAAGGGTGTCTAAAAACTCTTTACCACTCACAATCATGACCTTGACCCAACACTCTTCTCTACATTCTCATCAGGCAATGGATCCAGTCTATACTTTCTACCATTCTTGGTTATGATAAAAGAATTAGTTTTACCATCATGTTGTGATTGAACATAAGGAACCAACAAGTTGATATCTAATTCCTAGTGCTATGTCCTACCTAACTCAATCAACCATACAACTCTAGATAATCTTCTAGCTAAGTATGATCATTCTGACATGTCACCCCATCTAGACTTTGTGAACTGACTAATGCAAGCAAAGACAAATGCATCACTTTGGCCAATGCTTCTATATAAATAGACATTTGAAAAAAACATAGTCACGTGTTCACAAACCTCTAACTTGACTTGTAAACTATCTCATCCTACAATTTGACTAACTTGACTAGTATCTCTAGACATGAGTTGTCTTGACTAAACTCAAATCCTAGTCAATCTGACTTAGAATTTAATCCTTAATCTAGGATATATACAATAAGTAATTTTAGATGATTTTAACCTTTCAAAGTGTCCCTCATTGCATACTTGCAAATACCCAGGGTCTATGACTTCCTGTCATTCTACTCAATGACCCAAGATTGAACATTCTTGTGTTATATATCAAGTTTCTAACTTTGATGAGAAATCATTTATTTATCACAAGTACTTTCAGAGGCTCTTCCTAAATTATATTGTCTTGATAAATGGTTTCTTGACCATTCACTGTCTTCCATAATATATAAAAAGAATGTTATAATCGACTTAAGAATTTAAATTTTCTAGGACTCACTGGGTTGATTCTAGAGTTTTAACTTCTCTAACCCAATACATTGAAATATCAAATACCCTTGTTTTCCAAAGATAATTTAAGCTATTTGAATCTTCCTTCCTTCCTGAGCACTTCAATTATGGCCACGTTCCATACAAAGACATTGTGTTTGATGAGGAAGTCAGGCTGTGGGCGCGCCTCTACCTGCCGCCCGAAACAAAAAACAGGGTGCCTGTAGTAATGTATTTTCACGGGGGAGGATTTTGCATAGTAAGCGCGGCAACTACCCAGTTTCACCGTATGTGCCAGATGTGGGCAGTCAAATTGGGCGTGATGATTGTGTCTGTGAATTACAGATTGGCTCCGGAGCACCGCCTTCCCGCCGCCTACAACGATTCCATTGCAGCGCTGCAGTGGATTCCATTGCAACTATTATTTCCTAATTTCACGGCATATGTGCAATGTTTTTCTTTTATTCCCATGTGTGATGTCCTATGAAACAAACATGAACTAAAAACATTATCATACATGGATATGTCTTTAATTATATATTTTACTTTTCATAATTCCTATTAATGTTGCTTGTATATCTGCTTGCATAGTTTTAAACAGTCTTGACCAATGAACATGCTTTCTTCTTTCTCTACTTTGGCAGACGTAAGTACAGTTTTTAAGATTCATTTGACAATAGTCATTCTTTATTGAAGCCAATGAATCCCAATAAATGTCCTTAATTTGCTTTTATAAACAATAATTATGTCTGTCTCATGAAGTAAATTCATAGGATATTCAAGCCCGACTTTAATTTATTATATGGTTCCCTTGGTACCTAGTTTCTTTTTTTTCTTACAAGAAAAAATAAAATTAATGCAAGTTTTATGTGTTTTCAACTTAATATTGAAGATGAGCTATCAATATTAGTTCAATTTCACTCTTGCTAATATTTTGAGCTAAATCTCGCATTCACATTGTGGTAAAACATCAATAATTTATCATTTGCGAAGAAACTTCAATATTCAATATAACTATTGAATTTTCTTTTTTTATTCGAATGGGTGGCCACTTGCCTGAACTATTACATGATGAGTATTACTGAGCATGTTTTAAAATCCTATCATATTTGAAATGAAGCATTTAAAAGAGTTGATTGTAAACTATGGAAGTGCACAAAAATGACATGATAATCTTTAGACTCATGGACCATGGGCTAATTTTTTCTAATTATACTTAATGTTGCATGCGAATACCACACAATCATAGTCTACTAAGCATTGAGTTGGTGGACAGAGACTACATCTAGTACTTGTTCTTTATAGAAGTTGAGCCAAGATTAATAAGCCATTACTGATTACAAGTTCAAAGTGAATTGATAGTCGAATAAGATGAGTACATATAGGTGATGAGGAAATTAGTTAGTTGAGGAAAGAACTCCTCAACTATGAGTGGTGGCAAGTTGCCTCCCTAAAAACTAGTGTGAGTGGCTAATTAGTAGGCAACTTGGTGACACCCATCCTAACCGCCCAACAACTTTGACACCTCAATGAGGCATGTGTCAAGATTGTATAAGGGCACACCTAAGCAGGCTTATGCCTAAGTGTATGAAATATATGCACTAGCACCCTTCCTTAAGCATAGCTTAGGTGGGAACAAATGAAATGGGTCCCAAGTACAAGCCCTGGTGAGGTACCCATGTACAATGCAAATATGAAATTGGGTTCCAATAACTAGGCCTAATGAGGTACCCAAGAACAATGCAATCTCTCATAAATGGAGAAAGGTAGAAAAGCCAATGGGAAAAAACAACCATCCAAAAGAGAGATAAGAAAGAACTAGAAGGTACCCCTGAAGAGGATGAACTCTCCACATCCTGACCAACTACTCTAGATGATGTCCTACTAGAAAGAATCTTTGGATGCTCTCTTATGGAGCGTCTCTGGAGTCTCATGTAGAAAAGGAGCTAGAACAATTGCTAGAAAGAATCTATGGATGCTCTCTATGAAGCATCTCTAGAATCTCATGTAGCAAGAAATGTAGGTACTATCAGAATAGTAAGATGAGCCTGTTGTAAAGAATTATTGGAAGTTCATGAAGAAGAAACATACAACTCTCATGTAGCAATAGGTACAGTCGAATTGTAATCTAGAACAAAAATGAAGAAATGTTTGGTAGAAACAATTCAATGATCTTGTTGCATAGAATCAATGGAAGTTCTCATAGAAGTAACACTAATCTCTGAAGTGAAAATAGGAGCATCATCCCCACCAGATGTAAAGTGAGAAAATGTGAAGTTACGGGAGAAGTGACAAATCTTCCCAATTGTAATAATTTCTCTACTCTTCGAGAATCTTGAATTAATGTTGTAGTGGATGTAAACTCAACTATCTTATTTGAACAAGTGAGTTGATATACAGAAAGTAGATTTTCTATCAATCCAGGAAAGAATAAGACATTATGGATGTATCCATTACCTACTTGTACTATTCCTTGTCCAAAAACAATATAATAACAATCATCTATCAGGATTATGGCAATGTCGGTAGGATCGATTGACATAAAAACCTCTGGATAAGGAGACATGTGATAGATAGCACCAGAGTGAAGAACCCAACGATTTATCTCAAAATTGTCTAAAGATGCCATAGGAACCCAAATACACAACCCCCTTGAAGATTTTGTGCCCCAAATTGCTTAATTACCCCCCCTTGAATCAGGCACTTTATCATGTAGTGCAATAGGACTAAGCAGGACGATTAAAATCATGCCCTAATACTTAGCCTATTTACAAGAGTGACTTGATTTAGCACTAGTAATTTTTTAAAGAACCTAAAGTTTGTTTTGTTCCCTCCTAAATGTGGCACTTTATAAAGGTAGTGGGTTCAACTAGCCCAATTGGCACATAAATGTGACTAATGGAATCGTGATGAAAAATAAAGCCCCTTTTGCAAAAGATGGCACTCATGTCTAAGTTATCGAGCAAAAGATATGAAGCTTTTAAATTTCCAACCTAGTTAAAAACACATTAAAAAATTGCCTTTTGCAAAAAAAATTGCAAACATTACCTTTCTTGGAATATAGAGGAAAAATAAAATGGGGAAATAGGGGAAAAATCAGAGCAAAATGCCCAAAATGGAGGAAGTATGAGTAGGGGTGGCCAAAAAATGGGAAGCTAGCGGCCAAAGATGGCATATAAAAGTGGCAGGAAGGTAAAGGGCAGCCAAAAAGAAGTTTGACTTGCAGAGTCAACCTGTGAAACAAAGTAGTGGGTGTTTATGCCTGAGTTTGGTGCAAATAGATTCCAACATGCCCTTTCTAGCTATGGAGCAACCTATAGCAACAAATCCAACACTTGTAGATGTAAATTGCGGCCAGCAGAGGCAAACTGGGGCCTTGGGCTTGAGGTTCAGTCCCCTAAGCATGGCGTTTAGCCTGTAGATGTACATCGTGGCTTGTAGGGTGTGAGGTCAGGCCTGTGGAGAGGTTGACCACCTCTTTCACCAAAGATGCCTCTATGTCCACAATAAAATGGATGCCTTCTTTTTGTAGAGTGGCCCTTCAAACGACCTCTACACGCACTAGATCGATCACTTTCCATAACATGAAGAGATTTGAACTAGGATTACACTGTGCAAGAACATAAAGAGACACACCAAACAGGGGAATGGAGACATCTTCAATGCCTTGCACTTTCAAAATAGACACCTTGCAAATACATTCACGCCTTCAATCCACCCTTTCTAGCTATGTGAGGTAGTTTGAAGAGATCTGTGCCATCGTAATGGGTCTTGCTAAGGTTGAACATCTCTATGGACGCTTCCTGAAGCAAAGGCCATGACCTCTATGCCTCCAAACACCAAAAATGGCCTCCTCTCGGTGGAATGAGGGTTGTCTCTCTCTGCAGAATGAGAGTTGATGCCTCTTTTAACCGGAACAGGGGCGTACTCTGCCAAATCGTGCCTCTAGAGCTAGCTGATGACCTTCTCCTCCCACGACCGGACTTTGAAACAAACAAACCAGCAACAAAAACTTATCCTTGCTCTGATACCGTATAGAAGTTGAGCCAAGATCAATAAGCCATTACTGATTACAAGTTCAAAGTGAATTGATAGTCGAATAAAACGAGTACATATAGGTGACGAGGAAGTTAGTTAGTTGAGGAAAGGACTCCTCAACTATGAGTGGTGGCAAGTTGCCTCCCTAAAAACTAGCATGAGTGGCTAATTATTAGGCAGCTTGGTGTCACCTATCCTAACTGCCCAGCAACCTTGACACCTCAATGAGGCATGTGTCAAGATTGTATAAGGGCACTAACCTAAGTAGGCTTATGCCTAAGTGTATGAAATATATACACTAACATTATTTATATGTAGGATATCATCAAAACTTCAATTGCTCAAGAGACCCTACCAAATTTGGCAACAACTCTACCTGTTTGATTACCTTCTTCAAAACTAGTTGTGTAGTCATCAACATTTTAAGTGTACACTACTTCAGTCTCACTCCATTTCTTACCCTCAAAATTCCAATAGAAGCACAATCATGCTCCATGAAACCCTACTATAAACAATTATGAAAGAATAGTAGTAACAATTTTGAATGGAAATAGAATCTTCAATTTGCTATCATAAGGAAAAGGCAATGGGTTATATTTAAGAAACAAGACTTTCTATACCGAAATAATTTGAGTGCATAAATAGAGCAGGAGATACATAATTGTGGGTGACACAATAGGGAAAAAAGTCATGTAACAAAAGGATTCTTTAATTCTAGAATAAGCATTCAAGAGAGATCTAATAGTCCTTGATAACCTTGTCAATAAATAAATACAACTACATGGGTATTGGTGAATCATTAGAGATCTAATATTCTAAAATAACATGAAAGCATGTTTATAAAAGATTAATGTTGGCAAACAATGATAGACAAAAATATTATTGTGTGAGTGAATAAAAAACGTCCATTCAAAATATCCTCTTCCTTTTGTTGAGTAAGTTCACAATCAATACAAATAAAATTCAGTAAAGGTGTTCAAATTCTAGCCATGTTGGGTGGAGATTTATTCTAGATAATTTGAAGTGCCTTCCAAAGAGCTCAAAGTGCATATACATAATCTCTTAAAAAACTAATAGGAAATTTCAAGACAAAAATAAAATACAATAATAATAAATGCAAGGTATTCTCTTTTGTTTCTTATCATTTATGACATTGTTTTCAAAAATATATAGTCAAGATTGGTTTGATGGTAGTCCTATTAATCTCAATCATCAATCTATGTATTTAAGCAAGTCCTCCTCACTAAGGGAACCCCTATTGACAAAATAAATAACTAGCATTTGCACTGCGCGCGGGGTGCAACCTTGGATTTTGTCGATAGGTGATTTAATAAGTAAAAATATAGTAATTTATAAATTTTGATTAAAAAATCCTTTTTTGACAAAACTTGTTCAAGTTGGAGGAAGAGGAGTGCTTTGAAGTAGGGTGAGGGAGATGAATAGTCATCCTCCATTCCCAACCCTAGAGATACTCCTCTAGTTGGAATCAATTTTGATTAGTGCTCCTTGTCGATCTTGGTCTAATTCTGATGCAAGAGAATCTAGTGGCGTAAGGGCAATCTTGCATCACCCAAAAAATAAATTTCTTTTTTTTTGTTGTTATGTGGGGTTGTTTAGTTGTTTTGGAGCCCAGGTTGACATTCTCAGTGGTTTAGGACAATAAAAAAATTCATAAATCTAAAAATAGTAACCTTTTTTATTTTTAGCAGGTTTGCATTTATACATGTATGAACCTAAAAAGTTACCCTGAGAAGAGGAATTGTAAAATTAAGCCAACGGTGAAGAAATCATCTTAATATAATTTATGGTTTGATAGATATTGAAGTTTCTATTTTCAAAAACCCTGTGTAAAAAGTTTCAAAGTCAAATTTGAGGCACTTAGAGGCCCTGTAAAGACCCAAAAATTGGACAAAAATCTAAATTTCCAATGCATTAGGTGGTTTGTTAATCAAACGTCGAGTTCAACAATTATGACTCCTAGAAGTTGTGTTACCAAATTTCAAAATTAAAAATCTCTTGAGTAGGAAAGATATAGCTAGACCCTTTGGGTGCCATAAAGGGATAGACTTTCCCAAAAGGAACAAGACAAGGAAAGTGGAAAGTAAGGGGAAATGCAGGATAAGAAGGTAGAGCAGGGAAGATAGAGGTAGTTTTTGAAAATCTTTTTTTGAGCTCCAGCTTACAGGATTTAGAGTTAAAAATATTTCTATTTTCAATTTTAATATAGCCCAATTTTCTATGACATGTCGTCTTGAGACCCTTGCATGTTACAGGAATTGCATGTTGTAATTACATATTTATGAATATAATCTGAAGCAATTTGTTAGATACTTACTGTGTTTTTGTGTTTGAGTGTATTTGAGGGGGAGTACCCTTCGTCAAGTGGTATCAGAGTGAGAATTCCCGAGTGTGTGGATAGATCACCGAATGTGTGGTAGTTTGCACCAAGACCCGAGGTTGTGGGTTTGCTATAGAGATCAAAATGTCTCCATGAAGAAACCCTGGTCGTGGGAGAAATGCTTTCACAGAAGAGGGTTTTTAGAGCCGTGCAAGACAAATCAATGCATTGCAAGAGGAGTTGCATAGAGGGTTTGAGCCAAGAAGAAGAGAAGAAAGCAAAGATGAAGCAGAGGTAGAAGAGTAGCCTGAATAAGAAAAAGAAGATGAAGAACATGGGATGCAACTTCAACTATTGAGGGCCATTTCCAAGATAGGAAAGATGCCTAGGATTGAATTTTCTACTTATTTGAGGGATCTGAATCTGGAAGAGCTTATTGATTGGATAAACGATATGGAGGAATATTTCAAGTATAGAGAGGTGGAGGATCTAGAAGGGGTCAAGTTTGAAAAAACAAAGTTGAAGGGCCATGCCAATATTTGGTGGAAAGAGGTCCAGTTAGAGAGAAATAGAAGAGGAAAAGAAAATATCACTAGATGGGATCTGATGGTGGACAAACTGAAGAAGTAGTTCATTCCTATGGACTATGAGTTGGAGTTTTTGAAGAAGTTGTAAGGATTAAAACAAGGTAACAAGTCTGTTAAGGAGTATAAAAAAGAGTTTTGTAAGATTATTAATAGAATAGGCCTTGTATGAGACAAAGAAGGTAGGTCATTACATTAATTGGGTGAGGCCAAGTATTCAAGAGGAGCCGAGCCTGATCAAAATGACCACCATTGAAGATGCATACTAGTTTTCTCTAAAGGTGGAAGAGAAGCTATATAAAAGATTTGAAATCAAGAAAATAGGAAGAGGTCATGGTAGAAGGACTAGTGGAAGATCCTATAGAGGTTGAAATTAAGATCAAAAGAAAAGTGAAGAAGCAAGCACTAGTCAAAATCAAATAGGAGATAATGCCTACCACCCTCGTGACTAAAATAATAGTGAGCAAAAAGGAAGAGGAAGACCTGAACAAGGACCTGGAAGAGGAGGCTTGAGAGGAACATGTTTCCAATGTGGAGAAGGACATCAAGCCTACGAGTGTCCACAACATTGAGGAATGACAAATAAAAGACCTAAAGGTAATGCACGAGTTGCACATGTAGATGAAGATGCCCAGTCTAAACATTATGAAGATGATGAAAGGGGAGAAACCCTTGTTTCTAGAAGAACCTTGTTAAATGAGGATAATGAACTAGATTAGAGAAAGAGTTTATTCCACATAAGGTGTAAGTGTGAAGGTAAATGTTGTGATATTATTGTTGACAGTGGAAGCACTGATAATCTTGTCTCAGATGAGATGGTTAACAAGTTGAATTTAAAGAGGAGATGGCATCCACATCTGTATCGGATTACATGGTTACAAAAGGACCATAGATCTTTGGTTAATGAGCAGTGTTTAGTCAAGTTCAAGATTAGAGACTACCATGATGTGGTGCTATGTGACATCCTATTGATGGATGCATGTCATATTCTATTGGGAAGGTTGTTGCAAGTATGGGCCTAACTGGTGTTGTCATTGATGTCAACATACTCTTGTTGCATTAATGATAAGGATTGGATGAGCTGTGAGCTGAGGATATTGAGAAAATTAGTCTCAATTAGGAATAGTGAAGAACAGTGATGACAATAAGGCAAAAGTCCAAGATAGGATGAGGATCAGAGGATGTGGATTAAAGGGTTTGTAGATATGTGTCTTAAGGTGATCTAGTAGTGATTTCAGAGGTCTGCATGAAGATCTGAAGGTGTGGCTGCTCAAGTAAAACTAGTTTTGGTAGGTGTTCAGAGATGATAGAGTGATACAGACAGGTCCGGTGAGATCCAGAAATGCATTATCCTGTTCTGCAGATTTGAGGAAGTGTTTAGGAAGTCTTTTGAAGTATCAACTTGATTGGTTCATGGTTTGAAGGTCTGCAAGCATCTATTCCTTTGTGGCAGTAATGACAGACTATGTTCTTGAGGTTTCAAATGAAGGGGAGAAGGATTTATGTAAGAAGATGAAGTGTGGATATTATTGGTGATTCAAGTAAGCTTGTGGAGGTCTTTGGATCATGTCCAATTCATGTTGGTGGTTTACATTGAAGTTGGAGCTCGCAATTGAGAAATCTTCTGGATGACAGTGTTCTTTCTGAGATTGGCTGACCAGATGAGTTACACATCCTGCGAATGTTCTTGTTGATGTTTTCCGACTTAAATGATCATTCCTAAGTTGATGTTTTATATAAATAAGGGATTGCGAAGTCATTTCAAAGTGTCCTAATTGAGATAAGAGTGTGGTATCAAGGAGGAGAGAGAAAGGCAGAGCAGAGGCATTGGGCTTAAATGGAACTGATTCAAGCATGGTGAAGATGCTACTTTCCAGTTCAAGTAGGTGATACTTATTTCTTTGTAGACAGTGTGTCTCATGTAGGCAGTGGGCCTCTTGTGAGCAGTGTGCTTGGGTAGTGAGCCCTAATTGGCATGTGCCATTTTGTTCTTTCTATTCTTCTAACAGAGAATACAATCTTGGGTTAATCACCTCATGGTTTTTCCCTTAACCAGGTTTTCCACATCAAAATCTTGGTGTCTCATGTGTTGATGTGTTTATGCTCTTGATTCATTGCATTATGTTTCCATGATTGATTTATTATTATGCTGCTGAATTGCAAAGTGAAGTTAAGTGTTTAATTGAAAATTTTTTTGTACAACTGATTCACCCCCCTCTCTCAGTTGTCTGCCCTAAGTCTAACAATTGGTATAAGAGCCAAGTTCCTCTAAAAGGAGCTTAACCGCTTGAGGAGATCCAAAATGACGTCTTACAAGAAGGATAGTCTGAAGTTTGATGGAACCAATTTTAATCTTTGGAAAGGTCACATGAAATGTCACTTGCAATGTATGGGAATGGTGTATTGGACCATGGTTACAACAAAGTATACACCTCCACGGGGTGGTCCGAAAGCCCCAAATGAAATCACAGATGTTGAAAATAATCTGTGAACTATAGAAGCTCTTCTAAGAGCATTATCTAATTTAGAGCTCTCAAATGTTATTGACCTACCAACTGCTTTTGAGATTTGAGAAAAACTGGAACTTCTACATGAAGGAGACAAGTATGTTAAATGTGCAAGGCTACAAAGTCTGAAAGGGAAATTTGAAAATCTGAAGATGAGAGATGATGAAAATATTACTACTTTTTTGCCAAGAGTAAATGAGATTGTTTGTGGAATTAGAAATGCTGGTGGAGTCTTGGATGAAGATGAGATTGTTGGCAAAATTCTTAGATCCCTTCCTGCTTCTTATAAAATCAACACTGCTGCCATTGAAGAATTCAGAGCCCATACAATTGTCACAAGAGATCAATTGGCTGGTAAATTGGCTACATTTGAAATGACCAAGTTTGGAGATGCCCCTCCTAAGACTGAATCTACATTCAAAGCCAGTCCCTCTATGAAAGGTAAACAAAGGTTTGATCGGGGAGAGAACTCTTCAAGAAAATTCTCATGGTATGAAAGAACAAGAAAAGACCTAGAAGAGGGGGAAGTAGAAACTGCTCAACTTGAAGCCCTTTATTGCAAAAATATTGCCATGAGCATCAGGTAAATATGAAGGAAAATTGCCTTTTAAGTGTTTTAACTGTAATAAGATTGGTCATTTTGCCTCAAAGTGTCTAGAAAGATTTTCAAGGCCAAATCCTAACAAATCAAGGTTCCAAAAGAACTGTTACTATGTTCATGAGGAAGATGATAATGAAGGAGTAACATATGATGAATTAGAGATAGGAAACAAATCCGGAAATGAATGGGTGTTCATTGCCATTAAGGAAGGAGATCCAATGTCCTCTATATCTGTCAATCATAAGACTGTCGAAAGAGCTCTGGCGGCCCAAGTTGAAGAGAAGGATGATTGGGTCATTGACAGTGCATGCTCTCACCATATGACAGATGACAAAAATAAGTTCATAAATTTGGAAAGGTATGAATGAGGAGTGGTAAAGTTTGGTGATAATTCTGCTAGTAGAATCAGAGGAAGAGGAACTATTTCTTTTGATGGAAGGAACAAAACCGGTAATGTACTGTATGTTGAAGGTTTGAAGCAAAATCTTCTCAATGTTGGACAGTTGGTGGACAAAGGCTATGATCTCCGATTCAAGAATGGAAAATGCAAGATCTTTGAAAGTTCCAGAATAGAGATTGCATTCGGTACTCAAACAAAAGGTAATATTTTTAATTTGGTTGATACTGGTAAAAGTTGCTTATTTGTTCAAGTTGATTAGAGTTGGTTATGGCATAGGAGGATGTGTCATGTGAATTTTGATAATATCATCAAGATAAGCAATACTCAGGCTGTAAGAGATCTTCAAAAATTGGTGAAACCTACTAATAGCTTGTGCAAAGAATGTCAATTGGGTAAGCTGAGCATAATCACATTCAAGAGTAAGGAACTATCCTCTACCAGATTATTGGACTTAGTTCATACTGATCTTTGTGGTCCAGCAAGAATCAGGAGTGTGCAAGGTGACATATACTTCATGTTACTAATTGATGACTATTCTCGAATGATGTGGGTAACCTTTCTGAAAGAGAAATTAGAAGCTCTAGAAAAATTCAAAATATTCAAGGCTATGGTTGAGAATGAAACCGGATTAAAATTAAAATGTCTAAGGTCTGATAGAGGTGGAGAATTCACATCTGGTGAGTTCATAGAATTTTGTGAGAAGCATGGAATAAAGAGATAATTGTCTGCTCCTAGGACTCCATAGTAGAATGGAGTAGTGGAAAGAAAGAACTAGACCATCCAGGAAGCATCTAGGACCATGATGATGGAAGCAAATGTTCCTCAGATCTATTGGAGAGAAGCTGTCAACACTGTAGTCTATACTCTCAATCGAGTTCAAATTAGAAGCAATACCGGTAAGACTCCTTATGAACTTTGGTTTGGCATCACTCCTACTGTGAGGTATTTCAGAGTTTTTGGTAGCAAATGTTACATTAAAAGAGATGAAGATCTAGGAAAATTTGATGCTAGAAGTGATGAAGGAATATTCTTGGGTTACTTTACTCAAAGCAAAGCATACCGGTGTTATAACAAGAGACTGAGAAAAATGATAGAAAGTACAAATGTGAAGGTTGATGAGGGAAATGAGAAACCCTCAAGGTTTTATGAATATGATGAAGATGGTCATAATGGTGTTCTGATTCAAGGAGCCCAAGCCTCCTCTGTAAGTCAGATCCAAACTAATCTAGAAAATCAAGAAGAAGAGTTGAGTTTCAATGAGCCTGATCAAGAATCAGAAGTGCAAGAATTTTTCAAAGTTCCCAGGTATGTAAGATTGAACCACTCTGAGGATTAGATCATAGGTGATAAAAGCAAAGGAGTACAAATAAGAAGGAGAATCACTCAAGATTCAGAAGAGTATTGTCTGATTTCAAAGATTGAACCTAAGACAGTGAATGGAGCTTGTAATGATGAAAACTGGACTAAAGCAATGGAGGAAGAGCTGATGCAAATTTAGAAAAATCACACTTGGGATCTTGTTCCCAGACCTAGAAACAAGAATGTGATTGGAACCAAATGGGTCTTCTGGAACAAACTGAATGAAGTCGGTGAAGTAATCAGAAATAAAGCCAGATTGGTCTGCAAGGGTTACTCTCAAATAGAAGGAGTTAATTTTGAAGAAACTTTTGCTCCGGTGGCAAGAATTGAAGTAGTCAGATTATTTCTTGCATTTTCTTCCTTCAAGGATTTCAAGGTGTATTAGATGGATGTCAAGTCTGCCTTCCTGAATGATGACTTGGAAGAAGAAGTGTACATAGAGCAACCAAATAGATTTCAATTGTTTGATCATGGTGATATGGTCTGCAAGTTGAAGAAGGCACTATATGGACTGAAGCAAGCCCCAAGAGCCTGGTATGAAAAACTGGACGAACATATTTTGAAGATTGGTTTCAACAAAGGTACTGCTGACAGTAATTTGTATTTCAAAATTGATCATGAAAACATCTTGATTGTTGAAGTGTTTGTTGATGATATCATTTTTGGAGGAAGAGATAGTATGTGTAAAACTTTTGCAAATCAAATGAAAAGTGAGTTTGAGATGTCCATGCTTGGTGAAATAAATTTCTTCTTGGGTCTACAAATTACTCAAACAAAGAAAGGAATATTCATTTCTTAGACCAAATATGTGAAAGAATTGTTGAAGAAATTTAGGATGGAAGATTCAAAACCAATGAATACTCCCATGGCAACCAGATGTAATTTGAGCAAAGATGATGACTCTCCTAAGGTTGATCAGACAAAGTATAGGTCAATGATTGGAGGACTGTTGTATCTCACTCAAACTAGACTAGACATTATGCAGGCTATTGGTCTTGTTGCTAGATTCTAGGCTGATCCTAGAGAATCTCATGTCATGGCAATCAAGAGGATTTTTAGATATCTAAAAGGGATAGTTGAGTATGGTCTATGGTATCCAAGAGATCATGATTTCTCTCTTCATGCATATACAAATGCCGATTGGGTAGGAGATGTGGATGACCGGAGGAGTACCAGTGATGGAGCATTCCTTTTGGGGAAGAGATTGGTTTCTTGGCTAAGCAAGAAACAAGAGGCAATATCTCTATCTACAACTGAAGCAGAATATATTGCAGCAGTAGGTAGTTGCACTCAAGTTTTGTGGATGAAGTAGATGCTAAGAGATATCAAAGTGGAGTATGATGAACCTATCACAATCTTCTGTGACAACTCAAGTGCAATAAATATATCTAAGAATCTGGTGTTGCATTCAAAGACTAAACACATATCCATCAAGTTTCACTTTTTGAGAGAGCAAGTGAACAAGAATGAAGTCAGATTGGAGTTTGTACCTTCGAAGGATTAGATTGCAGACATCTTTACTAAACCTCTACCTAAGGATTCTTTTGAGTATCTCAGGGAGAAGTTAGGGGTTATTGCCCCTCTGGTGATGAACTAAGGTGCACTAAGATGCATCAGTCCAGTGGATATCACAGTCATAACTTGTGATCCGGATTGATGATGGGGAGCTGCTACTCAGGGGGAGCAGCAGGTATGATTCTGAAGTGTTGGAATTGCAAGTATGTGTCCTTTGACATTGATGTCAAAGGGGGAGAGAAGACATGTGAAAAATAAGTGGTTTCTGATCAAATGGGGGGAATTAAAGGGAGAGAAGACATGTGAATGGTTGTTGCTGATAGGGGGAGTTGTGATAGTGAGAAGAAGTTCTTGTCTTGATGGTTAAAATAGTTTTTCACATCATATGTTGCCATCAATGACAAAGGGAGAGATTGTTGCAAGTATGGGCCTAACTGGTGTTGTCATTGATGTCAACATACTCCTATTGCATTAATGATAAGGATTGGATGAGCTATGAGCTGAGGATATTGAGAAAATTAGTCTCAATCAGGAACAATGAAGAACAGTAATGACAGTAACGCAAAAGTCCAAGATAGGATGAGGATCAGAGGATGCAGATTAAAGGGTTTGTAGATATGTGTCTTAAGGTGATCCAGTAGAGATTTCAGAGGTCCGCATGAAGATCTGAAGAAGGTGTGGCCACTCAAGTAAAATTGGTTCTGGTAGGTGTTCAGAGATGATAGAGTGATACAGACAGGTTTGGTGAGATCCAGAAATGCATTATCCTATTCTGTGGATTTGAGGGAGTGTTTAGGAAGTCTTTTTGAAGTATCAACTTGATTGGTTCATGGTTTGGAGGTCCGCATGCATCTATTCCTTTGTGGCAGTAATGACAGACTATGTTCTTGAGGTTCCAGATGAAGGGGAGAAGGATTTCTATAAGAAGATGAAGTGTGGATGTTATGGTGATTCAGGTAAGCTTGTGGAGGTCTTTGGATCATGTCTAGTCCATGTTGGTGGTCCGCATTGAAGTTGGAGCTCACAATTGAGAAATCTTCCGGATGATGGTGTTCTTTCTGAGATTGGCCGACCGGATGAGTTACACATCCTGTGAATGTTCTTGTTGATGTTTTCCGACTTAAATGATCATTCCTAAGTTGATGTATTGTATAAATAAGGGATTGCGAAGTCATTTCAAAGTGTCCTAATTGAGATGAGAGTGTGGTAGCAAGGAGGAGAGCGAAAGGCAAAGCAGAGGTATTGGGCTTAAATGGAATTGATTCAAGCATGGTGAAGATGCTACTTTCCAGTTCAAGTAGGTGGTACTTATTTCTTTGTAGAGAGTGTGTCTCCTGTAGGCAATGGGCCTCTTGTGAGCAGTGTGCTCGGGCAGTGAGCCCTAATTGGCATGTGTCATTTTGTTCTTTGTATTCTTCTAACAGACAATACAATCTTGAGTTAATCTCCCCGTGGTTTTTCCCTTAACTGGGTTTTCCATGTCAAAATCTTGGTGTCTCATGTGTTGATATGTTTATGCTCTTGATTCATTGCATTATGTTTCCATGATTGATTTATTATTATGCTGCTGAATTGCAAAGTGAAGTTAAGTGTTTAATTGAAGAAAGTTTTACACAATTGATTCATCCCCCCCTCTCAGTTATCTGCCTTAAGTCTAACAAAGGTCATGGCAATATGATAGATGTGCTATCCATGATGGCCATGCAAACACCTATTCCCTGAGAAAGGATGGAGTTCATCATAAGTTGAATCTCTTGAAGGAGGTGGAAGAAAAGGTATGTAGTACTTCCAAAATTTGCTTGGTAGATGGTAGGAAATTTTTGGATGGTATGAAGCACTAGCATCTATTCTTCACATTGATTCCTAAGACAAACCAAGAGAAATGTGAAGATGTACCAGCATAAGTCTAAGATCTGTTGGAAGAATTTCAAGACATTGTCTCTAATAATGTAACAAAAGGTTTACCACCGATGAGGAAGATAATTTGCCAAATGGATTTGATACCAGGAGCTAGTTTTCCAAATAAGGTAGCCCATAGAATGACTTCTATAGAGAATGAAGAGTTGAATAGACAAGTTCATGAGATATTAAGGAAAGGACTGATAAGGGAGAGCCTAAGTCCATGTACAGTACCTACAATACTAGCACCGAAGAAGGATGGAGAATGAAGGATGTGTACAGATTACCAAGCCATCAACAAGATCATGATCAAGTATAGATTCCATTTCCTGGAATATATGACATAATGGATTGCTTGAGTGGAGCCAAGTACTTCACGAAGATAGATTTGAAGAGCGAAAATCACCAATTCTGGATCCGAGAAGGAGATGAGTGGAAAGCAACCTTCAAGACAAAAGAGGGATTTTACAAGTGGTTAGTCATGCTATTTGGGCTAACCAATGCACCAAGCACATTCATGTGACTCATGAACTAGGTATTGAAAGAAATTTTTGGAAATTTTTTTATTATTTATTTAGATGTCATTTCAATATTCAGTAAGTCTTTGAAAGAGCACCTGATGCATGTGTTTGAAGAGTTTTTGAGAAGCTAAGGGAGAAGAAGTTGTTGATCAATATGAAGAAATGCAATTTTGTGAAAAGGAGTTCGTGTACCTTGGATTTTTTGTCTCATTTAGTGGTCTTAAGATGGACCCAGAGAATTGGAGTGCTATCATCGAATGGCCTACTTCAAGGAGTGCTACAGAAGTAAGGTCTATTCATGGTTTGGAAAGTTTTTATAGGAAGTTCATCAAGAGTTTCAGTAGCATTTGTGCACCCCTAACTAAAATAATGAGAGGAGATAGAAAAGAGTTTAGATGGACGGGGAAGACAAGAATTTTGAGATGCCAAAGAAGAATGTCATGGAGCAACCTATTTTGGCACTTCTAGATTTCAATAAGGTATTTCAGGTAGTTATGATGTTAGTGGTAGTGCTATAGGATCTTTTTAAGTCAAGAAGGTAGACCTATTTCCTATTTTAGTGAAAAGTTGAATGATGCCAAGAAAAAGTATTATGTCTATGATTAGGAGTTTTATTCTATAGTTCAGGATTTAAATAAATGAAGGTATTATTTATTACCAAAATAATTTATTTTGTGTACTAATCAGTAGGCTTTGCAATATCTGAATAGACAAGGAAACTTAAATTAGAGGCATTTAAAGTTGGTTGAGTTTTTGTAGAGTTATCCTTTTCTTTTGAAGCATGGGAGTGGAAAGTCAAATAGAGTTGCAGATTCCTTAAGTACAAGGAAAAATTTGTTGATAAAGATGAAGATAGAGGTTGTTAGGCTCAATGAACTCAAGAGTTTGTACACTAAAGATCCATACTTTGCAGAGGCCTGGAAAGCTTGTTTGGAGCCTATTACCTTGGATAGGATGAGATGGTTGGATTACATAATATTAAGATTATATATTGTTTAGTTTGAAACCAGTTGTGCATTTCAAGTAGTTCTATGAGAGAGAACTTGATCAAGGAAAAGCATAATGGAGGGTTAGTAGAGAATTTTGGTCGAGATAAGACCATTGCTCTTGTTAGTGAAAACTATTGTTGTCCATAGTTACACAAGGATGTGAAGAAGTTCGTGTAAAGTTGCAGAGTATGCCAGATGGCCAAGGGAGTTAGTTAGAATACTAGCTTGTATCAACCACTATATATACCTGAGAAACCATACGAGGATATCAGCATGGACTTTGTTCTTGGATTGCCAAGAGCACAGAGAGGGCATGATTCTATATTCATGGTGGTTGATAGATTTTTGAAGATGGCACATTTCATTTCATGCCAAAATTCTACTGATGTTATTCATGTTGCAAAGTTATTTTTCAAGGATGTCGTTAGGCTACATGGTCTTCCAAAGAGCATAGTTTCAGATTAGTATACCAAGTTTTTTTAGTATTTATGGAGGACCTTATAGAAGAAGTTGAAGATTGAGTTGAAGTTTATCTCTACACATTATCTATAGACTAATGGACAAACAGAGGTAGTGAATCAAAGTTTGGGCAACCTGCTGAGATGCTTAGTAGGAGACAAGCTAAAGGGATGGGATTTGATATTACCATAGTAGAGTTTGCATATAAATTTTTTGTCAATAGGAGTACAAGTAAATCCCCATTCCAAATTGTATATGGGAGTAGTCCAAGAAATGCTTCTGAGCTGAGAAAGATAGGAAAGAAGAGTAGTGTTGATGTTGAAGACTTTGTAGATCACCTGAAGAGATTGCATGAAGAGGTATGACAACACATTAATAAAAATGAATTCTCACTATAGGTTAAGGCATATTAGAAGTTGAAGTTTAAGAAATTCAAGGTTGGTGATGAAGTCATGGTTCACCAAAGGAAAGAAAGGTTCCTAATGGGGACATAATAAGTTGAAGATGAAGAAATTTGGACCATGCAAGATCTTGAAGAAGCATGATTTAATAGGAAATGCATACAAGGTAGAGCTAGTGAGTGGAATCTATAGAAACCTAAAAAATGATGTGTTCTCACAAAATCATTTTTTGACGTGGTTTATAAGATGTTTCAATGCCTCTATAATGTAACTAAATCTGTAAACAATATAATTACTTTTTAATGTAGCAAATAATATTTAGAAATTAATTTACACAACATAAATAAGGCAAAATAATTTGTTGATGCTTTTTAAGGTTTAACTGTACAAATTATGCTTTGCAAAGATTTTTAAAATAGATTGATGAGAAAAGTCTATATCTTCTTCATCAAGAATGGATAGTTGTATAGTAATCTTTGGTCACTTATTTTTTGTGGGTGACGAACTACTTCCTAGCTTTAGCTCTCTTCAATTGAAGTTTTCAATTTAGGATTGAGGTTGATGCTTTGGTGCTAGATTATGTTGGCATAATAGTCATAGTAACAATGGTATTACATTGTTCAATTTGCATTTATAGGTTAGTTTATGCATATTAAATAAATGTTAGTAAATAAATCAATAGTTAGTTTGTTAGTTTGTGGGAGTTACATTCCCGTATGGAGGTTATGTAGGTAGTTATCAAATAGTTAAAGGGAAGAGGCTTTTATAAAACCAATGTAATGTAATATGAAAATCATCCAAAGACAATAATCTATTATTCTATGTTTTATGTTTATTACCGTGCTTGTGCAATGATGTAAATCTATGTATGCACACCATTTTTCAATTTGGTATCAGAGCAAACTTCATTCTTGTTCCTGTGAGAAGATGAGTGCTAGGTTGCATAGAGATTCCAAATAGTAATATTATGTTTGAGATGGCAGAGTAAATTCATGTGCTTGCAGCATCGAAAGAAGTACATATGGGTGGTATTGCTCACATAACTAGCACGAGTTGAAAGAGGGTGATGGAGGTATTAGGGTTTAAGCAAGGTGCAGTTATTTAGATTATTGATTCTCATGGCATAGTACTTCGACGTTGTTGATGCAAATATAGATTTTGATCTCGTTGAAAATCCTTTTATAGATTTTGCTCATGAACTAGTTCGTTATTGAAATGAAGTGCTACTAGGTATAGAGAGGAAAAAGTGCCGCTTTGATGATCTAAATTATTCCATTGTAGTGGTCTCTCTATTTTTGTAGGTTTTGGTTAAGCATTATTCTGTGTGCAACCTTCCCTACTCAGGTACCATTCTTCATATATTCATTGCTTTTGAGGAGATTATGTGCACAAAGATTTTAAGATTGAAGAATATTTTAGGTTTTAAAATCAAATCAAAAGAAAGTTTTAGAGAAAGGAAATTATTTGGAAGTGTGAAGGTATAAGGTAAGAAAAGTTGTTTTTGGTTTCTATTTTGAAGTGGCATGTGAATATTTTAAAGTGGTGGTCAGAAATTCAAAGAGGGATCTTAAATTTTGAGAAAGTGTGATAATTTTGTTATGGTCAAATATAACGAAGGTGGTTGTGAAATTCTAGAGTTTTTATATTTTTATTTGGAGTAATAAGGTAAAAATTGTTGAAGGCTTAATTTGATGAATGTTTAATAATATCTTGGAGATATAAGGTTGATTAGTGTATAGGTCTATCATTGGTTCAAATTGACATTATCATCTTTTAATCATGAATGCACATATGTCAAAGATCACTTATGCTTTTAGGGACATCTTTTCTATTCCCGATGAGGCCTCCAAAGACTCATCCAAGACATCAGTTGGTTAAAGTGTAACAGGGTCATATTGGAGGCTTGTAGCACTGGAGGATGGAGGAATTTTCATCATCTCAAGTTAGCTTCTCGTTTTGAGAGGATGCTTTGCATGAGAAGTGTTTTTAGCTTTAGTTTTTTGCTTTTCTTTGTTGTTGCTGATAGTTTTGAAGAATACATATTTTGTGAAGATTATGTTCTAGAGATAGGTTTGGGATTTGGTGTTGAGCTCAATATGGATTGTTGTCAAGCAAGCTTTAGAGTATATGATCGAGAATTATACACTTTTGCAGTCACTAGACAATGATAGACAATGATAGAGATCTGTCGTATCTCTTAGGGATTGTTGTCGAATAATTCAAGACTCTGATTTGAGAGTTTGGGATTGAGGGCTCAAGAACACAACTCGAAGCTACACCTTTCCGAGGGTCAAGAGACAACTTGATGGAGCCCCGCTTGGTTCAAGATTTGTTCTTTTAGGAGAAGATCTTCTATAAAATATTTATTCATATTATGTAATCATGTTTGTTGAGTATTTTAGCATTTAGGGGGAGTCCCTTGGTACTATTTTAGGAACAATGTAATAAGGGAGGGAATGTTGGCATAATAGTCATAGTAACAATGGTATTACATTGTTACATTTACATTTATAGGTTAGTTTATGCATATTAAATAAATGTTAGTAAATAAAGCAATAGTTTGTTTGTTAGTTTGTGGGAGTTACATTCCCGTATGGAGGTTATGTAGGTAGTTATCAAATAGTTAAAGGGAAAAGGCTTTTATAAATCCAATGTCATTTGCAATGTGAAAATCATCCCAAGACAATAATATATTATTCTATGTTTTATGTTTATTACTGTGTAAATGCAATGATGTAAATCTGTGTATGCACACCATTTTTCAATTGATTATTGGATTCCTCCCATAGCTTTCATTTTTGTTTCTTTGCTCCATCAATTGTATTGTTTATTTACTTTGATAACATCTCCTTTATTTGTATGCAAGTTCATTAACTCCTTTGATGACATCAATCCTCTAGTCATTTGTCTTCTTCCTAATGATGCCTCTCCTCATATGTATAAATATTACTTATCATTCTAATTCTTGATCTCTTCTACCATAGAGAATTTGAATAAAGCTAAAATGCATTCACAAGAAATTGGCTAGATGACACTTCTAGCTAGTGGTCTCTCTAGACAATCGGTTTTGCTCACACTCTTTTATTCTATGCATTCTCATATCCCAAATAAATTTATAAATTCCTTGGCTAACTTCTCCTATCTTTCCTCATTATCTTTTATTCACTCCTCAATTTGTTAGCTCATTGTCTCAATGTATATCTCAATTTTAGTGTGTCAATATTAATGCTTATTATCAACAAACTTTATAGTTGAGATGACCCTATACAAGCAACATCGTAAAAGTCTTATAACAAAAGGGATTCTACAATAATTTCATGAAATAACTAATAGACCAGGGGCTATGTATAGTTGAAAAGTAATACTTGTATTTGTTTAACATAAGTTAGTGGGCCCATAAGTCATAGGCCCTAGGATCATTTTCACATCTTAAACTTCAGAAACCATGGTGTTGTTTAGGTGAAATGCAACAATACTTATATAAGATATGAAACCAAAATGATTATCTTAACATTTGCCATGGGGACATGTGAAATTTTATAGTGGGAGAGACAACCTCTAATTTTTCTTTTGATATGTAAGTTCAATGAGAATTATATTTATATAAACCTAATATATACAAATTAAATGATTTTTTTAGCTAGTAATAGTTTGTTTGTTGTTCTATTTTTGCTTAAGATGATTTATTTGAATTCTTTGTACCATCTTTATTTTACTTTGTTATTGGACTTGATCAACCCAATAACCTTGTACGAGTTTTTGCATTTCAACTGGTGAATATTGTTGTTGTTCAATTCCTTTGAAGATTAGCATCAACTGTGCGTAGTTGTGGAATAACTTGGCAAAGTATGGTTTGATTTTAACTCTTTTCATGAAGTGTTGAATTGTGCATGTGAATCAATGGTCAAACTCACTCATTTCAGATAATTTTAGAAATTCATGTTCATTTCTTTTAAATTTCATTAATCGTCATCATCAACTACAAATATTGATTCATAATAAGTAAAACATAGTAAATATGCAGACATCCGTAGATACATGAACATCTTAGGCATATTTCAACAAATTACATGTAAGATCAAGAAAATATCATGCAAATACTTGAAAATAATGATAGGAATCATGAAGATATTAGCTTATAGGCACAATATTTAAAAGAATTTTAAGGCGTGGAAGCAAAATCTAGTGTAGATTAGTTCAAATTCAAGCAAATTCAGAAGAACTAATCAAAGTTGCATACATCAGCATGAACAATCTTAATTAGAGTGAAGACCAGCATGAATACACATAAATATATGCACATTTTGATCAAAGTTTGTAGGATTTAACATCATTTGTTGGGATTTATGTAGAATAGGTGAAACAGAGCAAATATTTGCATATCTAGATACAAATTACATCAAATTTCATGCATAAGGCCCCAAACTGATTAACAACAATTCACATCAAACTACTAAGATATTATCAGAAGATCATGACCTGATCAACAAAGACTTGGAATCATTAATTCATCTTGAATTAATTATATTCTTCAAGAAAATAAAGGTATGTTTTGTGAATTTTTATCATTGTTAATATGACTAACAGTCATATCAATAGCCTCCTCCTAAGAACTTAAAGTAGCTACACAATCTTTAGGGTAAGCTCCAGGGTGATCCCACAATACTGGGTTACACTTTTTGGCCAAAGTTGACATTTAAATAAACATTTTGATAAAAATCTTCACTTTTGGACACCTATAGTTACTAAATCGTGAGGAATTTGAAGATGATGTAAACTAATGATTTGTCACATTTTGTTTGTAGATTCTCAATATATTTTTTAAATTGTTTTTGGAATCAAATTGTATTTCCTTTTCCATCTCTTTCAATAACTAGTTTCTAGTAGTAAACACCATTTTTAAAGAGTGACGTGTAATGTGTAAAACATAACTTTTTTTCTATGAAGGATAAAATTCTATTTTTTTTGGATTTAGATTTTTAACTACAATATCTAGAGGATGCATTTGGTTTCATAATGTTTTATTAAATATTTTTCTTTTAATTAACTTTTGAAGTCAAACCAATTATAATTCAGATGTATAGGTGTACTGTGTAAACCATAACTTTTTTGTATGTATCAGAATTCAATTTTTCTTTGCAATAAGGACATCAATACCTAGAGGACACGTATTTTTTAGAATTTGTTTTATATTTTCCTATTTTTTTGTATGTATGAAACAAAGACCTTGATGTTTATTAAAAAGCCTACATTCACAAGAAATAAAAAATGAATATAAAAATCAAATTAAATATATTTAAAATTATACTTTTTGGGAAGCCTATAATAAGGACTACATACTTACAAGACATAAAATTTTAAATGAATTCATTTGATCCCCCAAAAGGTAAATCAAAAGTGGTTTTTTTATTAGCATTTTGATAGGTGTAGAGGAGATTCTATGACAGGTATGGTTTAAAACTAGCAGGGTTCTATCCAAGGGGGTTTGATCAAACCCTATTTAATTACAATCCTTTAAATGGAACCTTTCAAGGCTTAAATCATTATATTTTATAAAAATAAATGATTTCAACAAAAATTAGGATGTCCCAGAAAGTGTAACCCATTATTGTCGCAGCACCCTCTAAGGAATTCAATTCTTTATCGCACAACTCGTAGACAAATGCGAACCATTTTCTCACCTCCTTTGCAAAGCTGTAACATTTCAATGGGATTGCACATGTCAACAAGCTTTTAATAAACTCAAGGAATCTCTTGCATCACCTCTTGTCCTTATGCCACCCACTTCAAGAAAGCCTCTTTTGTTATATATTTTTGTGACATCAATAGCTATAATTGGGGGCACTTCTAGTGCAACATGACATGACACAAGAAAAGAAATCTGAGTGATGTATTATATTAGGCGTACTTTAGTGGGATATAAGCTAAATTACACCAATAGAATGACCCCGCCTTATAGTTGTCTTCAGTTCTTAGAAACACATAAATTATATGCTCAATCATAAAACCAAGATCATTTCAAAAGTTGATCCACTTATGTATTTTCTATCAAAAGCTACTTTCACTACATGTATGGCCAAATGGGTGATGATTTTAAGCGAGATTGATATCAAGTATGTGGATAGAAAATAAATCAAAGGACAAGTAATAGTTGATCAACTTGTGGAAGCACCTATAACAGTAGATCATCCATTCATCTCAATGTTCCCAGATGAAGTTGTACTTTCTCTCACTGAGCATACACAATGAGAATTATACTTTGATGTGTCTCATACTCAACATGTCTCATAATAATTATGCTTTGCAAGGATTTTTAAAATAGATTGATGAGAAAAGTCTATATCTTCTTCATCAAGAATGGATAGCTGTATACTAATCTTTGGTCATCTTTTTTTCGTGGGTGACAAACTACTTCCTAGCTTTAGCTCTCTTCAATTGAATTTTTCAATTTAAGATTGAGGTTGATGCTTTGGTGCTAGATTATTGGTTTCGTCCCATAGATTTCATTTTTCTTTCTTTGCTCCATCAATTGTATTGTTTATTTACTTTGATAATGTCTCCTTTATTTGGATGCAAGTTCATTAACTCCTTTGATGACATCAATCCTCTAATCATTTGTCTTCTTCCTAATGATGCTTCTCCTTGTATGTATAAATATTACTTATCATTCTAATTCTTGATCTCTTCTACCATAGAGAACTTGAATAAAGCTAAAATTCCTTCACAAGAGATTGGGTAGATGACACTTCTAGCTAGTGGTCTCTCTAGACACTTGGTTTTGCTCACACTCTTTTATTCTATGCATTCTCATATCCCAAATAAACTTATAAATTCCTTGGCTAACTTCTCCTATCTTTCCTCATTATCTTTTATTTACTCCTCAATTTGTTAGCTCATTATCTCAATATATATCTCAATTTTAGTGTGTCAATATTAATGCTTATTATCAACAAACTTTATAGTTGAGATGACCCTATACAAGCAACATCATAAAAGTCTTGTAACAATAAGGGATCCTACAATAATTTCATGAAATAACTAATAGACCAAGGGGTAAATGCACAAAGATGAGTCCACTTAAGGTGGAATTTTTAGACTTAGAAAAAAACCCAAGTTCGAGTAAACCAAAATGGGATCCCATTTTTTATGAAATGGGATCTCGTTATGCTTAAGGATCCTAAGCCAAAAACAGGATCCCATTTTCTTGAAATGGGATCCCGTTTCATAAAGGTTAAAATATTAACCTTTTATGAAATGGGACCCCATATCATAAAGGTTAAAATATTAACCTTTCATGAAACAGGACCATGTTTCATAAAGGTTAAAAATATTAACCTTTTATGAAATGAGACCCTGTTTCAAAATGGGATCCCGTTTCATAAAATTTGAATTTCTGACTCCATTTTTGCTATGGGTTTTGGGTTAGAAAAAAGGCTTGGGAATCCGACCCTTGGCTTTGGACCTGGTTTGACCTACAAGTTGAAGGTTCTGTCAATGTCACAACAAAATAGTGACTTTGGGCATATGTTTGAAGGCCTTTTTTATAGAATTTTTTGACGAAATTAAAACCTATTATAGATGAGACAGTGTAGATTCCAAATATGTAGTTTTTTTTACAACTGGATTATTTTTCTATTTTTCAATTAATTTTTGATGAAACAGGTCCATAAACTTGAATTATCAGGGTTTTTTAATATTTTAATAACTTTTATTCAAAATATTTTTTTGTAAAAAAATTGTACAAAAACGTACTTCAGACAATTCTTTTCAATTTGAAAATTCTTTTTTTCAAAAAATGATAAGTTTAAGTCATCTTATGTGTGACGTACACGATGATTTTTTAAAACATCAAAAATAGCCAATAAAAAATTAACAAAAAAAAATCAATAAAAAATTACAAAAAAATATGGAAAACGTGCTTCAATGAGCTACGAATCTTTTCCTAAAAGAATTTAAAAAAATATGTTTATTAAGGTCAAAATATGGATGATGTACACGTGCATAGTATAGTAAAAAAAAGTGACTTTTAAATAGTGGTTTTTAGAAACACCTATTAAAAATCAATTTGTATCATCTGGGTATTAAAAAAATTATATATTTAGAAACTAGACTCTAAGTACTACATTTCATATTTACTGACTTTTTTCAAGATTCTACCTTTAAGTGCTTCAAATTTTTAGGTCAAATGTGACAAATTCTGAAAATCAGGGAAAACACTTCCACTTTTTGGCCAAAAAGTTGACTCAACTTCTTGCACACACCCCAAGGGCTATGTATAGTTGAAAAGTAATACTTGTATTTGTTTAACATAAGTTAGTGGGCCCATAACTCATAGTCCCTAGGATCATTTTCACATCTTAAACTTCAGAAACCATGGTGTTGTTTAGGTGAAATGCAACAATACTTGTATAAGATATGAAACCAAAATGATTATCTGAACATTTGCCACGTGGACATGTGAAATTTTAAAGGGGGAGAGACAACCTCTAATTTTTCTTTTGATATGGAAGTTCAATGAGAATTATATTTGTATAAACCTATTATAAATAAATTAAATGATTTTTAGCCAGTAATAGTTTGTTTGTTGTTCTATTTTTGCTTAAGATGATTTATTTGAATACTTTGTACCATCTTTATTGTACTTTGTTATTGGACTTGATCAATCCAATAACCTTGTACGCATTATTGCATTTCAACTGGTGAATATTGTTGTTGTTCAATTCCCTTGAAGATTAGCATCAACTGTGCGTAGTTGTGGAATAACTTGGCAAAGTATGGTCTAATTTTATCTCTTTTCATGAAGTGTTGAATTGTGCATGCAGATCAATGGTCAAAACTCACTCATTTCAGATAATTTTAGAAATTCATGTTCATTTCTTTTAAATTTCATTAATCATCATCAATAACTGCAAATATTGATACATAATAAGTAAAACATAGTAAATATGCAGACATCCGTAGATACATGAACATCTTATGCATATTTGAACAAATTGCATGTAAGATTGGAAATATCATGCAAATACTTAGAAATAATGATAGGAATCATGAAAATATCAGCTTATAGGCACAGTATTTAAAAGAATTTAAGGCGTAGAAGCAAAATCTAGTGTAGATTAGTTCAAATTCAAGCAAATTTAGAAGAACTAATCAAAGTTGCATACATCAGCATGAACAATCTTAATCAGAGTGAATATCAACATGAATACACATAAATATATGCACATTTTGATCAGAGTTTGTAGGATTTAACATCATTTGTTGAGATTTATGTAGAACAAATGAAACAAAGCAAATATCTGCATAACCAGATACAGATTACATCGAATTTCATGCGTAAGGCCCCAAACTGATTAACATCAATTCACATCAGATTACTAAGATATTATCAAAGATCATAACCTAATCAACAAAGACTTGGGATCATTAATTCATCTTGAATTAATCGTATTCTTCAAGAAGATTAAGGTATGTTTTGTGAATTTTTATCATGTTTAATATGACTAACAATTGTATCAACAGCATCCTCCTAAGAACTTAAAGTAGCTACACAATCTTTAGGGGAAGCTCCAGGGTGATCTCACAATACTGGGTTACACTTTTTGGCCAAAGTTGACATTGAAATGAACATTTTGAAAAAAATCTTCACTTTTCGGACACGTATAGTTGCTAAATCATGAGGAATTTGAAGATGTTGTAAACTAATGATTTGTCACATTTTGTCTGTAGATTCTAAATATATTTTTCTAATTTTTTTTGGAATCAAATTGTATTTCCTTTTCCATCTCCTTCAATAACTAGTTTCCAACAGTAAACACCAATTTTAAAGAGTGACATGTACTGTGTAAAACATAACATTTTTTCTATTAAGGATAAAATTCTTTTTTTTTTAAGTTAGATTTTTAACTACAATATCTAGAGGATGCATTTGGTTTCATACTGTTTTATTGAATATTTTTAGTTTAATTAACTTTTGAAGTCAAACCAATTACAATTTAGATTTATAGGTGTACTATGTAAACCATAACTTTTTTGTATGTATCAAAATTCAAATTTTTTTTGTTGGAATAAGGACACCAATACCTAGAGGACACGTATTTTTAACAATTTTTTCCCTATATTTTCATATTTTTTCGTATGTATGAAACAAAGACCTTAATGTTCATTAAAAATGCTACATTCAGAAAAAATAAAAAAATGAATATAAAAATCAAATTAAATATATTTAAAATTATACTTTTTGGGAAGCTTATAAAAAGGACTACATACTTACAAAACATAAAATTTTAAATGAATTCATTTTATCCCCCAAAAGGTAAATCAAAAGTGGTTTTTTATGAGCATTTTGATAGGTGTATAGGAGACTCCATGACATGTATGGTTTAAAACTAGTGGGTTCTATCCAAGGGGGTTTGATCTAAGGGGGTTTAATAAAACCTTATTCAATTACAATCCTTTAAATGAAACTTTTCAAGGCTTAAATCATTATATTTTATAAAAATAAATGATTTCAGCAAAAATCAAGATGTCCCAGAAAGTGTAACCCATTATTGTGGCAGCACCCTCTAAAAACTTCAACACTTTATCGCACAAATCGTAAACAAATGCCAACCATTTTCTCACCTCCTTTGCAAAGCTGTAACATTGCAATGGTATTCCACCTGTCAACAAGCTTTTAATAAACTCAAGGAATATCTTGCATTCCCTCTTGTCCTCATGCCACCAACTTCAGGAAGGCCTCTTTTGTTATATATTTTTGCGACATCAGTAGCTCTAATTAGGGGCACTTCTAGTGCAACATGACATGACATAGGAAAACAAATCTAAGCTATTTATTATATTAGGTGTACTTTAGTGGGATTTGAGATAAATTACACCAATAGAATGACCCTACCTTATAGTTGTCTGCAGTTCTTAGAAACACAAAAATTATATGCTCGATCATAAAACCAAGATCATTTCAAATGTTGATCCACTTAAGTATTTGCTATGAAAAGCTACTCTCACTAGATGTATGGCCAAATGGGAGATCATCTTAAGTGAGTTTGATATCAAGTATGTGGATAGAAAATAAATCAAAGGACATGTAATAGCTTATCAACTTGCGGAAGCACCTATAAAAGTAGATCATCCATTCATCTCAAAGTTCCCAGATGAAGCTGTACTTTCTCTCAATGAACATACATAATGAGAATTATACTTTGATGTGTCTCATACTCAACATGTCTCATAATAATTATGCTTTGCAAGGATTTTTAAAATAGATTGATGAGAAAAGTCTATATCTTCTTCATCAAGAATGGATAGTTGTATAGTAATCTTTCGTGACCTTTTTTTCATGGGTGACAAACTACTTCCTAGCTTTAGCTCTCTGCAATTGAATTTTTCAATTTAGGATTGAGGTTGATGCTTTGGTGCTAGATTATTGGTTTCATCCCATAGCTTTCATTTTTCTTTCTTTGCTCCATCACTTGTATTGTTTATTTACTTTGATAATGTCTCCTTTATTTGGATGC
Source organism: Cunninghamia lanceolata (assembly GCA_027924645.1). Classification (NCBI taxonomy): domain Eukaryota; kingdom Viridiplantae; phylum Streptophyta; class Pinopsida; order Cupressales; family Cupressaceae; genus Cunninghamia; species Cunninghamia lanceolata. The sequence goes on from BSBN01000593.1 coordinate 449,668, forward strand.
AAGTTCATTAACTCCTTTGATGACATCAATCCTCTAATCATTTGTCTTCTTCCTAATGATGCCTCTCCTTGTATTTATAAATATTACTTATCATTCTAATTCTTGATCTCTTCTACCATAGAGAACTTGAATAAAGCTAAAATTCCTTCACAAGAGATTGGGTAGTTGGCACTTCTAGCTAGTGGTCTCTCTAGACACTTGGTTTTTCTCACACTCTTTTATTCTATGCATTCTGATATCCCAAATAAATTTGTAAATTCCTTAGCTAACTTCTCCTATCTTTCCTCATTATCTTTTATTATCTCCTCAATTTGTTAGTTCATTATCTCAATGTATATCTCAATTTTAGTGTGTCAATATTAATGCTTATTATCAACAAACTTTATAGTTGAGATGACCCTATACAAGCAACATCATAAAAGTCTTATAACAATAAGGGATCCTACAATAATTTCATGAAATAACTAATAGCCCAGGGGCTATGTATAGTTGAAAAGTAATACTTGTATTTGTTTAAAATAAGTTAGTGGGCCCATAACTCAGGCCCTAGGATCATTTTCACATCTTAAACTTCGGAAACTATGGTGTTGTTTAGGTGAAATGCAACAAAATTTATATAAGATATGAAACTAAAATGATTATCTTAACATTTGCCATGGGGACATGTGAAATTTTATAGGGGGAGAGACAACCTCTAATTTTTCTTTTGATATGGAAGTTCAATGAGAATTATATTTTTATAAACCTATTATATACAAATTTAATAATTTTTTTAGCCAGTAATAGTTTGTTTGTTGTTCTATTTTTGCTTAAGATGATTTGTTTGAATTCTTTGTACCATCTTTATTGTACTTTGTTATTGGACTTGATCAACCCAATAACCTTTGTATGCATTTTTGCATTTCAATTGGTGAATATTGTTGTTCAATTCCTTTGAAGATTAGCATCAACTATGCGTAGTTGTGGAATAACTCAGAAAAGTATGGTCTAATTTTATCTCTTTTCATGAAGTGTTGAATTGTGCATGTGGACCAATGGTCAAAACTCACTCATTTCAAATAATTTTAAAAATTCATGTTCATTTCTTTTAAATTTCATTAATCATCATCATCATCTGCAAATATTGATACATAATAAGTAAAACATAGTAAATATGCAGACATTCATAGATACATGAACATCTTATGCATATTTGAACAAATCACATGTAAGATTGAAAATATCATGCAAATACTTGGAAATAATGATAGGAATCATGAATCAATTTACAAGCACAATACTTAAAAGTATTTAAGGCGCAGAAGCAAAATTGAGTGTAGATTAGTTCAAATTCAAGCAAATTTAGAAGAACTAATCAAAGTTTCATACATCACCATGAACAATCTTAATTAGAGTGAAGATCAACATGAATACACATAAATATATGCACATTCTGATCAGAGTTTGTAGGATTTAACATCATTTGTTGAGATTTATGTAGAACAGGTGAAACAAAGCAAATATCTACATATCTGGATATAAATTACATCAAATTTCATGCGTAAGGCCCCAAACTGATTAACAATAATTCACATCAAACTATTGAGATATTATCAAAAGGTCATGACCTAATCAACAAAGACTTGGAATCATTAATTCATCTTGAATTAATCGTATTCTTCAAGAAGATAAAGGTATGTTTTGTGAATTTTTATCATTGTTAATATGACTAACAATCGTATCAACAACCTTGTCATAAGAACTTAAAGCAGCTACACAATCTTCAGGGTAAGCTCCAGGGTGATCCCATAATACTGGGTTACACTTTTTAGCCAAAGTTGACATTGAAATGAACATTTTGAAAAAAATCTTCACTTTCGGATACTTATAGTTGCTAAATCACGAGGAATTTGAAGATGTTGTAAACTAATGATTTGTCACATTTTGTCTGTAGATTCTAAATATATTTTAATTTTTTTTTTTTGATTCAAATTGTATTTCCTTTTCCATCCTCTTCAAAAACTAGTTTCTAACAATAAACACCATTTTTAAAGAGTGACGTGTACTATGTAAAACATAACTTTTTTTCTTTGAAGGATAAAATTCTTTCTTTTTTGAATTTAGATTTTTAACTACAATATCTAGAGGATGCATTTGGTTTCATAATATTTTATTGAATATTTTTCTTTTAATTAACTTTTGAAGTCAAACCAATTACAATTTAGATGTATAGTTGTACTGTGTAAACCATAACTTTTTTGTATTTATTACAATTCAATTTTTTTTGTTGGAATAAGGACATCAATACCTAGATGACATGTATTTTTTAGATTTTTTGTCTATATTTTCCTATTTTTTCGTATGTATGAAACAAAGACTTTGATGTTTATTAAAAAACATACATTCACAAGAAATAAAAAATGAATATAAAAATCAAATTAAATATATTTAAAATTATACTTTTTTGGAAGCTTATAATAAGGACTACATACTTACAAAATATAAAATTTTAAATGAATTCATTTGATCCCCCAAGAGGTAAATCAAAAGTGATTTTTTATCATTATTTTGATAGACGTAGAGGAGACTCCATGACAGGTATGGTTTAAAACTAGTGGGGTTCTATCCAAAGGGGTTTGATCTAAGGGGTTTTGATCTAAGGGGGTTTGATCAAACCCTATTCAATTACAATCCTTTAAATGCAACCTTTCAAGGCTTAAATCATTATATTTTATAAAAATAAATGATTTCAGCAAAAATCAGGATGTCCCAGAAAGTGTAACCCATTATTGTGGCAGCACCCTCCAAGCAATTCAATTCTTTATCGCACAACTTGTAGACAAATGCCAACCATTTTCTGACCTCCTTTGCAAAGGTGTAACATTTCAATGGGATTCCACCTGTCAACAAGCTTTTAATAAACTCAAGGAATATCTTGTATCACCTCTTGTCCTCATGCCACCCACTTCAGGAAGGCCTCTTTTGTTATATATTTTTGTGACATCAGTAGCTCTAATTGGAGACACTTCTAGTGCAACATGACATGACACAGGAAAAGAAATCTGAGCTATTTATTATATCAGGCATACTTTAGTGGGATATGACCTAAATTACACCAATAAAATGACCCTACCTTATAGTTGTCTTCAGTTCTTAGAAACACAGAAATTATATGCTCAATCATAAAACCAAGATCATTTCAAAAGTTGATCCACTTAAGTATTTGCTATGAAAAGCTACTCTCACTGGATGTATGGCCAAATGGGTGATGATCTTAAGAGAGTTTGATATCGAGTATGTGGATAGAAAATAAATTGAAGGACAAGTAATAGCTGATCAACTTGCGGAAGCACCTAAAAAAGTAGATCATCCATTCATCTCAAAGTTCCCAGATGAAGCTGTACTTTCTCTCATTGAGCATACACAATGAGAATTATACTTTGATGTGTCTCATACTCAACATGTCTCATAATAATTATGCTTTGCAAGGGTTTTTTAAATAGATTGATGAGAAAAGTCTATATCTTCTTCATCAAGACTGGATAGTTGTATAGTAATCTTTGGTCGCCTTTTTTTTGTGGCTCACGAACTACTTCCTAGCTTTAGCTCTGTTCAACTGAATTTTTCAATTTAGGATTGAGGTTGATGCTTTGGTGCTAGATTATTGGTTTCATCCCATAGATTTCATTTTTCTTTCTTTGTTCCATTAATTGTATTGTTTATTTACTTTGATAATGTCTCCTTTATTTGGATGCAAGTTCATTAACTCCTTTGATTACATCAATCCTCTAATCATTTGTCTTCTTCCTAATGATGCCTCTCCTTGTATGTATAAATATTACTTATCATTCTAATTCTTGATCTCTTCTACCATAGAGAACTTGAATAAAGCTAAAATTCCTTCACAAGAGATTGGGTAGATGACACTTCCAACTAGTGGTCTCTCTAGACACTTGGTTTTACTCACACTCTTTTAATCTATGCATTCTCATATCCCAAATAAATTTGTAAATTCCTTGGCTAACTTATCCTATCTTACCTCATTATCTTTTATTATCTCCTTAATTTGTTACTTCATTATCTCAAAGTATATCTCAATTTTAGTGTGTCAATATTAATGCTTATTATCAACAAACTTTATAGTTGAGATGACCTTATATAAGCAACATCATAAAAGTCTTATAACAATAAGGGATCCTACAATAATTTCATGAAATAACTAATAAACCAAGGTCTATATATATTTGAAATGTAATATTTGTATTTGTTTAGCATAAGTTACATTGTGGGCCCATAACTCATAGGCCCTAGGATCATTTCCACATCTTGAACTTTAGAAAATATGGTGTTGTTTAGGTGAAATGCAACAATACTTATATAAGATATGAAACCAAAATGATTATCTTAACATCTGCCATGGGGACATGTGAAATTTTATAGGGGAAGAGACAAGCTCTAATTTTTCTTTTGATATGGAAGTTCAATGAGAATTATATTCAAGTATAAACCTATTATATACAAATTTAATGATTTTTTTAGCTAGTAATAGTTTGTTTGTTGTTCCATTTTTTCTTAAGATGAGTTATTTGAATTCTTTGTACCATCTTTATTCTACTTTGTTATTGGACTTGATCAACCCAATAACCTTGTAAGCATTTTTGTAGAGGGATGAGATACAGGTTAGGTATTATAAACACCTTGTTGACAGTAACAAACCAATTTACATTTGAGTCCTTGTTAGATTTAGAATTGTCCCAAAACTTTATTTGAGTGATTGGGAAATTATATAAAAATTGATGTATTTGTTTATATTCAATTGTATTAGGTATATGAAAAGAAGATATTCATGTAGTCCTGAATGAATGACTATCATATTTGAATGTATTTTGAGTATATGGTACTTAATGATGAGTGACTACATAGTATGGGATATGCATGTCATTCACTAGGTAAGTGCTATGTGATCATATGATAATACTTTTGTCTATTTTATGTTGAAGTGACACCTAAAATATTAAAATATTTGTACTAAGATAAGGTTACACATGAATGACCAAATCTAAAGGATTATTTGATAGGAGATTTAGTGTATACACTTGTATTATCTTCTCAAGTATAAATTCACGATCTATTTCATGTGAAAATGTACTTATAGTTATAATCATGTTATTAATCAATAAAGTATTTCTATGGGATTTAATTGTGGTTTCAATTAAAATAGAAGAGTTATTGAAAATATCTAAAATTTGAGAAATATAATTATAGATGAAGTTAAATAAAATAGACTCATTGTGATATTGATAGTGTTACATACACACTTACTTGACTAATTATTTTTTGGTGAATTATATTGTAGACTTAACTTGAGCTATTGATGACAACGACTGATTTACAGGGGGAGAAATGTTATGGGACTTTTTCCCCAAAATGGAAAAGAAAGCTATTTTATGAATAATCCTTTAAATTATAAGAGGATAAAGTCTATTGAATCTTTTATAGTTAAAAGGAAATGGAAAAAATAAAGGATATCATGATCCTTTGGTTAAAATGAAGATACATAAAGAATATTTATAAAAACCCTTTTTAAAAGGGATGAATTATTATGTTTATTAAATAATTATTAATGATAACCTTTATGAAAGGGTGTGATGGTTTAAAAACCACCGCATAAAAGGTTATGTAAGGCATTTATGTGAGAGTTGGAAAGAACATGGAGATCACTCAAGGAAGAAGAAGGTGGTTTTTTGTGGTCTATGGGCATTAGAGAAGGGGCACACAATGTGTGTCCAACTCGGGGTAAGGTGTACACAGGATGGTTTTGGCCAAGGCTTGTGTGCACTTGTATTGAACATTTGTTCTATTGGACATGGCTCTAGAGCACTTGTGTTGAGCATGATATGTTATGTTCTAAATAAGAATTGTTCCTCCTAGAGTGTGCTATAGCCATAATGAAGACCAAGGTTGCTGAAATCTTCCTAGGGTGAGAGTGGCTGATCCAAGTGTTTAGTGATTCAAATAAGTACTTAACTTGGTGTTAATAAAAAGATATTGAAATTATTATAAGAATGGGTTTTGATGTTAATTTGATTATGTGATTATGTTATCTAATTTATTTTGTTAATGATTTACTTTAGAGTTCTTATTAAATAAACACATGTTGTAGTTTACCTTTGTTATTTACACATCATTTAACATTCTATAATATCTTAACTCTAGTATTAACTATAATAAATCCACTACTAATACTTTAAAAAAAAATAGATAGGTGATAAATCATCTATACTATATTAATTAAGTGTAATTACAAAGTTCATAAGATGGAGAACCAGAACTATGTCATCTGGTTGAAAGAAAAAAAATGTAATTACAAAGTCCATAATTTGGAGAACCAAGAATATGTCATCTTGTTGAAATAAAACAAAACAAACCCACATACAATAGGGAGAAGAGTGGAAATAGACCAAAAAGAAAAAAACTTGATAAGGGACATCCCCATAGCTAGATAGATTAATCTAATTAGAATCGTGGTTCTCCTATGGAGGCGGTAGAGGAAAAGAGAGGGTAAAAGCAGGAGTACTTGACTCATTGAAGGGGCAAGAGCTAAGTCAGAAGTGTGGTGACACAGAAAACATACTATGTTAAACACCTCTTTTGCCTTGTCCAAGCCCATCAGGGAGTTGGAATCTATGAGTGTTGAGGGCATGATTGAATGCATTGGCACAATCTAGCTTGAGGCCTCACTAGAGGCCCATGTACACACAAATAGCATGGCGTAAATTTTACAATAGCCAGTGATCAAAACACCTCCAATAGGAGCTAAGTCTTTCTGGTATTTGTAGACGTTCAGAGCTGAACACCATCTATCAACATTAAAAAAGGAAGGGTGAACCAAACCAAAGCTAATGGAGTGAGTGTATTCCTGGTCCTACATCAGATAAAGGTGTTAGAAATAAACATTGAAGCAATCTTTGATCCCTTGATCTATCAATCTTCCTACTAGAATAAGTAGTAGCGAAGAACACAATGGATGACGAATTCCACACTGTCGCACTCCACTTCAAAAATTTGATGAAGAAAGACCATGTTCATGGCTCGGGTTCACCATCCAAAGGGGGGAGGAAAACACGTAGATTCAGAATCCAAAGAGCCATGATTTACACGCAAGAAAAGAAGGCGCCAATAGAAAAGAAAGCATATACAATTTGAAATGAATTATATGAAAACCACATTATATAGGAAAAGGTGTGTCACCTAACCAATAAGGTTGGCTAAAAGTGTGTGCCCGGGGGCTAGGGGCAATGTGGTCGTAGGCATGTTGTCTGCTAGGAAGGCAATTTGATGCAAGCCTAAGGTCCAAGATTGAGCCTATAAACTGAGAACTCTAGAAGTAAATGTTCATGCATGTTGTTGCCGATTGAAGATCCCTATGAAATTGTGGAGAGATGAAAGAAATGACGTTGTGTCTAATATGCAAAGAAAGTCATTAAAGATGGGATACAAAGGCCAACGACAAGTTGATCGTAACTGTCTTGAGATTAATCCCACCTAACCAATTTAAGGCAATGGTCCTAGAGATTGGACGTCCCTTAATGGATGTTAAGAACACTCGAACCTTCCAGATATTCTATAAATGGAAGGATTTACCTTGTTAAGACTTGTAGGCCCTATGTACTGGATGATCATCCTCAATTAGTTGATGCATACACATTGATCTTTACAGAGATGATGTGGAGTAAATGTGGAATCTGACTCCTCCTGATCTATTTCCATGTTGGCATGGAAGTCTGCAACTCTATTACCCTCCTAATAGAAGTGTCCTATTTGATAGTTAGCAAACAATCTTAACAACTCCAATGCTTGCTGTAAAAAATAGTCTAAGTACCAGTTCTGCATTCCCCATTTTTTAAGACCATCAATAATGATCAAAGAGTCTCCCTCAATCCAAATGTTAGTAACTTTGTATGTTAATTCCATCTTGATACCATTAAGGAGATCTAAGGCTTCCGTCTGGTTGTTAGATCCTGGTGGATTTTCATAGCCCGCACCACCACTAGATGACCTCTTGGATCCCTAATAACACAACCAATACTAACAGGCCCGGGTTGCCCTTGCACACACCATCAAAATTTAGTTTGAGAAAGGGCTCTAGGGGTGGCAACCATTTGATTGAAGATCTATCCACCTTTGTAGAAGTAGTTATGTGCTTGGTGTGGGGGTCCATCAGAATCAACAAATTCTAATTCTTTAATAGTTGGTTGTCCCAGTTAGTGAATTTAGAGTTAAGGGAAGAACCATTTCTTACTCTAGAGTTGACTATTTAAACTATTGCTTGTGAAATATTCTCAATCACTATATGTAGGGGTTGCTTAGCCTTTCTAAAGGTCCTAAAATTCATTTCTTTCCTTGGAATACCCCAAATAATGATGGATAGACAAATCTCCCATAAGCAAGCGAAAGTAGAATCTTGGTGGAGAGAAGGCCAATATTTGAACAAGTCCACCAAAGAATAGGGAAAAGGGATGCTCCAATTGAGAATCCTCATACACCATCCCCAACATTCACAACTGAAGGGGCAATGCAGGAAAAGATGATTTAGATCTTCATCATGATCCCCACACAATACACACCTAAGGTATGAAATGATTCCAAATTTCTGAAGTCTAGCCCGAATTAAAATTCTATTGTGGATTGCTATCCATGCAAAAGTGTCACCTTTTGGAAGGGTATTAGCATTCCAACATAGCTTGGAAGGCCAATCTAAAGAGGCTGAAGAAGAGCAACACCTATAACCTTGCTTGACTGAGTACTTACCTAAGGGGTCCTTTGTCCATATTAATTCATCTAGCTTATGTGTAAGAAAGACTTTTCTTTTTGCTAAAAGTTTAGACAAAATGGATTTTTGGATCTTTGGAAAGTTACAATTTGAAAAGCTCTTTCATTGGATCTCTCCTTGGAAAGAGCAATGATTTAGATCCCAATAATCTTTAACCTTTGATCCCCAATTTTTTAAAGAAATGTCTGAGCCTCCTGGAGATCCATTCTAGAAGAGAGTTTTGGATGTCCATTACGTGAATCATCCCAAAAATTTGCTTTGTGGCCATCAAGAACAATCCATGATAGATGTTGACCTATCATACAGGTCTGTTGTTGATGATGAAATTCCATATGCTGAACCTCTTAAAGGATTTTTAATAGAAAAGACTCTATCTCTCTCTCTCTCTCTCTCTCTCTCTCTCTCTCCCAACTATCAAGATATTTTTCTTGCATTAACTTTACCCATCTTGATTTGGGTCTTGTGTAAATGTTCCATCCCAATTTAGCTCCCAAAGCTTGATTTTGTAGTCTAAGATTGAGAATATCTACCCCTCCTATACTCTTTGGTTGACATACTTTATCCCATGCCAACAGATGAATCTTCCTTTTATATGTTGTTCCCTACCATAAAAATTGTCTTGATAATTTCTTCACTTTCCTAATCACTCCTTTAGGCACTTTAAGAGCTGAGAGCATGTAAATAGGGACAACAAACAATACAAATTTAATTAGTCTGATTCTTCTTGCTAATGTGAGCCATTTCCCACACCATCAACCAATATTTTTATAATATTTTGTAATTTCTGAGACCAAATCTTAGATTTATTGGAGCCTCTAAACATTAGAACCCCCAAGTAGCTGCTAGGAAGAGTTGAAATGCTAAAATTCAAAAGTTTGATAATGTGCTTTTGCATCACTAGTTTTGTGTGAAAGAAGAAGACCTTGGATCTAGAAAAGTTAATCTCCTATCCAAACACTGAGAAATACAAATTGATGGTATCTTTAAAAGCTTTAGCCTCATCCACTAAAGTGAGCCCAAATAAAATAGTATCATATCTACAACCCTTTCCAAATCCTTTTAGCATTAGCATCCTTGATTGGCCAAGTGAAGGCTTCGGCCATTAGAATAAATAGGTAAGGAGAAATTGGGTCTCCTTTCCTAAGCCCCCTTGAGGTCTGAAAATAATTTGTTTGAACTCCATTAATTAAAATTGTGCAAGAAGTACCTGAAATGCATGCCTCCACCCATTTACACCACTGTCGAGAAAAGCCAAACTTAGATAAGATGTCTAAGAGGAAGCCCTAATCTACTTTGTCATAGGCTTTAGCCAGATCTAGTTTAACAATCATAGACGACCATTTGTTGGACTAAATTGAGTGTAGGAGTTGATGCATCACTATGGCCCCTTCTGCTATATCTCTACCTGGAACAAAACCACCTTGCTCTACCGAAATGAGGGAAGGGATAATCGATGATAGTCTCATGTCCATGGCTTTTGTAATTATCTTATATATCATGTTGCACAAAGAAAGAGGCCTGAAATCTTCAAAGGAAGATGATGTCTTTACCTTGGGGATTAAGATGATGGTTGTTCTCTTGAATTCTTTTAGAATGTTCTTGTTTTTTCAAGCTTCTTCCACTGTAAGGAATACTTCCCTATCCAAAATATCACAGCAAGCTTGAAAAATGGAACCTGTGAAACCGTCCGGGCCAGAAGCTTTCTCTCTCGGTATGGCGAAAACTACAACTTTGATTTCTTCCATGGTAAAAGCTTTCATTAATGAGGGATTATGTGCCTCATTCACTAATTTGGGAATGTTAAAGCCCGACGTTGAGTGCCTCATACTTCATGTCCATTACTCTCTGAAAGAAGATTTTTAAAGAAGGAATGAGCTTCCACTTGTATTTCATTAGGTTTGAAGTAAAGTCACCATCATTTTTCCTTATGCAATTGATACAGTTATGGGCTCTCCTAATCTTGGTAGAGATGTGAAAGAACTTGGTGTTCTTAGCGCCCTCCTTAAGCCATGTTTCCCTTGATCTTTGGTGCCAAATTTTTTTCCCCTGATCTTCTAGCTCTGCTTTCAACTTATTTTCTCTCAAAAAAGAATCGTTATTCATACCATGATGAAGAATGTGTTGAGTGAGGGCTTCCATTTCTATCTTGATTCATAGTTTTTCTGAGAAAATGCTCTTAAGGTGGATTTGATTGATTGGAACTTGATGTGATTCAATCTCTACTCCAACTAGAACAATGTTGAACCCTATATAAAAGGAGCTACATTCCACCAATCTTTAATCCAGGAGAGGAAAGAAGAATCTCTGTGTAGAGGAAAACTAATGCATTGTAGACTTAAATAAAATTTAGGGGTAAACCTATCTGAATAGTCCACTCTATCATTGCATTCCTACATTGAATTATTGACCAAGGAGCATAAGCTTATGATGATGCCCGCACTATATATGCCTTCAAGACTCATTTCTATCCTAAACTAACTCATACAAACTCATTTTAATCAACTTAATTTACTAAAGTTCATAGAAATAAAATAACAACAAAAATAGTTAAAAACTCAGTTGCTACAGGTGCCTTCAGCATAAGCTGAAGATAACTATTTTCAATAGAGAATTACAAAATTAACTCAAAATACACATAATGATAAAGGAATTGACACTAACCTCTGAAGGACTTTAAATATGCATTCTATGCAAGAATCATAACTACTCAAAATAGCAATCAAGATATATTACTTATTCCACAATGTAACTTTATGAAATAACATGAAACAATGTTAACTAGAAATGCATGAATAAATAAGGGAAAATACAAAGTGAGAGTTAGTACATTGAGTGGCCAGCTCAGGGAACTATCTCACTTGATTTGGAAACTAAATCTACTTCAGATTCTCATAACACATAGTTGTATTCACTTCATATTAGAAACAAAATCTTCCCAGATTGTATTCAATAATACATGTTTGTATCTTCCAACATAAAAATAGAGTAACTATTGAGCAACTGTAAAATTAAAGTATTTTGGAAAACAAAAACCTCTTCTAACTAACTTCCCATCGAACTCATCCCTTCTAACTTATACAAAAATAGAAGAGTACAATGTAACTAACAACTAACTTGATCATCAATTCATCCCTAGGTATTAGGGTATAGGTTTTGAGATCAATTTATTATTCTAACTAAAACAAAGGAGGCAGAGTCCTGCTCAAACATAAATTCCTATTCAACGGCTTATGAATGAAAATACATAAGCTGCGATTAGAGTCCTAGAACAAGTCTTCTTCTCCTAGTATTTATTCTTCCATGATGATCACGTTCAGCTTAAGTTGGCGCCTAACTGTGACTTCCTTCAATGCTATGTCTTGCAATGTGCTACAAATTCTTCTCTCCTTATGCTACCAGTCTTGTTGTTGCATAGGGTTAATTCATAAAACATATACATACAAAATATCCTTCATAATTAATACACAAAATCCCATTTATATACATACATACTTATGTTTAACTCATGCATTTGACAAATATCATCACCACGTTTCACATTGGCATATTAAGTTCAAGGTTTGCAGAATATATATAAAAGATAGCATACTATGGTAGTAATGTCTTAGGAAGGTATCTGAAATAGCATAGGTATAAAGTCTGGAAGAATGAGAAAATAGCATAAAAGAAGTCAACATTTGGACCCATCATTTCCCCCCAACTTAGACTTTTGCTTGTCCTCAAGAAAAATATTCATTAAAACACCTAGGGGAAAAGGTTATAATGTGAAGTTATCTATCTCAAACCCATATCTTCTCTGACCGCCTTTCCCTATTTGAGATAGAACCCATTGTAACATGCAAATTTCTCAAATCTGATCAATTCAGCATGCCTACACTCATCACCTCTTCCTCCTACTGGATAAAGAAGAATAGGAGGGTGATAAGTAAGGGGTAGCCATTCCACTCCTTTTCGCTCTGAGATATGGATGTACTTGTGCAATCTCTCAAATAAATTTATAAAGTTGTGAAGAGAATGAGGCTCTTTCTTCTGTAACTCTAGGGTCAAACTATTCCATCTATTCTGCACATATATTTTGTAATTATAAATGATAGATACTACCAACCACTATATTCTCCTATAATCCCTGAGTCTTAAATCCATGATCACCTTACCTGGACCCTTATGAGAAAGTAGTGATAGCCATTGGGTCAGGATCACTTCAGGATTTAAGGCTTCTTTCCTAAGCTGTAGTGGCATTTTCTTTTCCTGTTCCTCATATCTATCCATTAACTCCCCTCTTAGCTACTCATTTCTGAGATAAGACATTAGTGCTCTGACTTGAAGATCACTGGCATAGATCAGGGGATTCCACTCTATATCTTCATCCATCAAATAATTGTGTAGACAATATTCACACAGTTGATCTTGTTCTTCCAAACTAACTCCTTGAAATAGCTAAAAGAAATCATTTCTTGAATAGATGGAAATGAACTAATTATTGATAAATCTATTGAATTCAAAACTAAGAAGCTTTTCTTTGAGAAATAAGGCATACACTTTTGGTGGAGGTCTACATTCTATAATTTGAATTCCCCTTTCAACTACCTCTGTTAGCTTCCCTTCCAACCTTTTCAACTCAGTATTTTTACTGTCTAATGATGTATTAAGAATTTGTTTCTCCTTTTCCCATTTTTCTTTTTCTTGTTTGAATTCATCATTGAACTTCATCAATTCAAATCCCATAGATAGAACAGTGAGGCATGTAGGAGGTCTTATTATAGGAGCCTGCAAGATTAGAGCTTCTTTTTCCTCATTTTCCATTTTACTCTCAATCACTTGTGCTAAGAGATCCATGTTAGAGCCATGACCATATGTCTAAATCTTTGTCTCCAATTCTTTTATTCTTATCTCTTTCTCCCTATCCTTCTCCTCATACTACTTCACTTGTTCTTCTAATTGTTTAATTCTGTCAAGGGCTTCCTGAAGTTCTTGCTTCATATTTCTATCTTCTAACAACTCCATTTCTTGTTCAAAATCAAAACCTTCATCCTTACTTTTAGTAACATTAAGAAATTCTCTAATAGGGCTGCCTGGAACTATTTTTCCCATTTTTCGTGCAATGAAAATATTTTCTGAATCAGAGCTAGAGGATGAAGAAACATACCTTTTGCATTTGGTAGGTACACTAGCATCAGTAGGAGTATTACGAGGGACATTTTCTTCTATCTCTGAAGCTGTTTCCAACAATGTTGGATCTTGTTTTTGTTGTACTTCCTCCTTTTCGGCTTCCCCTTGTCCCTTATCAACTCTTCTTCCTACATTCTACCTCGTCAATCTTCCTGAATGCCTAGGTGTGACAGTTTTTGGCTTATCCTCTCTTTTTCTGACTTCTCTTCTTCTTCCTTTCCCCTATACCCTTCTCTTTCTCAATGCCCTTATGCTTCTCTACATTCTTCTTACTCTTCTTCTTCTTAGAAGAAGTAGAAGCATCACTTATCATGGTTTCCTTCATGGGTTTAGGGTTAGGAATTGGGGTTTCTTCTATTGTCACTAGCCTAGTTTCTGGAGGAATTTCCTCTTGCGGCTCTTAGATCGCTCAGGCTTAGCTTTAGGTTCAACCTCTAGTTCAACTTCTGGTTCAACCTCTGGTGTTGGATCTGGTTCTTCATTAGGTTCAATTTTAGGTTCAACCTCCTATTGAGGCTCATCTACTTCTAGCAATTTAGAAATATCTTTGCATGGTTTAAAAGCATCTCAGCTAACTTGTGGGTGTTGGATTCTCAAATTTCTTTTAACCAGTAGAGCTACCAGACAATGATGAGACAATGTAGTCTCTGTTTGTCTTTTATGATACTCAAATGACATTCTTTTCAACATATTGTATAGATAATTGGGAACATTAACCAGTTTGTCATAGCGTAGGTGATTCAACAATTTAAAGTGTGTAGTATACCATAGGTTATGCCTACCATCACAAGTGATATATTTGATAATATACGAAGCACATTTCCCCCAGAAGAAAGAAAGGGATAATCTTTTTGTACGTCGTGTGGTCCACTCCAGGTTCTCACCATGCTCCCAAAATTCCTCCCTTGCTGATGCTGCATCAGCACGGGCTGGATACTCAGACCCTGTTCATGGTAAACTGGTGACTTGGGAAATAGATGTTTCAGAGGCATCTACAACTAATCCCCTCACTATCACTTCATCATACTGTAGAGTAACTGCAAAATCCCTTGCCATATCATTGTCATACTCTATTAACTTCAGAAAATAGTCTAACCACCCCACTCTAGTAAAGAGTGGGAGAATCAATACATCTTCCAATATCTCCTTGTGTGCCGATGGTTCTCTTCTGATTACATCACACCCCATTGGACCTGTATTCTACACTCCTATCACTTCTCAATTCTGGCTAGTTTCAATATTACCACCTCAGAAAACTACCTGTCAATACCTTCACCCCACAAATGTAGCTTTAAAGAAATGTTAAATTTAGCTCACTCACAGGAAAATACCAAGCTCACAATTCAAGGTAGGTCAATTTATCATAGAAAACAGCATAGGAAAACCTCAACAACAGCTTAAAGAAAATTTGAGAAAAAAAAAACTTAAAATTGACCATATACCCTCCCCCCAACTGAAAGGTGAAGTGACCACACTTCATGAATGAATGTGTAGGGATGAAAGAGTAATGATTACATGAAAAGGGATGATATATTTCCACATGCATAAGATAGACACTTAGTAATAATGAATATAAATAGAAACTTTGAAGACAATCATTAAAAGGTTACCTTATGTGCATTGATTATGAAGAGCATGGAGTAGATCACCTTGGAAAAAGTGATCAGGATGCTGGCATGAGCGAAGTGATATGAATAGAGTAGATGGGAGGGTGGTAGGTATGTCAAAATTTATTCAAGTTGACAGGTCATAAAAGTTGGTGTAACAACTAATGAATACAGTTTGAACAAACATGCCGCAACCGTTGGATTATGAAAGGTGAATGAAGCATGTGGAGCAGTAAGGAAATGCACATGAAGAAGAATGAAATGTGTGCCAAATGGATGAAAATCTCCACAGACACTCATTGCTACAAGCACCCGCAGCACAGGTCCCAACTGACTATGTGCATAAATAGGAAACCAGGGCCCAACTGCAATAGGTCCCTATGAAATGTGAAAAATAGGTCCCTTTGAAATTGACAGTGGTCATCATGTACAATGTGGTGTATGCATGTGATTTAAAGCAAAGAAAATTATGTTTCAGCAATAGAGGTTGAGTATTGCAAGTCAACCTCCGCATCACTGGACAGTGTTGGTGGATCAGTATCTGAAGGTGTATCATCTGGTGTTACCTCATCATCATTAGGAGTGTTAGGAGGACCTGTTAGCACTCATTTTGACCTGGGGTTGATTTGTCATGATCATGAGGTTTCTTCATTTGAAGCCTTTATCTTCTTGCCCAATTGTTCTAAGTGTTGGACCTCCTCAGCATTTTTCAGCTGCAGCATCATATTTTCCTGAGGAGGAAGTCATCATCATCATCTTGTCTTCGATGATGATCCGCATCATCATGTTCTTCGTCGACTGGTTTCTCATCGTCATCATCATATTTCACTGTCGGGTGATGTTTGCTTATTATCTTGATGATACTGGTGAGCTACAGTGTGCCCTCAGTTGCTTGCGAGGGTGATTTTTCAAAGTATCCGGTGATTTTCCATTTATCACCTTGCCCAAACATGATGATGATGTTGCCCCGATATCCTGAAGGGGTTATTCTCTAAGTTGTTCGACCTAACTTGTTTTTTCTTAAGGGTCGTCATCATCATGATATTTCCAGTTATCATCCTGCTGCTTGCGGAGGTCATCATATTTTCTGCCTTCATGATATTTCGCCGGGGTGATATTTTTATCATCGGGTGATCTTGGTTATGATCATCCTGATGATGTTGTTGAAGAGTTCTAAGTGCGACCCGATATTCACTGGGGTCATCATATTTTGAACGTCAGGATGATCTTAGTCAATATCATCCTGATGATGTTGTGTTACTTCTTGTTCGTTGTTTTGTCATCTTGATGATGCTGACGTCATCCTTATATATCAGGGTGATATTTGTTTCTCTGCCTATCTGCATCATGATATTTCCGAAGGAGGGGGTGATATTTTCATATCACCCGGATATATATATGTTTGTTCGAACATCATGATGATGTTGATATCAGGGAGATATCCGCCGGCTGGCTTCGCGCATTGTTTACTGGGGGTGATCTTTTCAAGCATCATCATCATATTCAGTTATCGCCCCGATCTTATAGAGGAGCTACAGTGCAACCTGATATTTGAACATCAGGAGGATATTTCCAAATATCCGGTTGTCTTCCGAATATCATGATGATGTTAATATGATGATGACGTCATCAAGGTCCGGGGGGGTCATATTTCTAACACTGATCATCTTGAAGAGACCTCCTGATATTTGCAAACATGATGATGACGTCATCCGGATATGATGATGACGTCAGCAGGATATGATGATGACGTCATCAGGATGTTCATCGGCCAGACTTTTGTTATAAGCTCAGCAGGAGGATGTTCCTCCGAAGGATCAGATTGTGCCGATTATCATGAAGGTTATATTTCAAATATCATGATGACGTCAGGGTGATATTTCGAACAACAAGATATCATGCTGCTGGAGGATGATGATGATGAAGTCTTATGCTAGTGTCGTCAGGAGCAAAAGCACCGACATGATATATGCTCATGACCTAGTATATAAAGTATTATTGAGGTCATCGCGGGGTGCATGTGGGATAATTGTTATCCTGCATTTTCAAATATCATGATGATGAATCTCGGCGGGAAATGGTTGCGACTGCAGATTTGATGATCTTCCCAAGGCCGCGGGTTGGTATGCCATTAATGGCGATTGTTGCAGAGGTATGGGCGATGGCGTGGATGGATCCTGTACCCGACTGAAGGTGTACATCGGCGGACAGGGGCGCAGGGCTCGAGAAATCTTCCTGTCTCCTCCCCTACCTGCTGCATTCAAGTTTGGGTGCCAATCTGGTTGTGTTTGAGTGCCATTTTCCTGATACTGTGTATCTGGCAAAATTTTGGTCAACCATGTAATTAATTGCTGAGTACCTACCTAGCTGTTATAAGCAGGTTGTGTTGCTTCATTCAAGGTTGTTGAAAGTTGATGATTTTGGCTCTGTAATGCATAACAAGCTGATCTGGTTGCTCTGTACAGCTTACCTGTGAGTTTATGTATCTCTTGTTGTATGTTTTTTTGGCATGAACCCACTGATTTCATGATTAAACTTATATGAGAAATGCTGTTTGGCATGTGTTGTGTTAATTCTGTCTCCAGTATTGCATGTATTCTTCTTCTGAATCTGGATGTTTGGTAATGTTTAGATTCTAGAGCATAGAATTCCTATGTTGACTGTCTGATCTTTTAACTTCTACTCAAGGGGTAGATTAAACTGTTTTCAGGTTGAACATTGGGAAGGGTATACTGCAGTAGGGATACCATAAGTAGAGATAACCTAACACTTTGTATTGGGAGATACCTGTAAGGCAGGCATCACATATATCCCCTTGAAATCCAGTTTTAGCTATTCATGCTGATCATTCACAGGTGTATGTCTACTGACTCCAGGCCCTGGATAGGCACCAATCATGCTTTGTTTTGTGTTATAACCATATCCAGCTTTGCATCCACACTTAAACTCCAAATCAAAATCTAAACCAACATTAGGACATTAGAGTTAGTTTTAGGAACCTCAGTCCTCTGCCTACAACTGCAAATAGGCCCAAAGCTAGCCCCTTTGCTCTTATCTTTCAGTTTTGGTCTACTTACAGGAGGACTCATCTGCTTTCTGTCAACATCCCAGCCTTGCATGCATATCCTCATGGATGTTGAGTAGGGAATACCCCCCTAGGTCTTGCAGAGCCTGAAGAAGAAGAGGAGATAAAATATAGAGTCTATCTCCTATACTGTTGACCCCCTGGCCCAGAGGTCCTGTTGATCACTGATGGCTACCTTGTAGGGAAATCTGGGAATAAGCATCCAGTCTGGGAAAAAGTCAACAGAAATTGGCGACTCCGCTGGGGACTGAGAAGTAAAAGTACTATCTAATCATCTCCAGTAAAAAAATACATGTGACCCATCTGAGTCAGCAACAGAAATAATCTACTCCGCTGGGGAACCTTGTGAAAGAACCCTGGTTTTCAGAAGAAAACAGTTCCTGGAAATAGGTGGCGACTCCGAAGTAATCTCCCAACCGGTCAAAGTAAATTTATATGCAGGGGAGAAGATCCCAACAAAATCCTCTATTTGAAGAGTTACCATTAACAAAAAGAATGATGTATAGAAGAAAGGGAACTGTCTCAGTTAGTCATGAGAGCTCCCCCAGAAAAAGTGATGATGTACAAGATAACCCTAGGCCATCAGGACAGCATGCGCCTTATTTTTCAAATGCAGAAGCTGATATCCAAGGTGCATATGAGAGGCAACAGGGTGGTAGTATGAGAATGAGGTCAGAGGTGTTCCAAGAACGCCCTTTTCTAGACCCAAGTGAAAGGTTTGAAGAGGCAGAGTCCCTAAGGGATGATGAGGATGATGACCAAAATGGCATGAGACCATCTACCTCCAGACCTAAGGATGAACAGTTAGCTGAAGAAATCAAAAGCCTAAGAGCATAACTAGAATACCTACAAGCCATGAAAATCAGAGATGATATAAAGCAGAAAGTGCAAGCCTTAAGAACTGCCCAAAATGATTCAGTTCCTACTCTAGAGAATGCAAATATGCAAAGACATCAGCAAAGATATGAAATGCAACATTAGCATCATGATGACAGACAAAATGTGAATGATGCTAGGATACCACTGAACCATGCAGGAAACCAAAATGCAAATAGAAATGTTAATGTTAATCAACCAAACAGACAGCCCATGCAGCTAGATAGATTCAGGCAGCTGGTGTTTGATGGTATTCCTGGGTATCCTAACCCCATTGATAAGCATCTGAGGCTGCAAGTGCCTAAGTTTTCAGGAAACAACACAGTGTCAGGAGAAGATCATCTAAAGGCCTTCCAAAATGTCATGGATAATTTTGAGGTTGAGCATGAGGATGTTTTCATGAAGTCATTCATGCAATCCTTAATAGATGAGGCAAGAGAATGGTACAGAAATCTACCTGACAGGAGCATATCATCATGGGATGATTTTAAGAGGATTTTCAAGGAGCAATATGGTGATAAGACTGACCCTAGCTTCTTTGTAAATGAGTTCACCAGTATCACCAAAGGGTCAAATGAGCAGGTTACAGACTTTAATGCAAGATTTACTAAAGTGTTGAACAAATTGCCACATCACATGAGGCCAAATGAACCAATGTGCATTATTTTGTATATCAATGCCTTTGATGCAAAGACTGCATATGGACTGAGAGATAAAGGTCCTGCTACTCTCAGGGATGCTTTCAGAATTGCAGTAAATATTGAAAACAATAGGAAAGCATCAGGCAAGACCAATAGAAGGGATGATATAAAAATTCTGCAGAATCCAAACAAGCCTCAGAACACTCAAGGTAGTACATCTGCTCCTGAGGATAAGATAGACAAACTGGCAAATGTTGTTAAGGACCTGAGCTATAGATTAGCTAGAAGTGAAAAAGGGATGGGTCCTGATAGGCAAGTCTATCAAAGGCGGGAAAAGAGGCCATCATTACATGATATGCCTTATAACACCAATTGGCATGATGGTAAGCCTGTACATCCACGTAATAACACAAATCAGAGGGCTCAACATGTCAAGGAAACTCCTGATCCTCTGAAGAAAACTATAAATATTGCTGATGATGCTCCGTGGTGTATAATTTGTCAGATGCCACATTCACAGTCACAGTGCATGATTGCTCAATCTTTGTATGATAATGCTACATCATGCAATGAATGCAATGAGCCACATCATGTGCAGGATGATGATGTTAACATGATGTCCATAGGCAATGGATATACTCTTTATGATGCTGATGAGAAGACAGATCATCAAATTCAGGCCTGCCAACAGTCCCCATATGATGAAGATGATGAAGATAATTATGTATATGCTCAGAACTCACACAATTTTCTGAGTAGCTTACAAAGACCTTCTGATGAGGAAATCAGAGCCTTCACAGCTACAGCAGTTGCTCAAGTCAAGAGCAACTACAATCTCAGAGGTAGAAATCAAGTTGGCAGCTCACATCAGCCAGAGGATATTTCTGCAGGTCAGCTGGTGCATGGTCATAAAGGAACTGAACCACAAAAAAGGCAGTGGGTAAATAATAAGCAGAACTTTAGATACAGAACAAGTCATGAATTTCAAGGACCAGAAAACAAAATCCCTCAGGCTGAAGATCAAAGTAGAGGTTCCCAAGGCAAGAATGATGATCAGGGAACTATGAAAATGAAAACTAAATCAGCTCAGGATAAAAGCAAGATTGTGGAGCAAGCTACAACTGTTGTACAAAACTGTGCTCCATTTGATATAGCCCAGATCCTCTCTCAGGTAAAGGTCTCTGTTCCACTTATGGAACTCATGAAAGTGGAGGAGATCAAGAATAGGACAATATCCCTAATCTCAGGGGTACCTTTTCAGGCTAAACAAAATGATCAGACCCAGGGTGAGAAACATGTCATGTGTAATGAAGATGATGAGACTCCTGAAGTCTATTTAGGAATGACCATGACAAAGTGTCCTTCACAGGTGGAACCATTTTATGTTTCCCTGGTTATAAATGGTAAAATAATTAGAAATTGTATGCTTGACTCTGGAGCATCTACAAATGTCATGCCTTTGGCTATCATGCAACAAACTGGATTAAAGATTGACAAGGCATGTGGAAAGTGTTATGCTATGGATGCCAGAGAGGTACCAGTTATTGGAATCATGAAGGATGTAGATTTCAAACTGGCAGCATTTCCTGAAAAAAGATACAAAATGAATATAACAGTGGTTGACATCAAGCCACAATATGGTATGTTGCTGTCAAGAAGATGGGCAGCACTAATTGGTGGAAGTATGCAGCTGGACCTATCATATGCCATGATTCCAATAAATGGCAGGGATGTCAAGCTAATTAGAGAGCAAAGATCATCAGAGACAGTGGAAGACCAAGAAGCAAATGAACAGGTATGCTTTGTGGACACTGAATGTGATAACTTCAAGGTTGTCTCAGATGATGCAGAAGACAAAAAGAAAAATGCCTGTATTAATGAGCTGGATCAGCAAGGCTTATGGACCATGTTTTTTGATGGAGCTTGTGCAAAAGAAGGCTCTGGAGCTGGAGTTGTTTTCCTGTCTCCAACTGGTAAGCTCCTCAAATCCTCTTTCTTGCTGAGGTTTGATTGCACAAACAATATTGTAGAATATGAGGCTTTACTCTTAGGCCTGAATATTGCTCTCAAACATGGGATTAAGATGTTAAGAGTATTTGGAGATTCTGAGCTGATTGTCTCCCAAATCAGAAATAAGTATGCTGCAAAAAATAAAAGATTGAAACAATATAAGCATGCTGTTTGGGATACTATTGAATTATTTGATGCATTTTCAATTGGCTGGGTAGAAAGGTCAAAAAATGTTATGGCTGATTTCTTAGCTAATATTGCAATAAGGCCAGATGACATCACTCTGTCAGGTGTCACAGATGTAGAAGTTAAAATTAGGCCTGCCATACCAGAGAACATATGCAGTTGGCAAGTTTTTAATGATGATAGGGATTTGCTGAAATTTTTGCACTGCATAGATGAGTATGAGAACCAACAGATTGATTTCCAAGCTTTTGTAGAGACTGTAAATGGAAAAGAAACTCTTGTGGGAAAGGAGATCATTCAGTTGAAGACTAACAAGATCCCTAGAGGGTTAGTGGCTTTAGAAAGAGCCTTTGACAGTAGAGACAAAATGGTCACAAGGACATCCCCCACAAATAAGGAGGATTTAGAAGAAATAAATTTGGGGACATCTCAGGCCCCTCAGAAAGTATATATTGGCAAACAGCTAAAACCACACATAAGAAGTATGCTGATTGCATTGCTAAAAAGGTATAAACATGTTTTTGCTTGGTCATATGAGGACCTAAAAGCTTATAGGGAAGACTTATTCCAGCATGAGATCCCACTGAAGCCTGAAGCTAAGCCATTTAGACAGAGGCAAAGGCCTGTAAATCCTACCTTAGCTCCCAAGATGCAAGAAGAACTCAAAAGGCTCAGGGAAGCTGGAATAATTGTGCCCATCAGACATTCAACTTGGGTGTCTAACCTTGTCCTAGTTAGAAAGAAGAATGGTGATATTAGGTTGTGTGTTGATTTCAGGAACTTGAATGTATCCTCTTTGAAGGATAACTATCCATTGCCTAATATGGAAGCTATGTTGCAGAGAGTGACTGGTTGTGAACTCCTATCCATGATGGATGGATTTTCAGGATATAATCAGGTAAAGGTAAAGGAATCAGAACAGTATAAGACTGCCTTTACCACCCCATGGGGAACATATGTGTATGTTAGAATGCCATTTGGACTAACAAATGCAGGTGCTACATTTCAAAGAGCAATGGATGTTGCTTTTGCAGGGTTGATTGATTCAATCCTGGCAGTATATCAGGATGACCTGACTGCCTACTCAAAGAAAGAGGAGCAGCACTGTTTGCATCTGGAGCAGATTTTCATAAGAGCACTAGAATATGGTATTTCTTTAAACCCAAAGAAGTGTGCCTTTGGAGTAGTTGAAGGAAAACTTCTGGGACATATTGTTTCCAAAGATGGAGTCAGGATAGATCCAGAGAGAGTGGCAGCTATTGACAGGATTCAAATGCCAAAAACTGTGAAAGGAGTTCAGTCCTTCTTTGGGCAGATAAACTTTGTTAGAAGATTTGTTCCAAACTTTGCAGAAACTACAAGGAACATCTCCAAGATGATGAAGAAGGATGCAACTATCAACTGGGAAAGGGAAGCAACAGAATCATTTCAGAATATCAAAGAGGCAATCAAAATGGCCCCTGTTCTTAAATCTCCTGATTTTTCTAGGCCATTTCAAGTGTTTTCATTTGCTTCCTTTCATACTGTAGCTGCATGTTTGTTACAGAAAAATGAAGATGGTTTTGAACAGCCCATCGCTTTCTTCAGTATGTCCCTGCAGGCCTCTGAGTTGAAATATGACATTATGGAAAAACAGGCATATGCACTTGTTAGAGCTATCAAAAGTTTCAGACCATACTTGGTAGGGTCATATATAATTGCATATGTACCTCATGCAGCAGTCAAAGACATATTCACTCAGCAGGAGGTGACTGGAAGAAGGTGCAGATGGATAAACAAACTGCAGGAATTCAACATAGACATACAAGTTACTAAGTTGATAAGAGGACAAGGATTAGCCAAGATGATGGCACAGTCAAACTTGGAAGCATGCCAAGTTAATGCAGTCCAAGATGAGAATATAAATGTATCAGGATCTGAATGGTACAAGGATATTGTCTATTATTTGCAAAATCTGAATTGTCCTTCCCATTTCAGTGACAATCAAAAGAGGACTCTAAAGTTACATGCAATCAGGTATGTCATCGTTCAAGGTGAGCTATACTGGAAAAATCCCGATGGTGTGCTGCTGAGATGTGTGGATGAGGACATGGCTAATAATGTTTTGATTGATATGCATAAAGGATTGTGTGGTGGACATTATACTGCCCAAACAATAGCTCATAAAATTCTTAGGGCAGGATATTGGTGGCCCACTCTCTTTTCAGATGCACAAAAGTTAGTAAGGAAGTGTGACCCTTGCCAGAGATTCTCAGGAAAGCTGAGATATGATGGTGCTTTACCCCTCAGAACTGTACCTGTGGATGCTCCATTCCAGCAATGGGGAATTGACTTCATAGGGGAAATTGCAGACAAATCAAGTGGGGGACATAGTTGGATTTTGGTGGCAACTGACTACTTTACCAAATGGATTGAGGCCATTCCAACTAAAAGAGCTACAAGTAAGGTGGTGACAGATTTCATACTAGAGAACATCATCATCAGGTTTGGAGTACCATCTAAGATAATCACTGATAATGCTATGTGCTTCAGATCAGGTGAATTTGTTGATTTTTGCAACAAGTATGGGATAACTCTGTCATATACATCACCATATCACCCACAAGGAAATGGTCAAGCAGAGTCAAGCAATAAGAGCATCATGAAAATTGTCAAGAGGATACTGGACAAGAACAAAAGAGCTTGGGACTCAAAGTTGAACTTAGCAGTATGGGCTGACAGAGTGACTGTGAAAAGGGCTATTGGGAAGTCACCTTTTGAGTTAGTATATGGTGCATCAGCTAGACTGCCCATAAATAATCTCCTACCAGTTTATAGATTCATTCAGGAAAATGATGAGGATATTGAGGTTTCCATGACAGCAAGAGTGAATCAGCTGGTTGCATTGGATGAAGACAGAAGGAGAGCCCACCAGATCAATTTCAAAAGACAACAGGATATGAAATATCAGTTTGACAGGAGAACTACAAAAAGGAAGTTTCAAGTCAATGATCTGGTACTCATTTGGAATGCTAAAGATCAGGAAAAGGGTAAACATGGCAAGTTTCAACCCTTATGGATGGGCCCATATCAGGTTTGCAATACTCATGGGGAGGATTCTTATTTTCTCCAGGCCCTAGATGGTGAAATTCTGGAGTTGCCTGTGCATGGCCAATTCCTTAAATTCTATTTTGCATGAATAACTGGTTGCTGTGCACATTTGTAAAATATGTATGTAGTGTAAATGCCTTGTACAGCTCGCATTTTTTTGGCTTTTTGTCAGGTCTGCCCGGAGATCTGGTTCTCGCTGCAGGTTTTCACCTGCACGTCCCCATTCGGAGCCACTGTTAGCACTCATTTTGACTTGGGGTTGATTTGTCATGATCATGAGGTTTCTTCATTTGAAGCCTTTATCTTCTTGCCCAATTGTTCTAAGTGTTGGACCTCCTCAGCATTTTTCAGCTGCAGCATCATATTTTCCTGAGGAGGAAGTCATCATCATCATCTTGTCTTCGATGATGATCTGCATCATCATGTTCTTCGTCGACTGGTTTCTCATCGTCATCATCATATTTCACTGTCGGGTGATGTTTGCTTATTATCCTGATGATACTGGTGAGCTACAGTGCGCCCTCAGTTGCTTGCGAGGGTGATTTTTCAAAGTATCCGGTGATTTTCCATTTATCACCTTGCCCAAACATGATGATGATGTTGCCCCGATATCCTGAAGGGGTTATTCTCTAAGTTGTTCGACCTAACTTGTTTTTTCTTAAGGGTCGTCATCATCATGATATTTCCAGTTATCATCCTGCTGCTTGCGGAGGTCATCATATTTTCTGCCTTCATGATATTTCGCCGGGGTGATATTTTTATCATCGGGTGATCTTGGTTATGATCATCCTGATGATGTTGTTGAAGAGTTCTAAGTGCGACCCGATATTCACTGGGGTCATCATATTTTGAACGTCAAGATGATCTTAGTCAATATCATCCTGATGATGTTGTGTTACTTCTTGTTCGTTGTTTTGTCATCCTGATGATGCTGACATCATCCTTATATATCAGGGTGATATTTGTTTCTTTGCCTATCTGCATCATGATATTTCCGAAGGAGGGGGTGATATTTTCATATCACCCGGATATATATGTTTGTTCGAACATCATGATGATGTTGATATCAGGGAGATATCCGCCGGCTGGCTTCGCGCATTGTTTACTGGGGGTGATCTTTTCAAGCATCATCATCATATTCAGTTATCGCCCCGATCTTATAGAGGAGCTACAGTGCAACCTGATATTTGAACATCAGGAGGATATTTCCAAATATCCGGTTGTCTTCCGAATATCATGATGATGTTAATATGATGATGACGTCATCAAGGTCCGGGGGGGTCATATTTCTAACACTGATCATCTTGAAGAGACCTCCTGATATTTGCAAACATGATGATGACGTCATCCGGATATGATGATGACGTCAGCAGGATATGATGATGACGTCATCAGGATGTTCATCGGCCAGACTTTTGTTATAAGCTCAGCAGGAGGATGTTCCTCCGAAGGATCAGGTTGTGCCGATTATCATGAAGGTTATATTTCAAATATCATGATGAATTCAGGGTGATATTTCGAACAACAGGATATCATGCTGCTGGAGGATGATGATGATGAAGTCTTATGCTAGTGTCGTCAGGAGCAAAAGCACCGACATGATATATGCTCATGACCTAGTATATAAAGTATTATTGAGGTCATCGCGGGGTGCATGTGGGATAATTGTTATCCTGCATTTTCAAATATCATGATGATGAATCTCGGCGGGAAATGGTTGCGACTGCAGATTTGATGATCTTCCCAAGGCCGCGGGTTGGTGCGCCATTAATGGCGATTGTTGCAGAGGTATGGGCGATGGCGTGGATGGATCCTGTACCCGACTGAAGGTGTACATCGGCGGACAGGGGCGCAGGGCTCGAGAAATCTTCCTGTCTCCTCCCCTACCTGCTGCATTCAAGTTTGGGCGCCAATCTGGTTGTGTTTGAGCGCCATTTTCCTGATACTGTGTATCTGGCAAAATTTTGGTCAACCATGTAATTAATTGTTGAGCACCTACCTGGCTGTTATAAGCAGGTTGTGTTGCTTCATTCAAGGTTGTTGAAAGTTGATGATTTTGGCTCTGTAATGCATAACACGCTGATCTGGTTGCTCTGTACAGCTTACCTGTGAGTTTATGTATCTCTTGTTGTATGTTTTTTTGGCATGAACCCACTGATTTCATGATTAAACTTATATGAGAAATGCTGTTTGGCATGTGTTGTGTTAATTCTGTCTCTAGTATTGCATGTATTCTTCTTCTGAATCTGGATGTTTGGTAATGTTTAGATTCTAGAGCATAGAATTCCTATGTTGACTGTCTGATCTTTTAACTTCTACTCAAGGGGTAGATTAAACTATTTTCAGGTTGAACATTGGGAAGGGTATACTGCAGTAGGGATACCATAAGTAGAGATAACCTAACACTTTGTATTGGGAGATACCTGTAAGGCAGGCATCACATATATCCCCTTGAAATCCAGTTTTAGCTGTTCATGCTGATCATTCACAGGTGTATGTCTACTGACTCCAGGCCCTGGATAGGCACCAATCATGCTTTGTTTTGTGTTATAACCATATCCAGCTTTGCATCCACACTTAAACTCCAAATCAAAATCTAAACCAACATTAGGACATTAGAGTTAGTTTTAGGAACCTCAGTCCTCTGCCTACAACTGCAAATAGGCCCAAAGCTAGCCCCTTTGCTCTTATCTTTCAGTTTTGGTCTACTTACAGGAGGACTCATCTGCTTTCTGTCAACATCCCAGCCTTGCATGCATATCCTCATGGATGTTGAGTAGGGAATACCCCCCTAGGTCTTGCAGAGCCTGAAGAAGAAGAGGAGATAAAATATAGAGTCTATCTCCTATACTGTTGACCCCCTGGCCCAGAGGTCCTGTTGATCACTGATGGCTACCTTGTAGGGAAATCTGGGAATAAGCATCCAGTCTGGGAAAAAGTCAACAGGACCATACTGAGCAGCTAGAGAGACAAGAAAGTCATCCCTCTATAGTGGCTTCTTATACAATTTTAGCCCGTGCCCATTTATTAGCAGTGAAAACTGAACTGCATCAATAGTCTACAATTGAACTGTACCATTAGGAAAGACTTGCTTGATGTGATATGGGACTAACCAATGTGACTAAAGCTTGCCCTTAAAGTCCTTATATATTGAATCATAAAGGAGTGCCCAGTCACCTGCAGTGAATTCTTTTGTCTTGGTGTACTTATCATGTCATTTTGCTCTCTATTTCTATATGACCTCAGTATGATGAATAGCCTTTAACCTGATTTCATCTAAAGCATTCAAATGTTGTAGCCTTTCTTGTTGTGCAGTGGTTAAATCCATTCCTAGTTCCACTGTTGTCCTCAAGGTTTTATGTTCAAATTGTATAGGCAAGATTATTGTCTTGCCATAGACCAACTCATAAGGTGTAAACCCTATGGTTGTCTTCCAGGTTGTTCTTTGTACCCAAACAACTGTAGGGATCCTAGAAACCCAATCTCTTCTTTGAAGTTGTACTATCTTTGTCAAGATGTTCTCAATCTCCCTATTTGTGACTTCCACCTGACCATTGGCTTGAGGATGATAGGGAGTAGATTTCTTATGTTTGATCTAATATCCCTCAACCAATTTGGTGATTAAATCAGATGTAAATTATGGTCCTTGGTCAGTTACTATCTCTCTTGGAACACCATACCTAGTGAAGATGTCTTCATACATGAATTTGGCCACATTGCCATCTCTGGAAAACTACAATGCTTCACTTCAACCCATTTAGTTAAGTAGTTTGTACATACCGAGATATATTCTTTGTTGTTGGATGTAGGAGATATAGGACCCATAAAATCCAATCCCCATTTGTCAAAAGGAGGGCCAATGAGATTTGTGGTTGCAAGGGCATTTCATCACTTCTTGTAGGCCTCCCCATTCTCTAACATCTATTAAAGCTCCTAGTGTACTTGACAACATATTTGTGAAGTGTTGGCTAGTAATACCCTAATGTTAATATTTTGAAGGTTGTCCTCTTAGCTGCAAAGTGTCCCCCACAAGGCTCATCATGGCAGGCCTTCAATATATCAAACACTTCATCCTCTATGATACATCTACACATAATATTATCTAACCCAGTGTAAAATAGAAATCCATAAGGAAAACATTTGTGAACTAGCCGCCTCTTCTCCCTTGGAGAGAAGTATCCTAGAATCTACCCTGTAACCAAATAATTGGCTATATCTACATACCATGGAGTGTGTATGGTGAGAGAAAATAGATGCTCATTAGGAAAAGAATCATCAACCACTCCTTCTAAAGACTGTGTAGGTAGTCTAGACAAAAAATCAGCAACTACATTGGCCTTGCCTAGTTTGTCAACAATTGTAATATCAAACTCATGTAACAACAATAACCATCTTACAAGTCTGCCACCCACTATTGGTTTATTCATCAAATATTTGATGGTTGCATGATCTGTATGTATGAAAACCTTATAACCAGTTATGTAGTGCCTAAATTTATTAATTGCATAAACAACTGCCAACATATGTTTCTCTGTCATAGTGTAGTTTAACTCAGCTCCTTGCAAATTCTTACTTACATAGTATATGGCATACTCCTTGTTTCCTTCTTGTTGACCTAGGACTACCCCAATGGCAAAGTTGGATGCATCTGTATGGATGTGAAAAGGTAGTGACCAATTTAGACCTTAGAGAATAGGGGCTTGTGTCAAGGATGTTTTTAGCTTTTCAAAAGAGATCTAAAAATCTGATGTCCATTCAAATTCACTGTCCTTGGTTAGTAGATTAAACAGAGGGGCAACAATATTGCTAAAATCTTGAATGAACCTCCTGTAATATCCTGCATGGCCCAGGAAGCTCCTTACATCCTTCTATTTTTGTGGAATAGGTAGGGTAGATATGATCTCAATCTTCTTTGGGTCAACTTGGATGCCTGCACTTGAGATGAAATGTCCCAAGACTATTCCTTGTGTCATCATCAGAAAACACTTTTCATTACTCAAAGAGAGGTTGTGCTCTGTACATATTTTCAATACTTTCTCCAAATTGTGTAAGGCTTCATCATATGTGTCACCATATGTGGTGAAGTTATCCATATAAATATCCATACTATCATGGGCAAATAAGAGAAAATACTAAGGACTACTCTTTGAAATGTAGCTGGAACGTTGCACAAACCAAAGGGTAAGACAAAGTATGCATATGTCCCCTAAGGGCAAGTAAACGTTGTCTTATCCTGATTCTCTGGAGCAATCTTAATTTGGTTATAACCACTAAAACCATCAAGAAAGGAAAAATATTTCTTGTCTACTAAAGAGTCAAGAACTTGGTCAATAAATGGCAATGGAAAGTGATCCTTCCTGATAGCAGTATTCAGTTCCCTATAATCAACACAAACTCTCCATTTGCCACCTTTCTTGGGTACTATGGCCAATGGGGTATATAAAACCTGCATCTAGAAGCTTTTGAAGCTCAGCTTTCACAATCTCTCTGAGGGCAGGGTTCATGCACCTCTGCTACTGCCTGATAGGTCTATAACCATCATCAATGTATATCTTGTGTATGCATAAGGCAGGATCAATTCCTTTCATGTCATTGTAATCCCAGACGAATGCTACTGAGTGTGTATGCAATATTTCATGCAGGGATTGCTTTTGTTCATTAGTTAAGGTATTATTAGTGTTCAACATCTTACCTAGCTTGATTTCTACTTGTTTGGATAGTTCTTAATACAAGTAAGCATTGCTGAGGTAATAATGCATGGAAGATTTGGGAGACTTCTTCTAATGAAGTGCTGGGTATTATGTTGCTCAAAGGGTCTTGTAAGAAAGATGAGCAGTCTTGCTGCTGTGGGTGCCTCCCATAATTGTTTTGTATAACATGAGCAATTAATTCATCTTCATCTAGAATATTAGTAAAGGGTTGTTTCAATAGTTATCAGGGTTTGTAGGGAATAGGTGTTCTCATCCTCCAGGCTAGGCCAAATGGTCTACTCAAGCTAATGGTATGGTTGGGCTGGTGGATATAAAACCAATTTCTTGGTCACTGTCCCATTGGATATGATCATGTTACCAGACCTACAACATATAAATGCATCAGCAGTGGTGAGCCATGGTCTACCTAGTCTAAGAGGATAACCTGCAAGATTAACCTTTGGCTACAAAACTATGAAATCCATAGGGTATTACCAAGAATCTAATGTAATGACCAAATCTTTTATGACTCCTTCAGGTTTGACTATAGACCTATCAGCTAATTGCAAGATTGTTTGAGTAGGCCTAAGGTTGTTCAATTGGAGTGTCTGCATTGTCTCCTTAGTCATGACATTAATTGCAACTCCTAGATCTATCAAAGTATTCTTAATCAGAGTCCCATTGATCTTTACATCCACCACTGGACTACCTGGATCTATGTATTTGGGAACAGTTATATTACCCACCATGATATCAATAAGATTACCTAAAACATGTACTATTTGAGGGTCTACTCTCTTCCTTCCTGGTTTCTTTATGCAAAGATCCCTAATAGTTTTGGTGTAGATAGGAATATCCTTGATGGATTGGATTAAGGGAATCTTGATTCTTATATCTTTTAGCTGGCTAAGAAGGACAGTATATGTTTGGGATGTTTGTTTTTGTATGGCCAAGTGCTCAGGGAAAGTGTTGTTCTCAAAATCAGCAACGCTCGTTTTTGTAGACAACCCCACGAAACTTGTCCGTTTCGTGAATCTACACTCTAAGATCGTGAATCGAGAAAAGATGTTCTTGTTCTCATGCGAGGTCATTTGACATTTTTTTATGATATTTCCTTGAATTGATTTCTTAATATTTGCGAAGAATATTCAAGTCGTAAATTGGTTAAGGTGTTAATTTTTAGTCATTTTTAAGTTTGGTAAATTTTGACTCTTGATATGCAAGAGCGGCAAAATTTGCCACTCTTACATATTATTTAAGTTTGTTTTTGTTTTGATGTAATGTCGGCAAAATTTGCCGCTATTACATCGTTTTAAGCTCACATGTGCGCAAGCGGCAAAATTCACCGCCATCGCACGTCTTTCATTCGGAGTTTCACCAACATGTAATGTTGGCCATTTTCGCCGACTTTGCATATTGGTCGATTAAAATGTTGTAGCGGCCGAAATCCCCGCCCGAACGGGATCTTCGGGATTTCGATTGTCGAGTGCCATTAATGGCCACTCGTGCCAGGCGATTAAACTCTGATTTCAACCTTTAAAAGCATCATTGCTCCCATTGTTGCTCGTCATTCCCTATTCCAAAATCCTTTGAGTGATTCACCAACGTTCTCAATGCCCGCTTGATCAAATACTCCAGATCTGCGATGGATTTTGCGTTGAAGACCAAATATAGGGCTTTCAGTTCCAAACGGGTATGTGCTCCTTGTGTTTTCCATTTTCCTCTCTCATCGGATTAAAGTTTATGCCGTTTAGGTTTTTTGATTTTCGATACGTTTTGTTTTGATTTTTGTCTTGATTGTTTGTTTCGTTTTAGCGTTTTGTTTTTAAAATACCCTAGGTTTTACCTTGAAAACCCTAGGGATTGCATTGCCCTAGGTTCTACCCCGGAAACCCTAGGGATTGTATCACCCTGGATTTCCCAAATCCTTGTTGCATTCCCCTCACGTAGCATCGGCAGGTTTTTGCCAAACTTACCTGATATGGTGACCTTTGCCGAAGTATAAACCTACTATGTTATCAAACGCAACAGCGGCTAAGTTTGCTGCTAGAACCTCACCACACCTTTCGATGTGCATTGTCGGCAAATTTTGCCACTTGGACATGTAAGGAACCAACCCTATGCAATGATCGGCGGATTTTGCCACCGAGGTATAAACTTGCAACGTTATCAAATGCAACAGCGGCCGAAATCGCCGCCCGGACTTCACTTTACCGTTCAATGCAGTAGCGGTAATATTCACCGTTTGAACTCCAACCTGTCAAACATGCATTGTCGGCGAAAATCGCCGCTCGGACATGTATGGGACTTCCCTTGCGATAGCGGCAAAATTCGCCGACCAAACATGGAAAGCAAACAAACAACTCATCAAATGCAGCATCGGCATTTTTCGCCGCCCGGGCATAAAAACCTTTCGTTCCTTTGCATGTAGTAGCGGTAAAATCCGCCGCTCCTACTAACAGATTTTCCCAACACATGCAAAGGCGGCAAAATTCGCCGCCGATGCAAATAATACCAAAACCTTCATATGCAAGGGCGGCGAATTTTGCCGCCCGTGCAAAAAAATGACTCAAATTTTTCTAACACTGAAAAATTTCCAATTTAGTTTTCCCGAGCCCGCTTCTCCTCTGATTCTTGGCCAGCTCGCACTATAGCCCCTTTTCAAGCACATTTCCATAGTCATGATCGCTCAACATGCAATTTTCCCAGATTGCCCATATTTTCCCTAATTGCATGATCATGACTTTTGTTGCAGTTTCTATTGCGGAGCTCCGTTCGACATCAAATTTCTTCACGGTAAAAGTTCATCCAAATGACTGACTTGTCCCCGAAGAAGGCAAAAGCTATGAAGTACAAATATCAAGGTGTTTTCCCAATCACCTTAGTCCACTCTAATGTAGAGGACATTAGAGATACAGACATTGGCCATGTTGATATGGCTGAGCTTGTAGAGAGAACCAAGTCAAGCAACCCCAGTGCCATGATGAGGAAGATAGTGGAAAGTAATATTCATCTGGTATCCTCCTTCCCGGTGGCGGCCCACAATACAGAATTTGTCCTTCAGTGTGCCCATTTCTACAACAAAGATATCAGAGCTGTGGTGGACGCCAGTGGTAATGTGATAATCAAGTTGGATCTTGAGTTCATTGACAAGGTGTTCATGTGTCCTCCTGCAACAGAGGTGTTGAAGCTTGACTTTGTTGAAGCTCAAAAGGAATATGACAAGAATCTAGAGAAAGCAAAGAAAGTAATCAACAACAAATGGTTGAAGAGTGCAAGGTCAAGTTTGTCTAGATGGCCACGCAGTTTTCCTCGAAGTGATTTTGTGGAAGAAGTTGGTGATTTGATTACCCTCCTCAGTAGGATAAGAGGTTTGTCCTCCTCTTCACAATTTCATGAATGGATGTATCCTTTCATTAAGGTCATACTCCAAGGCAAGCAGGTTATTTTCTGGGGAGAGCAAATCAGTAACGCTTTGCATGATTAGCTGACGAAGGTATCCACTACCTCCAAGTTCTTCATGACTTCCTACCTGGTATACATTGCAGCCTCCATGAGGATTTTTCTAGGATTATCGTCAGAAGGGGATAGAAGAGTAGTCCCAGTATATCAATATTATTCTCAGCTAACTCTGAAAGGTTCCATTCACCATTTCAGGAGAGTGAATGATGCGTTCTTTGCTGTATTCTTGTGTCTTTTTGATCCCCAACTGGAACAGAGAAGAATTTCAGACGAGGCATGGTCAGTGGTTAATGGTTTTGGTTGTATGTTTTTGTAGTTTCCGTCTTTTTCATACTTGAGGGTTGGCTTTTTCCCAGGCTACCCTTATATGCTTCCTAGGTTTCCTTCAGATAGACTGGTATTGATGGAGTTGTGCAGACAGATGATTGTCGTGCATAACAAGCAAATGGAACTCAAGAAGCCTGGCTTCAGATTTCCAGTAGAGATCAGTAGATATTCAGTGTTGACTGCCGCAAAGGCAAGGGCTATTGAAACGGAAATGTAGTTGGTCACCATGAAGCAATTCAAGAGGAGGCCAAAATTCAACTACCGGGGTGTGAAGGATAAAATCAAGAGGAAAACACAGTTTCACGAACCCATGGTGGAAGATGTCTGGATAGATTTGAGGACAGAGGAAGACATCAGGAAACTGGACTATAGCAGGCTGTCTCTAGATCAAATTGAATATCTGGGACTTGCTGATATTCCAGAAGACCTTGTGGATGATGGCGAATTGGTTGATGCCAAGTATGAAGCAGAACAGATAGCTGGTACTCCTCTACCTCCAATTCAATGGTCCCAAAAGGAGCTGACTTCGCTAAGGAAGAGATTTGAGCCCATATTGGCTAACACCAATAAGTGGCTGGAAGATAAAAGAATTACGCTGAAGGAATTCCTCACTGGTTCAAAAACTGAAGTACAAGAGCAGACTGGTAAGAGGGTTGAAAACAGAACGAAGAATAAGAGTGATGCTCCATCATCCTCTAAAACACATAAACCTAAAATCAGATTTGTGACGAAGAAAGCAAAAGTTGTTGAGGAGCCTGAACCAAAAGAAATGGAAGTCGAAGAGCCAGTGACTGAAGATCTGGCAACTGAAGAGCCAGCTACAGATGAGATGGAGGTCGAAGACAAGTATTCAGAGCAACAAGATAAAGAGGCTTTGTCTCCACAGGACAATACACCTGTTGCACCCCCCTGAGCCTACTTCCCCCATTATCATTCCTTCCTCTGAATCCCCTTCTCCTCCTAAAATAATCTTTGATAATCCCCATAACACTTTTGAGAATGTTCTCCGTTCGTCTGATTCCATTCCTAGTTTGTCATCTTCATCTTTTGATATTGGTGACACATCTATGTTTGATCATTTTGTGATGCATACTGAACAAGTTTCAAGTGCCAATGTAACAGGTGCGGTTTTTACCAACACCCCGCCTATTGTTTCCACCACCAGCACAAGCACAGTTCCAGTAACACCAGTGGTAGGAATGGACTCCAATGTGAATACTTCTTTGCTTCCACCTTGGTTGTCAGCTTACACACCAAAGAGAAAAAAGCAAGTCATCTCCCCAGATGATTTTGATTTCACCAAGCTGGTACCTGCAAAACCTAAGGCTCCAAAGAAACCAAAGATCCTTTCAAGGGTACTTGAAGAAAAGGGGCAGAAAGTTTTGGAGATAGCAAAACCCCCACAGGATGCAACTGTTGAAAATTTTGACATGAATGACTACTCAATTTCTAGGGTTGAATTGGGAAAAATCACCCATGAAAGCACTAAAAATGATATGCAGTCAGCCATGGACATCCTGATCCAGAAGTTTGACAGGGAAAAAGAAATGAAAGATTACTATAAGGCAAAGGTGGAACAGCTGACTGCGGTGGTAAGAAAGATCACTTTGAACTCAGAAGCAGTTACTCCAGAGGCCGTATCTGTAGAAGACCCTGTCATTCTGAAGGCAGAAAAGACTCACCTCAGAGGAAAAATACTTGAAGAGTACTTGGACAGGATGCGAGCCCAGGGAATCTCTTTGCTCACAGAGGTATTTGAGAAAATAGATAAGATGAGGAAGGTAAGGGCAGAACTCAACGATCTCATTGATGCCATCTCTCATGATATTGAGCGCACAGAGGATACTCATGATAAGTGGGTGGAAATGAGGAAGCTGAAAATAAGTACCTTGATATCCATTGGCGCTATTTCTAATAGGGATTCATACACTGAAACAAAGGAAGCTCTGATGTACAGGAGCAGTATGCTTAGGAATTTGCTCAAGGATCTTGAGGCTGCAAAAGAGATCAACGAAGAAAATGATGTCAACCTTTTGCATAAGTTGGAGGAACTGCCTTGTAACTTGGTATCACAAGATAACCGATTCCTGTCAGCAGAAGAAATGGTCAAAGAATTTGAAGACATGTTCCAAAAGGAATTTGAAGATAAAGTATTTTCAATAACTTCTATGGACAACCTGTTGGACAACCAGTTAACCTTGGACAATCTGAAAACCAGGTTAACCAATCATGCCAAGTCAATCACTACAGTAAGGGATGCCATAGTGAGGGCCAGGATGATCTTCAAAAACACATTCAACCCAGATAGCATTGAAATGCAGGCGACCTTCACTATGTATGATGACCACATGAGAAAAGGTGGTGTCACAAATTAAAGCAGCTATTTTTTCCCTTAGTTTATTTTCTGATTTTCACATGTACTTTCAAAACAATTTTGGACACTTTTACATGTACATTTTCAATATGTAATTACATGTAAAAATATAGGAAGTCCCAAGTCAATAAGGACTCCTATTTTTGAATAAGTCAAAGTAGTTGTAGATTTCCTAGATTTTCTCAAGGTCTTTCCCTATAAATAAAGGGGACCTCTTTTGTAAATATCTATCTTTTGTCTATTGCAAGAAAACTCTGGCGAATTGAAAAGCAAATCAAGACTTTGTGCTTATTTGAAAATCAATATTCAAATATTTATCAATACAAGAAAGCAAGTTCAATTCCAATCTTTGTCTTGGGATTATTTGTGTTGTGATAGTTTTGTTCTTATGTCTTGCTATCATAATCTTATTTGATAATAATTGAAGTGTGGAGTTTGTTTCAAATGATTGAAGAGCGCTCTTAATTTGATTTTGATAAACTTTGTGTTATCAAATCGGTTGTGGGTTATATGTTCATGTTTGTGAGAATACAACAGTTTGGAGACTTTGTGCTGCAAGTTGTTATATTTGAATTACTTTTATCATATTGAAGAGGAGGGAAGACTTTGGGCTGCATTCTACTTTAAATAATTCTAGTTATAAGTAGTGAGTGAGGTAACAGAAAACTTTGTGTTTCTGTGATATTGCGATAATTTATAAGTTTTATATCAAGAGTTTGAAATATAAACATCTATTCTGAAAAAGAGAATGAGATGAGATGGAACCACCACAAACATAGTTTTTAGTGTACATAAATTTGATAAGTGTTTGATTTACGAAAGTTAAGTAATTAGAGGGAACCTCCCCTTGCTGAGAGGAGAGACTTTGTCTCATCATAGCTGTGGCTGATATACCCATTTTGCCGTTAGCGAGTTAACGACAAAATATTCACCCAACAGAAAGGAGGAGACTTCTGTTGCAAGGTAGTTTGGGCATCTTGGGTTGATTCAAGTTCCAAAGGTGGTTTATCTGCGACTTCCTCAGTGGATTCTTCATCTTCAAGCTCTATAATTTGGAGAGATGAAGACCCTACAAGTTGCTTCCCTAATCTAAGATGAACATTACTCACTTCCACCCCATAGGTGGGATATTGTATTACCTCGTTAGTATAAGCTTGTTGAACAGGCTTGTTTTTAGGGTTAGGTGTAGATTGGGCAAGGGTTTGGGTAGGTCTAGGAGGTGGATTTTAAGGTGTTGATGGCAGCATTATGGTTAGCTATTGTGGCTGAGGTGGAATCACAGGTTGCTGAAATTCTGCATTTTTCTGCCATTGCTGGTCCTTTTTCCACTGAGGCTACCATTGTTGCTGTTGACTAGGCCACTAGGGATTATAGTTGGGACTTTGGAAATTTTGTTGAGGCCATGAGTTTGGCTGTTGTTGGTTCCAACCATCTTGTGGAGTAGGCCATTAAGCAGTAGGCCATTGGGGGTTTTGCCATGCATTTGGATTACTAGGCCATTGTTGAGCATTACAAGTAGAGAAGTTCTGATTTATAGCAGGAAAGGGAGAATTAAAACTAAGTGGATCAAAGGGTATACCTTGCCTTTGATGCCAAGGTCTTCTCTAGGCTATAAATAATAGTTGTCCATCTTCTCCTTTAAATGGTTGCAATTCTGGCCTTTCAATCTTTTCTTGTGTGATACTGGCCACCCTTTTGCAAATTTACAACTAACCTTCCTCTGTCTACAGCTAGGGCAACACTCAGTAAGCATTGTGTTTGCCTCTTCTTGTTTCTTCTTGATATGAAGAGTGTCCAGCTATGTAGCCATATGGCTAATAATGTCCTCCTTCATGTTTGTCAATAGGTTACTAATCTCCACTCTTGAAACTCCATTAGTTGCCTTGCCTGTGATGGCTGCTCTTTCTCCTCTTGGTTTTCTAGAAAATGTTCTAGAATAATTTATGCAGGCTCTATAGACATCTTCAAAAGGAAGTTGAGATATATCCCCTATTCCAATGAGATTGAGGACATCCATGCAGTCATCATTAACTCCTCTAAAAATGACCAGCTTTAATGGTTCTTCAAACAATCTATTTTGAGTGTTTTTCTTCAAGGCAAACTGGAATCTTTCCACATAGTCTTCTAGTGGTTCATCCTCTTTCTATGAAATCCTAAAGATGTCATCTCTTCTCCTATCATGTCCTCTGCAGTAGTCTTTATATTTTTCTAGGAACTTTGTCTTTATGGTATCCCAATCTAGAATGACATCTTTCCCCAACCCCATAAACCATCTTAAAGCAGCATCTTTTAGTGTGGTAGGGAATAGCTTGAGTCTATAAGGATTAGTGGTGTAGTCATAACTCCTACACAAGATATCAAACTCGAATAGGAAAGTGTCAGGATCTTCGATCACCAAGCCATAGAAAATAGGCAATGTAGAAGGTGGTATATTTTTTAGAGTAGAAGCCCGTGCTTGGTTTGGGATAGGGAATTCAAATGTTTCTTGTCCTGGAGGATCCTCTATTGCAACTTCTGCCATGGTTCTAAAGGTCCCTTTTGTGGCTATGGAGGAAGTTGATGGAGATGTAGGAGGTGTTGATGAAGATGTAAGAGGAAACTCTTCTTTAGCACTTTCTACCATGTAGTTGATAAAATCAGCCGTGTCCTTGTTATCCTAAGAAATTGAAGGGAGGAATCTACCTCAGTGATCTCTCTACCTCCGCATACAGTGGATCTAGCTTGATATTTCCACAGTCCTTCACAATGTTAGTAGAATATCTAGTGTTTCCTAAAAAAGTGAAATTATTAAGTCTAATGTTGTAAATAGAATTTAATCTATGAAAGCACATAAAACTAATGAGACTATGAAGATAGCACCATCCCCGACAATGGTGCCAAAAATGTAGAGGAAAACTAATGTGTTGTAGACTTAAATAAAATTCATGGGTAAACCTATCTGAACAGTCCACTCTATCATTGCATTCCTATATTGAATTATCAACCAAGGAGCGTACGCTTATGATAACGCCCACACTATATATGCCTTCAAGACTCATTTCTAGCCTAAAATAACTAATACAAACTTATTCTAATCAACTTAATTTACTAAAGTTCACAGAAATAAAAGAACAACAAAAACAGTTAAAAACTTAGTTGCTACGGGCACCTTCAACATAAGCTGAAGATAACTATTTTCAACAGAGAATTACAGAATTAACTCAAAATACACACAATGATAAAATAATTGACACTAACCTCTGGAGGACTTTAAATATGCATTCTATGCAAGAATCATGACTACTCGAAATAGCAATCAAGATATCTTACTTATTCCACAATACAACTTTATGAAATAACATGAAACAATGTTAACTAGAAATGCATGAATAAATAAGGGAAAATACAAAGTGAGAGTTAGTACCTTGAGTGGCCAGCTCAGGGAACTATCTTGCTTGATCTGGAAACTAAATCTACTTCAGATTCTCATAACACATAGTTGTATTCACTTCATATCAGACACAAAATCTTCCCAGATTGTATTCAATAAAACATGTTTGTATCTTCCAACATAAAAATAGAGTAACTGTTGAGCAACTATAAAATTAAAGTATTTTGGAAAAGAAAAACTTCTTCTAACTAAGTTCCCATCGAACTCATCCTTTCTAACTTATACAAAAATGGAAGAGTACGATGTAACTAACAACTAACTTGATCATCAATTCATCCCTAGGTATCAGGGTATAGGTTTTGAGATCAATTTATTATTCTAACTGAACCAAAGGAAGCAGAGTCCTATTCAAACAAAAATTCTTATTCAATGGCTCATGAATGAAAATACATAAGATGTGATTAGAGTCCTGGAACATGTCTTCTTCTCCTTGTATTTATTCTTCCATGATGATCATGTTCAACTTTAGTTGGTGCCTAACTGTGACTTCCTTCAATGTTGTGTCTTGCAATGGGCTGTGAATTCTCCTCTCCTTACACTATCAATCTTGCTATTGCACAGGGTTAATTCATAAAACATATACATACAAAATAGCCTTCATAATTAATCCACAAAATCCCATTTATATACATACATACTTATGTTTAACTCATGCATTTGACAAATATCATCACCACGTTTCACATTGGCATATTAAGTTCAAGGTTTGAAGAATATATATAAAAGACAGCATATTATGGTAGTAATGTCTTAGGAAAGTATATGAAATAGCATAGGTATAAAGTCTGAAAGCATGAGAAAATAGCATAAAAGAAGTCAACTTTTGGACCCATCACTCTAAGCCACAAGTCATGGAATTAAAAAAATTTCTATTTAATTTCTAATGATTCACCTATGGATAGAATGAATAGGAGATGGTTTGATCCAGACCATGGCAGAATGTTAGATATTATATCTTTAGAGGAATCCAAACATTCACTAGATATTAGAAATCTATCTAATTTTTCTGCAATTTGATAGAAGTCATTT
Organism: Cunninghamia lanceolata; assembly: GCA_027924645.1. Classification (NCBI taxonomy): domain Eukaryota; kingdom Viridiplantae; phylum Streptophyta; class Pinopsida; order Cupressales; family Cupressaceae; genus Cunninghamia; species Cunninghamia lanceolata. The sequence goes on from BSBN01000593.1 coordinate 491,456, forward strand.
CTTCTATTGGTCCAAGTATATCTATCATTCTTAGGTGGACAATCCCCAAGGCCATTTTGAATGATGAAAACATTAAAATCCTCTGTAGCCTTAATGGGATGGGAGTTACCACCTGATTTCTCATCTTTAGCCAAGACCGCATTGAAATCCCCTCCCATGATTATTCTACCTTTTCTAAGTTTTGAGAGATGTTGGTTAAGCTTGGCCCATAGGATACTCTTTTGATATGTTTCACATGGACCATAAACACAAAAAATCTAGATATCATGTTTGTCAATGAGTTCTGGAAATTTACCTAAGATCCAATAGCTCTTTTTAACTATGCATTCCATCTTGGGAATGTGTTTCCTCTAAAGAATGGCCAAGCCACTAGAAGCTCCATTAGCTAAGGCCAAAATTGAATCCTATTTCCACCATTGTTGAAAAATCTCTTGACCCTTGTCTTTCAAAAGTTTAGTTTCTTGCAGTAGCACTACATCCACATCTGCCCCATCAAGGTAATTCTTGATGAGACGTCTTTTGTTAGGGGCATTTAGGCCCCTAACATTCCACGCGAGAACTCTCATTGGTCTCTAGGAGAGCGGATAGCTCTCATCATACTTGATCTTAGAACTCTATCAATGGTCATTTGAATACCTGCAGCTATCTTCACTTCAGTTTTGCTATTCTTGCCTTTTCTCCTTTGCCTAGTCAGCTTGGGTGTGACATTCTCCCCCTTCTAAAATCCATTTCTGTTTGTGAGATGCCTAATGTCATTCTATCCAAATCTTATGAGTCTTCTTGAAGGACTTCCTTGTCTATATCATCACATATATCACTACCAACTTTAAAAAGTACCTCATTGATGATTGATTAAAGATCAAAATGTTCTAGTTCCTGACCTCCAATTTGGTTTGGGGAGATTATATCAGCATCATCTCTTTGATCATTTGGCTTCTCTAACATATTTAGCCATTCAGATTATTATCCTAGACTGGGCCAAGATTGGACTACTACATACTTGAAGAAATCTGATCTTGGTCTAGGTCAATATCACCCAAATGAGGGACGACCACCTAAAGATCTAGAGGTTGAAGATCTATGGCCTCTTTTTTGACTCTTCGCTCCACCCATTGAATCTTCTACCAATTGGCCTTGCTCAGATGGTCTCTCTCTACTATTGGTTGTGACTCTATTCATTTCCACCATAGGATGCAAGCCCTACAAGTTCTTTATCTTATCTTTCCTTACCTAATGAAGATTCTCTGTGTTATATTTTCTCAGAGGGTTTTGAGAGGTCATTCACCTAGTCCCCTTCCTTTTCCTAAGCCCATCTTTCTTCCTTATCCTCAGCTCTGATTTTGAAGCCGGAAGACCAAGTTCTAATAGATTCCCATAGCCTCTACTTTCCTCTATGGGGGTTTCATAAAAAATTCTTTGAGCCCACGTAGCATCCTTTGTTTTTAAATTGATCTGTGAAGGCTTATCCTTATTAGAATGCATTAAAATAAAGAGTCTGACTACACCCATAGAGTAATGAGATTCTGGAATCTTAACTTTTAGACAAACTCCTAATGAATTTCCAATTAATCTTAGTATCATAGGGTCTCTATACTCCAAGGGGATGTTTTCCATCTGCACCTAGTAGTGAAAGGTGCCAATGTCTTCTTTCTTTGGTTTGAAGTTAGTTCTCCAAGGGAAGAAAAACATTCCACTTCCTTGGAAGGCCCAGTTATAATTATTTAACACTTTGTCACAATCTTCCTTGTTTGAGAAAGAAACAACAAAGAAGACTTTTCCTAGTTCCACTAACTCAATCAGAGAAGGCCAATTAACTGAAACCCATTCCTGAAAGTCTAGCATAGAGAAAAATCTTTTAGTAATCTTACCTATTAATGCCCTTCTATGGGAGAAAAGTATTATTACAATCTAGTTTAGGGTAGATTCATGTTAGCATATCATACTTCAAGGACCACTGAAATAAACACCAATCATTTAAATCCTTAAATGATGAGTACTTCAGAAGAGCATTCAACATGCCATGGGTAGATCACCTCCATATCTTTGATTTTAGATTTTTTCATTTACTCCCACTACCTCCTCTCCTATAGGGCTATTCTTAAATATCATCCACTTCAACAGTCAAAGGTCAATTTTGTCCAATACAAATATGACAAACATTTACCACTTTTTATTGTGAATGAAGTGTAAAATTACTATTGATTGTTTGACCATTGAAGTGGATGATATTTAGGTAGAGTGCTCCTATAGTGTGTTAGAGCTAGCGGGCACTTACCTCAGCATTAACTCCTCCCACAACCCACTCATCCACCTATTTATATCACCATGTGCCTCTCGTTTCCTCATCTCATCTCTCCTTTCCATCTTTCTTATCCCCTATCCTCCATTTGCTGTGGTCATGCCAAAATTTGTTAAGAACACTCGTATCTTCCTTTCGATCCAGGTGTGGGAACCTGTTGAGAATGGGCCCTATGACTCCAAGAAGCTTGGTCATGTCTTTGACATAGACTATCCACATGTAGAATTTAATATTAGAACCATTATTGGTGAGCCGAGACGTTGCTGCTAGGAAACTAATGTTTTTAGAGGTGGCGTCAATCTTCCTATTCTACATAATGGACTTGGTACAAGAAACAAACTTCATAGAAATGTTGGGATCCAACTTTGTAAATGAGTACCTGATATCCTTGGATAGGCTGAAGGATGCCCTAAAGGAGTATGACATGTTTTCTAGAGAGGCACCCATTGGGGGATTGTTCAGCATGGAAATGTTGCATTCCTCGCTTGTGGCAACCTTCATCTACCACACAATGCAAAAAGGTCTTTGCAGTGGATGTTCTAATTCTCTTAGCACCACCCTGGAAGACCACATATTTCAACATTCACCCACTAGATGCTAAGGAAAAGGAGATTTATGGAGCCATCGAGTTTTTAAGACTCCATGCGCCTGATTTTGCTCCACGTCCACCAGCTACAATTCCTCTTACAACACCTATGACCCTTTTGTTGGAGATTAATGAATAATTGTAAGAGTGTATGTGTTGGAGTTTACTTTTGTGCTGGCATCAAAAGTTGTAGAGGTGTCATAGTTAGTTTTAGTTAGGTGTCAAACAATTCTAGTTAGCTGTCAAATTAGTTAGTAGATTTATAGGAAGCTGGTAAACTTCTCTGAAGTTGTAAATGTAACCTTCTTTGTTGACTGATATAGATTAATTTGTGTAGTTGTAATATATGTTGCACTTGTTTTGTTTATATTTTCTTAATATTTTATCATGGTGTCAGAGCTAGACTGGGTGTGACTCCATCATTAGAGTTCCCAAGAATATGAGAGCTGATTCTTGTAGAAATGGAGGTGATCAGACGAAGAGGAAAGGTTTAGGTAGTGGTTGGACGTGCAGGCAGAGTCTTTTGTTTGTATTGTCAAGTTGAAAATTTATTGCTATATTTGGCCCTTTGTAGCTTAGCCACTCTATGCAGAGAAACCATTTAATTCTAAGTTTGTGGCATAGTAGATTTAAATCTACGGTTGCATAGGAGTCTTTTGCTGGTTGGGCTCTTTGTTCAATTTTTTGTGGGCATGATTACTGACTGCCATGTTGAGTTCAGACTGTCTATGTTCCCCTGCTATCATGTCGGAGCATTGCTTATCAGGTGGTGATAATTGATGTGGACAGTATTGATTGCATGAGAGTTATCGGCTGCTGTTCTTCTATTTTATCAAATAGGGGACCTTCATGTCTTCATTTATGAGATCTTCCTTGCTGAGGACTTATTTTTGCAATGTATGAAGACATCAATAAAAGTATTGGAGCAGTTGTAGATGAAGATGATGCAAAGGCTGCCATTGTTAGTATGTGAGAAACGAAAAATAACAGTGATTGAATTTGTTGTTAGTGTGTGACGTAGCATTTGATGATATTGTTAGATAGTTTGAGGTCATCAAAGCACATTGAAAAAAGGTTGTCAGAGGAAATATGGGTTCCTTGACATGCCTCCATTTATGGTGCTGGAGGAGGAGAGGTGCATGAGATCTCAAAGGAGCAGTGTTGTGCTCATATGAGTGTTGGAGATTAATGAATAACTGTAAGAGTGTATGTGTTGGAGTTTACTTTTGTGCTGGCATCAAAAGTTGTAGAGGTGTCACAGTTAGTTTTAGTTAGGTGTCAAACAATTCTAGTTAGCTGTCAAATTAGTTAGTAGATTTAGAGGAAGCTGGTAAACTTCTCTAAAGTTATAAATGTAATCTTCTTTGTTGAATGATATAGATTAATTTGTGCAGTTGTAATATATGTTGCACTTGTTTTGTTTATATTTCCTTAATATTTTATCACCTTCCTCTGCCTGTAGAAAAATATGATTCTAGTGCCGATTAGGGGCCTCTAAATTATGTTTTGTTGGTAGTTTTGTTTTTTTGTTGATGTGAATCTTAGCCTTCTGGCGTGCATCCATGTTACTATAATTTTTGGTCTCTTTCATCTACAACAGTGCATCCATGGCCTGCAACATTTGTATCCATGTTTATATATTTGATTTTAATATAAAGTATAGGTGATAAATCACCTTTTATTAAAAATATATATATTTCCTTAGGGATCAATGTAAAATTATTATAGTATATGTAACTAGTTTCAATGTATTTTATTTTCATTGTTTCCTATTAAAATTCATTCAAGAATTTTTATTAGGATATATTTGGAGTTGGGTGTGATAGTGGTGGAAACAAAATATCATTAAAAAAGATACCTAAGATATATGGTAAAAAGAAGGGGTATTTTAATAGGAATTGCATAGTAGGAGGTGATATAAATAGTTTAAGGTATAGAGGTAGAAATAAAAACTCTCAAATGCGATTTCAAGGTTGACTCAATTAGATAAGGATCCCTTTGTAAACTAGGATGATAAATGAATCTAATAGATTCTAGACGATAAAATAAAGTATAGTAATTTAACAATTTCAATTAGATTAGGTTTGCTCTTCGACTTCCTAAATGTCAACCTTACAAATTGTTAATCCAATTGTAGTAATTTATCCACTATAGATCAAGTTAATCCAATTGTAGTAATTTATCCACTATAGATCAAGTATCTAAAACACCAATACAAAATAGTGTGAGACAAAAGGTCAAAATATAGAGTCAAGTTCATAGCCGTGTCGAACAAGTTCTACATTCATTAATTTCCACATCTAGAAGATGAAGATGGGATGCTTCATTTGTCAAATAAAACGCTCCTTGACCCTTTTTAAAAAGGCCACGGAATTTTAGTAGTCAAAGGATGTTGGCTTGACCAGAATATAGCCCCGGAAGCGAATGGAAGAATGGGTAGTAAGTAGGTGTTTGAAGGACCGAATCGAACACCCGGAAGGTTATGTGGTCAAATGGAAAAACGCGTAAACGCGTATGTCTTCCACCTGCACATTTATGGAGAAGCATTTGCCATTCTATAAATATGGGCGAGAGGAGTTTGAGGGATAGAAATGCAGCAGTTGAAGTAATTAAGAAAGAGAGATCGAGATGGAGAGTGAAAGAAAGGCGCTGTTGGTGTTGGCAGTGGGGATTGTTGTGCTGTTTGGTAGTGTTTCTGCACAGAATTGCGGGTGTTCGAGCGACTTGTGCTGCAGCCAGTTTGGGTACTGCGGCACTGGAAATGATTACTGCGGAACTGGATGCAAACAAGGCCCATGTTACACTTCCTCCACTCCCTCCACTGGTAGCGGTGTCTCCTCCCTCATAACCAACGATTTCTTTGCCGCCATTCTCAGCGGTGCAGACAACTCCTGTGCTGGAAAGAAGTTCTACACTTACGATGGCTTCATCCAGGCCGCCAACGCCTACTCTGGCTTCGGCACCACCGGAACTTCTGACGACGCTAAGAGAGAGCTTGCTGCCTTCTTCGCCCATGTCACGCACGAGACTGGATGTACGCAATCAATTTGCAACTACTTAAGTTATTGCCCAGTTCGCATAACTATTGATGACTGATGACTATTGTTCTTTTGCAGCTTTGTGCTACATTGAAGAGATCGATGGCGCAAAAAACGATTACTGCGACGAAACCAACACTGAGTATCCATGTGTTGCAGGCAAAGACTACTTCGGCCGGGGACCCATCCAGCTATCCTGGTAAATAACGAATTCTCTTACTTTCCTTTGTTGCTTCTCAACCTGTTCACAGCTAGAGTGATACTGATGAGGTTGAGTATTGCAGGAACTTCAACTACGGGCCAGCAGGAAACGACATTGGGTTCGACGGGCTGAATGAGCCGGAGAAGGTAGCGCAAGACCCTGCCATTTCGTTCAAAACAGCTGTGTGGTTTTGGATGATACAGAGCAACTGCCATACTGCCATCACCTCTGGACAGGGATTCGGAGCCACAATTCAAGCTGTCAATGGCGCTATCGAATGTAAGTGTGGTTTTTTACTAGATATGTTGCTTATTAAGCATATATCTCTTTTTTTTTTAAGTAAGAGATTTATAATAAATAGTGTAAAGATTCAAAAAACCAAACTAAAATGACAAGAATGTGTAGTTTAATGAAAAAAAATTATTATTTTAAAGAGTTATTTTGTTTCTTATATGAATATTAAATGTTAATATCTATTTCAACTACTATAAGTACACAAAGATATAAATACATAAAGACTCAATTCTATTTGATTTACTTAAGAATTATTTCATTTACTTAAATATTTAGGCAGAACACACTCCCTCAGTGAGGTGTGGAAATCAACGGCAGAGGGTTTCCAATACACGACTAAAATCTCATCTGTTCATTTTTTTACCACTAAACATCCACCAAATGTCATCATTTGATTGGTTTTTTTTTAATTTATTTCGGTTCGTTTTTAGCCCTTTGGTTCGTTGTTTCATTTGTATTCGGAAGGGATAGAATTCATTCCAGTAAAAATGCATTTTACTTCATTTTTCTATGCCACATTTTTGTGGCATGACTATTTAATTGGATTTCCAAAGACAGTAGCCGCGAAATAAGCAACAATTTATAAATATAAAATTGTAAAATTGTCGCATATAACTTACTTTTCGTCCATACAAGCACATTTAAGTCATGCAATCTATAAGGCAAGTTGAAGGATTAAAAAACCATTATAATGGATGGATTTTGACATTCACATTGTAGTTAATATACATACATTGAACTAATTATATTTGTGGTTCTTTATAAGAGAAAATACATTATATATTAAATAATTTACAATATAAAAACTATATTATATAATAATAAACACAATTATTTTTATTTTTATTTTTTAAAAAGGTGCAAAGCACCCATATTGAATATATAAAAGTCCAAATCTGAAGTACATCAGAACTCAGATAAAGTAAAAGATACAACGGCCTTTAGAAGAAGAATGAAGATGAACAGGGAGTGAACATGAAGTGACCATGAAAAAATATTTGAAAAAAAGTCGCTGGCTATGAGAGATATTAAAAGCATCAAGTAGTAAGTGAAATGTTATGATTACAAACTACTGAAGCAACCAAATGATGCTCCCTAGGTGGAAAACAATAGGCCACATACAAGATTTTAATGTGGAACACATTAACAAGCCAACCCAAGACATCTGCTAACACCTAGTAGGAATTACTAGCAAGACCCACGTAGGATCTGCCCGTTGGGGACATAAAAGGACACAACAATGACCATATCCATAAATGTCGAGATTTGAAAAATCTCCAGCACACAAGTTTGTAATCACAACTAGACCAACCCACCACCTAGCCTTCAACCGCCACGAAATCCACCACCAAGATCGTCACCACCACTCCACTCCACCACCTAGGTCACTTCCACCAACCGGGACGTTTCTGTCACCTCCACCATGGGTTCTCTCAACACCACCACCAAGGCCATCTTCTGCTCCACGCCAAAACTTCTTCAGGTGGGCCACCCCCTTAACCACCTCTAACACCATCGCATGAACCAATGCAAGAATAATTAAGCCTTCCACGATGCCTATATCTCCTTCACCATAGGGAGGCTTGCTCCTCAAGCAGCCAAAATCTCCAACATCTCTACTAGAACGACTACTTCTACGCTTCGCCATAGGAGTATCTCTCCCTCAACATGGTCTAGCCCCCAGATTCTTGCAAGGACCCCTACAACATCTTCATCAAAAACTCCAATAGCTATATCAATGGTGACAAAAACTCCAAACCTGAAACCCTCCTAGTTCTAGCAACCACTTGAACTACTTCCAGGGTCAACAACTATTCTACCTCCATAGCTATAGCCTCTAGCACCTTTACCAAACCCAACACCACAACTTCTAACTCCCCCAATCTGAACCATCATCCCATCTGCCCTTGCTATCCAACCACCAAGCCTCCACCAACATCGAGGTTGTCCTTCAACTCCACCTCCAACACCTCCACCAAAACCCCATCACATGACTCCCAACTTCTCCCATTCCCACTTGGAACCATCTCCATCCGAGCCACCTCCAAAGACTCCTTATTTGGACAAAAGGAAACCCATTCATCTGGGTCATCGTCACCATCACCTTCTTCTCCCTCTTCCTCACACTCATTGCCATTCACACAATTATATTAGATATTAAATATATAAAATATATGTAATTAAATTAATAATAAATATTTAATACAAATATACGATTTTATAATTTTATCTTATTTTCAAAATCTATTAAATAATTAACATTACATTAAATATAGTAGATAATAATAAATATAATTATATTAGATATTATATATTATATATAAAACAAATATAATTAAGTTATAAGTAAATATAAATATATACTATATAATATGTTTAGTTTCCCTAGATCTCTATATCTCTATCTCTCCCCCTCCTTCTCCATCTTTATCTCTATATCACTCCACCTCTCTCTCTATATCTCTTTATCTCCTCTAGCTCTTTGTTTCTCTTTATCTTTCTGTCTTTGTTTCTTTGTCAAAATATTACAGCATAGACTATGAAAATGACCCTACCTTACCTTTACTCTTTCAACATATTTAGCAAATATTGAAGGGAGAAAATCATTACAACCTTTGTTCAAAATCAAAACAACTCATTTCCTTCATAATTATCTAAATTTTTAAACATATACAAACACTCTTTACTAATTTTTCTAATGTGCAAAACAAATAATCATACTTTCAACTTATTTTCAACTCAAAAAATAAATTATGTAGATATTGACATCTATAATAAGATACTAATATTAGTGACCTAAAATATGAGTGGATAAACAATAAAATATTTGTTAACTATAAAAAACAAGAAGTAAAAGTGGACAAGTAATAATAGATACCAGAACAATAAATACCAATTGAGACTATCAAGCACTCCATAGGGCCCGAACATTGCTCTAGCACCACACACAAATAGAAAACCAAAAGGAACAAATAGAAGAAACAAAAGGAGAGTCAAAGCATAGCTAATTTATCATTTTAAACCACATATTTTTCTAAATTCTATGAGCTGAATGAAAGCCTTATGAAACTAAAATTGGAATTATCTATCTTTGGTTCATTGACAATACACTCAATTCATTTGTAGGATTGTAATTGGCAACATAGAGATCTTTGAGAGAGATAAAGATCTACAAAGTTGCGGTTGGTGTTTGAGATGAGGAGCTTGAGAAAGAATATGAATGGCCATGAAGAACATACCATATAAAGGGAAAATAAGATAACAATTTACACATACTCTAAAGTGAAAGAGGTGAAAATTGATGAGACTACTGCTACTTATGAAGTGAGAAAGAGAAACCAAGTAGGAGAGAGAGAGAGAGACAAAGAAGAGAGAGGAAGATAGAGAGGGGTACACAAATATAGAGGGAGAGAGGGGGACGGAGGGAGAGATAGAGGGATAGAGAAAAAGAGAGAGATAGAGGGACATAGAGAGAAGAGAGAGAAATAGACAGAGGATGAGAGAAAGAGATAGAGGAAAAGAGAGAGGTAGAGTGAGAAAGAGAGAGAAATATAAGGAGAGAGAAATTTCAAAGAGAGGAAGTGAGAGAGAGAGAGGAGGAAGAAACAAAGGTAGAGAGAGATAAAGAGAAATAGAGAGCTAGAGAGGGAGATAGATATATAGAGGAAAAGGTCTAGAGAGATAAATAGAGAGAGAGAGATAAAGATAAATAGAGAGCCAGAGATGGAGACATATATAGTGTAGAAATCAGGAACATTGAGTGAATGTGAGTATTGATTCGAGCCACTCGAGACAAACAGGAGTATGCTCAACCTATAAGAAAACAAGTATTACAAACAATGAACAATTCAAATGCAAAATATGGGATAATAAATTAACTTACAATATGTAGTACATATAGGGCATAATCGACTAAGAATAGTTGAACCAATAATAGGAAAATCTCACTAAAAATAGTGGTACTCCAAGAATAGGAAAAGTGACCACTTAACTTAGACAAAGCTAATCTAGGCATGCCAAGTATAGCTCAAGGCTAAACATAGACTCCTAAATATGTACTCCTAAGCAAGCTTAATATACACCAACACCCCCCTTAAGCATAGCTTAGGTGGGCTAAATGAACATGGGTCCCATCAACTAGGCCTGATTAGGTACCCATGTATAATGCAATCTCTCATAAAAATGGAGAAATGGAGAAAACCACGTGGGAAAAAAACTCCCCTCCAAAAAGGGAGAAAAAGATAAAAGAAGAGGACTAGGAAGCCTTGTTGAAGCTGATAGATCTACACCTGAAACCATGCCACTTTGACTATGATGATGTAGATATGACCTCTCCATAGGAGAGTAAAAGAGACTATGTAGCCCCCCACAATGAAGTAGACCCAATGCCAAAAGAGAATGCTTGTGTATGAATGCTGAAAATGAACCATTTGCGGCAAATGACATTTCTCCCTTTAGGAAGAAACAACTCCAATGGTGAATGCTCAAAGAAGTGAGGTTAGGTGATAAGTCTCATCATGTATCATGCCTTAGAACACTGCTCAAATATCATCATGTTGATGTCAAAATGTGTCACAATCAAATCAAGAGGCTTAGGCCTAAGTGAAACAAGTGATCTCTCAAAATCATGTGAATACTAGTGAAGAACATAATTTGAAGAATTGATGTATGAAAGTGGAATGTCAATGCATGCCATGTGGCTACAAAGCAAATCCCATGAGATATCCTGCAAAGAATCACTGGAAGCCCTTAGTGAAGCCTCTCTGAACTCTATAGTAGTAGCAGATGTATATATACTATCATCATATATTAAGATAAGATCCTCCAAGGTGTCATCAAGATCTGATACGTGGGACTCTATAAATAACCAAGAGATATCTGGTAGAAATCTATCCCATTGAGGTGAATCAAGAAGATGAATGTGAGCATGCTGCAAAGAATCATTGGAAGCTCTTGAAGAAGTGACTTTGGAATTTGATTAATCAATAGGGGCTAAATGAGCTTCCTCAACTGTAGATGGGATATCAATGTATGCCAACCAAATAGATTGATCATCCCATGAGGATGTGTCTACACATGAAGGGGAAAAGGAAGTCTCAGTATCATCCATAAGAGCCTAGTTATGCATAGAAACATCACTTTCAAACAAAGATCTAAAGTCTCCATACATCTATTGGATGATGGTCCAAGTAGTGAAAGGGTACTTAGTGTGGCCTATATGATGTAAAAGATCTGCAGAAATAGTAAGACCTATTAGTCCATAAACCATGTCTTTTTTGTTAAACCATTTATTCTTCTGTTTATAGTTACTTGGCTTAGGAGTGAGTCCAAGGAGATAGGTGTAAAGTACTACAATTTCACATCACATGAAACTGGAGTAAAACATAGACTTACTGAAAGTAAAATCCAATTCGGTAAAAAAAATAACTTCTACTCATCATTCCGAAGGAAAGATATTAAGATAACATTCAAGAGTCCAAGCAAGTTTTTTTAAATTCATAAGTAAAAGTACAACCATAATTACAATGCATATATAAATATGTCTGAAGTCATTTACAGAGTATGTAGAAATAATATTACAAGTGTCAAATAATGGCATCAAGCCTTACAATCATTTGAATACAAGAAGTACAACTATCATCAATGTCAAATCAATCTATCAAGGAGTCCTTGACTGCCATCAACCAACCGGCCATCTGCTGCATCAAAGGACAAGAACATGGTTCAGGTGCTTTTTCCGCCCAACCACTAAGCATTGCACTTCCTCAGAATCCTTCAAACTGAAGGATGCCCGACCCTACTCGAAGAGCCTAGCAACCTGAAAACATATGCAGGGTGGAATCTGGTATGTGTCTATCAATCTACATGCATCACTAAAATGAATGCAGCATCTCATCAATAGGATATGGCAGGGAATCATACAAAGAATAGCTAGGCTAACTGTCCATCTATTTCAATGGTTCATTTCTATTTCAACATTCATTTCTCTTTGGCCAAAGCAATTTAACCGTTGTAACGGCGTGCAAGTTTTGAAAAAGAAAACTTACTTCCATGATAGCCCATATTTGATACCCGTCCTGAAAGATAATCTTTCCGAAGCATAGTTCTAGGAAAATTAAATAAATCACACACACCACTTCTATTTTAAGCATAGTTAACAAAGAGATGAATTTCAAACTATCTAACACCCTTATTTCACATTGACACTTAATTAATCAAAGGCAATATTCATACTCAATTATGTGATTTATTCATAGATAAGGTCTTAATTAAAGGCTCGAATTGGGTTTTCAAAATAATAAAAAGTTTGATTTAATTTTAGACACATATCCAAAAATAAAACATTGTCGGTTTCTATCTAGAATAAAAGAATTATTAGAGTCCTAAATTTTGTTGTACATAAATATCTCTCGTGATAACTGGGTAAATCTATAAATAAAAAAAATTACAATAAGAAAAAAAATAACTCAGATTTGGAGAAATTATCAAATGGTTCATAATGACAAGATTTGAATGTTCATATCTTTCCACAGTGGTAACTACCGTCAGATTTTTGTGATTAAAGTAAGCATATAGTGAAAGTATATGTATATCCTACATTTTGTTTTAATTCTTCTGGATCTTAGGAAAAATGATCTTGGATTTACATCTGGAGGTAATTATCCTACAAAATTTCCAAAGGAGAAAACTTCTAAATCAAAAATAATATGTTCGCTATAGTGGCCGGTGGTAATTACTATTTCAATCTAGGTTCGCGGCCTGCATGTCTCTGTCTTCAGCATTGATCGCACTCTTTTTAGAAGTAGATCTGGTATAATTCTTCTTTTAGCATCTCTTCTATCATAGGCCTCTATGTCTGGAGGACCTTAGCTACTAACTCTATGGGAGACTTCATTTTGCCTGAATCGTGGGCCAAATTCACAGTTTATGGTTTTATTTCTTTTTTTCAAAAAGGCAACGAAAGAGGTCGCTCAGAGAAGAGAAAGGCTGATTCAACCCTTCAGGCCAATTTCATTCATCAGGCAAAGGCCATTTTAAATCATCAGGAAAAAGCCGATCTGAGGATTTAGAATTAAACAAAACTGGAAAAAAAATTAAAAGAAAGAAAAGGAGTCGATCGTAATTATCTCATCAATCGTCTATTCCTCATGATAAGAAGATATTGAGTTTTAAGGAAGGTCGCTGAATTTTAATCTTAGAACAAACTTAAGAGATAAGGTAAGAACAAACTTAAGAGATAAGGTAAATCTATCAGAAGAGTAATTTCTAAGGGAAAAAGGCAGATCTATACTATAAAATCCATTTATTTAAACTAGATAGTTATGCTGGAAAGATCTTCAAATAATAAACAAAAATTTAATATGAAATTTACAAAGATAAATACCAGATAACACTATAAATATGGGTCTTGGTTTGATTGGATGGCCGTCCTCTTTGTTCCTCCCTCTTTGTTGTGTCTCAATAAAAATTTTCTTCCCTAATTTATTTGACTTCAACCCTAATTCTTATTCCCGTTTTCACGCCCATGCAATTTTTCCTTTCTAATTTCAAGTTCTATCTTTTCTTTTTTTTTACTTGCATTATGTGCATGCTCTCAATAAAAGGAATATGATTTTCTTTTAAAAGTAAATCTCCCTATACTTATATATATATATATATATATATATTGAAAAGATAATTTCTTTTTATATTAGATTGTCATATTAAAGTTTATAATAGTATCTTATTTATTTATTTTATTTAATCAAACTCTCCAACCAAATTATAATAAAGACATATATATATGGAATAAACACTTTGTATCTTTCTTATTATTTTAAGATTCTACTTATTTACTTAATTTCAAAAATAATTTAAGAATTACCCCTTTCATATCTTTATATAGAAGCAATATTGGAATTAAGTTGGTATTTTATTTTAATTTGAACAATATTTATTTAATTTCTTATATCTATTAAGATTCTGACTTATTGTTTTGATGCTCAAACAGGTATCGAGTTCAAAAATATGACAATCAAAGACATTCATAGTTATTCCAACCAGACGAAAGCATCGACATCCTACCAATAATCACGCAAAGCACAATCAACGAGTTAAACATGCAAGCATTACTCATCGAAACACATGCAATGCAATGCAAGATAAAGCAAGCTACATGAGTGTGTGGAAATTCTAGATAAAACCTGACAGATGTTGCCATGAAGCTAGGACTCCCCTACCTAAACCATGGTCTTGTTGTCGCCAAGACTGCAAAAGTCAAACTCATAAAACCATCAATAAGTTAGTCCCAATATAGCCAAAGCATTCTAAATATAGCTGAAGCATCAATTAAACCATTCAATCAAGTGTGAAAAGTATGAGACGTGACATCCTTCCCCAGTTGGAAGAGACATCGTCTCGATGTCTTATTACATCATGTGAACAAAAAAATGAAAACAATAATGTATCATCATCTGAGTATCATAATATCTGAATACACATGTAATTAAATATCTAGTCTAATTTCCCAAATGTGGAAAAGATCTATCAATATCAGAAGCATCCTCCCAAGTGGCACTGTCCACTGAATAGTGGTCCCACTGGACCTTATACTACACTATGTCTCGATTACGCAACTTAACGTTGCGCTTCTCCAAGACTCAAATGGGCTCCACTAGCACCACTCCTGGATCCTGTACCTGCAGAGCATGCCAATCAAGAATATGCAAAACATCAGGATGATAAGGTTTGAACAATGACACATGAAAAACATTATGGATCTTGGCAAGAACTGGTGGCAATGCAAGTCTGTATGCAACTAGATTGATCACTTCAAGGACGTTGAAAGGTCCTACGAATCTTGGAGCTAGTTTGGATGCCTTGCCAAACGATATCGAACTCTTATGTGGCTTGACCTTTAAAAACACTTTGTCACCCATGGAGAATTGCCTAAAAGTCCCATTCTTATCTGCATTAGTCTTCTGTCTATCTGAGGCTTGTTTCAATTTTTTTTTTATTAGCCTCATCTGATCTTCCATTTCCTTCAACATATCTGGTCCAACTACTATTCGGTCTTCAATCTTGTCCAAACTGATTGGAGTTCTACACCTGCGACCATAAAGAGCTTCAAAAGGTGCCATACCTAAGGATGCATGGTAGGAATTATTATAAGCAAACTCTACCAAGGGTAGATATTCCTCCCATTTGTACTACTGGTCCATATAGTACATCCTCAGAAGATCCTCTACTACCTGGTTGACTCTCTCTGCTTGACCGTCTATTTCAGGGTGATAAGCTGTACTAAATTTCAACTTAGTCCCCAAAGCTGCGTTAAGTGTGATCCAAAACCTAGAGGTCATGCGAGTGTCACGATCTGAAATGATCATCTCTGGCACTCCATGTAGTCGAAAGATCTCTTATACAAACTTCTTTGCTAAAGTCAACGACCCATCTGTGAGATTTCCTGGAATGAAATGAGCCACTTTCATTAGTTTGTCAATCACCACTAAGATGACATCATGCTGATTCTTTGACATGGGCAATCCCTAAATAAAGTCCATGCTAATCACCTGCCACCTATACTTAGGTATGCTATGTGGATATAGCAATCCTGCAAGATGGACATGTTCTGCCTTGACACGTTGACACTCTAAACATTGAGCTACAAATTCTGTCACATCCTTCTTAAGCTTAGGCCAAAAATACAATGGCCTTAAACCTTCCATTGTCTTGGTCACACCTGGGTGTCCAGAATATGGAGCACTATTAATCTCCTCAAGAACTAACTTCCTCAATTCACCTGAATCTGGGATATACATTCTCCCCTGATATCTCAGAAGCCCATCTGATTCTATAGCATACCTATCAAATTGATGATCTGTAGGGTCTACTTCTAATGCTTGTTTAACCCTTTCATAGTACTCATCTCCTTGCAAGTTTTGGATTACATGCTGTCTCAGATTAGATCTGGAAGTCACCATGGCTAACAGATGTCATCTTCTGCTAAGAGCATCTACAACCCTATTCTCTTTACCTTTTATGTACTCGATTTTTAAATCATATTCGCTAAGGAATTCTAACCATCTTCTCTGTCGAGTATTGAGATTAGGTTGGGTGAAGATATATTTGAGCCCTAAATGATCTGTCTTAAGCTCAAAAGGCTTACCCAAGAGATAGTGCCTCCACATTTGAAGTGCGTGAACAATGGAAGACAACTCAAGATCATGAGGTGCATAATTTAACTTATGTTGTTTCAGTTTCCTTGATTCATATGCCACTACTTTTCCTTTCTGCATCAACACTCCTCCCACACCTTCACTAGAAGCATCTGTAATCACTATGAAATGACCATTAGGATTAGGTATGGTCAAAATAGGTGCTGATGTGAGTCTTTTTTTCAACAACTAAAAATCTTGTTCACATTTATCCGTCCATTCGAACTTCTTACCTTTATTTTGCAATGAGGTTATAGGTGCTGCAACTGTCGAGAATCGTTCTACAAATTTCCTGTAATATCCTGCCAGCCCCATAAAGCTTCTAACCTTAGTCACAGTCTATGGTGTGGGCCATTCCATTATTGCGTTGATCTTTTCAAGATCTACTACTATCCCATCTGCTGAAATTACGTGGCCCAGATAGTGCACTTTACTCTAATAGAATGTGCACTTAGATAACTTGCCAGAAAGTTTTCTTTCCCTAAAACACTACAAGACTATTCTCAAGTGTCTTTCATGCTCCTCCAATGACTTAGAATAAATCAGAATGTCATCAAGAAAGACTAGAACAAACTCATCAAGGCAATCCCTGAATACACTATTTATCAAGTTCATGAATGCTGCTAGAGCATTAGTTAACCTGAATGGTACTACTGTGAATTCATAGTAACCATATCATGTTCTGAATGTTGTTTTTGAAATATCCTCATCCTTAATCCGTAATTGATGATAACTAGATCTAAGGTCTATCTTAGAGAATACCTTTGCACCTTTCATCTGGTCAAACAATTCATCAATCCTTGGAAGCGGATATTTGTTCTTGATAGTTGCCTTGTTGAGCATTCTATAATCAATGCACAACCTCAACATTCCATCCTTCTTCTTAACGAAGATTACTGGTGCTCCCCAAGGTGACACACTAGGTCTGATAAACCCTTGTTTTAACAATTCCTCTAATTGTGCCTTAAGTTCAAATAGTTCTGTTGTTGTCATCCTGTAAGGTGCTTTAGACTGTGGTTCTGTTCCTGGCATAAGATCTATAGAGAAATCAAATTCTCTTTTAGGTGGTAGTTCAGTCAACTCATCAGGAAAGACATCTTTAAATTCTCTAAGGATAGGATACTAATCAAAAGATGGTTCCTGATTATCTAGATCTCTTATCTTCACTGCATAGATAGAACAACCCTTTCTCTTAGCCTTTTTCAATTGCATGGTAGATATATGTCTTAGCTTAAGGGGTGTTCGTGATCCATGAATTTCTACTGGGTTTCCAAAATCATCAAGGCATTTCACTACTTTCTCTTTGCAATCTACTAAAGACTTATGTTCTGACAACCAATTGATTCCTAGAATCACATCATAAGATCCTAGAGGTGCAACATAAAGATTGACTTGAGTTTGAAAAGTAGGAAGATCTATTTCATTGCATACAAGACATGAATCTACCCTTGTCTCTGCATTGTTAACATACTGCACCATCCACGAGTTTTCCATGTATACAGGTTTAACAGTTAACTTAGCTACAACTTTTGGATCAACAAAACATTCTGTAGCTCCTATATCAATTAAAATAGAAATTGGAAGGCCAAAGAGCTTACCAGACATCTGAATGGGTGTAGCTTGGAATTCCTCTTGACGATGATCCACTTCTGCATGAATCTGGTGTTGAGGAACTCTCTATTGATTTCTATCTCTCTGATTCTCTGTTCAATGAGGACATGCACTAGCATAGTGCTCTCCTCCACAAGTGTAACATCTATCTCTGGGTCCTCTGTGCCTAGCTAGATTGTCTCTCTGATTATTGTTTCCATTGTTGCCATAACTACCTCTCTTATTGTTATTTCCACCTTGGTTTCCATTGTTCTTTTCCTGGTAGTTATTGGCTTTCTTAAGATTCCTTATCTGGCGCTTACTATTTCCCTGGTTGCCACTATCATTCTGATACCTTTTGTTCCCATTCTTCATATCCTGATTCTTGCAGTAATTTGAGATCTGTTGTAGTTTCTGTTCCTGCTTGGTAGTCTTTTCGAACACTTCATCCATGGTTAATGGATTATGCATATCAACATTTGACCCAATCTGCAGCCTTAAGCCCAAGATAAATTTGTGAATCCTAAACCTTTCATCAAGTTGATAATGTGGTACATATTTCAATAAGTGAGAGAATTTCTCCCAATATTGAGTCACAGTCATACCTCCTTGAGTGAGGTTTTGAAATTCTATCATTTTCTTGTCAGAGTAGAGCTATGGTAACCACCTCTTTTGGAAGAGCTCAAGAAAATGATCCCATGTGACTTCTCCTAGAAGCAGTTTCTTTTCAGCTTTCTCATTGTCCCACCAAGTAGCTGCTTCTCTAGTAAGCTGATAAGATCCCCAAATAGCTTTAGTTTCGATAGACAAATCATGGAGATCAAAGTATTTTTTCATGTCGATGATCCATGCTTCAGCTCCATCACCAATAGTCTTACCATCAAACTTAGGAGGTGTAACCTTTTTAAGGTCCTTTCCTAATTCTTCAACAATCTTATTTCTGTTATTTCCATTCACTTCACCCTTAGGACCTCGAGCTTCTTTTCTCCTTTCCTCATTCCTATTTCCCCTTATGCCTCTAATTTCCTCTTCCATTGTATTCATTCTGGTTCCCTGTTCAATCAAAAGAGCTAAGATTTGGGTCAACTGATTATTCTGTCCTTCACCATTCTATCCAGCATTATTATTATTGTTTCCCTCATTGTTTCCAACATTAGCCCCTCCTGCATCAGTGCCAACATTGTTTCCAACATTGGCTTCTTCATTGTTTCCAGTATCGAGGTTACTGCCAGATCTTAGGGTTGCTCCCCTATGTCCAGAGTTCCTAGTGTTCATGATGAACTATCTGCAAGGAGTTACAACTTTAGCATAATGGTTCCATACAATCCTAGACTAGAACCGTTGCTTTGATACCAAATGTAAAGTACTAAAATTTCACATCACATGAAACTGGAGTAAAACATAGACTTACTGAAAGTAAAATCCAATACGATAAAAAAAATAACTTCTACTCATCATTCTGAAGGAAAGATATTAAGATAACATTTAAGAGTCCAAGCAAGTTTTTTTAAATTCATAAGTAAAAGTAACACCATAATTACAATGCATATATAAATACGTCTGAAGTCATTTACAGAGTATGTAGAAATAATATTACAAGTGTCGAATAATGGCATCAAGCCTTACAATCATTTGAATACAAGAAGTACAACTATCATCAATGTCAAATCAATCTATCAAGGATTCCTCAACCGCCATCGACCAACTGGCCATCTGCTGCATTGAAGGACAAGAACATGGTTCAGGCGCTTTTTCCGCCCAACCATGAAGCATTGCGCTTCCCTGGAATCCTTCAAATTGAAGGATGCCTAACCCTGCTCAAAGAGCCTAGCAACCTAAAAAACATATGCAGGGTGGAATCTGGTATGTGTCTATCAATCTACATGCATCACTAAAATGAATGCAGCATCTCATCAATAGGATATGGCAGGGAATCATACAAAGAATAGCTAGGCTAACTGTCCATCTATTTCAATGGTTCATGTCTATTTCAACACTCATTTCGCTTTGGCCAAAGCAATTTAACCATTGTAACAGCGTGCAAGTTTTGAAAAAGAAACTTACTTCCATGATAGCCCATATTCGATACCCATCCCAGAAGACAATCTTTCTGAAGCATA
Organism: Cunninghamia lanceolata; assembly: GCA_027924645.1. Taxonomy (NCBI): domain Eukaryota; kingdom Viridiplantae; phylum Streptophyta; class Pinopsida; order Cupressales; family Cupressaceae; genus Cunninghamia; species Cunninghamia lanceolata. The sequence goes on from BSBN01000593.1 coordinate 511,778, forward strand.
GTTCTAGGAATTAAATAAATCACACACGCCACTTATATTTTAAGCATAGTTAATAAAGAGATGAATTTCAAACTATCTAATACCCTTATTTCACATTGACACTTAATTAATCAAAGGCAATATTCATACTCAATTACGTGATTTATTCATAAATAAGGTCTTAATTAAAGGCTCGAATTGGGTTTTCAAAATAATAAAAAGTTTGATTTAATTTTAGACACATCCAAAAATATAACATTGTCAGTTTCTATCTAGAATAAAAGAATTATTAGAGTCCTAAATTTTGTTGTACATAAATATCTCTCGTGATAATTGGGTAAATCTGTAAATAAAAAAATTACAATAAGAAAAAAAAGAACTCAGATTTGGAGAAATTATCAAATGGTTTGTAATGACAAGATTTGAATGTTGATATCTTTCCACAGTGGTAACTACCATCAGATTTTTGTGAGTAAAGTAAGCATACAGTGAAAGTATATGTATATCCTACATTTTGTTTTAATTCTTCTGGATCTTAGGAAAAATGATCTTGGATTTACATCTGGAGGTAATTATCCTGTAAAATTTCTAAAGGAGGAATCTTCTAAATCAAAAATAATATGTTCTGGCTAGTGGTAATTACTATTTCAATCTAGGTTGGCGACCTGTATGTCTCTGTCTTCAACATTGATCACACTCTTTTTAGAAGCAGATCTGGTATAATTTTTCTTTTAGCATCTCTTCTATCATAGGCCTCTATGTCTGGAGGACCTTAGCTGCTAACTCTATGGGAGACTTCATTTTGCCTAAATCGTGGGCGAAATTCATAGTTTACGGTTTTATTTCTTTTTTTCAAAAAGGCAACGAAAGAGGTCACTCCGAGAAGAGAAAGGTCGATTCAACCCTTCAGTTTGATTTCATTCATCAGGCAAAGGTCGTTTTAAATCATCAAGGAAAGGCCGATCTGAGGATTTATAATTAAAGAAAACTGGAAAAAAAATTAAAAGAAAGAAAAGGAGCAGATTGTAATTATGTCATCAATCGTCTATTCCTCATGACAAGAAGTTATTGAGTTTTAAGGAAGGTCACCGAATTTTAATCTTAGAACAAACTTAAGAGATAAGATAAATCTATCAGAAGAGTAATTTCTAAAGGAAAAAGGCAGATCTATACTATAAAATCCATTTATTTAAATTAGATAGTTATGCTGGAAAGATCTTCAAATAATAAACAAAAATTTAAAATGAAATTTACAAAGATAAATACCAGATAACACTGTAAATCTGGATCTTGGTTTGATTGGATGGCCATCCTCTTCATTCCTCCCTCTTTGCTGTGTCTTAACAAAAATTTTCTTCCCTAATTTATTTACCTTCAACCCTAATTCTATTTCCCGTTTTCACACCCATTAAATTTTTCCTTTTTAATTTCAAGTTCTATCTTTTCTTTTTTTTTACTTGCATGCTGCGCTTGCTCTCAATAAAAGAAATATGATTTTCTTTTAAAAGTAAATCTCCCTATACTTATATATATATCTTTCTTATTATTTTAAGATTCTACTTATTTACTTAATTTCAAAAATAATTTAAGAATTACCCCTTTTATATCTTTATATAGAAGCAATATTAGAATTAAGTTGGTATTTTATTTTAATTTGAACAATATTTATTTAATTTCTTATATCTATTAAGATTCTGATTTATTGTTTTGATGCTCAAACAGGTATCGAGTTCGAAAATATGATAATTAAAGACATTCATAGTTATTCCAACCAGACGAAAGCATCGACATCCTACCAATAATCATGCAAAGCACAATCAACAAGTTAAACATGCAAGCATTACTCATCGAAACACATGCAATGCAATGCAAGATAAAGCAAGCTACGTGAGTGTGTGGAGATTCCAGATAAAACCTGACAGATGTTGCCATGAAGCTAGGATTGCCCTACCTAAACCATGGTCTTGTCGTCGACAAGACTGCAAAAGTCAAACTCATAAAACCATCAATAAGTTAGTCCCAATATAGCCGAAGCATCAATTAAACCAATCAATATAATTATTGCATTTAACCATTCAATCAAGTGTGAAAAGTATGAGACATGACAATAGGGCAATAGATCCTATTCAAGATAGTGATTGTTTATCCCTTTTTCTGAGACAAATAGTTCTCTGAGGTTAGTTTGACAATAGAAGGGTGGAAAAAAATACTGAAATCCATGATGAAACCTCAAATTCAGAACTTTATCTCAATTCATTGATTACAAAATAATGTTTATTCCCCAAACTGAAAATATGAAAGAAAGTGTGGAAGTGTACAAGACACAACACAAAGGCTACGCCCCTTGATTCAAAATTGGATTCCCACCTAAATTTGGCACTTTATCATGCAGTGTGTTAGGTCTAAGTGGGTTGATTAAAATTGTACTCTAATACTTAGCCTTTTTACAAACCCACTTCAATTTTGGCACTCCAAAGTTGCCTTTTACAATAATTTGGTTAAATTTGGCACTAACAATTTATAAAAAGTACCTCCAAAGTTAGAGGGTGGAGGCTAAAATTAGCTTAATCCAAAAAAAGCACCTCCACGAGAAAGAAAATCTCCTCCAAGCTTTAGAAACAAGTGTTTGAATTTAGAGAGAAAAAAATCTTTGACTTGGTAAATTGAGCCCTTTCCACACCTTTTCTATGTGAGATTATGCCTCAAGTGGGATTAATGACCCTACTTAACACCTTCAATCACTACAAGGAGAAATAGAGAAGAGATCCCACAACCTCCTTGAATTTTATCCTTTAGTAACACTATCAATATCTCCTAGAATTCGAACAAGCATCCACATAATCATGCTTTGATATTGTGTAAAAATCAGGAACATTGAGTGAAAGTGAATACCTATTCTAGCCACTCAAGACAAATTGGAGCACACTCAACCTAGAAAGAAAACAAGCATTGCAAACAATGGACAATTGTAATGCAAAATATGGGATAATAAATTAACATGCAATATGTAGTACATATAAGGTGTAATTGACTAAGAGTAGTTGAACCAATAATAGGAAAAGCTCACTAAGAATAGTGGTGTTCCAAGAATAGGAAAAGCAACCACTTAACTTAGAAAAATCTAATCTAGGCATGCCAAGTATAGCTCAAGGCTAAAAATAGACTCCTAAATATGCACACTTAAGCAAGCTTAATATACACCAACATATAGAGAGAGGCCAAGACCTAGAGATAAAGAGGGAGAGAGATAGCAAAAGAGAGAGGTAGAGAGAAGGAGAGATGAAGAGAAAGAGATAGAGATGTCAAAGAGAAGAAGTGTGTGAATTAATTTGCATAATCTTAATGGATTTCAAGATCCACCTATTTTTCTTAGTAGCTACTACAAATGTGAATTAATATTAAATATATTAATATTGTATTAAATGGGACATATATAAATAGATAAATATATGAATATTAAATTATATTAAATATTGTATTTGATAATTATAGATAGTTTTAAATTATATGATACATCTCATTGTGTCAAGTTTGAACAGTAATATAAAGGAATAATATAATAGATTAGCATGTGATGCATTAAACCATATTAAATATCCTTTTGAAATGTGATACTTATTCAAAATTTAAGTCAAAGTATAGTATTGAAGCCAATGTCTATTATTTTAATAACCATTATTCTCGGCCATGTACATACCATTGGAAGGCTTAAGAGGAAATAATAAGTCAAAATATCCACACCACCATTAGTGTGAATTCAATGATAAATACTAAGAATATATTTGTTTTTACCTTAGTGTGCAATAGGTACACCAAGATAGCATGTAGATAAAAGTAATTAGTGGTTCCTTTATAATTACACATTGAACATTGAAATTTGTTGAGAAGAGAGCATATAGTTTTGTTGTTGGTGAATGGTTGATGTATATCCATGATTTGACCATTAAAATAATGTAGTCATATGTGTTTTTGTTCTGATTAGAAAAGAAATGGAGTAAATTACAAATATGTTTCCATGCATGAAGTTTATGTTATTTTTGAATAATAGTGGGTAAAAGCAGGTTTGCATGTAAAGTTTTTTTTTTGTTTAGTTCAATTATTTGCAAGTGATAGTGCCCTTAACCAGTTGAGCCCTTAATGTCATGAGTTAGACTATCCCATCGAGTTACGTCTTAGAAGAATTCAAAAATCTGATTTGTATTTTTCAATTCAATCAAATGAAATTAAAAACATAAGAATTTAATATCTAAAATGGTGCCTTTGATATCAAATGAGAGATGAAATTCTTCATAAGTTTCCATGGAAGTCTTCACCCACATGATCAAATTTTTTAACAAATAAATGAGCATCCAAAAAGGTTGTGAAGAACTTTAGAGAAATGATAATATAAGCTTTTAAAATAAATTTATATAATTAAATATTTTAAGAGAAAAAAATAATTATAAAGGTTAGATACTTGCATAGTTATACAAACAATTTGTTGACTACAATATTAATGTAAACTTTGTACAACAAGAAAACATAGTTTTGATGGCCTTTAATGCAAATAAGGTCTATCTTAAGGAACCTAGGAATTTATGATCATAAATGCCCATAGGCCAAAACTAAAGGTATAGGAATCCTATTCTATCTCTAAGCATTACATGATGAGTTCCCTTTCCTCTCTATCTTGTAGCTAGGATGAATGGCTTAGGTACCTTGTGTGAGTGTGTCCTCTTACTAGTCGCTTTGTGTGTTGAGCTAGTGTTGTGTTTATGTAATGATATTAGAACATAACATAGAGGAAGAAAGAAGGGGAGATAGAGACAGAGGGATAGAGAGAGAGATGAGAGAGATAAAGAGAAATTGATTATATATCTACTATTAGGTTGTGTATTTCTAATTTAGTCTTGATGAATGTTTTAGTTAAAAACACTGCTAAGAGTTTATGAGATTGTAGACACCTAAAACTAACTAATATGTTTCCATGCCATCACACTTTATCTACATTATTTTCCTAATCCATTTCTATTTGCTCTCTCCTTATTAATTATATAATTTTTAATTATTTAATTAATCAAACTAACATTTATTCCATCTATTAATTAAATAAATTCGCATAATATATTTAATTAATCAAATTCAATTTCTATTTCCTCATCACCAGTAAATAAAATTAATATTTTATTTACTTTCCTAATTATCCATTATCCATTATCTCATGAATTAAATAAATTCATTTATTTAATTCCCCTAATTTCTATCCCATAATTTCCTCTATTGATCACTCCCCTAATTTCCTCCACTAATCACTCTTTAATCAAAAGAGTTAACTATTCAATAAAAAATAGTTAACTATAAAATTAATTTAGTTGACTAATTAATCAAATGACAATCTCATCAATTAAAATTTGTTAACTCCCTCATGAAATCTTCTCGATCAATTCTAGCAATTGATCTTCTATGTCATTCTCTAGCATTGATCAACATTTGAGAAAATCTATAAATTGATCTTCATGCAAGCCATGAAGGGACCATGAGTACAATTTTTTTGTAGTTATACTCTGTCAATTTATTGTCATAAATCCATTATCATACAAAAGTTATGCTAAGTTGTTGAACAATCGACATACAATCTTCAAGAGCGGCATATAATTTGAGAAATCAAGAATCATTGTGGTAATATTGTTTTATCATTTTCATTTGATTTATATTATGTTTTGATCATTCTTGAGGTTGTGTAGTAGATGGAATAGGTACTTGCATGCATTGTTCCTTTATACTGAATTCCATATTTTGCATATATAGAGATAAAACTATTGCATTATATCAAACTAAGTGTCTTATAAATAAGCTATTTTTGAAAAGAAATTTGTAATCTTTAAAGATGCATTAAAGAGAATTTCTAACCAAACATGTAAATGTTTTTTTATGTAGTAGTGAGTCAATTGGCTTCCATAGATGTAAAAATAGAAGAAGAGGGAAAATTATCACTTTGATTTGTTCATTATAGGATACCATCTTTCTATTTTGAAGCCTATTTATCTAAAGGGGATCAATATCCTTTCTTTATTCTCTAGAATTGGGGGTACAAAAGTTGCTTTGCATTGTTTAGGTATACCACTCAATTATGTTGTATCTACAAAAAATGTAAACAAAATGAGCTTATCCTCAAAAGTTAAGTTAAAAAAACACATCATAAAGGTAAATTGATTGAGGTAGAAGATGTGTAGAATTTGGAAAAAGAAATACTTGATGAAATGATTAATTCAATTGGAGGTTTTGATATGATAATAGTTGGAAGCCCCTATAATAATCTAACACACAACAACATTAGCACAAGGGATGGGCTAGAGGGAAATCATTCCTCTATTTTCTATGAATTTATAAAAATTGTGAATTATGTAAGGCATGAAATGCATTCAATTATAACTTGACAGAATAATATAACCTTTATTTTGTACTAGTCTAGACTTCAATAGATTATAAATTCCTTATTTTTCATAGAAAAGGTCCGCGCCTAAATTGAAGAGGTTACCAAATACAAGTATTGAAAATTATGGACATTATTATTATTTTATTTCTATGTAACAAATTTGTTTGCATAATCAGCATGGGACTAATTGCACATATGGATTTTTTTTTTATATGTGCCTGATAAACTTTTTTAACGTGACCGGTGATGCTGGCATGACACGCCCTCCGATACCACAAGGATGGGGGAGACTAGACCTCATGACTATATTTACCACAATAGAATTACTTAGCCAATTGAGCTAAGGCCCCTGCCCTAATTGCACGTATGGATGTTGCCAATTGTAGACCCGCATAGTATTCTGGTAATGAAATTTTTATTTTGTACTTATTTGCACTTAAATAGATTAGTAATTTCTTATTTTTCATAGTCATGTTTTCCCAAATTCAAGAGGTTAGGAAAAGTATGTATTGAAAATTATGGATATTCTATTGATTATATGGAGCAAATTTGTTTGTACAATCCTACGGTTATTAGTTTGATTAGTCATGTTAACCATGGTTTCCTTTCATAAGGATTGAATGAAATCTTAGAGGATGTGCAAAAAATCAAATTCCATAAAATAAAACACTTACATTTAAAAAAAGTTTACTATGAAACCCATAATAAGAAACCATTTCAAAAGATAAAGCTCAAATAAAGTATGTCTTTCATAGGTTTGTCAGTAGAAAATAAAGATATAAATTTTTTCTTACCACAACATGTTAAAGGATTAGATGTACTTTTACTTTTAATATGTGTATAGTTTTCCAAAGGGTGCATGAGAAAACCATATCCTTATTTATGTATGGTGTTGAACTAAAATTTGTGGACTCAAAGTACTTTACAATTTCAAGTAGAAAACATGACTACATGCATAACCTTCCTATGAATAATTACTTTTAGGTTTAAACCTTACCATCCATGACAATTGAAGATACATTTTATAAAACACAAATTCATTTGACATCATGGGATTACAAAACTAACCTTAACTGCAAAAACATAGCAACAAAGTGTGTGTGTGTGTGAGAGAGAGAGAGAGAGAGAGATTGTCATCTATAGGTAGTGTTTTGTGCTTGATAGCCTACTCCTTTAACCACCTCTTGACTTAATATAAAATATGACAAAATAAATCAGATTGTCTCACGAATGTATCTATGCAACTGCCATACTACCATTACAGAGCAACTGCCATACTGCCATTACCTCTGGACAGGGATTCGGAGCCACAATCCAAGCTGTCAATGGCGCTATCGAATGTAACGGCGGCAGGCCTGACACCGTCAACAAGCACATAGCTTACTACAAAGATTACTGCGAGAAATTGGGAGTAGATCCAGGCTCCAACCTTTCCTACTAACAAGTTTACTTCGTGCCTGTCCAACTACAAAAGCAAAATAAGACAACATACCGGCATTCTGCTCTACTGTCCTCTATATTTAAATTCATATATTAAATAACAAATAAGAAATTCGAAAGTAAAACAAACGATGTTGTGGTGTTTGAGTGTTGAGTGGGAATATATATTTTCCAAATTAAAATAAATATACTCTTCTACTCCTCTAACAGTTTGTTTTGAATATTTGTAGAACATGTCTTGAAACTGTTTGTTTTGAATATTTGTATAATATGTGATGAAATAAAGATTCTATAGATGTAATTCTGTTGCTTCTTTTTAATTGTTGAGGATAAGATTTTGTCTTGTAATTGTTTTGTATCTTGTAATGTGATTTGTTATCTATAGAATTTTTTATTATATGTGTTTATGTTTTCTATATTATATATGGCTAGTTTTATTATTACATATGTATTAATAAAATAGGAGATCAAAGATGTAATCCTAATTTATCTATAATTTCAACAAATTATTTAGTCCATATTTTAAGTACATCATTATATCAATAGTGCCAAAGTTTTATAATCTACAATTTTATAAATTATTTACTCCATAGTTTAAGTACATAACTATTGATATAGTATGATGAAAATATATATTTTATTTTATTTTCTAAAATACACAAGTTTTCCAATTACTTTACTTTTACTTGATATGTTCTTTATTAAAATATATAACTATTTTTTAAAATAAGAGATTTATTAATAAAAAGTGTAAAGATTTAATAAAGAAACCAAAATGACAAGAATACAAAATAAGAATTTGTAGTTTAATGATTTAACTAGTTATTGTATTTTTTCTATATGAATATTAAATTTTAACATCTAATTAAACTAGTATAAATATACAAAGACACCCACACATAAATTCTTCTGATTTTATGTCATTTTAATGGTTGGGCATTTATATTTCCCTCTAATCTAGGAGTGTGGAAAGTAGACCAAATATTGGCTTGGCATGGTAATTACAAGAAGATGGTTCCAATATATATATATATATATATATATATATATATATATATATATATATATATATATATATATATATATGCTTGGCATAGTAATTACAAGAAGATGGTTCTATGCTTTATATATAGAGAAGTTGTGCAGCAATAAATAGTGAAAGTTTCAAGCAGAAAATAGAATGAAGTATTTGTAATTTGTAAGCATGTTATATTTATCTAAAAGAAGAAAATTATGTATTATGTTGTTACTTCCAATTTATCTGTGTTTGACCTGTTATGTGAATGGCTGCTAGTGTAAGCACATTTTAATTAATCCCCACTTCACCATGAAACTACTTTTTTGTCAGACAGGTGGTTTTGTAAACCATGGTTTGAAAACTATCCTTAAAAGAAACTCCTTGTTTTAGAACTATCCCCTATAAAACTAATAGTTTCGTACTGCTGTTTCCTCAAGGGTTTCGGAGCCTAAAACTTAAGAAGTAAATCCTCTGCAATTTTCCTGAATCAGTTCTAATCGAGTATCTACTATATTTCCCCACAATGTTTAAGGGCAATCCTTTCAAATTGCCTCATTGTGATTGGAGTACAGCTGTTTACCAATCATTTAAATTACAATTTCCCTCACTAAGGCTTTACCCTTTAACGTGCGCTTCAACTCTATACGCAAAGAGGCACGAACCCTAGAGAGCGTTGGGTAATCCACTTAAAATAATAGTTTTCCAAATAGAAATCTTTTGACATTGTTGCAGGCCAATCCGAGAAATCTTATTGGGAAGAAATGAAATGGTGTTTTGTTTAAAAGTGCATATACACCGCCCTGTGAAAGAAATATAAACAACACTTATACTATACTATGAAAACTGTTAACAAAAATAAAAATAGAGCTGAATAAATTAAATCTTATTCATATACTGCTCAAGAGACAAGTGATCACCAGAGACATAGAAAAACAAACTATTTATTCAATTTAGGAGCTATTGACTGTTTGATCATTGAAGTGGATGATGTTTAAATAGAGCCATTTAGGATTGACTGTTCATACATTCTCAATCTGAATCTTCTGTTCATTCACTCTGGTAAAAATAGCCAACAGAGTTCTGTATAAAAAATAGTTTACAATTGTCTAAAAAAACTCCTAAAAATAGTTAAGCATGATAAAATTTATACACAGGATAACAATTTCTTCACACAGGAACTACATCCCTTCCAGTACCATGTTAAGAAACCTCCAAACTATTAAGGAGAGACTCTTGAAGCAACCAAATTCACAAGGTTGGCAGCACAAGAGTAGGCAAATCATTATAATACAATAATAATATAGTAATACGTGCCCATGCACTAACTAACACACCATCATACTCTACACTATGCTAGAACATGAGTTTAGTTATAGAATTCTTATCTAATGACACTATTTGTGCCCTTGTGTTATTTAATAACTTGGTCGTGTCCAAAACACAATATCATGCACTCCACTATTGTTGGAACACTAGGAGGCATGGTAATATGACCGAGGCAAATAGGAATGAGATAAACAAGAACAAACATAGTTGGTAGACTGAATAAACACCCAACCACACACAGAAGCTACTAAAAGAAAGATATAATCCGAATAAAGATCTCAACTTATCTCATTATCATAGATAATCAGTCAAAGAATAACATTTAAGCTCATACAAGAATTCCATATACATCATTCACTATTATCCAGGCATGACATACACACCAATCAACAAGATTACTCACATTCAACAATGATCAAAGAATTCAATTTACCATAGTTCTGATAACACACACCAAGAACTAGAACATTCGTTGCAACATGCTCCCTTATGCAAGCCATCAGAGGCCCATCATGAACATGATAGAGAACAAGTTACATGAGACATAGCCAATAATTAAAACATTTAATTATGGCCACCATGACAATAAAAAGGAACACCAATCTGGAAGAAATGTTGATTCCAATAATGATGCATAAAATAAGCTCAATTTCAACATTAAATCGAATGTGTCCATAAGAATCACCAATAAATGGATATCAATGTTTGATGGCTAGATTTATTCATAAACAAGAATAACAAATAAATGTTGGTCCTTACAGACATTTAGAAATTCACCATTAACCAAAAGAAAGTATAACAATTTATAAGGTACACTTTACTTGCACTACAAGACTAGTTCTAGTCACAAATAAAGGAGTACGATGCTACAATACACTTGGATTTCAACCCAAGGTAAGTAAATGCAACACCAAACAAATGACTCTTCAAGACTCCAATCACAACATAAAGCATGAAATCATTTTCACTTATCCCAATAAACAAAAAAATAGGTTGTTAAGAAATTAAAGCTTCATTCAATTCAAGGAAATTGCTCTTACAATGCAAGGATGTACATAGTTCTACACTAGCAATCATCTAACCAATACTAAGCTAGGACATAATCAGGTTCACAAGCAAAGAATCTCAACACATCCACTCTAAAAAATAGGAGTAATTAACATCCCACACCATATAGGGATTCACCAATCATATGGGAAATGTATTAAAATACAAAAAGATTAATTAACACTCACATGATTCACAAGGAAATGACAAGCAATTGGAGGCTCTAGTCCACACCAAAGTAATCAATATTTCAATGCACCATTCCTTTCAAAAGTCAAAATACACACTATGTAAGAAGGGGAGAACACAAATTAGAATCACAAGATTCAAGGTTCACTTAGAATGCACTCATTATTCATACACAACATTCATCACAATATCCATGCATATGACCCATTCACAACCCCTTTCCTCTTAAACTTTTCGATCCATGCAATGCAATAAGCACACTTAGGTTCCCACACAAATCCTAGGGAAGAATGTATCTAGGGATATAAGTAATTACCCAAATGATCTTATTCCATCAATTAAACATTTTTTTTCAAATTCTAGGTATATGAACAAATCACCTATTACTCTTAAAAGAGTATAGGTAAGGTTCAATCAAACATCCAAGAACACTGAAATTTCTTCTCATACAAAAGTTCACATTACCATACTATCAAAAGTGTTCACAAAAGCACCAACATGACCCCACAAAGGTCACTCAAATACTCACACACATTAAGGATTCTTACCAGTTACTCAAGACATCAAGAAGGTAAATCACACAAAAGTAGCTTCTCAACAAGCACAAGGCTCTAACTAACCCCAAAATAGTGTATTCCTTGACCATACACATGCAAGGAAAACATATCAGAAAACAACACACATTACTCATAACATGCAACCACATAGGGACCCCACGCATACTCAAACACAATGAGAAAAAAACATAACCTAAAGCTCCCAATGTTACAACATGATCTCTGATACCCAATGCAATGCCCTAATCTTTCATCTAGGACATTAACTAGAAAGACATTGGATGAACAAATTTCTCATGTTTACAAGTGTGGCATTTTCATGTTTACAACTTTATATAGAAAGTTTCTTCAAGAAAAATTAGGAAGTGCTCACTATCCAAGATTGTATGGGTGTCTAAGTAGTTTAGAGATATACGATGCACAAAGAGGACTACAATGTGTTCCTTGAGTGTCTAGTTCTAGCACTAGTGTCTAGTTTTGGTGCTAGGGTTCAAAATTAGTGCTAGTTTCCAAGTTTTATGTTGTAGTACTTTCATAGTGTTTGAACAAAAAATTTCCTCATAACATCTTCTTAGGGCTTTGATCAAGGGTCCCACAAGGACTCTACTACCAAGGAAACTATCCTTAGACCTCCTATAGACTGACAGAAGACTGAACAAGCTCCAAGAGATGATTATGAGGTCTCCAACTTGTCAACCTTAAACAACACAAGACTAACACACTCTCCAACAAAGGAAAAGGTTGCCAAGTGGAACATTCCTAAGACATGAAAAATTCCACAAGACACCTAACTAAACACACTCAACTTGCATGGACATACCAACACACAAAGGAGATGGTAGATGGACTAGTGCCACAACCTCCCTACACAACCATCAACAACCAACTCAAGCCTAACCAACACACCAAAAGAACATCTTAAATTCACTACACTAAGCAACTAGCCAAATTAAAATTTATGAAATAATGCATTTAACCAATAACATCCAAATGATCAAGGATGATAAAAGCATTAGAAAATACTATGCCCATTTGACACCAATGTCAGAATGTGCTAAAAAAAAATAGGATCCTTGCCACTTAAATGGGTAGAATGTGATCCACTACTAACACATGCATAAACATCATTCAAATCATTAAATAACTTGAGGCTAACATAGCCAAATATCATCATTCCAACATTCTAAACATGCTAACACCCTCACACAAGGTGTGGAAAATTATAGGATTAAATTAATTATTTATTACATTTAAAGGGTCACATCTCAAACATGGATGGATCATAACCCGTGTCATGAAATAATGGAAAGCATAATCATGTAATCAGTATTACATGGACCCAATTTACAATGATAATAAAAATCAATAATTAAATTATATGAGATCATAATATACCAACGAGTCCAACATGCTCTCCAAAGAAAATCCTCTAAGCTCGCATGTCCCCAATGATGGTTTAGCAACACCCAACCATGTGGTAGCCTTAGGCCCAACCCACTATCCTAGGAGACAGTCAAACTAGGTACAAGCACACCCACACAAACAAGTTGTACATGGCAACACTCACATAAATTAAAAGCATACAATCACATGTGGCAACTCACACTAATCAAGTGCATACAAAGTATGAATAGCTCAAAAATCACATGTGGGAAACCATGCCAATCAAATGCACACAAATCATAGAATAATGCCAACACAACATTCATGCATAAGGGATTCTCACACCTTTAATACATGCAAAACAAGGGATGATCAAATAACAATCGCATATCCATATATGAGAGTACAACAATCCATTAACATACATGAAAGTGGTCTAAATACATTTTGGATACCAAATCCAAACAAATGATAGGACACAGATCCTATAAATAGGCCAAGAAGTATCATTAGGATGGCATGATGGCCATATAGAGTTTGAGTAGAAATTTCAATCCTCATATGAGGAATACTATAACATTCACCAACTCCAAAAGTTGTGACAAGCCCTTTGTGCTCAAGACCAAACATTTCCAAGCACTTAAATCATGGAAAGATATCTTAATTAAACATGTTTTATTTTCTCAATTTGTATTGCATTTTCACTTTCAACATGTTTAATTCCATACAATCCCTTTATGTCATGGAAAATAGTGAGAGCCCACCCCTTCCCTATTCTATACCTCAATCTTGTGTTTAATAGACCAAATACAATTTGGGCATGGTACAAAAATCAATGCAATAATTTTAAAACACATATATCAGCAACATACTCAAAAGATGTAGAATCTTAAAATAATAGGGAGACTACTCATGCCACATTATAAAACATCACTCTAAGGTCTATAATTGATATAGAGGCAATCGAATAGTTGGAGGATAGCAAACTAGACAAGGTTCTTACTACACCCAAAAGCCCAAAATCAAAGGTCAGTTTGTAAAAGTAGGAACAACAGAAAGAAACTCTAGGATCATCATGGAAAGGTTGATTTCAGATGTTGGGGGACCCATTCCAATCATTAGAAAAGGAAAACCAAACTCAGAATGAGTACTTCTTTCACAAACCCATGAAATTGCTTGTAGCCCTAAAAAAGGAGAACAATCCTAATAACTTCTGATAAAGATCTTCAAACATAGAACTTGGACAATCAGTAGATACCCATTTCGACTCCTTATCACATATCCAAGAATGGGTATTGGTTGTTTTGGACGGAATACCCCAACCTATAACTCCTCTCAATGACTTAGAGCCCCAATTAGGCCTAAAATACAAAGAGACCCCCTAAAATTTATGCACAGAACTCAACCAATAGTTTGAAAATTTAAAACACATACCAAAACCATGGATTTTGTGGGTTTTGTCCTCCTACAACCTGTTGTTCCCAAAAACACCTCTATGGTTCCTCCAATTGGCTTAATACATGGTCATATTAAGCCTCTTCTAACAAAACTTGCAAACTCCAACTCTCCCTTTCCTAAAAACATCCAAAACACTTGAAATACAAATGAATACACCCATCCCACTAGTCTCATGGCCTTGAAAGACAGTGGGATGGTTATTCTTCCATCGTTTGAAACAAACCCTTGTTTAGGTTTTAGTAAGACTGTTTTGAAGGAAAACTTTATAACTCCCTACAATGCAACTTTCAAGACACCAAAACCACTTCAAATGATAGACAACTCCCTATACTAACCACTCAAAACATGAGGAAATGAAAACAAGTCTGTACTTCACATAGTACGGCATGTAGCAGTGTTTTCTTCAAGAAAACAGAGTTTCACAATGAGCAGTCCAAGATCAAATGCTTGTAGGTTTGTTCCTCTTAAATGTCATAGCCCCAAAGTAGTTCTAATTGAGAGTTACTTCACCATACTTCATTGGCAAATAACCTAGGATTCATGACAGTGTCGTACAATAGAATGGTACAGATTGTTCTTTAGGAAATACAGAAAAACAACAAAAACAACAGAGAATTGGTATGTTATTGCTTTTGAACTTCTTACACCACACACCATGATCATGTTCAAGGTTATGTATACTTGTATATACCTTTAAAACCTTATTGAAGACAGTTTTGGTCGATCATGGAAACCATAACTACTTCAAACTTCCTTGAACTAACTTGTGTAGTTTGAAACTTCAACTAATTACTAGTTTGTTTGCATAGGCATCAGTGTTTATGAATCTTCAAACACCTCTACAATGTAATTAGGCATTGAATTAGTCATTAGACTCTTTGACTCTGTCCTAGATGCTTGAACAAGGCTTACAACATGAGGTTTTACATGACTGCCCCTTATGGCTCTATGACTGTCTCCTATACAACGTATGATTGTATGATTGTTTATTACAAACATGGCATCATAGCCCTTATTACAACATGAGAATGGTATCCATGACCTTATTGAATCCACAAAACAAAATAAACAACAAAACAAGAGAACTCAAGACCTTAGTCTTCTTGGTGCTCCTGCACCATACTCCCTGAGTGGAAAGAGAACTCAAGTCTCTTGAGGAAGTAGATCAGCAACTGTGACACCATGCTTCAAGATGTCTTCTTCACTCATCCAAATGGCATCTTCAAGGAACTGTTTGTATGTCTTATTTCTAGTCTTCTTCAAGACCTTGGTGTCAAGAATACATTCCAACTTCAAGGGTTGAGTGGGTGGAAGACCCTTAACCCATTCTTCATCTCCTGCTGCTGTCATGTCTACCCCTAAATCTGCATTATGATCACCTTTGAAAGGGAATAAGTCTAAAACATTAAAGATAGGAGATATGGCCAAGCCTTAAGGAAGTTCAATCTCATAGGCATTGGGCCCAAATTTGTGCACAATCCAGCATGGTCCTATCTTTTTCATAAGGAGTTTGGTTGGCTCCCCCTTTAGAAGTCTTTCCTTCTTCAAATGTGCCATGATCAAATGCCCAACCTTGTATTGTACATCTCTCCTTCTCTCATTGGCTTTCTCCTTGTACTTGTCATTGTTTCTTTGAAGAGTTTCTCTGACATTATCATGGATGTCCTTCATTGTCAATGCAAAGTCTTCACCTTGAGCATTTTTCCTTTCCAATCCATGGAGATCTCTTAGTTCAAGAATACCTCTTGGATGAACACCATAAACAATCTCAAATGGACTCCTTCCTGTGCTTCTATTGGTGGAATCATTGTAGGCAAACTCAGCTTGAGGGATGATCATATCCCATGTCTCTCCATGTTGTTTGGTAAGACACCTGAGAAGATTTTCCAAGGACCGATTCACCACCTCAGTTTGGCCATTAGTCTGAGGGTGATAGGCTGAAGTAAATGACAATTGAGTACCCAACTTCTTCCACAAAGTGCGCCAAAAATGGCCTACAAACATTGGATCCCTGTCAATCACAATGTTAAGAGGCAAACCATGGATTCTAACAATTTCTTTGAAGAACAAAACAACAATGTGTGAAGCATCATTAGTGCATTTACACAGAAAGAAATGAGCCATCTTATTGAATCTATCCACCACAACAAATATACTATTAAAGCCTCATTGAGTCCTAGGAAGACCCAAAACAAAATCCATGCTAATGCTTTCCCATGGCCTATTAGGAATAGGAAGTGGCTGATATAGACCAACATTAGATGAAGTACCCTTTGCCCTTTGACAAATACTACAACATTCAACAAATTTTCTGATATCTGATTGCATTTTAGGCCAAAAATAAAACCTCTTCGCATGATCCAATGTTTTATCTAGCCCAAAGTGACCTCCTAGTCCACCATAATATTTTTCCTTTATGATGTTTGCCCTCATGGAACACCTAGGAACACATAGTTGGCTGCCTTTGAACAACAACCCCTACTGCAACAAAAACTCAAAAAAATTAGAATGATAAGAGTCTGAAAATTGTGAACAAACTTCATATACCTCCTTGAAATCTTCATCATCTTGATACATGTGTTTGAGAGCATCAACCCCTACACTTTGCAACTGAATTTCTTGAACCATACACACCCTTCTACTCAATGCATCTACCACTTTGTTGGCTTGCACCTTCTTGTGTTTGATTGAAAAAGTATATGCTTCGAGTTGTTCAACTCATTTCATATGCCTATGATTGAGTTTCTCCCGTGAATTCAGAAAACTAAGTGCATGGTTGTTAGTATAAACAATAAACTCTTTAGGCAAAATGTAGTGCCTCCATTTTTTCAAAGCTTGCACCATTGCATACAATTCCAAATCATAAGTAGAGTACTTTCTCTTAGCATCATTCAAATTTCCACTAAAGAAAGCAACAAGTCTGCCTTCTTGACTTAGGACAGCTCGTATAGCAAGATTACTAGGATCACATTCTACCACAAACAACTTGTTAAGGTCAGTCAAAACAAGAATGGGTTGTTGTGCTACCTTTTGTTTTAGAATTTCAAAAGAATCATTGGCTGCCTTTGTCCAAAAAAACTTACATTTCTGCCCCCTTTTGATGGTATCCAAAATTGGTGCACAAATATGACTAAAACCCCTTATGAATTTCCTATAAAATGTTGCCAAACCATGAAAAATTTTCACATCACCTACTATTTTTGGAGTTGGCCATGACAAAATGGATTCTACCTTGTGAAATCACAAAACCAAGATAGGTGAGTTCTTCCTTCATGAAGACACTCTTTTCCATGTTGATCATCAATTGTTCATCATGCAACTTTTTCAAAACTTGATCCAAATGTTGCAAATACTCTTCCTTAGTTCTACTGAAAACAAGAATCTCATCCAAGTATACCACAACAAATTTGCCAATGGAATCCTTCAACACTTCATTCATGAGATGCATAAAAGTACTTGGGGCATTAGATAGATCAAATGGCATCACCAACCACTCATAAAGACCCTCATTTGTTTTGAATGATGTCTTCCATTCATCCCCTTGCTTTATCCTAATTTGATGATACCCACTCTTAAGGTCAATCTTAGAATAGTATCTAGCCCCTCCCAAATAGTCCATTAGGTCCTCAATCCTTGCCATAGGGAACCTATATCTTATGGTAATCTTGTTAATGGCTCTAGAATCCATACACAACCTCCATTTACCATAATTTTAAGGGGCTAGGACTATTGGGATAGCACATGGGCTAAGGCTCTTTCTTACCAATCCCTCATCCAACAATTCTTGCACTTGCTTGGCAATCTCTTGATTTTGAGAAGGTGTCATCTTATAGGCTACTTTGTTTGGCAAAGTAGATCCCAGTATGAAGTCAATTTGATGGCTTATGTCCCTAATATGTGGCAACTCATTAGGCATTTCTTCTACCATAATCCCCCTATACTTCTCTAACAATTGTTGCACCTCATTAGGAACTTCTTTCTTACTAGGATCATGCAAACTAGGACTATTTTTGGGCTTCAAAATCGGAGCATACCCTTGGGTTCCTTCCTCCTTAAGGGTGTCTAAAAACTCTTTACCACTCACAATCATGACCTTGACACAACACTCTTCTCTACATTCTCATCAGGCAATGGATCCAATCTATACTTTCTACCATTCTTGGTTATGATCAAAGAATTAGTTTTACCATCATGTTGTGATTGAACATCATATTGCCATGGGCATCCTAACATCAAATGACAAGAATCCATGGGAATTATATCACACAAAATCTTGTCCTTATATTCTCCTATATCAAATTCTACCCATGATTGTTCATCTACCAAAACTTCTTGCCCCTTATTCAACCATGATACTTTATAAAGACTAACATGAGGAAGTCTTTTCAATTTCAATTTGTCTACCATTTCAATGGAAACCAAATTTTCAATTGAGTTTGAATCAACAATTACCTTGCAAATCTTACTATAGGCCTTGCATGTTGTCCTGAACAATGTCTTCCTTTGGGGGGGTTCTTGTGTTTGAGGCACCTTCAACATGGTTCTTCTCATCATCAAACATTCTCCTTCATGAACTGGAGCTACACTTCCAATTGGAGAGTTGGTACTTTGGCAATCTTCCTCTTGAATCAATTGGTTCCTTCTCTCTCCTCCATGAGAGGTTGAGGCTTTCTTTTTAGGACATTTGAAGGCTGGATGTCCCACTTGGTTGCAATTGTAGCACCTTCTTGTGAAGACATTAGGACCTCTCCCTGGTCCACCATATCTACCCCTTCCATTGGGCCTTCTTCCTCTAAAGCCTCATCTAAAACTTGATTCTCCACTTTGCTCTTGGGAACTAGATTCCCCTTGACTTCTTTGGGACTAATTTCTACCTCCAAAACTGCCCCTACCTCTGAAATTTCTGCTACCTTTCCAAAACTGCCATTAGGACCTCTCCCTGGTCCACCAAATCTACCCCTTCCATTGGTCCTTCTTCCTCTAAAGCCTCCTCTAAAACTTGATTCTCCACTTTGCTCTTGGGAACTAGATTCCCCTTGACTTCTTTGGGACTAATTTCTAACTCCAAAACTGCCCCTACCTCTGAAATTTCTGCCCCTAGCTTCCTCTATTTTGCTGCTCACCTTTTCTCTTCAACTTTTCTTCCACGGTTTTAGGGGTTAATAAACTAATTTCATCTTGGATATTAAACCTCAAACCATTTAGATACCTTGCCACTTTACCTTTTTCATCCTCCATGTACCCACAATGAAGAGATAACTTGTGAAACTCCTCGTTGTAGGTGGCCACAGCCAAATCTCTTTGCTTGAGATTTTACATCTTCTTGTAGATCTACACCTCATAGTCTGATGGAAGGAATTGGGACTTGATCCTCTCCAACATTTTTCTCCATGAAGAGATCACACTCTTCCCATTCTTTACCCTTTCACCTTGGGTGTAATTCCACCATGTAAGGGAAGCACCTTTGAGTTTAGTTTTTGTAAACTTCACCCTCTTATTTTCAAAAAATTCTTTGTATTCAAAGTAGTTGTTTAGAGCCTCAATCCACTCCATGACTTCATCAACATTCATCTTGCCACTAAACATGGGAATCTCCATCTGAGCCTCTGAAGAATCCTTGCTAATTGCCTTGATGGCTTCAAGGAAATGCTTTTGATCTGCAAGTACCTCTACCTCTTCTTGCTCTTCTTCCTCCTCCTCTTTTTCTTCTTCTTCATCAGAACCTTCATCTATCCTCTTTCCTATCCTCAATTCCTTCAACTCTGCTTGGAGTTCTTCCTTGACTCCACTTTTGATCTTCTCTTCCATCTCCTTGAACTTCTTGACCACTTCAGTAGTCATCCCCTTTGGAGGCATATTGCTAGCCTCTCCTTCACTCTCTTCTTTTGACATATACCAGGCCTTACACAACCAACAATAGAACCTTTTATGGCTCTGATACCACTATGATGTAGAGGCAATAGAATAGTTGGAGGATAGCAAACTAGACAAGGTTCTTAATACACCCAAAAGCCCAAAATCAAAGGTCAGTTTGCAAAAGTGGGAACAATAGAAAGAAACTCTAGGATCATCATGGAAAGGTTGATTTTAGATGTTGGGGGACCCATTCCAATCATTAGAAAAGGCAGACCAAACTCAAAATGAGTACTTCTTTCACAAACCCATGAAATTGCTTATAGCCCTAAAAAGGGAGACAAGTCCTAATAACTTTTGATAAATATCTTCAAACATAGAACTTGGACAATTAGTAGATACCTATTTGGACTCCCTATGACATATCCAAGAATGGGTATTGGTTTTTTTAGATGGAATACCCCAACCTATAACTCCTCTCAATGACCTAGAGCCCCAATTAGGCCTAAAATACAAAGAGACCCCCCTAAAATTCATGCACATAACTCAACCAATGGTTTGAAAATTTAGAACACATGCCAAAACCATGGATTTTGTGGGTTTTGTCTTCCTAAAACCTTTTGTTCCCAAAAACACCTCTATGGTTCCTCCAATTGGCTTAATACATGGTCATATTATGCCTCTTCTAACAAAACTTGCAAACTCCAACTCTCCCTATCCTGCAAACATCCAAAGCACTTGAAATACAAATGAATACACCCATCCCACTAGTCTCATGGCCTTGAAATATAATGGGATGGTTATTCTTCCATCGTTTGAAACAAACCCTTGTTTAGGTTTTAGTAAGACTGTTTTGAAGGAAAACGTTATAACTCCCTACAATGCAACTTTTAAGACATCAAAACCACTTCAAATGATAGACAACTCCCTATACTAACTGTTGATACATAAATATGTGGGTGTAATTAGCAACAACATGGGAAACTCTGAGACGTGGGAATGCTCCTCAGAGTGACCTCCAGATTTTTAGGAAGCTGGCTCTTCTGTTCTTTCAGTAGGGTTTG
Source organism: Cunninghamia lanceolata (assembly GCA_027924645.1). Taxonomy (NCBI): domain Eukaryota; kingdom Viridiplantae; phylum Streptophyta; class Pinopsida; order Cupressales; family Cupressaceae; genus Cunninghamia; species Cunninghamia lanceolata. Next base: position 533,507 of record BSBN01000593.1, read on the forward strand.
AGAAAAAGGTCAAAAAGAAAACCAAGATTGCAGAAAACAAATACCTAATCTATGGTGATCTACTGGATTTGAAATAATTATTTGCACAGTGTCTAACTTTGAAGGATTAACTGGAATTAAAGAGCAAAATATGCATGATTAAAACTCAATTTTAAAACCTATTAAATAGAGGCAGAGAAACAGAGAAATTAGAGACAAGAACAGAGTGAACTCATAAATGCATAGAACACCATCTCATATTTGAATGAAATAATAAATTTACAAAGGCAAAATTGTTGCACAGAATAATAAACTATTACAATCATTATGAAAAGAAATTGCAAAGGCAAGAAGAAACTCTGTATGCTGCTCCAACTCTCTGATCTGATAAACTTGTAGAACTCTGCACATATTTGAAGAAGAACGCCACCAATGTGTCTCAAATCTGTGCATTTATAGCCTGAAAAACTCAACAAATTCTCAACGGCCTCTGAAAATCCACAACTGAATCCACAAAATCTGGCACCAAATCTAGCACAAATCTGACTGCAACTAAAGTGGCCACTGAAAACCTTAACTGAATTGCTATTTCTATTTTTCCTCCATGGCTGGAAAAAATATCTTTGTGCAAGAAAGAAAACTCCTGCCGCTATTTTCTTGTAGCTTGCCATAAAAATAAAAATAGCTGCTCACATTTAGGGTTTCACTTTTTAACTCCCATGAGTTAAAAGTTTTTATTTCATAAAACATTATTTTACAAGTAGGGACCCACCATTTAAAATGAGGCTATATAAAATATTCTCTTTAAAACCTACCTCTACCATAATATGAGAAACTTATATTTAATAAGTTTTACTTATTAAAAGGGAGGGCCACATATTTGTTTCATTAATAAAAGACTTTCTTATAAAACCCAGTAACATTTGCATTAGTCAAATAAAAATGAAACAACTAATTCTAATTGTGCGTGGGCTCCGCCATGTGGCTCCTTCCACATCAATTTGAGTTCCTTTTTCATTGTTGCGGGTGTCTACAAATGTCACTTTCTGCTGCCTTTATTTTACTATTCCTTGGAAAATAACTTTATGTGACTTTTAAAAGTGTCTATTAAAATGAAACCAAGCTTTATTTCCTCTCTTGTGTGTGGACTGCTCCACGTGGTGGCTTCCACATAGATTTTCAGCTGTAACAACTTTTGCCTCTGTCTGACACATGTCTCCATCTGCTACCTTTTGAGTTCCTTAATGAAAAAATAAAGTGGCTCATTTAATTTGGGGCTTTCACTATTTAATTCCCATGACTTCATTCCATGAGGGACCCACATCTTATTATAAGAGACTCTTTCATTCATATTTAACCCGTAACATTTGATGTATTTAATTAAATGAAATGAACATTTGTTTCCTATACACGGATTCCTCCACGTGGTGGCTTCCTCTTCATTTTTAGCTGCTTTTAAAGTTGTTTGGGTACTTACAAATGGAAGCCTCTGCATAACTTGCATTTTGCTTTCTTGCTGTGAATGTTATGTGCTATTTTATATGGCCAGTCCTTTATGAGAATTCACCATTCTTCAAAATATTAGGACTCAGTGTAATCCGAACCTTCTGTGAAAGCCGCTCCTATTATTTAGCCAAGCCTTGTATTACAATTAGAGTGCCCTTATACTCATGGAGATGCCACGCCATTCAAGTAACTGTGACTTTTATTTGATGGTTGCACCTCATTCTAGCAATGATTTCATAGTGTAAACTGGTAGTTGAGTCTTTATAGCAGTATCTTACTAAATTGCACTTGAATGGTGGCTCCTACTATATGAAACCCAAGCCGCTACTCCTGTCATTCTGGACTACACCAACTTCATTAAACTATGCTTCTTGATAGCTATAACTCACACCATACCTACACTGTGAGAGGTTGCGCAATCATCTTACTTCCACTGGAGTTTATAGGAAATGTCCTCCTTAATAATCTCACCATCATTTGTGAATGGTGTCTCTACTAGAGTCTTTGAGTTATAGGCTATAGTCTTTTACCTATGCCAATTAATACCATGTGAGATTCATTTGAATGGAATGACCTTTAATAAGGCTGTGGCATATCATTTTGCTCTTTCCTCATAGCAACTTCCCTATCGATCAATTTGATCCTAAAATTTTTGAAATGGTGCATAAATACAATCACCAATTCTTGGCGACTTGCAAGGGAAATGAGCCTGCTCACTTATACTCTAGAAACTTAGGTTTTGCAGACAGATGCCTTATCATTGGGCAATAGAGTCACATTACACAAAACATTTATAACTGAATAGATTTGAAACTGAAGATGCATGAAGGTGAACTAAAACACCGCTGACTCAGAATACATCCACAAATGAAACTAACATTAAGCACTACAACTAAGTTCTGAACCACCATTCTGCCTTGCAGCTGAGACTTATTGAAAACAAAACTAACTGAAATTGAAACTAATGCTGATGTTGTAGCTTATTCTGAACATTGACACCAAATTATTGACAACTAAAACATACACAAACATATCCATTCACCGGAACAACAAAATAGCTACCAGATTTAATTATCCTTCTGCAATGAATCCTCATCAAACTGAAAATGAACTAGACAAACTGTATGAAGAAATACAACAATATTTTGTACCTTTTTACTTCTCTGAACTCAGGAGATTCTCTTTTTGCTACAAAACACCAGTCAGGCTTATCATCATGCTATTTTTGTTTCAGTGGAGGGCAGGGAGGGAAAACAAAACACTGAAGTTCTTTCCTCTGTTTGTAGTTGAGAGATTCTGCCAACTGAACTGTATCAATGACCTTTCTTACAGGCTCTTCCACAGGTTCATAACTCAAGATGACATCAAAATGAGGCATACAGGTAACAACACTGCCCATAATAGTCTTGAATCGGATAGGAATTTCATTGTGTAAGAAAAATGGCGTATGGTGGGGCTGAGAATGTGACAACCCTGTATGTGATTCTTTATGCAACTCTACATTATTCCATCCATCTCTTGATATCACCTTATCATGGATCTTTCCTTGCTTCGGTGGTTCTTCATCAAAAAGAAGACATTAACCATCTTCAAGAATTGAAAACAAATCAGATCTAGCATCATCCTTTGTTTCAACATTTTTTCCATTATCACCTTCAAGCCTTACAAAAGAACCAAGTGTACTTTCTCAATTGAAAGATCTTTCTCATTTAGTAGTTGATAGCCTTGTTGCAAAAGTGAGAACAAATCCTCATCATGCCCCAAATGTTGCTCATGCATCTCTGTGTTTTCTCCCTACAGGTGTGAAACTTCATGACTAAAATAAAGACATTCATTCTTTATAGACTTTGATATAAAATAAGTTGCAACCTTTTCTTCAAAATGAGATATAGATGTAGTGTCAGTCTGGACCCAGTACTTTTCAGCTTCAAAGCCCTTCTTAGAGTACTTTTTAGCTTCTAGAAATGTCACGTCATAAGCATCTTCTGAATCTGATTTAAGATTTGACAGTAACTCTAGATCTCCCTTTGCCACATATGCTTGATGCTGGTAACTAGAAGGACACACAAGAGCCATTTTCTTGCTTGTAATTTGATTCTTGATACTTGATTTTTCTTGAATGTCAAAATGATAGAGAACCTGGTCAATGGCTTCTATAGGTTGATTTACAGCTATGGAAGCTTGTAGAGGATAATTTTCAAGACAATTGGGCATTCTCTTGGAATGAGGAAGGATTTTTTCTGTAATAAGATCACATTGATATGGCGATTCATAAAGAGTTAGAGGCATGACATATCCAGATTAGTAGGGTACATAACTTGACCTTTTAACTCATTGATCTCATAGGAGAGGGTTTTAATTAGTTCTTTCACAGCACTCATCTCCTCATGATTTGTCAAATCAGCAGGGAGGGTGGGTGGACTAAAATTCGTATGCATCTAGTTACAAGAAAGGGCATGAGACAGGCTATTTGCATGAGGCATCAGCTATTTTAAGGGCAGGGGAGGTAGTTTACTAGACAATATGAGGCTACTTTCAGCCTTAATGGCAAGATCATATGATTGAGGAAGAATTTTAGCCCCCAAAGATTGTATCATGACAGATATCTCAGGATATAGAGCTTTTAAATAGTAAAGAAATGCAAAAACTGGGGATGGCCTGATATCAATAGAGAATTTCTTCCATACCTTATCAAATCTTGAATTGAAATCATGTATGGGCTCCATTGGATACCTCTTGATTGTAATCAGGTTCAGGGTGAGAGTGTTGACATCTATCCTGTCTCTGAACTGATTATAGATGAGTCCTCCTAGTTGATCCCATCCAGTGATTGAACCAGGCAGCAAGCTTCTGTACCATTCTTTTGCTTTGCCTTTGAGGGATGATGCAAGCAACAAGAGAGCATGATTCTCAGTCGTGACATTACGAACAGAGCATAGATTTGCAACATCTTGAATGTGATCTTCAGGGTAAACTGATCCATCTCCTAGAAAGTAAGGTAATGCCTTCCAAACTATATCAGGAACTTGACCCTATTGCTTAGGAACAAGGGGAATTGAATCCCAAGCTACAAAGGGTAGATCTCTTTGAATATTTAGGTGCACATATATACCAGGGGCTGCCATGGTCTGCAAGAGCAAAGATCTAAGAAAGATTCACCAATAGAGTCACCAAATGGAAAATTCATTCTCCTATGAGTAGATATTTTTATGATTTTCCATCAAAACCACAAAATATAGGGCATAGATTCTTAGAAAACTAAGACTCAAGTATTTGAATTGGGTCCCACCGGGCGTGCCAAAAAATGTTGATGCATAAATCTATGGGTGTAATCCAGCAACAACATGGGAAACTCTGAGACGTGGGAATGCTCCTTAGAGTGACCGCCAGATTTTTAGGAAGCTGGCTCTTCCGTTCTTTCAGTAGGGTTTGAGAAAAAGGTCAAAAAGAAAACCAAGATTGCAGAAAACAAATGCCTAATCTATGGTGATCTGCTAGATTTGAAACAATTATTTGCACAGTGTCTAACTTTGATGGAATAACTGGAATTAAAGAGCAAAATATGCATGATTAAAACTCATTTTTAAAACCTATTAAATAGAGGCAGAGAAATAGAGAAATTAGAGACAAGAACAAAGTGAACTCATAAATGCACAGAACACCATCTCATATTCAAATGAAAGAATAAATTTACAAAGGCAAAATTGTTGCACAAAAAAACTATTACAATCATTATGAAAAGACATTGCAAAGGCAAGAAGAAACTATGTATGTTGCTCCAACTCTCTGATTTGATAAACTTGTAGAACTCTAAACATATCTGAAGAAGAACTCCACCAATGTGTCTCAAATCTGCCCATTTATAGCCTGAAAAACTCAACAAATTCTCAACGGCCTCTGAATATCCACAACTGAATCCGCAAAATCTGGCACCAAATCTGGCACAAATCTGACTGCAACTGAAGTGGCCACCAAAAACCTTAACTAAACTACTATTTCTATTTTTCCTCCATGGCTGGAAAAAATACCTCTGTGTGAGAAAGAAAACTCCCGCCGCTATTTTCCTATAGCTTGCCATAAAAATAAAAATAGCTGCTCACATTTAGGGTTTCACTTTTTAACATCTATGAGTTAAAAGTTTTTATTTCATAAAACATTATTTTACAAGTAGGGACGCACCATTTAAAATGAGGCTATATAAAATATTCTCTTTAAAACCTACCTCTCCTGTAATATGAGAAACTTATATTTAATAAGTTTTACTTATTAAAAGGGAGGGCCACATATTTGTTTCATTAATAAAAGACTTTCTTATAAAACCCAGTAACATTTGCATTAGTCAAATAAAAATGAAACAACTAATTCTTCCTGTGCACAGACTCCACCACGTGGCTCCTTCCGCATCAATTTGAATTCCTTTTTCATTGTCGCAGGTGTTTACAAATGTCACTTTCCGCTGCCTTTATTTTACTGTTCCTTGGAAAATAACTTTATGTGACTTTTAAAAGTGTCTATTAAAATGAAACCAAGCTTTATTTCCTCTCCTGTGCACGAACTGCTCCACGTGGTGGCTTCCGCATAGATTTTCAGCTACAACAACTTTTGCCTTTGTCTGACACATGTCTCCATCTGTTGCCTTTTGAGTTCCTTAATGAAAAAATAAAGTGGCTCATTTAATTTGGGGCTTTCACTATTTAATTCCCATGACTTCATTCCATGAGGGACCCACATCTTATTATAAGAGACTCTTTCATTCATATTTAACTCATAACATTTGATGTATTTAATTAAATGAAATGAACATTTGTTTCCTATATGCGGATTCCTCCATGTGGTGGCTTCCGCTTCATTTTTAGCTGGTTTTAAAGTTGTTCGGGTACTTACAAATGGCAGCCTCCGCATAACTTGCATTTTGCTTTCTTTCTATGAATGTTATGTGCTATTTTATATGGCCAGTCCCTTATGAGAATTCACCATTCTTTAAAATATTAGGACTCGGTGTAATCCTGACCTTCTGTGAAAGCTGCTCCTATAATTTAGCCAAGCCTTGTATTACAATTAGAGTGCCCTTATACTCATGGCGATGCCATGCCATTCAAGTAACTGTGACTTTTATTCAATGGTTGCACCTCATTCTGGCAATGATTTCATAGTGTAAACTGGTAGTTGAGTCTTTATAGCAGCATCTTACTAAATTGCACTTGAATGGTGGCTCCTACTATATGAAACCCAAGCCGCTACTCCTGTCATTCTGGACTGCACCAATTTCATTAAACTATGCCTCTTGATAGCTGTAACTCACACCATACCTACACTATGAGAGGCCGTGCAATCATCTTACTTCCACTGGAGTTTATAGGAACTGTCCTCCTTAATAATCTCACCATCATTTGTGAATGGTGTCTCTACCAGAGTCTTTGAGTTATAGGCTATAGTCTTTTACCTATGCCAATTAATACCATGCGAGATTCATTTGAATGGAATGACCTTTAATAAGGCTGTGGCGTATCATTTTGCTCTTTCCTCATAGCAACTTCCCTATCAATCAATTTGATCCTAAAATTTTTGAAATGGTGTAGAAATACAATCACCACTAACCACTCAAAACATGAGGAAATGAAAACAAGCCTATACCTTCACACAGTACGGCCTATAGCAACGTTTTCTTCAAGAAAATAGAGTTTCGCAATGAGCAGTCCAAGATCAAATGCTTGTAGGTTTCTTCCTCTTCAATGTCATAGCCCTAAACTAGTTCTAAGTGAGAGTTACTTCAACATACTTCATTGCCAAATAACCTAGGATTCATGACAGTGCCGTACACAGAATGGTATGGACTGTTTCTTTAGGAAATACAGAGAAACAACAGAGAATTGGTATGTTATTGCTTTTGAACTTCTTACACCACACACCATGATCATGTTCAAGGTGATGTAGACTTGTATATACCTTTACAACCTTATTGAATATAGTTTTGGTCAATCATAGAAACCATAACTACTTCAAACTTCCTTGAACTATCTTGTGCAGTTTGAAACTTCAACTAATTACTAGTTTGTTTGCATAGGCATCGGTGTTTATGAATCTTCAAACACCTCTACAATGTAATTAGGCCTTGAATTAGGCATTAGACTCTTTGACTCTATCCTAGATACCTGAACAAGGCTTACAACATGAGGTTTTCCATGACTACCCCTTATGGCTCTATGATTGTCTCCTATACAATGTATGATTGTATGATTGTTTATTACAAACATGGCATCATAGCCACTATTACAACATGAGAATGGTCTCCAAGACCTTATTGAATCCACAAAACAAAATGAACAGCAAAACAATAGAACTCAAGACCTTAGTCTTCTTGGTGCTCCTGCACCAATAATCTAATTTTCATTCTTTTGCAAATCCAAGAAAAAACATAAACCCCCAATTCATCCATTAATGGAGCTTGGAAAAACCTTTCAAATTTTCTAAATTTTGGTTAGAGAAAAAAATGAAAAATCTAATAATACCTGTTGTTCCAAATGTGCACAACAACCATATTCTTCAATAAAAATTTTCCATAGTAATGGTTGTTTTTGGCACTTTAAAAAATTTAAAAAATATAATTGAAAACATACAATTGAAGCATCTAAATTAAATCAAATACCTTCCTTCAACAAGGAGGCGAAAAAAAACTACTTATGGCATGGCAATGGAGAATACTATTTAAAATTTAAATTTAAGAATAAATAAAAATCAGGAAATTACCTTCCAATACAAGCATAAACAATGAAGAAGAATACTTTTTCAAGCATACACATCACATACTATCCCTTGCCACACCCAAGAAATCTCCCATCCAAAATTTCCATTCTCCCTTCCCTTTAATCTTTCCGAAAATCAATTTTCTTTCATGGAGCAAGAAGATGGTTTTTGGAGCAAAATCCAAAAGTGAAGAGTTAAATGAAAAAACAAGTTTATTTTTCTTATATGCTTTTCAAAAGACCTTTTTTTTTAATTTCTTTATTTATTTTCCAAAATACTTTGAGAAAAGTAAGAACTTTAAACCATTAATTAATACAATTAATTCCACAAGGCAATGCATATAATTTAACTCACATTTAATAATTTTCAAAAACCAATGGAATTAAATCAAATTTCCATTAAAATGCAATTATACCTTTATAATGAAAAATATTTCATTTCAAATAAAGGATTAAATTCACTATAATTTCTTCCTACTAGAATAAAATAAGCCAATAGACCTTTTTCCACTAAGGTAAAATTAATCTTTTTTGACTCAACCATTAAATATCCTATAAACATAGAAAACATGGTTTTGAGATAAATTAAAATCTTTTACAAAAGGATAAAGGAAACACACACAAAAGATTCATACATACTTTATGAGTTTTCATTGTATGCAAACTCTAGAATCACCACCAATTTAGATCCAGGTTAACAAAAAGATTCAAAAGACTCATCTAACACTTAAAATGAGTTAGATAGAGGTTAACACACACATGTTTTTACCTAAATAAGACCATCTCTAATATATAGCCACTATATGGGAAATAAATTTGTACATACATACTCAGGTCAAACACCAGGTGTACCTACTGTACATATAATATCTAAATCAACATAACACACCCCAACATGTCATAAACCATACATGATATAAAATCAACACATCTATTGTAAATCATTTACAACTAGCATGATCCAAGAACACAATACATAATCAACAATAATCACAACTATAATAAATATAGTGAAAACACTGAAGTTGAAACATTGTGCAATGATCTATCATACACATGCAAAATGTATGCATCCCGTAATGCATAGTCAGAATCCAATGCTAATACAAAACCCCATCAGAAACACCTTGATGTAAATCCAAAATACACCATCAAATCCCCTTGATAGCACAATAGACCTCATTAGAAAGTTCTTTGAAACAAATTCATAACATGAGAAACACATAATACACTAATAACACTCAATACGACATATATCATAAGAATCATAAATAAAACCAAGAAAACACTAGAATGGGCATTATAGATCTCAAGGAAGTTTATAGTCAATGTTTATGAGATAAATCTTTTGAAGGGAGTAGATGCTTTACCATTTTTTAATATGACATACTTATATCCTTATTGTGAAGGACAAACTAATGTAGATTCAAAAGAAGGCTCGTATGTATAAATGGATAAGTTTCAATGCAGTAGTTTTCTAAAAAGAAGTTAGAGGGAGACACTTGTAAGGAATATAGGGTGAAAAAGAAAGATCAAATGGATGAAGGGATCATTTGGATCAAAATTAAAGATATGATTTTAGCCCCATGTTTCTCTAAATTCTCTAAATGTTTATAAGCCTCAACTCATGGAACATTTTTACTTACCCAACATGTGTAATGTAGGTGCATCTAGATTCATGGGAAGTATCACATAGTAAAAAATAACTATTGAATTTGTTTTCATCTTTTTACATTTTTGTTGTGTTTACCCACTTGTCATTCATGAAATCTTGTTTTAAGCAACCTACATGAAGATCTTAGACTCTTATGTGTTATAAAGACCACTATAGTAGTGTTAAGAGTCATAAATGTCTTAATTTAAACCAATACCATTCTACTTTATGCTTAACTTTCATTTATGGGGTTGTTACAAAATTACTATAGAATTTGTATGAGTTGTATATAAGTTGTAATAGGCACTATGTAATTAGATATAGTATGGTAGCATGTATGAGTTTGAACATTTCACTTATTAAGGTAGTGACATAAATTTATAAATCTTAGTGTTGAGTTGTACGTTGATTTGATATCCTACTTTCTATTACTTTATGCAATATTGTTTCTGTTGGTGGAGATCACCGAACCTAGAATCACTATTTGCAGGTATCACCTTCACAATACGAGAGAAATATTTCATCAGAAATGAAAAATGTATTAAGATGCAAAAATATTTTACAATGTACCATATCTAGGTTTGTTTGAGAGCCGGTAGATAAAAACTATCCAAACGGTAAACTACCTAACTATTAAATTATAAAGTTGGATGCCTAAGTAAAGTTAAGAAAATGTAAATAGGTAAAACCCTATTTACTCCGACACCCCCCCTTAAGTGCAACTTAGGGAGATTATTATGCAATATGAGCAATATGCAATATGGGTCCCAGCTACACAACCATGTTAGGTACCCACCTTGTAGGAGAAAACTCCTCTCCAAAACATAGAAAAGAAAAAAAAATGCATGGATGGAGAATTCAATAACACCCCACAAGAACTACATACATCATGTATATACAATCAATGATTCTTCCATCAGAAGGAAAGGAGACTACATAGACCCCCATAATGAATAATGTCCTACAAAAATGGTAAGTGCTTAAAGGCAAAACATAGTCCAATGCCTACAAATCACATTTCTTCCTTTGGGAAGAAGATAAACCAAGGCTATAGGGCTAAAGTCTATAGGGCTATAGGGCTAAAGTCTATCATCATCAATATGTATATATTGGTAGAGTTTGAAACTATTGTTTACTATGTGCCCGAGGCTACGAATATTCACAGTGGTTGCAAAATACCTCCAACCGCCTCAAAAAACCTGCATGAGATCAAAACCTTGATACTTATATTTTGTTACAAACTGTATATTTGAAATCAAAATATGTATTGGCCAAGAACAATTGATCACAGAATAGTAATGGCTGTTGTCGTATGGCCACGGGTAGGCTCCAATCTAGAGTTACAGACTGACCCTCTTGTAACTTCAATGGTTGCAAGCATTGCTGAGTTAGCCTTCTAGTGTCTCTCGTTTGAGAAGGATGACCGCCCCTGTATGATCAAAGTTGTCACCCAGCTTCACCAGATAAAGCAATTAGGTTATGGAGGATAGAGTAGATGCCTTCACTATGGATTTTCACCCTTTTACACGCCAAATGGGCCTTCGTGCTAGCAACAAGCCACAGATTAGGCCTTCAAACGCCCTTACTATGTTGAATGCTCTAGGAATGAAAAAATAGTGATTGCCAGAAAGGCAAATGAGCTAGATCACCACAACACTCAGACCTCTGATTTGCCAGGTATGTGTACTGGCCAATGCCCCACAATCATTGAGTCAAGAAGAAAGATCTCAAAACCCTAATGAAAACTCTTCAACAGAAGGAGGGAAAAATAGGAGGCTCTAATACCATGTTGGTGGAGATCACCAAACCTAGAATCACTATTTGCAGATATCACCTTCACAATATAAGAGAAATATTTCATTAGAAATGAAAAATGTATTGAGATACAAAATTTTTTTACAATGTACAATATATAGTGTGTTCAGGAACCGGTAGATAAAAACTATCAGAATGGTAAACTACCTAACTATTAAATTATAAAGTTGGATACCTAAGTAAACTTAATCAAATGTAAATAGGTAAAACCCTATTTACTCCAATACTTTCTAACTTTGAAGGATGAGATATTATTCCTAACCTCAATATTTGTTTCCTTTCAATTTTGTTTGCCATACTAAAAGATATTTTATCTTACTATTTACTTTGGTAGCATAAGAAAAAATCAAAATGGGATATTATGTATTGTTTTCAACAATGTGGTCTACATGCAGTGATTTATTTCATGAGTTGCTAATGATTCTTTAGTATTGGCATTGGTTTAAGGTTGTTTTCTTTGCAAACAAAAATTCATCACTCTACCACAGCCATAAATCTTTTTATTCTCTTGAAGATTGTGAATATTGTTTCATTTTTCGTTGTTTGGTTTTTTTTGTAATTTAATATTTATTGTAATTTTTGCCCATGTGTGGATTTTTGTTTGTATTTCCTATCCATTAGCATATCATAAATACCATTCTTCATGGTTGGGCGTATATACTTCCCTTTAGTCTAGTGATAGGGTCTAAAAGAAAGACCAAATCTTTGTTTGGTCGTGGTAGTTACAAGAAGATGGTTCAATGCTTAAAAATATATATACAAAAAGGAAATGAGATAGAGAGAAGAATAGAAGAGGAGAAGAGGCTGAATAGAAGAAGAGGAGGATGGAGAAGATCTCACCAGAGTTTGCCCAACAATAAATAGAGTATGCTTCATGTAGAGAACAAAGCTTGTAAATATGTAGGCAATAAGGTAAAAAGCTAGAATATTATTTTTGAGTAAAATTGAGTTGAATGAGAGAGGAAGAATCTCTCTAAGGAATTTGTAATTTATAACCATGTTATATTGAGCTATAAGAAGGAAAATAAATTCTATTAATTATCGTGTTGCTTCCAATTTTTATGTGCTTGAATAGTTTTGTGAATGGCAACTAGTTTAGATAGCTTCTAAATAATCCCCCTAAGCTAGGCTACACCAAGTGGTATTAGAGAAAGGATTAGCAATATTATTGATGTCTTGGGAGCTCTAGAGATTTATAGTGTAGGTTTCTAAGAATAAGTCCTACAATTACTAAGGATTGTGAAAGACATTGTTTGATATTCAAGAAAATTTAAATGGTGAGTTTGTTGGTGAAAGTGGTATTGGAAAGATGCCATGGAGAAGGAGAGTTTTTTCATTGAATAGGGTGGAAGAAATGTTTGAACAACTTTGAGATGAGATCCAAAATGAGATATCCACTTTGTCTATTAGTCATAGAAGAAATCTAGAACATGATGGAGAAGATGATAGCATGATGAAGGAAATGTAATAGAAGAAAGAGCAAGAGAAAATGAGAAACAAATTTGGATGAAGGAGAAGAGAATTTCTTGAGATCACTTAATGGGATTAGTAGAGGGACAAAGATGGAAGTTCCAAAGTTCTTTAGTTCCTTGAATCTTGAGAAACTATTTAATTGGATCAATAAGTTAGAAGGATATTTTGAATATGAAAATATTCATGACCCTCACAAGGGGTAAGGGCATGGGGGACAAAAAGGGGGTCAAAAGTGACCAGTTTTTTTTCTAAAATTAGCTAAAGCTAAAGTTTGATGAGTAAATCAAGATGTGCACTCTCAAAGTTTGAAGACATGATAAGAACAACAATTGTAGTACTCTGAATCTAGTTTCTAAAATACTAAAGATTCTTAAAAATGGTTAAGGTTAAGGGGGTGAAATGTTGAATGCACACATAAGTGTTCAAGTGTTTTTATCACTAAAATAGAACATAGTCTCTAGTGTATGCCCCTCTATTTTTTTGCTAAATTAGGTATTTTTAAAAACCAATTGGTAGAAATATAGCCAATAGTGAGTACTCCAGGTATATTTTTTTAGATTTTTTTAAAAAAAATTTGAATAATTTTTTCAAAGTGGATGCATCCTAAAAATTACATCACTAAGTGTGAGCATGACATAACTTGCACAAAACTAATTGAAAATATATTTTTTAAATATGTATAGAATGAAGTGTACAAAAATGCTATATATATTTCAAAATTTGGATAAGTGGTCAAAAGTTATATTTAAAAAATCAATACATATGTATAGGAGGAATATTAAGACACTCTTAAAAGAAAAAACAAATAAATACCTTAACTTATTAAAAATATTTAAAAAAATGTATAAATAGAAAGATAAGAAGTAACTCTTTATTTTGGTTATGGTTTCATAAAATTTTATTGCAAAAGATGTAAACTTGAGGTTGAAGTTTGAATTTAAGCTATTTATGTTAAAAACATGAATTTAGGAGCCACAAGAGATGCCCAACCCTTAGGCTTGGAAATCCAATCATAAATGGGCAAGATCATAAAAATTTGAATTCAAGAAATATAAAACATAAATGCATGAGAATATGTATGCATTATGTTTTCATAATGCCAATGTATTTTGCTGAAAACCTCAATGTTGGCCATTGTTTAGGGGAAAATTGGATTTGTTAATATTTTAGTGTTATGATGTTTAAATCCTCCTTTCCACTATACATTCAAGGATCTAGGGTCGAGTGGCGAGCACTATCATACCCTAGGTCACTGTGAGATGTAGGGAAACTTGGATTAGGGAATTTAATTATCAATTTTTCTTCTCCTATGCTCAATTGACCATTAAAACCCTAATTATGCAAATACGACAACAAATTGATGAATAACGGAAAAAGATCTTGCAAGCAGGAGTAAAATACTAAATCAGAGTACCTATTTTTGGGGTCCCGAAGTGGAATAGTCAGGGACATTAGAGTAGGTGCCCTAGTCCAAGGTACCAATTTCTTAACGGGATCTAGACCTCCTTTCAACACTAATCAGCCTTGTAACTTTCATTTTCAAAAACTCATCTATGAATGACACTGAAATGAGCACCCAAGTCCCAGAAATACTTTTGTGTCCTTCTTTTCTTCAGATCCTGAATCCTTGATGCTTCCAATCCTTTCTGCAACCCCACTTTTCCCAAATGTGACACCTGTAACCTGTAATCACAAGACTTAGTTTTGGGGGTTGTGGTGTTTAGAGGCTTGCTTCTGTCAAGCCCTAGAGGACATTTAAGTCTCTGAACACTATTGTTAGATAGAGAGTGTGTGCCCTTGTGAAGAAGAGGCAAAAACCAAAGGAATCAATGATGAAAACACAATATAATGTCACCTTGTAGTGAAGCTCTCATGGGGGGAAGATGCTCTTCATTCCATGAGGAAATTGATGCTCAAATCTACAAATATCAACACACAAAACACACAAGTCTACTCTTCTAACACAATGAAAGCCTTGAATCACCTTGACAACACTATAGCTTACTAGTAATCATCTAGTTTACAAATGAATGTGTAAACATTCTTTTATATGCAACTATAAACACTCCCACCAAGATTTTTGTAATTCAAACTTATTGTGTTGAAAAAGGGACCAAATAATAATCACAAACTGACATGCAAAAATTAGGGCTGCCCCAACATACAACAGGACTAAGGCGCGGGTGCCCAAGTCCTCCCCCCTATTTTGGGTAGGCTATAGCTCAAGGGCTCCACCTAGGTCCAGTTTGCCATGAAACCTAGGTCTCATTCCATCGGGATGCCAAAATATGAACTAAGATGTCCTAAATGTTGCAAATATATGCCTAGGTGGTGCTTGTCATTGATGTCAACATATCATTGTTGCTATTAGTCTCAACTGTATCATATTTTGCCACCTGTTTAGAAGACTAGATTGTTAAGGATATTGAGAAAATTAATGTAGATCAATATTTGCGGACCATATGGCTATCCAAAGATTTGTCCGAAGAAGCTTCAGTTAAGATTTGAGAGGTTTGCATTAAGAGCTGAAGAAGTTATAGCCCTCTAAGTAAAATCAGTTCCTGCATTATTCAAGAGAGACATAGTGACTGGAAAGAGGTCTGGATTGCTCCGGTAATGTAAAATGATGATCTGCGGATCTAGAGGCATGTCTAGGAAATTAGTATGTATCATCAACTCAAGTGGTTCGTGGTTTGGAGGTCCACAATCTATCTTTCTAGTTTGACAGTCATGGCAGATAGTGTTCTTGAGGTTCTGGAGGATGATACAAATGATTCTAGTAATTTGGTTTAAAGTGAATGTTATTGGTAATTTTAATGTGCTTGTGGAGGTCTCTAGATCGTGTGGCTACTATGTTGGAGGTCTGCACTAAAGTTTAAGCTTGTTGATTGAATATTTATTCTTTGAGGTTGATGTTCTTCCCAGTCTTGGCTGACCGGATGCTTCTAGCATGTTACAGATGATCTAAGAGCATTCTTATGAAGCGTGGCATGGTTGTAGAAGAAGATTCAAGTCTCAGTTGTGTTTGGCTGACAGTGTGATGATCAGTGTCAAGTTTAGCCGACCTTGTTGATCATTGCAAGGTTGATGAAGCATATAAATACTTGTTGAAGAGTTGTTGAAAAGCATCCTTATACACAATGAATTAAATTTGAAGAAGGGATCAAAAGTATAGTAGAGAAGAAGAGGAGTGAAGGGAGTATAGAGTGAAGATTTAGTGAAGAAGAATTTGAAGATAAGAGCAGAAGTTTTGATCCTTTAAAGGGACTGATTCAGGCATGAATGTAGATGTTATTTCTCAGTTCATTATTTCTGTATAAATCATAATTTCTTAGGGAGTGAGCCTCTTCTTGAGCAGTGAGCTCTGGCAGTGTGCCCAAAGGCATGTGCCTTCTATTTTCTTAAGTACTTTTAATAGGATATGTATTTTTGTGGGTTAAGCCCCACTGTGGTTTTTCCCTTAACCAAGTTTTTCACGTCAAAATTATGGTGTTGT
Organism: Cunninghamia lanceolata; assembly: GCA_027924645.1. NCBI lineage: Eukaryota > Viridiplantae > Streptophyta > Pinopsida > Cupressales > Cupressaceae > Cunninghamia > Cunninghamia lanceolata. The sequence continues at coordinate 550,173 of BSBN01000593.1, forward strand.
GTGTTCATGATGTTTCTGCTCATATGTTGATTTATGCTTAAATGTTTTCATCATTACTCTGATTATAAAGAAGATTTAAAAGGTTTAGAAAAGGTTAAAATTTAGGGCTAACTGATTCAGCCCCCCCTCTCAGTTGTCCAGACTATTTCCAACAATTAGTATCAAAGCCAAGTTCCTCTAAAAGAAGCTTGACCACTTGAGGAGATCCAAGATGTCGATCTACAAGAAAGAAAGTCTGAGATTTGATGGAACAAACTACTCCCTCTAGAAGGTACGCATGCAGTGTCTTCTAGAATGTATGGGTGATGGCTTTTGGACAATAACCAAGAATTTGTATAAGATTATGAAGAATGGACCTTCAAATATAGATGAACTCAGAGATACTAAACACAACACTCGAGCCAAAGAAGCGTTATTGAGTGCCCTGTCTAATACTGAATTGGCAAATGTCCTAGATTTCCAAACTGCTCATGAGATCTGGAGTAAATTAAAAAATCTATATGAAGGTGACAAATATGTTAAATGTGCCAAGCTACAAAGCCTGAAGGCTAAATATGAAATATTGGTAATGTGTGAAGATGAAAACATTACTTCCTACATGCAGAAAGTAAATGAACTTGTGACCAGCGTTAGAAATGCATGTGGAGTATTGGGTGAATAAGAAATTGTTGCCAAGGTGCTTAGATCCTTACCTGCAGCTTATAAGCACAAGGCTGTAGCCATTAAAGAAATCAGGACAGTAACAAGTCACAAGGGATCAGTTAGTGGGCAAGCTTTCAGCATTTGAAATGAGTGAGTTTGGTGATTCTCTTCCTAAGACTGAATCTGCATTCAAGGCCAATGTGTATGGAAAGCAAAGATATGATCCAGGTGAAATCTCTTCTGCAAGATCAAATAGATTTGTGAAGACAAGAAAAGATCTTTAAGATATTGAAATAGAAACTCTAGATCTTGAAGCTCTCATTGCCAAGCAGATGCCAAGAGGATCAGTAAGTATGAAGAAAAGTTGCCACTCAAATGTTTTGCTTGTAATAAGATTGGTCATTTTGCCTCAAGGTGTCCAGAGAGGTTTTCAAAACCAAACCCTAATAGGTACAAGGGTCAGAAGAATTGTTACTATGTCCAAGAAACTAGAGAAGGAGTCATAGATGATGAATCTGATCATGGAGAAGGTGATTGGGTGTTCATTTCTATTAAAGAAGAAGATCCAATGTCTACCAAATCTGCTAGTTGTGGAAATATAGAAAGTGCCTTAGCTGCTTAGGTCGTTGAAAAGGATGAATGGGTGATTGATAGTAGATCTTCTCATCATATGACTGGAGACAAGAGTAAGTTTTTGAGTTTTGAAAATTATTAAGGAAGACTTGTGAAATTTGGAGACAACTTAGCTGGTAGAATCTGTGGCAGAGGATCCATCTCCTTTGATGGTAAGAATAGGACCAATAATGTTCTATATGTGGAAGGACTGAAGCATAATCTTCTCAGTGTTGGACAGTTGGTTGACAAGGGTTATGATGTTCGTTTCAAGCATGGAAAATGCAAAATCTTGGAAAGCTCCAGAACTAAAATTACATCCAGTACTCAGACTAAAGGTAACATCTTTCACTTAAGTAGTTCAGGTCAAAGTTGTTTGATTGCTCAAACAGATCAAAGTTGGTTATGGCATAGGAGGATGTGTCATGTAAATTTTGATAACATTGTCAAAATAAGTTCCACTCAAGCTATAAGAGATCTTTCAAGACTTGTGAAACCTGATAGTATATGTATAGAATGTCAATTGGGTAAATAGAACAAAATTTCATTCAAAAGTAAGGAACAAGGTTCAAGTGGGAGATTGGAATTGGTGCATACTAATCTTTGTGGTCCTGCTAGAGTTAGGAGTGTGCAAGAAGACATATATTTCATGTTGTTGATTGATGACTACTCTCGGATGATGTGGGTAACCTTCCTAAAAGAGAAATTAGAATTTCTTGATAAGTTTAAGGTGTTCAAGATGATGGTCGAAAATGAGATTGGTGGGAAATTGAAATGTCTGAGATCTGATAGAGGTGAAGAATTCATTTCCTATGAGTTTGATGCTTTTTGTGAAAAACATGGGATAAAAAAATAATTATTTGTTCCTAGGACTCCTCAGCAAAATGGAGTTGTGGAAAGGAAGAACTAGACCATTCAAGAAACTACTAGGACCATGATGATGGAAACAAATGTTTTTCAAGTTTATTGCAAGGAAGCTATGAGTACTGCTGTCTACACTCTTAACCAGATGTAGATCAAAGGAAATTCTGGTAAAACTCCTTATGAACTATGGTTTGGTCATCCTCCTACTATAAGATATTTTAGAGTTTTTTGTAGTAGATGCTATATCAAAAGAGATGAGGATTTAGGGAAGTTTGATGCAAGTGATGAAGGAATATTCTTGGGATACTCTACTCAAAGTAAGGCTTACTGGTGCTTCAACAAGAGGTTGAAAAAGATTGTTGAAAGTGCTAAAGTTAAAGTTGATGAAATCAAAGAAGGTCATTCTAAGTATTGCGGATATGACTCAAATGATCAAGATGAAAGTCAAAGTCAAGGAAGGCAAGATCAAATTTAGACTTAGATACAGATTGATCCAGTAACTCCTGTAACTCAAGAGATTAGTGTAGATGATGAGGAACTAGTCTAAGAAATAGAAGTTCAAACATTTCCCAAAAACCCCAGGTATGTAAGAATGAATCTTCCTGAAGATCAAATCATACGAGATAAAAATAGAGGTGTTCAAACTAGGAGAAGAGTTGTTGAAGATCAAGAAGAGATTCGTTTGATTTCAAAGATTGAACCTAAATCAGTAAGTAAATCTTGTAATGATGAAAACTAGGTTGAGGCAATGGAAGAAGAATTGGTGCAAATTGAAAAGAATCACACTTGGGATCTTGTTCCCAGACCCGAGGACAGAAATGTGATTAGAACCAAATGGGTCTTCCAGAATAAACTAAATGAAGATGGTGAGGTTGTAAGAAATAAGGCAAGGTTGATCTATGTAAAGGTTATTCTCAAGTGGAAGGAATTGATTTTGAAGAAACTTTTGCTTCAGTGACAAAGATAGAGGTAGTTAGATTATTTCTTGCCTTTGCTGCTTTCAAAGATTTTAAAGTTTATCATATGGATGTCAAATCAACATTTCTAAATGGAGATTTGGAGGAAGAAGTCTACATTGAACAACTAGAAGGATTTCAATTGTCTGATCAGGGAGATATGGTTTGGAGACTAAGAAAATCCTTGTATGGACTCAAGCAATCTCCAAGAGCCTGGTATGCCAGATTGGATAAGCATTTGCTTAAGCTAGGATTTAGCAAAGGTGCTATTGATAGTAATCTATACTTCAAGATAAATCATGAGGACATTCTAATTGTTGAGGTCTTTGTTGATACTATCATTTTTTGGTGGAAATGAATGCATGTGCAAAGCATTTGTTGATCATATGAAAAATGAGTTTGAGATGTCAATGTTTGGTGAGATGAACTTCTTCCTCAGTTTGCAAATTGTTTAGTCAGATAAAGGTATCTTCATATCTTAGTCCAAGTATGTGAAAGAATTGTTGAAGAAGTTTGGAATGGAAGATTCAAAGCCAGTAGGTACTCCTATGGTAATCGGATGCAAGCTAAGCAAAGATGATGACTCCCCAAAGGCAAATAAAAAAAAGGTATAGATCAATGATTGGAGGATTTCTCTATCTAACTCAGACTAGACTTAACATCATGAATGTAGTTAGACTTGTTGCCAGATTTCAAGCTGATCCAAAAGAATCCCATGTTGTGGCAGTCAAATTTTTTTTTAGATATCTCAAGGGGATAATTGATTATGGATTGTGGTATCCAAAGGACAATGATTTCTCTCTTCATGCATATACATATGCTGATTAGGTAGGAGATGTGGATGACATAAGTACTAGTGGTGGTGCATTCTTCTTGGGAAGAAGATTGGTCTCTTGGATGAGCGAAAAGAAAGAGACAATTTCATTGTCTAATGTAGAGGTAGAGTATATAGTAACAACAAATAATTGTTTTCAAGTTTTGTGGATGAAGCAAATGTTGAAGGACATTAGAATTGTGTTTGAGGAGCCAGTCACAATTTTCTGTGATAATTCAAGTGCTATAAGTATTTCCAAGAATTAGGTATTGCACTCAAAGACAAATCATATATCTATCAAGTTTCACTTCTTGAGAGAGAAAGTTAATGAGAATGAAGTCAAGTTGGAGTTTGTGTCTTCCAAAGATCAGATTACAAATATCTTCATTAAGCCTCTTCCCAAAGATACTTTTGAGTATCTCAGACAAAAGTTAGGGGTTATCACCCCTCCTGATCAAAAATAATATGCACTAAGGTGCATCAGTCTGGTGGAATTCACATTCATATCTTGTGATCCAGATTGATGTTAAGGAGGTACTACTCAAAGGGGGAGTAGTCAGTATGCAAATTTTGGGATCAGTCTGAAATAAAAAGGGAGAAAAGATAGAAAATATGTGCCCTTTGCCATTGATGTCAAAGGGAGAGAGAAGTCATGTGAAAAACTAGTTGCTGATGTAAGGGAGAGTAGTAAAGAAAGTAGTTGTAGAAGTGGGAAGAGAAAGGGGGAGAAGTTCTTCTCTTGATAGTTAAATTTAGTTTTTTACATCATATGTTGCCATCAAGGACAAAGGGGGAGATTGTTGCAAATATGTGCCTAAGTGGTGCTTGCCATTGATGTCAACATATCCTTGTTGCCATTGGTGTCAACTGTATCCTATTTTGCTACCTGTTTAGAAGACTTGATTGTTAAGGACATTGAGAAAATTAATGGAGATCAATATATGCGGACCATATGGCTATGCAGAGGTTTGTCTAAAGAAGCTTCAGTTAAGATTTGAAAGGTTCACATTAAGAGCTGAAGAAGTTATAGCCCTCTGAGTAAATTTAGTTCTTGCATTATTCAAGAGAGACAGAGTGATAAGAAAGAGGTCTAGAATGCGTCGGTAATGTAAAATGATGATCTACAGGTCTAGAGGCATGTCTAGGAAATCAGTATGTATCATCAACTTTAGTAGTTCATGGTTTAGAGGTCCGCAAGCTTTCTAGTTTGATAGTCATGTCAGATAGTGTTCTTGAGGTTTCAGACGATGATACAAATGATTCTAGTAATTTGGTTTAAAGTGAATGTTATTGGTAATTTCAATGTGCTTGTGGAGATCTCTGGATCATGTGGCTACTATATTGGAGGTCTGCACTAAAGTTTGAGCTTGTTGCTTGAAGATTTCTTCTTTGAGGTTGATGTTCTTCCCAGTCTTGGCCAACCAGATGCTACTAGCATGTTGCGGATGATCTAAGAGCATTCTTATGAAGCGTGGCATGGTTGTAGAAGAAGATTCAAGTCTCAGTTGGGTTTGGCCAACAGTGTTATGATCCGCGTCAAGTTTAGCCAACCTTGTTGATCATTCCAAAGTTGATGAAGCATATAAATACTTGTTGAAGAGTTGTTGAAAAGCATCCTTGTACACAATGAATTAAATCTAAAGAAGGGATCAAAAGTAGAGTAGAGAAGAAGAGGAATGAAGGGAGTATAGAGTGAAGAGTTAGAAAAGAAGAATTTGAAGATAAGAGCAGAAGTTCTGAGCCTTCACAGGGACTAATTCAGGCATGAATGTAGATGATATTTCTTAGTTCATTATTTCTTTATAAATCATAATTTCTTAGGCAGTGAGCCTCTTCTTGAGTAGTGAGCTCTAGGCAGTGCGCTCGAAGACATATGCCTTCTATTTTCTTTAGTACTTTTAAGAGGGCATGCATTTTTGTCGGTTAACCCCCACCATAGTTTTTCCCTTAACTGAGTTTTCCATGTCAAAATTCTGGTGTTGTGTGTTCATGATGTTTCTACTCATATGTGGATTTATGCTTAAATGTTTTCATCATGAATTTGATTATAAAGAAGATTTAAAAGGTTTAGAAAAGGTTAAAGTTTAGGGACAACTGATTCACACCCCCCTCTTAGTTGTCCAAACTATTTCTAACACTAAATGCATGCTAAAGACCTGGGAGCTAAACCTTATGAGGCAAAAGCCCCCAAGGGGACATTTTTGGACGTTACATCCCCCACTTTAATGTATGTTTAAACATGAGGCCAATACATGTATTAAAGTAAGGTCACAAACACAGCAAACATGCCAAGCATGGAGAAGACATGCCAATCACATAGAAGACAATAACAGGAACACAAAACATGGAGAAGACAAGTATAGTCACATAGAACATGGAGAATACAGTCAATGCATAGAAGGCACATTAATGCATGGAAGACATAAATGATATCTTTCCTTTTTTTTTCTCATATATATGAAATGCAGATGCAAGTACTGGAAAGTAAACAAACCTCCCATAATATAGGATGCACTACCCTAGGGCACAAGTCTCTGTATATATGGGGCAACACACACGCAAGACATGCAAAACCTCCCAAAATGCAGGAAGCACTACCTGAGGGCGTTGGTCTCTACATATGGGAAAACAAACATGCCACACAAAACAAGCACGCCAAAACACACACACTTGAAGACACAGAGAAAACATGGAAGACAAAAAATGGAGTGTACCTATTTCTAGGTCCAACACCATCTTAGCCACATTACAGGCACACACTAATGATTGGGCTTTGCCACAAGAATTGTTGAAGACACACTTAAGGGTTGAGTTAGTCACATAACCGCTCCCCGCCTCTATAGAGGACTTTTGAAAATGACAAGATGATGCAATCTGCTTTGAGAAATACACCATCCCTTCCTCCGAAGAGGGCTTAAGATAAAAAAGATATACATGATATCCCACCTCCACAGAGGGCTTACATGATTGATTGATTGATTGCAAACAAACTTAGGATGTACGATGCACTACCCTGGGGCACAAGTCTTTGCATTTGAGGTCAAACACATTGCTAACATCTATAATAGATAGCTTACCTTATATATTCCTCCACCTTAAGGTGGTTGATATCGTGCATCAATATCAAGTACGTTAAGGTAGGAAGAAAACACACAAGGGAACACTGACTTTTGTAAGGCCCATGCCCCCCAAAGGTGGCATGTACTTTACGATGTCCAAATGTTCCCACAAACACATCCCTGCAAGAAACATGTTAGTGTCTACAACATCATGATAAACAACAACATCAATGCATAGGATTAGCCACACACAGAGACAAGGTTATACAATGAATCTGGAGTTCAAGGATAACTGTAGGGCTATTTCATGAAGCTCTCCGAATCAAGTACTGCCAAGGCTAGATTCAAAGATGAACAAAGGTGCACAGAACATCAATATTGCTAATGTTTGTAAATGAGATAAAAATATCATCAAATTCACTACGTGGAAAGCACAAGTGCTTCCACTAGCCAAGCATCAGATAAAATATACAACCCCATCATCATATTAGGAACTAAGTCCATTTTTTGTTTTCTTTTGAAAGGGACACTAGGTCCACATCAGTATAAATGTTTGTCATCATCCACCCGCTAGATGGAAACACTAGAGGAAGGGAAACAATAAATAAGAGAGAAGAATCAAGTATCTTAGGGACAGTCACGTAGGAGGTTGCCCACAAGTCACCAACCATGATGCTATGTCCGTAAGACATAACACCCAACAATGAAATTAGAGAGAGAGCCAATATAGAAGAATGATGATACAAATAGAAGGTCACAACAGAAGCGATCTCTTGGTATCCCGAACCTTACGGGAGAATCTGAGGTCATCCCAGGGGGCCTAAACAACATATAACACATCATGGGCGAAGCACATCATGAGAGAAATAAAGGGTTAGAGATACTTACCTGTAGGGCCCCTACAGGGCTGGCAGGTATCACCAGTCTTGATCTTTATCTTAATGGTTAAGGCATTATCACTTCTTCTCTCTTCTATATGTTCATGAGTTTACAAGGGTAACCATGTAGGAAAGGTTTCTCTTAATGATGGTTGAGAGGGGATGTTGCCATTGTCTGTGTCAGCTATAGGAGCATTTGAAATGCCATTTAAATGAGCTTGAGGAGGCATCTGAAAGATACCCATTTCAGTCCCTATATAGGGTTTGGAATGGCTTGTGTTAAAGGGATAGCTTGTTCTTCCACAACATGTAGGATTTCATTTCTTTCCAAAGTATATGACGGTTCATGATCTATTTTCTTGTTTAGAATGTAATTGAGAAGTTCTTGAACATCAGGTGGCAAATTATCATTAGATTCAAGCAAATAGTCACAAAGAGAATCTGCATCATCCAAAGCTTCGTCCTAATTAGGGAGAGAGGGAAGTGATGGCACAATAGTGTGGATAAATGTATCGATGATATCTTTTTCTTGTGCCAATATATCCTCACCAAGTGGGGTTATGTTGGGACAAGTCTCTTTGTTTGATAGGTCACCCATTGCTATTTCATTCTCATAGGTCGCAGAAAGGATTTGCATTATATCATCATGAAACAAAGGGAGAGTGAGAGTAAAGTTATCACTGCTACTTTCCCCATGATTGTTTTCAGCTATAAAACTTTTGAGATTCTCCATGATTGCAGGAAAAACATCGGAATCTCAAGAAAGTTATCGAAATAGGCTATAGATCAAAGGATATAACATGTGGTACTATTGGTTATATCAATGCCATAGATGTATGCAATTTGATGCAAGACTTGAGGATATTTGTCGATGAATTTGCAAAAATTATCATAATTCATAATGTACTCATATAAGTCTTCTAAAGATGTACCCTTAGGAGAATCCATTGATGCAAAATATATGCAAAAAATGCTTGATTTTTGTACTTTTTCAATGCAACTGCATGAACCAAAAGGTGTTGTAAGGATTTCAGTCTAGGGCAGCAAGTTATATGTCTGATATCAGTCCAAAACAATAATATGTTCCTTCTCAACACACTCTTGATGTGATTTCAAGTTAATGCCAAGTCAAAATATAGTGAAAATATGTCAAAATAGGCACTTTTTTCATCAAAACTCAATGCAGAAGGGCATAATCAAGGGTGTTGTGAAGAAAATGATGATGGATAGAAAATAATATAAATAATAATAGCCACTTGGTGCTAAAATACCCAACACAACATGCTTTTAGTGCCACTTAAGGTAAAACCCTAGTGAAAATATAGCAAAATATGCAATTTTTCATAGTTTTTCAATTCTAAGACCTAGCAAAGGAGGTGTTGTAATGAACTTTAGGAGGTACAGAAAATAATATCAATAATATCAGTCACATAAATTCATAAAATTTGTCACAACACGCTTGGAGTGCAAACTATGTCAAACCCTAGGGCAAAAATAGTCAAAATGTGTAGTTTTTCACCGATTTTTCACTACAAGAGCCCGTTAAAAGGGTGTTGTGAAGCTTTTTAGGAGGGATAAAAAAGGGATAGAAAATGATTACCCTGAGAATAGAAAATTAACACAAAAATACTCTTCACAACACACCTATGGTGCAAGTTTCTGAAGTCGATAAGGCCAAATTTAGTGAAAATCGTTGTTTTTGAAGCGCTAGGTTTGAGATCTTGGGAAAAAATTCTATGTGAATGTTTTGAAGTCTGATTTATGATGGAAATTAAATACTTAAAAATCTAAAAATGATTTTCAAGCTTGAACATGTAAAATGCCCATGCAAATTTAATGAAAATGCATCAAAACTGCTAGTTTTTGGTTGAAATTTTCTATGCAAAAATGCAAATATTTTAAATCTAAATGAAAATTTACACTAAAATGCAAGACTATAGACAAATGTTAATTTGAAGGAGCCTCTAAAATCAGTAGAAAAATTTGAGAAAAGATTTTTCCTACTAACCGTAGATTTTGGAATTACTACAAAAATCATGCAAATTAATAATGAAAATGCAATGCAAAATTTTGAATTTTTGTATTTTGTTGTAGTCTATATCAGATTTGATGCAAAAATCATGAATTAGGAAAATTTAGGAAAAATTGATGCAATTTAGTAAGCCAAACAATGCAATTTTTTTGAATTTTTCTAATTTTTCATTTTTTTTGAATTTTTCTCAATGCAATAAAATGAATGACTATATGAATGAATGAAATCAATCTAAATCTGAAGACACACACTCAACAAGTTGCAATTTAAGTCCAAAAACATAGGTTCACAAAAATATTTAGGGGAAAATTAGATTTGTTAATGTTTTAGTGTTTTGATGTTTAAATCCTCCTTTCCACTATACATTTGTTGTTATATGGAGCCTAATCAGACTTGGAGGTTAATTTTTCCTCACTTTTATTTGCACGGTTTCCTCCCAAATTCCTACAGGGTCAAGGTGTAGCGCGCCTTGCGGGGTCCAGGGGCAGCATTGTATTAAGTTGCAGAGATTGTTGATTGTAATCAGTTTGATTTACTAGATAATAATATTGGACTCTCTATTTGGTGGATGTAGCCCGAGTTTAGGTGAACCATGTTAAAACTTGTCTCTCACTGTTATTATTTCTGTGTATTTCCATTCCTCTGTTTAATCTTTATTTGCATTTAATTGATATCTTCTGCCAGCTAACCCTAACAAGTGGTATCAAAGCGGATTTTGTTTGATTATCGTCTGGAGGAAGGTCTCACTGTTGAGTGGGAATCTCACGGTTGAGTGGGAGTAATGGCAGATGAGGGTAAATTAAAGGTTGATAAATTCAATGGGCAGAACTATCAGTTATGGAAGATGCAAATGGAGGATTACTTCTATCAAAAGGATTTATGGATGTCATTGGAAGGAGTAGCCAAGAAACCAGCAACAATGTCTAATGAGGATTGGAATCTTTTTGACACAAAGGCACTGTGAACCATTCAGTTGTGCCTGGCACCAATGGTGGCATTCAATATAATAGAAGCGAAGACAACAGATGGTCTGATGAAAGCTTTGGCTAAATTGTATGAAAAATTATCAGCCTCAAGTAAGGTATTTCTCATGAAGCACTTGTTTAATCTGAAAATGGTTGAAAGTGGATTTGTGACAGATCATTTAAATGAATTTAATATGATTTTCAGTCAATTGACTTCTATAAATGTAAAATTTGATGAAGAAGTTAGAGCTCTCTTGATATTATGTTCATTGCCTAAAAGCTGGGATAGTTTGGTAATGGCGGTTAGTAACTCTATTTCTGGTTCAAATACCCTAAAATTTGATGATGTTGTTGGTGTTATTCTGAGTGAAGAAATTCATAGGAAAAACTCAGGTGGATCCACATCAGGCAGTGTTTTGAATGCAAAAAGTAGGGACAGATCAAAGGAGATAGGAAAAGGTTCTAGAGGTCATGGGAAGTCACGAGAAAAATCAAAGGACAACAGATCCCAATCCAGAGGATAAAAAGATTGCTGATACTATGGGAAACTAGGTCATCTGAAGAAAGATTGCTGGTCTCACAAAAATAAAGGAGACAAACAAGAAGGCAATAAGGAGGCAAATGTGGTAAGCAATAAATCTGAAGATGATGCTTTGATTCTTTTCCTAGATAATGCTGATGATTCATGAGTTTTAGATTCAAGGGCCTCATTTCATGCCACGCCCCATAGAAGGTATTTTCTTGATTATGTCCAAGGGAATTTTGGGCTAGTTTATTTGGGAGATAAAAACCCTGTTAGATTGTTGGAAAGGGAAGAATCAAGATTAAGTTGTAGAATGGGAATCATTAGCTACTACAAGAGGTAAGGCATGTTCTAAGGCTTAGTAGGAATTTAATTTCAGCATGGCAGCTAGCTGAACAAGGTTGCATTGTTACATTTACTGATAAAAATTGGAAGGTTTCAAAAGGTACCTTAGTAGTAGCAAAAGGTATGAAAGTAAACACCTTATATCTTTGTACAGGTCATACTGTTCCTTCTACTTTAGTCGTTACAGAGAAAAAATGAACAGGTTCAGGAACAGTTGTTGCAGGTTTGCAAGAAGAGACTAGAAAAGTTACTGCAGGTTCTGAGACAACACTGTGGCATAACAGACTTAGGCATATGAGTGAAAAAGGTGTGAAGGTACTTCATTCTAAGAAAGTTTTACCAGGTCTGAAATGTATTAATATGGATTTCTGTGAAAGTTGTGTGTATGGCAAACAAAAGAGAGTTAATTTTCTCAGAGATGGGAAGCAAAAGAAAAATAAAAAGTTGGAGCTTGTGCATACAGATGTATGGGGACCAGCTCAGGTATCTTCTCTCAGTGGCTTTTGATATTATGTTACATTCATAGATGATGCAACTAGGAAGGTATGAATTTATTTCCTTAGATAAAAATGTGATGTATTTGAAACATTTAAGAAATGGAGAAGCTTGGTTGAAAATGAGACATGTAAAAGATTAAAATGTCTTAGATCTGATAATGGTGGTGAGTATTGCAACAAAGAATTTGAAGATTATTGTTCCTTTCATGGAATTCATAGGAAGAAAATGGTTCTAGGGACTCCACAAGAGAATAGGGTGGCTGAACGTATGAATAGGACAATAATGGGGCATACAAGGACCATGAGATTGCATGCTGGGCTGCCTTTAAATATGTGGGCAGATGCTGTCAACACTGCTATATATTTAATTAATAGAGATCCTTCAGTTCCTTTGGGATGTGGTATTCTAGAGGAAGCATGGACATGTAAGAAGGTGAGTTATTTTTTTCTGAAAACCTTCAGTTGTGAAGCATTTTCACATATAGATTCTAAAAATAAAACTAAGCTGGATGCAAAATCATAAAAGTGTACCTTCGTTGGATATGGCATTGATGAATTTGGTTATAGGCTTTGAGATTTTAAAAATTAGAAAATTGTGAGAAGCAGGGATGTTAAATTTAATGAGAAGGTGTTGTACAAAGATCAGTTGCAGCAGCATGAGAAGAAAGAAAAGGATTATGTGGTGCTAGATGATACTTCAAATAGTGATGTTCCAGTGGTTCCTCATGCTCCGCAATAGTAGTCAGAAATACCACAACCTCCAGTGAATGTTAGATGGTCAACAAGGATAAGTAGACCTCCTGAAAGGTTTTCTCCCTCTTTGTATTCTATTTTGTTAACAGATGCTGGTGAACTAGAAGGGTATGATGAAGCTATGCAGGTGGATACGCAGGTTCAGTGGGAACTTGCTATAAAAGAAGAAATGGACTCCTTGCTGAAAAATTAGAGTTGGGAATTATATAAGTTGCCTGCAGATAAAAAGGTTTTACCAAACAAATGGGTTTACAGGCTGAAAGAGGAAGATGGAGGTAAGAAAAGATTTAAGGCCAGGTTAGTTGTAAAAAGATTTGCATAGAAAAAAGGGCATTGATTTTGATGAGATAATTTCTCCAGTTGTCAAGATGACTTCTATTCATACTGTTTTAAGTATTGTGGCTACTGAAGATTTGCATTTGGAATAGCTAGATGTGAAAACTACCTTTCTCCATGGTGATTTGGAGGAGGAGATATTTATGGAATAGACCCAAGGATTTTAGGTCAAAGGTAAGGAAAAATAGGTGTGCAAATTGAAAAAGAGTTTGTATGGTCTGAAACAAGCACCTCGGCAATGGTATTTGAAATTTGATAGTTTTATGGCTGAGCAAGGCTATAGCAAGTGTAATTCTAACCATTATGTTTATTTTAAGAGGTTGGATAATGACAGCTACATTATTTTATGTTTATATGTTGATGACATGCTTGTAGCTGGGTTTAACATGGATCACATAAGAGAGTTAAAACAATAGTTAGCATAGTCATTTGATATGAAGGATTTGGGGGCAACAAAACAAATCCTTGGTCTAAAAATATGCAGAGATGGGATGAACAAAAAATTGACTCTATCTCAGGTTGCTTATGTTGAAAAGGTGCTATAGAGATTCCTGGTGCAGGAGCACCTTGGCAAATCAAAGTTGTCCTAGATAAATCTTGAATTTTTGGTTAAATTTGTAATGATTTAATATTGTATTGAGGTCCATCAAGTCATCTTTCATGTGTTAAGATCCTAGGAGGGGTCTAATGTTTAAGTCTTATGACAAGTTGTCATACAAAATGGAAAATCCCTAAAAATGTATCTTTCAAAAATGTAAAATGAGGAAGGTGAAGGGTCACTTTGTTCCAATTCGTTGGAAGGAAGTGGAAACTGAAGAGACAAATGAGGAATGCCTTTATTAAGGCCTTGTAACATCCAAATAAGGTGTGGGTGGTTGAAGATTTGAGCATGGAATGAGAAAAAACAATGTTTTCTTGTATTTTCCTTCAGAAATTTGCTATCTTTTGCTATTGTACAGCCCTATATGGAATTGAATAGATGTATAATAGATTACAAATGTTATATCCTTCAACCACCTTCCATTTTCTTCTTGTCCCATGCATTTTTATTTATTTTTGTGAAAGATATGAGTGTTTTATGGACTGTAATTTTCTGATTTTTCCTGCAACAGTCCCATTGTAGCGTTTGGTACAATTATGTACGGATATATACAAGAGCAAACCATATATGGTTGGAAAGAGTATTGAGTCTACTTTCCATTTCTTTTTGTTGCATCAAATTTCACTAAGATTTGAATAAGTTATGGCAATTTTGGTGAGGGCAGGTCTAAACGCTGCCTAGGGTTTGTAGTTTTGGGAAAAGAGTTATAACTTTCTCTCCTACCATTAGATCTTCATGAAAATTGGATGAAAAGTCTGTATTAATGTTCTCTTCAATCTGACCAAAGCAATTAGATTATTTCTTTTTATTTGTTAATGTTATTGAGGATAGTTTTGGTCCTCCTACCTCTGCATCATTTTGGTATCAGAGCTGGCGAAAGATTTGGGTGGTGTGTATTTTTTTTTCTTGTCACTGAGAAGGCAGGTGAAGAGCGAGAAGATCTTGATTGTGTAGATAGATCACCGAGGGAGGCAATCTACACCAGGAGTTCGGGATGAGCATTGGTTTTTGCTATCTGATTCTTGTTGAGAAGTTTTATGGTTGCAGGTGCAAGTTCACTCACTGCTGTAGGCAGACATGAAGGTCTGTCAAGAGGGCCAGAGAAGATGGTCCATTGGTTGTCACCAACAGTCTTGGGGAGAGAGGGAAGAGAGGACTCCCAGGTGAGGGACAGAAGTGTTGTTGTAGTAGGAAGGAGTGGACTTCTGATGCACCTTGGAGGCAGCCAGTCAAACTCCATTAATAGGAGTCACAGTTGGAAGGTAAAGAGGAAGCAGAGGAGGCATCAAGTCAGGGTTGAAGACATAAAGAGGCAAAAGTCATTTGAAGCAGACCACACAACTCTTGGGACAAGAGTTTTCTTCATGCTGAGGAGTATGGTGCAGGAGCACCTTGGCAAATCAAAGTTGTCCTAGATAAATCTTTAATTTTTGGTTAAATTTGTAATGATTTAATATTGTATTGAGGTCCATCAAGTCATCTTTCATGTGTTAAGATCCTAGGAGGGGTCTAATGTTTAAGTCTTATGACAAGTTGTCATACAAAATGGAAAATCCCTAAAAATGTATCTTTCAAAAATGTAAAATGAGGAAGGTGAAGGGTCACTTTGTTCCAATTCGTTGGAAGGAAGTGGAAACTGAAAAGACAAATGAGGAATTCCTTTATTAAGGCCTTGTAACATCCAAATAAGGTGTGGGTGGTTGAAGATTTGAGCATGGAATGAGAAAAAACAATGTTTTCTTGTATTTTCCTTCAGAAATTTGCTATCTTTTGCTATTGTACAGCCCTATATGGAATTGAATAGATGTATAATAGATTATAAATGTTATATCCTTCAACCACCTTCCATTTTCTTCTTGTCCCATGCATTTTTATTTATTTTTGTGAAAGATATGAGTGTTTTATGGACTGTAATTTTCTAATTTTTCCTGCAACAGTCCCATTGTAGCGTTTGGTACAATTTTGTACGGATATATACAAGAGCAAACCATAAATGGTTGGAAAGAGTATTGAGTCTACTTTCCATTTCTTTTTGTTGCATCAAATTTCATTAAGATTTGAATAAGTTATGGCAATTTTGGTGAGGGCAGGTCTGAATGCTGCCTAGGGTTTGTAGTTTTGGGAAAAGAGTTATAACTTTCTCTCCTACCATTGGATCTTCATGAAAATTGGATGAAAAGTCTGTATTAATGTTCTCTTCAATCTGACCAAAGCAATTAGATTATTTCTTTTTATTTGTTAATGTTATTGAGGATAGTTTTGGTCCTCCTACCTCTGCATCAATTCCATATGGAGAATGCAAAAACTGTCAGCACACCTTTGCCTAGTCATTTGAAATTGACCAAGGACATGTGTCCTAAGACATAAGAGGAGGAAGAAAAAATGTCCAAGGTACCATATGCTTCAGCTATAGGAAGTTTAATGTATGCCATGGTTTGCACGAGACTAGATATTGCACATGTTGTAGGAGTCGTTAGCAGGTATATGAGTCATCTTGGATTGGAGCATTGGAATGTGGTAAAATACATTCTCAGATATTTGAGAGGTACATCCAATAAACACTTATGTTTTGGGGGCTCTAATACTGATTTAGAAGGTTATGTAATCTCAGATTTGGCAGGGGATATTGATACTAGGCGGAGTACTACAGGTTATCTCTTTACTATCAGTGGGACAACAGTGAGTTGGATTTCTAGGTTGCAAAAGGTGGTT
Source organism: Cunninghamia lanceolata (assembly GCA_027924645.1). Lineage (NCBI taxonomy): Eukaryota > Viridiplantae > Streptophyta > Pinopsida > Cupressales > Cupressaceae > Cunninghamia > Cunninghamia lanceolata. Next base: position 566,762 of record BSBN01000593.1, read on the forward strand.
GCTTTATCCACCACAGAAGAAGAATATGTAGCTGCAATAGAGGCAAGCAAGGAGATGATATGGCTGCAATCTTTCATGAAAGAATTGGGCACACAATAGGTTAATAGTTATTTGTTTATGGACAACCAGAGTGTCATACATCTTGCAAATAATTCTATCTTGCATTCAAGGAACAAACACATACAGTTGAGGTATCACTTCATTCGGTCAGTATTGGATGATGGACAATTATAGTTGGCATAGATACATATAGATAACAATCCAACAAACATGTTTACAAAGGCAGTGACAAGGGAGAAGTTGAGCTCCTCTTCAGCTTCGGTTGGTCTTCTAGATTGAAAATAACAAAAATAGAACAACAGAGTCTAGGGTGCTTATTTCCAGTGGGATCTACAGGGTCAGTGGTGTTATGATCAGTCTCCAAGTGGGAGAAGATATGGTGTGGAGTCTGATCAGTCTCCAAGTAGGAGATTGTTGTTATATGGAGCCTAATTAGACTCGAAGGTTAATTTTCCCCCACTTTTATCGGTGTGATTTCCCCCCAAATTCCTACGAGCTCAAGAGGCAGCGCCCCTTACGGGGGTTTGGGGGCAACGCCCCCAAGACGGTGTCAAGGGGCAGCAACCAGGGGTTAGGGTTTTCATAGATTATATTGTAGCATTTGTAGCGGTATTGAGTTGCAGAGATGCTAATTATAATCGATTTGATTTACTAGATAATAATATTAGACTATCTATTTGGTGGATGTAGCTCGAGTTTGGGTGAACCACGTTAAAACTTGTCTATCACTGTTATTATTTCTGTGTATTTCCATTCCTCTGTTTAATCTTTATTTGCATTTAATTGATATCTTCTACCGGCTAACCCTAACAACATTCAAGGATCTAGGGTCAAATGGCAAGCACTATCATACCCTAGGTTGCTGTGAGATGTAGGGAAACTTGGATTAGAGAATTTAATTATCAATTTTTCTTCTCCTATGCTCAATTGACCATTAAAACCCTAATTATGCAAATACAGCAACAAATTGATGAATAACAGAAAAAGCTCTTGCAGACAGAAGTAAAATACCAAATCACAGAGTACTTATTGTCGGGGTTTCGAAGAAGAACATTTAGGAACACTGGAGCAGGTGCCCTAGTCCAAGGTACTAGTTTCTTCGTAGGATCCAGACCTCCTTCCAACACTAATCAGCCCTGTAACTTTTATTTTTCAGAAACTCATCTGTGGAGAATACTAGAGTGAATGCCCAAGTCCCAAAAATACTCTTGTGTCTTGCTTTTCTTTAGATTTTAAATCCTTGATGCCTGTCAATCCTTCCTACAACTCCACTTTTTCTAAATGTGACACCTGTAACCTACAATCACAAGACTTGGTTTGGGGCTTGTGGTGTTTAGAAGCTTGTCTCAGTCAAGCCCCAGAGGACACTTAAGTCTTTGAACACCATTGTCAGATAGAGAGTGCATGCCCTTGTGAGGCATAGCTAAAAACCAAAGGAATCAATGATGAAAATATAATATAATGTCACCTAGTAGTGAAGCTCTCATGGGAGGAAGATGCTCTTCATTCCATGAGAAAATTGATACTTAAATCTACAAATATCAACACACAAAACACACAAGTCTGCTCTTACAACACAATGAAAGCCTTAAATCATTTGGAGAAAACTATAGCTTGCTAGTAATCATCTAGTTTACAAATGAATGCCTAAACATGCTTTTATATGCAACCGCAAACACTCTTGCCAAGATTTTTGTAATTCAAACTTACCGTGTTGGCAAAGAGACCAAACAATGGTCACAAACTGACGCCCAAAAATTAAGGCTACCCCAAAATAGGGCAGGACTAGGCATGGGTGCCCAAGTCCTCCCCCCCTAATTTAGGCAGGATATAGCTCAAGGGGTCCGCCTAGGTCCAATTTGCCATCAACCTAGGTCTCATTCCATTGGGATACCAAAATATGAACTAAGATGTCCTAAATGCATGCTAAAGACCTGGGAGCTAAACCTTATGAGGGAAAAACCCCCAAGGGGACATTTTCTGACATTACAATCACTAATTTGTCCCCATTTCCATGTATTTACCCCATGGTAAAGATGGCATATACCAAACTCAAGGGAAATGTGGCCTTTTGGTAGAGCAAGTTGCAAAAAGAAAGACTAATGAATAGAGAAACAAGAACCATCTGGTGGAATTAGATGGTAGCAAGATTAGAGTGAAAAATCCTTCCTAGAGATTATGAGTTGGAGTTATTAAAAGGGAGTTAGAACTTGAAATAAAAAAGAAACAAGTGTGAAGGACTACACAAAAGAATGTTCCTTGAGGGTAGGACACCATGAAATGGATAGAGAAAAGGTAGCTAGATATATGAATGGGTTGAGGTTTAATATCCAAGATGAAATGAGTATGATGAGAATTAATTTAGTTGAGGAGGCATATTTGTTTGCTTTAAAAATATAAGAAAATTTACTAAGAAGGCACAAAAACAATTCAAGAGGAAGAGAAAGGTCCACTATTGGAAGAGAATAGGTGAATAGTAATAGATGTAAACAAACATATAAATAAAAATTGGTACTTCACAAAACAAAGATTCAAGTCAAAGCACAAGAAGAAGAGAGTACCCAACAAGAGGATGGGTACCTAGTAGTAGTAGAAAAAGGGGCCAATGATTCACTTGAATTTGTTACGAGTGTGGACAATTTGGTCATACAGCATTTAAATGTTCATAATCATAGTAGAAAAGGAGTAGCTAAAAACAATGTAGTGCAAGTAGATGAAGAAAGTGTTGCCACCTGAAGACATAGAAGAACCAAAGCATGGAGAAGCTTTCATGATGAAAATAATGTTATTGAAATGAGTCATGAAGAAGAATGAACCATCACAAAGGAAGAGTATTTATGAACTATATTCCAATCAAGATATAAGTGTTGTAAATTTATAGTTGATAGTGGTAGTACAAATAATATGGTTTCTAATAAAATGGTAGAGAAGTTGGGATTATAAAGAAAAGAGCACCAAAGCCCATATTAGGTTTCACAATTATAGAAGGGACATCAAATTGTGGTAAATGAATAATGTTTAGTGAGTTTATAGAATGGTTCTTACAAGGAAGGGATTCTATGTAATGTTATGCTAGTGGATGCATGCCATCTCTTGTTAGGGACACTCTAGACAAGTTTGATAGGAAGAATGTGTATGATAGTAGAAAGAATAATTATACAATTGTGAAGGATGGGAAGAAGTTTGCCTTAAGTTCATTGGAAGAAAAAAAAAATGAATAACAATCCTACAATGTGTTTGGACATAAAAAAATAGCTATTAAAAGTAGCAAAGGAAGTTAGGAGTGGCCCAAAAGAAGTGGGTAAAATGAGAATCTCAAATAATATAGAAGCAAGTGGTGTTGGGTATATGCAGGAAATGCCCAAAGAAGAGAAAGAAAAATTAAAGGAGAACATTAATAATTGCCAACAATGTGTTGATTTCAAGAGCAAAGATTAAAAAATTCAAGTTGGAGAAATGCTATTTGCTCATATATGGAAGGAGCAATTTGTAGAGGGAACTCATGATAGATTAAAAGTGGAAGGTAATAGGACCATGTAGGGTCTTGAGGAAGTTTATAGTCAATGTTTATGAGATAGATCTTCCCAAAGGATTAGAAGTTTTACCAATTTTTAATATGACAGACTTGCATACTTATTATGAAGGACTTCAACTAGTGTAGAATCAGATGAAGGCTCAGATGCACAATTGGATAAGTGGATGCAATAGTTGCTTGAAAATAAATTAGAGGGAAAGGCATGTAAGGACAATGGGCTGAAGAAGAAAGATTAGATGGATGAAGAGATTATTTGGATCAAAAGTAAATATGGGAAGCTAGAGAGAAGAATAGAAGAGGGGAAGAGGTCAAATGGAAAAAAAAAGAGGATAGAGAATAGCTTAGTAGAGTTTGTGCAACAATAAATAGTGTATGCTTCAATCAAAGAACAAAAGTTATTATTTGTTAAATAGTCTATGCGTAAATAGTGTAAAATGCTAGAATATTATTTGTTAACAAAACTGAGTTGAATGTGAGAGGGACAAATTCTTTGAAGTATTTGTAATTTACAAGCATTTTATTTTGAGCTATAGGTAGAAAAATAAATTTTATTAATTATTATTATGCTATTACTTCCAAATTGTATGTGTTTGAACTATTTTGTGAATTAAACAAATTTTAATTAATCTCCTTAAGCTAGACTTCACCACCAAACTACCCTCAAACCAGTGGCTCTGTAACCCATAGTTTCAAAATTATCCTTCAAACAAACTCCCTGTTTTGAAACTATCCCCTAAGTCAAAGGGCCCTTGGTCTATTGGTGAATTTTTAAAAGTTCTGAATGAGTCCACCAGGGATCATAAGCGAATTTGATAGAATGGATACCCCTCAATCCTTGGCTCTTAGCTGAAGAAGTTCAACTTAAAGCTCGTGCTCTGTATCGAACAGCAAAAACCATCTTATAGATGGTCTCTATAAAAATAAATAAAAAATAAAAAACTATCCCCTAATAAACCCACAGTTTCGTAATGCTATTTTCTCAAGTTCCTCGAGCATTTCTGAGCCTAAAACTTAAAGAAGTAAATCCTCTGCAAATTTCCCGTATCAGTTCTAATCGATTATCCACTACATTCCCCCAGAATGTTCAGGGCAGTCCTTTCAAATTGCCTCATAGTGATTGGAGTACAGCTGTTTAACAATCATTTAAATTACAATTTACCTCGTTAAGGCTTTAACCTATGAAGTGCGCTTCGACTCTGTACGCAAAGAGGCACGAACAAGAGTATTGGGTAATCCACTTAAAATAAAAGTTTTCCAATCAGAAGTCTTTTCACATTGTTGCAGACCAATCCGAGAAATCTTATTGGAAAGAAATAAAGTGGTGTTTTTTATTTAACAAATTGTTCTAAAGTCCGTTCACTTTGGAAAGCATGTGGAAACTTTTGGAAAGGGAGATTGGATTCAAACAAACTCCAAGCTTCACCCAGATTTACATACAAGCTCTAACTAGAGTTCTGGATGTATATGACGTATGCACAAATTTCAGGTGCAGATTCAATCCAGAAAGCCAAGCGTACATAGACACCGCCGCGTACAATATTTCTGACTGGAAATTTGCGCAACTTTAGGCATTTCAGTTCTGAATTCACAATTGCAACTACATAAGTAATAGAAAACTCTAAATAATGGCGTACAATTTACTCTAACTACATAGTAATTCTCACTGGCTGAAACCGATTTCTACCCTAACCAACTGTGCGTTTACAAACAAATTTGAGTGACGACAGACAGGTCGCACTAAATACAGCCAGCAAATTGAGATTATAGATCAATATTTGATACCTAACATGAACATCCTCCTCTGGTTGCGTTGAGCCTAACCAACTGTGCTTCCCTCTTCGTTCACATTAGGCGACTAGTTTCTGTGCTAAGCGAACTGGTCGTGAAACTGCTATCATCGTACTCAGGATGAATCCAAACGAATGGTGGCCGGAATGTTGGAACATGCGGAAGCGGCCTTTCCCTGCAGAGCATCTGTTTCACCTGTCGCATAGTTGGACGGTCTCGTGGATTGGGATTTGAGCAGGCCAGTCCCACCATCAGCAAACAGGTTATGTCGTCCTGGTTAACAGTGGCGAGAGTATCAGCGGGCGGAGCCATAGGTAGGCGACTATCAGCTGCTTCCAAGAGCTTATTCTCTCGGTACAGTTTCCACACCAAACCCACTAAATCTTGGCCGTCGTCTGCAAAAAAAGGGGGCTTTCCACAGACAACTTCAAGCACAACAGCGCCAAAACTAAACACATCCGATTCGGCCGTGGTTTTTCCAGTGTGAAAGCACTCAGGAGCAATGTAACCCATGGTTCCCCCCACACGACTCGACGAATAGGACGTCCGGTTGGGTTGTATGATACGAGCAAGCCCAAAGTCGCCGAGGCGGGCATTGTATTCGGAGTCGAGCATGATGTTGCTTGGTTTCAGGTCCCGGTGGATCACCTGCTCCTCGCTTTCCTCGTGAAGGTAAACCAGAGCGGAGGCCACGCCAGATGCGATGTTGTATCTCTGCTCCCAATCCAGATGCCCTTTGCAGATATATTTTTCCAGGCTTCCGTTTGGCATGTATTCGTACACCAGCAGGAGGTTCCCCTTGTCGTGGCACCACCCGAGCAGGGGCACCAGGTTTCGATGGCGGAGCCGGTTGATTATTCTGATCTCCGAGATGAATTCTTCTTTCCCTTGCGTCGAGTCTTTGAATATGCGCTTCACGGCCACCGCGGTTTTGTGCTTGCGGAGATGGGCTTTATAAACTGTTCCGAATCCGCCGCTCCCGATCTCCGACTGGGAACTGAAGTTGTGAGTGGCCTTCTGGAGGTCTTTGTATTTGAATTCATGTGGATGACCCGGCAGTTTCCGAAGGGCATCTGATATGATTGCCGCCTCTGCCCGATGCTTTCTGTGCTTCATTAAAAGTATAATAAGGATCGCTATTGCAAACAACAAGGCGAGCGCCGCTCCCCCGAAGGAAAGTCCGATTATTAATCCCTTGTTGGCCGTGGAGTCTCTCAGATCTTGGATTGATAGGCTCCATGAATGGACGCAATTAAGCTCCGTGCTGTTGCCCGTGGAAGCGGTGAACCCAAAATAAACAAACGAACCGAGAAATTGAGAGAGATTGATGGGATACTGGAGAATCGGATTTGAGGGCATTCGATCTGGTGACTTTGCAATGTAGACCTTCAGTTGCCGATGAGAGCCGCTGTACTGAATCCACGCCGTTATGTTTTCTCCATTCTTTAGATTAATAGAACCAACATCAAGAGACTCAATTCTGCTAGAATTTATGCTGTTAACATCAATGGCTACGTGGTTGTCGTCTGGATCATTTGTACCCTCGTTCTTATTTGTGTCGAATTCAACTGCTACCATCTTGTTAGTATCCAGTCCATCAATGGAAGAATCTAAGAGCCCCAACCACTGGCCGTAGCTGGCAATAGGTGCATTTGCAATATCTTTATTAGAAGATATTATAAACGCCATACCCTCCCCGCCAGTTCCGTTGTCCGGTATTTTAATATTGAAAACAAAAGTGGAATTGAATGATACGGGACTATCTGAGGATTTTTTCCATAATCTGTACGGTTTACTGTATATGACTCTTCCCGATCGATTTTTTGGGGAATATTGGGGTTCATCATTAAGAGTTTCCGCTGTGACCTGCAAGGATTGAAGGGCTATGCCGGAATTGTTGAACATGAAAAGGCTATTGTTCTTTTCACTGAAACTCTCAAAACTGAAATTGCCACTAACAGTTTGCACCAGTAAAATACTGACTACAACTAATAAGACTCGAAGAAAACCCATCCAAACCCTACAACCTATTCCTGTCACACCCTACTGACACTTCAGAAAAGTATTGGCAGTTCCTTCTCCTCCAATTCCAATTTCTACCTATTCGGAGAGAAAGGCTAAAGCAGCAATGGAGAAGGCGGTAGAGTGAATAATGTTATTGTCTGCTTTTATAAACTCTGTCCATACATGGATAGTCTGCTTAACTATTTTAGTTAAAGTTTTAGAGGGCTTCGAATGAGTTTCCTAATTTGTGGCCGGTGTTGCGAGTTTCCACAAGAAAGTGGAAATCATACATATCTTATCTCAACATTGACGAGATATTATTTTTCTCTCTCTCGTGTTCACGTGTACATCAACTCTCTCGATCACTCACTCCGAACATAAATAGTGTTTGGTGACGCGTTAGAGTCAAGATCCATGCGTATCAATGAAGGCAAAGACAGTTAAATTCGTCTGCAGTTACCAAGTAGTCTTATTTGGTGACCCACAACAGCGAAATTTGCGGTCGCCGTACCTTCTGTGGTCGCCCACGTTAAGACCAATTCTTATAATAACTGTTCTCGTTAAGAACCGTTACACGTCAAGATATCTAGTAGTTTAGAGGGCCATTTTAAAACAACGGGATGATCCTATGCGACCTTTCTCAAAATTTGTAATTAGCCGAATAGGCTTTTATATGTGAGCATTATAGTGCTCGGAATTGTCTCAAGCCGCAAAACAAAAATTCACGCCCTAAAATTTTCTAAACTCGTCGTTTGTTCCTAACAGCATATTCCTTGAACTTCCTATGGGTGCAAGTGCTAGTATTAAAACAAAGAAAGTAGAATTGTGTGATAAATAAGAGAAAGAAAACAAGTCAGAATAGGTAAAGGTGGAGATATGGAATGCATATACACCATCCCGTTTAAAAGAGTTCAGAAATTTTAGTTCAAAAGCTAATCTTGTAATTAGTTAGCTGATAGGTTTTTATTTGTGAGTATTATAGTACTTAGAATTGTTTCAAGCTGTAAAAAAATTCACGCTGGAAAAATTTCTAAACTCGTCGATTGTTCCTATCGGTGTATTCCTTGAACCTCATATGGGTGCAAGTGCTAGTATTAAAACAAAGAAAGTAGAAGTGCGTGATAAATGAGAGAAATAAAACTAGTCAGGATTGGTAAAGGTGGAGATATGTAATGCATATACGCCATCCCGTTCAAAAGAGCTCAAGAAATTTAGTTCAAAAGCTAATCTTGTAATTAGTTAGCCGATAGGCTTTTATATGTGACCATTATAGCGCTCAGAATTGTTTCATGACGTAAAAAAAATCACGTTGGAAAACTTTCTAAACTTGTTGGTTGTGCCTATCGGCGTAATCCTTTAACATCCTATGGGTGCAAGTGCTAGTATTAAGCAAATTGTACAAACCATGATACTCCATTGCATTGTGCCAAAATCCAAAGCGAGGCACTATTTTCCTCTTTAAGATTCTTTTAGCATAAGAAAGTTATATTGGAGAGAAATTGACTCACATATCGGTCTCCATATTAAAACTTTATAGTGACATTGGATTAATCAAGTTATTCAAGATTCAAGGACGTTAGGTTATTTATTTATTAAAGTTAACCCTTTGTGTTTATGTTTATATAATTTTTTTAAAAAATTATATATAAATGAAGTTGTTGGAAAACATGGAGGAAAAGGTAACTGAAGAATCTAAATTTATGGGAAAACTAGAGCCACTTATTTAACCACAGTGGGATACATCTAACTAGTTTCATAATAATGTGAAAAATTGTTCCTACCAATCACTAAACAAACATAACTAGTTTGACCATACCCAAATTTGTATCACAAATATGGTAGAAGCAAGGACTCGAATCTCTAAAAACGTGATCAAGAGATTCCTTATAGTTGTTAAGACATTTGAATTTCTTTCTTTGAATTTATTGTAAGTCTCTTGTTGTAAAACCGTCTATGATGTGCCTATAATTTTTACATTAAATTTAATTAATTAGATTATCACTTTATTTAATAATTTAAAATAAAATATATTTATTAATTATTTAATATTACTCTTTTTAGGTGGTCTAGGAATAATGAAAATTTAAATTAAGTAAACAATTCTAATAAAAGTATTGGACACTTTTATGTTTATTCTAAATCAAGTCCATATGTATGCTTTTATATTAGTATAAAATTAGTCATGAAGGGATTAGAATAATTTCTTTTAATTAAGTAAAATAAACTTTATATAGTTTTTACATATTTAGGTCATTGTGATTACTATCTCCCCAATTTGATAACAATACTATTATTAATTAAATTTAATTGATTAGTTTTAAGTTTTCCTATTTTTATAAGTATGTTTTATAATTTTAATGAATAATTTATAATAGATTAATTACTACTAAAAAATATGTTTCATGATCAATGTACAAAGGGTGAAAGTTTAAAGTTGTGTCCTAATTCAACCTAACTTATTAGCATAATTGAATTTAAATATTTCAAATTAAATGTCAATTTTGGTCAAAAATATGTTTTAGCTATTTATTCATTCTAGGTAAATTAGATTTGGGGCACAAATTTTCTTGTTGGAAGTGTCTGTTAGATACATATGCAGCATTACTTTGGTGCCAATTTATAATATATAATTTAATGTTCTCCCAACTCCTATTCACATACATAATATTTAAAACAAAATCTAAAAACACTCTTTTGCAAAGCTACTTCAAACTATAAAAAAATTCATATTTTAATTAGTGTCTACATTTTCTTTTTATTTTTACTAAAAGTAGGTCATCAACACTAAAATATACATCTGATTCTCTTCTCAAGAGAAATACTAATATTTTTTTACTTTGAAAAAATGGACGCACAAGAAGAGAGATTCCACGTTGAGATGATTGAAATTTTTTTAATCTCAGATATATAGTTAAGACAAAAATTGGAAGTCCTTTGGAACAATTGTGTTTTTTTTATAGAGGTAATTCACAAATTTATTTTTGCTACCTGATTTGGGAGAACAAGCATTATGTTGAACCTCTTTGACTGAGAGCCAAGGATTGAGGGGTATCCATTCCACCAAATTCACCCGAGGCACTATCCTGAACTCATCCCTTCTTGTGTCAGGGCCCTTGCATTCAACAAGACTTGATTCGTGGTGGGCTCATTCAATCCTTCCAACTTCACCAGCAGACCAAGGGCCCTTTCATGAACAGTTGTGTTTTGAGTACACAAGACATCAAAAAATATTTAAAAAAATATATTCATCAAAATAGAAAAAAATAATCCTTGCACTAAAGTTTCAAGTTACAAATACAAAAAAAAAGGGTTTAAAAAAAAGAAATTTAATATAAAAAAGTGGAGGCACACTTAACCATATTTTTTAGCATTTTATAGTAACTAGATCATAGTATCAATTTTATAATAAATGCGTTTAGATAATTTTTATTTTTATTTCTAAATATAAAATACAATAAAATATTCTACATTTCATTAGTTTATATTATCTCAAAATTCAAAACATATTTATCACTTTCTAATGATTTATGTTAAAAAGCTAGATCAATGTTGACCATTTCCTTTATAAAAGTGGTGTTGATGGCTAGATTGACACATGCAACATAGGTAGATTGAAAATCACCTTACCTCTCTTGAAAAGACAATTGACATTTAAGTCAATCACCTCCAAGGTCATGTGAGTTGGATCACAACTATACCATGGAAACTTAGTGGTCAATATGGTATGTTTGTTCAAAGGACCTGGTATGAACTAAATCAATCTGGATTGTTTCCAATATAAGTCCTACTCTACTGATGTGTAAAAAAAGAATTAAAGTTTTTAAGGTTGTGCAAGAAATATCGTAAGTGCTTTCAAATCACTCCTTAGTAATGAAAACCTGAGAAATTTGATTAACTTGTAATGCTAAGATTAGTTTATAACTCTATCATTCACATCACAAATGCAAGATTCCAAAGAAATTTCAATGAGAAGCATAAATGAATACATATAACCAATGTATTTCACACAGGTTTATCTTTTAAATCCATGACTCATTCACATAGGATCAATCATTTAAATACCTAATATTTAATCAAGCAATCAATTATTTAGAAAAGAGTTTAGGCATTACACTATGCATGAAAAAATAAATTTAAAGAAGTTAGAACCATAAATTATTAAATTTAAAAAGTAGCTACAATCCCAGCAAGATGCTACATAGAACCTGGTTCTCTCCTTCAAATATCTCCTTGTAACTACTAAACTTTGAAAAGCAAATCTAAGTCTAAAACTTATACAATTCTAACTAGAATGAAAGATAACGGATTGGATTGGGTTCCTTTAGAAGATATGCATGGACCTTTTATAGAGGCAAGGAAACCTTAACAATCACTTTTAGAACTAAAGTTCATGATTCTAGAAGGACTCATGCAACAATCCCTTGTTTAATTATTTCATGCAAACTGGAAGAACACTTTTCTAGTTTTTGAACAAAGTCATGCAAACATTCTAATGAATACATGTAGAATAGATACTCACTCAAAATTGGGAGCCACTTTGTAATTATAGTGGGACCCTCTTACAGTACCTTAACAGAATAAATTGAATTAAATTCAAATAAATATTAATCTTTCAAAAATTAGAAATGAAGCTTCTAATTCAAAATATCTAGAGTAGAAGAGGCTTTGCTTCTCTATAGACTATGTAACCCCCCATAGGAGAGTAAAATAGACTATGTAACCCCCCACAATGAAGTATCCCCTATGCCAAAAGAGAATGCCCGTGTATGAATGCTGAAAATGATCCATTTGTAGCAAATCACATTTCCCCCCTTAGGAAGAAACAACTCCAATGGTGAATGTTCAAAGAAGCGAGGTGAGGTGGTAAGTCTCATGATGTGCCCTATCTCAAAATACTGCTCAAATATTATCATGCTAATGTTCAAATGAGTTACAATCAAACTAGGAGCCTCAAGCCTAACTGAAACAAGCGACCTCTCAAAATCATGTGAAAACTGATGAAGAACAAGATCCAAAGAACAGATGTATGGATGTAGAATGTTAATGCATGCCATGTGGCTACATAGCAAATCCCATAGGAATTCCTATGAAGAATGACTAGAATCACTTGGTGAAGCCTTTGTGAACTCTTTAGTAGTAGCAAGTGTATGTATAGTATCATCAAAAAGTAAGATTAGATCCTCCAAACTGTCATCAAGATCTAATATGTGACTCTACAAACAACTAAGAGATGTCTTTTAGAAGTGTGTCCCAATGAAGTGAATCCTTAATATGACCTTGCTATAATGAATCATTGGAAACTCTTGTTAGTGTATATATATTTCATATATATTATACACGTAGGCATAAGCCTACTTAGGTGTACCTTTATACAACCTTGACACATGTCTCATTAAAGTGTCAAGGTTGCTAGGCAGTTAGGAGAGGGGTCATCAAAGTTCCCACTAAACTAGCCACTCATTCCAGTCTGTAGGAGTCTTTCCCTCAACTAATAACTACCTCTGCTAACCTATATATGTACTTCTCTTCTCCAACTTACAAGATGGTGGGCTTCATGGATTTCATTGATGTGTTATTTGCAACATTATTGTGCTTTCTTTTCATCTCATTTTTGTGGGAAACTCTTCATGGTATCAGAGCAGTTGGAGATAAAACAAGTCTATAAGTTTCATTTTTTAAAATAGAAATCATTTTTGTTTAGCTCTGTTGGTTTTCTTCTGTCTATCTTCATTGCTAGAGGTATCGGTGGCTAGTTGGTATATAAGGTACTACGGTGTCTAGTTGTTCCCCCATCTCCCACAAAGTGTTTGGCACAAGCTGCAACATTTGACTATCCTTCTCCAAAGGGAATGCCCTTGGTAGCATTAGCAGGAGGTGTGCCTTGTAGGCCAAAGACAATTTCTGTCATGGCTTTCACAATGGTTGGATTCCCACTGTAGTTCTCATAATAGCGCCCCCATCTAGGATCTCTATAGATAGGAACACAAGGAGCAAACATATAAGAAATGCATGTGGCTCAAACTTCTAAGAGTTGTAGCAGCACCGAACCACTAGCTTCATTGCATCCATTATCTTCTTGGTGTTCTTGATTGAGTCTATGTGCTGCCACAATTGCCTCATATCACACAACACCAGAGGAACTCTTCACACTTCATCATGCTGACACTTGTCGCCCTTCCTCACTAAGCATCGACAAGATTGCATATTTGGAGCTACGATTGGAATCTAGGGAGCCACTTCTAGTTCAAGGGTCTCACGTCTCATACAAGGAGTCTCCTTTGCAATGTATGATATGGTTATCATTTTAAACGCTATGGTTGGCACTTAGAAAGGATGCAAGAAAAGAGCCAGGTACAACAAAAAAGAAAGCACAGTAATATAGCAAATAACACAACAATGAAATGCATGAAGTTCACCATAATATAAGTTGGAGAAGACAAGTACATATATAGGTGAGCAAAGGTAGTTGTTAGTTGAGGGAAAGAATCCTAATTCTTGGTTCTTATTTTCCTGCACTATCTGGTGGCATCTAAATCTAGCCGCCATTCCTCTGAGCATTGCCCCTTTCATCTTGTTTTTTTCCTCTCTTGCCATAAATTTTTCCCTAACTCGAAAGGGCATTGACTTCATATAAGTCATTTTAAAAATTTTCTTTCTTTAGTACTTAGAATAGACAATTTTTTTAAAATTTAATTGTCTAATAGCACTAAATTTTTTTATTTTAAATGCAAATTTTAAAGGGGGGAATTAAACAATTTGGACAAATCCCTTGTAATCTTTTTTCCTTTCATATCCCTAAGGATGAATCCATTGGGCATAATATCACACTCAAGTTATAAAGTGCCTATTTATGCTCCAATTGGACTAGGTTAAACGCACTACTTCTATTAAGTGCTACATTTAGGGGGGGATACGCAAAGGGGATTAATCATGTTAGGGCAAACATTACATTATTTTAAAAATTGATAGTGCTAAATCTGGTCACTCTTGTAATAGGCTAATTATTAGGGTATGATTTTAATCATCCTTCTTAAACCTATAAGCATTGCATGATAAAGTGCCTAATTCAAGGGGGTAATTAAGCAATTTGGGGTAAAAGATATTCAAGGGGGTGTATATTTGCATTCCTATGGCATATTTAGACAATTCTAAGATAAATAGATAGGATCTTCACTCTGGTGTGATTGATCACATGTCTCCTTATCTGGAGATTTTACTATCAATCGATCCTACCGACACCTCCAAAATCATGATAGATGATTGTTATTATACTATTTGTGGACAAGGAACAATACAAGTAGGTAATGAATACATCCACAATATTTTATTCAATCATGGCTTGATAAGAAATCTACTTTTTGTAAATATCAACTCACCTGTTCAAATAAGACATTTGAGTTCATAGCCACTACATCATTAGTTCAAGATTCTTAGAGTTGAGAAATTGTTGCAATTGGGAAGATTTGTCACTTCTCCCGCAACTTCATATTTTCTCACTTTACATCTAGTGAGGATGATGCTCCTATTTCCACTTCAGAGCAAAGTGTCACTTCTCCGCAAAATTCTATTGGTTCTGTATAGCAGGATCTTTGAACTATTTTCTACCAAACAATTCTTCTCTTTTGTTCTAGATTGACTGTACTTGTTGCTACATGAGAATTATGTGTTTCTTCTTCATGAACTTCTAGTAATTCTTTACAATAGGCTTGTTTTCTCTTCTAATAGTACCTGTATCACTTGCTACATCAGATTCTAGAGATTCTTCCTACTGAGCATTCAGATATTCTTTCTAGCAAATGTTCTTGCTCCCTTGCTACATGATGCAGAGGGAAACTCTCTCATACAAATCTGATCACCAATACACATAGAACACTATGCAAGAGGGCAGTAAATTAATTTAAAACACATAAAATGGAAGATAAATCTACAATATGTATTATATTAAAAATCTGAAAATGAGATACATAAACATTGAGCTCATATGCTCTCATACAACATGGGCTTCAAACATACAAAAATCTATAACTCAACATTCCAGCTTTATTCCAGTAGCATCTGGATATGCAAACACATCTTCTGCAAAAGCCCCTTTTCCCAAATGAGCAAGCCTCAATATGTAGCAATTGTGTGAGAAGAAAACCATTATTGGTTTCTCAAAACAACCTCCATAAATCCACAAAAAAACCCATCACTTCCAACCTCTCATCTCTCCCTCAATTTTTGGGATTTTCTAAAATGGTTTTTGAGTTTCATGCCTCTCCTTCCCATCTTTCCAGAACATTTTAAATTTCTTAATTTTGATAAGATATGAGAAAATTATGCTCATTTTACCAAGACCGGGTCTTATAATTTGGACCTAGACATGCAACAACATGCAAAGCTTCTGGCCACACCTCTTGGAAATCAATTCCAAGATTCTTGGTAGCCCCACTGATGACAAAATCAGTCAAATCCCACTAAAATTACATTTACAATTGGACCTAAGGGAAATTACATTTGTTTCAAATTAAAATATGGTCTTCTCAAAGCTCCAACATTATTGAAAAAACCAAACAACTGAAAATTAAAATATTTTTGGTGATGCAAGATTGCCATTGACCGTGAATGCTCCTGCACCATACTCCCAGAGAAAAGAAAATTCAAGTCCACTTGAATAAGGAATATCATCATGAAAAATATGTTTGATAGTTTCTGACTGATGTCTTGCATTTCCTGTATTCTAACTTTCTTGAAACAAAGTAATGTCCACTTCATTTTCACTCTTGGCTTTCCTACCTTCTTACTTATGTGCTTAGGCATATCAAATGGAAATAACTTCTTCTTATCTACTACTTTGGATACCTGCACCTGAATAATGACAACTTCATTCATCAAAACAAATTGGTCAATACCATTATCAACAATGCATTCTTTACTTTGCTTCTCACACTCCTTTGGTGATCTCTGTAATATAACATCCAACTGGAAGAATTTAGTCTATAACTCTGTAACAACAACCCTATCAGGAACTTCATTATCACCTTTTTCAGCAACATTAACAGTAATATGCCCTTCTACTTGTTCAACTTTCTCTTGAGATTCAAACAACTAAAAATGAAATGAAGGCTCATCCACAACCATGTCTACTTTGTCTTCTTCAATGCTTGATGTCAAAACAATATTCACTATTTCATTGTTTACCTCTTCCTCTTTCTAAGATTGCATTTGTTGTTCCTCTATTGCTGCTACCTTTGTTTGTCTTCTTCTTCTTTGGACAATTTTCTTGATGGCCATGTAACATTCCTCTTCACTGATATGTGCCAACTTTGCAACTGCTGAACTATTTTTTCCATATTTTTCCCATCTCTTCCACAGCTTGCCTTAGTTCTCTTATCTCTTTCTCAACCTCTATTTGCCTCATCTTTTTCTCTTTCCTCTTCTTCTCTTTTTCTTCTTGCTTCTTCTTTTGTGAACCCCCAGCCTGCAAGTACCTTCTAAACAAATCCATCTTTCCTCAAGCAAGTCTCTTTCACCTTGCTTCTTCTTGTCTTTGCCTCACCTAGGTCTCTTCTCTTGTCCTCTACCTAGTCTTTTGGCAACTAGGTTCTCTTTTAAATCTGCACAAACAAAAACCCACAAACACCAAACTCTCTTTTGCCCAGACCTTCTGAGCTCTGATACCAATTGATGCATAGAGGAAACTCCCACATTCAAATCTGATCACAAATACACATAGAACACTATGCAAGAGGTCAGCAAATTAATTTAAAACACATAAAATGGAAGAGAATCTACAATGTGTATTATATTGAAAATATGAAAATGAGATACATAAACATTGAGCTCATATGCTCTCATACAACATGGGCTTCAAACATACAAAAATCTATAACTCAATATTCCAGCTTTATTCCAGGAGCATCTAGATATGTAAACACATCTTCTCCAAAAACCCCTTTTCCCAAATGAGCAGGCCTCAATATCTAGCAATTGTGTGAGAAGAAAACCATTATTGGTTTCTCAAAACAACCTCCACAAATCCACAAAAAAAACCTGTCACTTCCAACCTCTCATCTCTCCCTTAATTTTTGGGATTTTCTAAAATGGTTTCTAATTTTCATGCCTCTCCTTCCCAGCATTCCAGAACATTTTAAATTTCTTAATTTCGATAAGATATGAGAAAGTTATGCTCATTTTACCAAGACTGGGTCTCATAATTTTGACTTAGACATGCAACAACATGCAAAACTTTTGGCCCCACCTCTTGGAAATCAATTCCAAGATTCTTGGCAACCCCACTTATGACAAAATCAGTCAAATCCCAATAAAATTACATTTACAATTGGACCTAAGGGAAATTACATTTTTTTCAAATTAAAATATGATTTTGTCTAAGCTCCAACATTATTGAAAAAACCAAACAACTGAAAATTAAAATATTTTTGGTGATGCAAGATTGCCATTGACCAGGAATGCTCCTGCACCACTACATGAGATTCTAGAGATGTTTCTTAGAGAGAATCTAGTGATTCTTTCTAGCAGGACATCATCTGGAGTAGTTGGTCAACATTTAGAGAGTTCTTTCTTTTCAAGGGGTGCGTTCTAATTCTTTCTTATCTCTCTTTTGGAGGGTAGTTTTTTTCCCACTAGGTATTCTACCTTTTTTTGATTATGAGAGATTGCATTGTTCTTGGGTACCTCATTAGGACTAGTTGTTGGGACCCAATTTCATATTTACATTGTACATGGGTACCTCACTAGGCCTTGTAGCCAGGAGCCATTTCATTTGTGCCCACCTATGCTATGCTTAAGGGGGGTGTTAGTGTATGTATATTTCATATATATTATACACTTAGGCATAAGCCTACTTAGGTGTGGCTTTATACATTTTGATCCATAATGCATGTGTATAGTCAATATCCATGATGACACACAAAGTATCATCTGGTATATATAAACTGATCAATCCAACAATGTGATCATGATGATTAAACCACTTATCCTTCTAAGATTGTTTACTTAGTTCAGGGATAAGTCCATATAGATATGACATGAGATTATGGAACCTAAGATGTTTTAGGATGCCTTAACACCAAGAATTATAGTTTCCCTTGGTTAGATTGATTACAAAAGAGTGAGTTTCATATCGCATGATTAGAGAAAGTTAATTCCTTTAGACAAAATAAAGTTGATACATTAGGAAACCCCCCAAATTAGGTGACCCCCCTAGTTTTGGCACTTTAAAAATTAGTGAATTTTAAAATGTAAGTAGGTCCAATGGATTCACAATGTCAAAATGTTAACTTTTGCAAAAAATGGTGTTCAATTTTGAGCTACCATTCAAAAGTTATGATACAAACAAGTTTCCCGTAAATGGCCAGATTTAGACACCACCAGATAGTGAAGGAAAATAAGAACCAAGAATTAGGAGTCTTTCCCTCAACTAATAACTACCTCTTCTCACCTATATATGTCCTTGTCTTCTCCTACTTATAATATGGTGGACTTCATGCATTTCATTGTTGCACTATTTGCAACATTATTGTGCTTTCTTTTCATCTCTTTTTCATTTGGGTTTCAACTCTTCAACTCTTGAAGGAGAAACACTAAACTCATAATTAGAGGCATAGAAAGCATGTGCCCTATAATGTGACAATGTAATTTAGTCACCAACTGTATTTTGTGCCCTAGTACCTGCACTCTGAAATTGTGGCTGTCTAGCCTAAAGAGAATTGAATGTGGGTGAGTCGGATGCCTAATCTTCATCCTCCAAAATGAGTCTTGAGATGGATGGAGATGGCACCCCATCATTGTCCTCACTATCAGAATTGGAAGAAGAAGAAAACTCTGCCTGAGGAATCTATTGTGGATGGTAGGAAGGACAAATAGGTGAATTCTTGATGTCCTGGTGCAAAGTGTCACTAGAGGCTCTCAAATGAATGACTTGGTACTATAATGAAGCAACAGGTGCTAGAAGAGATGTGATCTCAATATCCTACTGTAAAGAATCACTAGACACTTGAGTCCCTCTCATCCACATCCATCTATCCTAGTCAAAAGTCAAAAAAGTAAAAAAAATAGTAAAGAGAAATCCCTTCGTTCAATGGTGAAAACCACCCTTGGTGGTGTCTTGGATAAGTACCATGATGAAAACTTGGTAAACAAGTGTCATGTGTAAGTTGATCTTCTATGTCATTCACACTTGGGGGCACGTTGTCTCATCCTCCTATCATTTTTCATCCTATCATTTCCTCTCTTACCTTATCATGTCATTTCCATTCATCCACATTGATGAAGGGGGTAAATCATAAAACACACAATAATAGAAATTAAACACAGAGAATAGAACTTTCTTTTATTGATCTGGGCAACTCATTACATTACAGAAGCTTAATTACAATCAGAGGAATCAGTCCTCTATAGGCTGCAACACACTACAGCTACCATCACTAGGCTCTGGAATCTTCCGCCTTTTGTAACCCCCAAATCAGCTAAGGTTTCTATTTTCTCACCTTTTCTTAACTCTACACTTGCCCCCTTAACTCCCCTACTACCCAGGGTTCCCAAAAATGGTTATTGATAGCCTTTTTGGTGGCCAACAACCTAATTTTGAATTTTGCATCTCGCCCCAAAAATAGGTCAACTTCCGGGAGCCATAACTTTTGATCCGGGACTCCGATTGATGAACCGTTTTATGTGTCGGAAAGCTTATGGAGTACTCTACGTGCTAAGAACCAACTCTACCAGTTCCAACCATTTTCAGGTCCATACGAGGCCATTTAGTGCCTCAAACCTAAGTTTGAATAATTTTCAGGCATTTTTCAGGAAACAGAAACTTTAATATCTGTCAGCTCGCAAATGATCTTCATATGATTCCTTCGCCAAAGGTCTTATATTTCCATTATGTAACTTCCTATAAATTTTGACTTCATTCCGTGCCTAAATGTAAACTTTCTAAAAATAGCAGTTTACTATTTTTAGCAGTTTGGGAAAACTGAAAGTTCTACATTATTATTCAGGCGATTATGGGACCAGAACCACAGATTTTGAGAAGAAATGGGTAGAACATCAACAATTTTGAAACACTTTTTTTTTTTTTTAGGTGATGCAAGATTGCACTTACACCACTGGATGCTCTTGCATCAGACACTCAGGGTAATTTGAGAAGTGACCTTGTCACATCTCAGGTGTTTGTGTGAGGAAAACCCAAACGGTCAACCTCTGCCTTAGACAACCAAGAAGAATCTTGAACAGGCCTTCCTTTCCATTTCACTAGATATTCTTCATATTGCCTGTTTCGAGTACTCCTTCCCACACAGCTATCCAAGATCTCTTCTATCTCCTCTATTGAAGTAGATGCTGGAATACTCCACTGCACTTCTATTGGTCCATCCTCTATTCCACTTTTAGATATTTTGTTAAATCAGCGATGTTGAAAATAGGGGAAATGTTGATCCCACTTAGCAGCTCTATCTCATATGCATTTCTGGAATCATGCTTCTTCAAGATTCTGCATGGTCCAAATTTCTTCATTTTTAATTTATGGTATGTTCCAATAGGGAACCTTTCTTTTCTCAAGTGAACCATGACTTCATCTCCCACCTGAAACTCCTTATACCTCCTCTTCTGATTTGCCTTAGCCTTGTACTGAGTAGTCATCTTATTAATGTGCTTTCTCACCTCTTCATGCAAATTCTTTATATGTTCTGCAAAGTCTTCAGCCTCGGCACTTGTCTTGTCTCCCGTATCTAGATTCCTTAACTCTGAAGCATTTCATGGACTATTGCCATATACAATCTGGAATGGTGATTTACCAGTACTCCTATTGACAGAATTGTTGTAAGAAAATTCTGCCTATGGTAAAATCAAATCCCATCCCTTGGGCTTATCTCCTACCAAGCATCGTAGTAGGTTACCCAAACTCCTATTCACCACTTCAGTTTGTCCATCAGCCTGTGGATGGTGTGCAGAACTGAACTTCAAGTCTGTCTTCAACTTCTTCCACAATGTCCTCTAGAAATAACCAACAAACTTGGTATCTTGGTCTGAAACTATGCTCTTTGGTAAACCATGTAGTCTCACCACTTCCCTAAAAAATAACTCTGCAATATGAACATCATCATTAGTCTTCTTACAAGGAATAAAATGTACCATTTTTGAGAATCTGTCCACCACCACAAAATAGAATCATGTTCTTTTTAATCAGGTTCTCTCTCATGGAACTCCTCAGAATGCACAACTGGCTTCCTCTAAACAACATGCCATGTTGGATTATGAAATCCAACCATCTTGTCCTGTCTAAATTAACAGGCTCCAGACAAGCTTTCCAAGCCTCTGCAAAATCTAGATCTTTAGGATACAAACTTTTGAGCTCATTGAACCCAACAACCTCTATCTTCATTTTTGTCAACAAATTTTGCCTTCTGCTCAAGGCATCTGCAACTCTATTGGACTTCCCACTCCTGTGCTTCAAAACAAAGGTATAACTCTGCAAAAACTCAACCCATTTTAAGTGCCTTTGGTTCAACTTTCCTTGACTATTAAGATACTACAAAGCCTGATGATTAGTATATAAAACAAACTCTTTTGGTAACAAATAATGTCTCCATTTCTTCAAAGCCTGAACTATTGCATAAAATTTTTGATCATAAATAGAATACTTTTTCTTGGCATCATTAAGCTTCTCACTAAAATAGGCAATGGGCTTACCTTCTTGGCTCAAAACAGCTCTTATACCACTACCACTGGCATCACAATCTACCTGAAATACCTTATTAAAATCTGGAAGTGCCAAAACAGGTTGTTCTATGACTTTCTACTTTAATGTATCAAAGCTCTTGTCTGCCCCTTTAGTCCATCTAAACTCTTTTCTATCCCCTCTCATTATTTCAGTTAGGGGTGCACAAATGCTACTAAAATTCCTGATAAACTTTCTTAAAAACTTGCCAAACCATGAAAAGATCTTGCCTCCATTGCACTCCTTGGTGTAGGCCACTGAATGATAGCCTTTACTTTTTCTGGGTCCATCTTAAGACCTTCCTCTAAGACAACAAATCCTAGGTATACCAACTCCTTCTTTGCAAAACTGCATTTCTTTATATTAATCAAAAACTTCTCCTCCATCAGCTTCTCTAGAATTCTTCTGATATGCATCAAATGCTCATCCCAAGTCTTACTGAAAATTAAAATATCATCCAAATAAACAAGAACAAAACTTTCCAAAAATTCTTTCAATACCTCGTTTATGAGCCGCATGAATGTGCTCGGTACATTGGTTAGCCCAAATGGCATAACTAACCACTCATACAAACCTTCCTTTGTCTTGAAGGCTATCTTCCATTCATCCCCTTCTCTGATACGGATTTGGTGATACCCACTCTTCAGGTTAATTTTTGTGAAGTACTTGGCTCCACTCAAATAGTCCATGATGTCATCCATTCTTGGCAATGGAAATCTATACTTGATTGTTATCTTATTGATGGCTCGAGAGTCTGTACACATCCTCCATTCTCCATCTTTCTTTGGTGCTAGTATTGCAGGGACCGCACATGGACTTAGGCTCTCCCTTATCAGTCCCTTCCTCAACAACTCCTGAACTTGTCTATTCAGCTCTTCATTCTCTGTAGGGGTCATTCTATGGGCTGCCTTGTTTGGCAAACTGGCCCCTGGTATCAAATCCATTTGATGACTTATCTTCCTTACTGGTGGTAAACCTTCTGGTATATTATCGGAGATAATGTCCTGGAACTCTTCCAACATATCTGAAACTTCTACTGGTACATCTTCACATTACTCTTGACTAATCTTAGGAATCAATGCAAAGCAATGATGCTTATGCTTCATACCCTCCAAAAATTTCCTACCATCTACCAAACAAATTCTGGCAGTACTACATACCTTTTCTTCCACCTCCTTCAAGGGCTTCAACTTATGACGAACTCCATCCTTTGTTAGGGAATATGTGTTTGCACGACCATCATGGATAATGCTCCTATCATACTGCCATGGCCTCCCCAACAGCATATGACATGCATCCATCGGTATGATATCACACAGCACCTCATCATGGTAGTCACCAATCTTGAACTTCACTAAACACTGCTCATTGACCAAAGCTCTATGGTCCTTCTGCAACCATGCAATCTGATATGGATGTGGATGCTTTCTTCTTGTCAACTTCAACTTGTCAACCATCTCTTCTGAAACCAAATTATCAGTGCTTCCACTGTCAATAATAATATCACAACACTTACCCTCACATTTGCACCTTGTGCGGAATAAACTCTTCCTCTGATTGGGTTCTTTCTCCTCATTCAGCAAGGTTCTTCTGACAACTAGGGTTTCTCCCCTTTTAGCATCTTCAGAATGCTCAGAATGTACATCTTCATCTACATGTGCAACTCGTGCATTACCTTCAGGTCTTCTATTTGTCCTTCCTTGATGTTGCGGACACTCATATGCTCAATGCCCTTCTTCTCCACATTGGAAACAACGTCCTCTGAAACCTCCTTTTCCAGGTCCTTGCCTAGGTTTGCCTCTTCCTCTTCCTCTTTGATCACCATTGTTCTGGTCACGAGGGTGGTAGGTATTATCCCCTCTTTGATTTCAACTGGTGCCTGCTTCTTCACTTTTCTTTTGATCTTCATTACGGCCTCCATAGGGTCTTCCACCAGTCCTTCCACCTTGACCTCTTCCCCTTTGTTTGCTATCAAATCTTTTGTTCAGCTTTTTTTCCACCTTCAGGGAAAATTGGTACGCATCTTCTATGGTGGTCATTCTGACTAGGCTCAACTCCTCTTGAATACTCAGCCTCAACCCATTAATGTAATGGGCTACCTTCTCCTTGTTGGGCTCTGCATGACCTATCCTGATAGTAATTTTATAAAACTCTTCTGTATACTCCTTAACAGATTTGTTACCTTGCTTCAGTCCTTGCAGCGTCTTCAACAACTCCATCTCATAGTCCATAGAAATGAACTGCTTCTTCAGTTTCTCCACCATCCGATCCCATCTGGTGATCTTTGCTTTTCCTCTTCTGTTGCTCTCTAATTGGACCTCCTTCCACCAAATATTGGCGTGGCCCTTCAACTTTGTTTTTGCAAACTTAACCCGATCTGGGTCCTCCACATCTTCATACTCAAAATACTCCTCCATGTCATTGATCCAATCAATAAGCTGATCTAGATTCAAATCTCCAGAATATGTAGAAATTTTGATCCTGGGCCTCTTTCCAATCTTTGAAATGACCCTCAACAACCTTACTTCTACAGCATCTTTGGCAGCTTCTTGTTCTTCCTCAAATAGCTCTTCTTCAACTTCATCTTCACTTTCTTCTCTTGTCCTCAACTCAAACCCTCTTCGTAGCTCCTCTTGCAATGCATCGATTTGCCTTTGTAGGGCTCTAAAACTGTCTTTTGTCAAAGCATTCCTCCCAACACGATTTCTTCGTGGAGGCATCTTGGTCTCCGCAACAAACCCACAACCTCAGGTCCTAGTGCAAACTACCTCACGATCGGTAACCTGTCTACACACTCAAGAACCCTCACTCTAATACCACTTGATGAAGGGGTAAATCATAAAACACACAATAATAGAAATTGAACACAGAGAATAGAACTTTCTTTTATTGATCTGGGCAACTCATTACATTATAGAAGCTTAATTACAATCAGAGGAATCAGTCCTCTACAGGCTGTAACACACTACAGCTACCATCACCAGGCTCTGGAATCTTCCGCCTTCTGTAACCCCCAAATCAGCTAGGGTTTCTGTTTTCCTGCCTATTCTTAACTCTACACTTGCCCCCTTAACTCCCCTACTACCCAGGGTTCCCAAAAATGGTTATTAATAGCCTTTTTGGCGGCCAACAACCTAATTTCAAATTTTACATCTCCCCCCCAAAATAGGTCAACTTCCAGGAGCCATAAATTTTGATCCAGGACTCCGATTGATGAACCATTTTATGCGTCAGAAAGCTTGTGGAGTGCTCTACATGCTAAGAACTGCTCTGTCGGTTCCGGCCATTTTCGGGCCTGTACGGGGCCGTTTAGTGCCTCAAATCTGAGTTTGAATAATTTTCAGGCATTTTTCAAGAAACGAAAACTTTAATATCTTTCAGCTCGCAAATGATCTTCGTATGATTCCTTTGCCAAAGGTCTTATATTTCTATTATGTAACTTCCTATAAATTTTGACTTCATTCTGTGCCCAAATGCAAACTTTCTAAAAATAGCAGTTTACTATTTTTAGCAGTTTGGGAAAACTAAAAGTTCTACATTATTATTCAGGCGATTATGGGACCAGAACCACAGATTTTGAGAAGAAATGGGTAGAACATCAATAATTTTGAAACACTTTTTTTTTTTTTGGGTGATGCAAGATTGCCCTTACACCACTGGATGCTCCTGCATCACACATACATATACCTATCCTATCGAGTCCATTCACTCTCCCTTTCTCTTTTGATCTTGATAAAGATTGGGGGAAAAATGTTAACAAATGTTTTGGATATCTCTTGACATACCTCATCCTTTCCAACCAATCCTATCATCATCCTTCATCATAAGATTTGTCATGACAAATCCTTAGCATTACACATAGAATGGGGCATGTTGTTCCTATGCAACATAGTCCTTCGAGATCACATCCTTGCTCTCTTACATGTACATCCATTTCATTCCCTATCACCTATCCTTTTATCCATTCATTCCATCCTACCTCCTTGCACCTAGACTTGGTTTCCCCTTGTCATTGGTATCTAGCACAAAGGCTACACAAATGGTCATCCATTGACATTCCAAAACATTTCAAAAACACAAAAACTCACAACATTTCAAGAATCCAAAAAATTCAAAACATTCCAAAAACACAAAAAAATCAAAACATTCCAAAAACACAAAAAAATCACAACATTCCAAAAACACAAAAAATTGCAACATATCATAAACCTAAAAAAATCACAACATATCAAAAACCCCCAAAAAATTGCAACATTCAAAAAATCCAAAAAAATCAAAACATATCAAAATCTACAAAAAATAAAATATTCTCAAAAACACAAAAAAATTAAAACATGTCAAAACCCAAAAAATATAAATATTCCCCAAAATTAAAAAAAAAATCAAATATCCTACAAAAATGCAAGCAATAAAATCAATCAATCTACTCACCATATCAATCCACCAAATCATTCAATCCATTCATTCAAACCAATTCAATTCATCACATCATTCCAACGAAATTCATTCTTAAATCAATTCTTCAAATCATTCAATTCCTCAACTAAATCCCTCAATCAAATCTCTTGATCATTCCATTCAAACATCCTAATTAGTCACATCATCATATTATTCAAATGAATTCTTCAAATCATCCATAGTCCGCATGGTCAAACTACGTTGCCTCTGAACTTTCACGTAGGCAAGGCCATCATTGATGTGCCCCCGAGGCATTAGGTCAATCCCTTAGGGACCGTCCTGTCAACCATCATAATAAGTTGTCCTTTCATGAAATGGACACTTTGATCATACTAAAGCAATCAGTCTCACACACTTCAAACCAATCCCAAACATCAAACAAGACAAGCTATCCAATCAATCAAATCAATCAATCGCCTTATGATAATCATATGTCACTATCAGTATCAACTATCACATATCTCACATGGAATGGGGCATAGTTGAAACCAGGACTCTGTGCCTTATATGACATGCATCATTTCTAAAATCAATCATCAATCAAACCCTGGTGTTGCTCACATGGCCAACAACACTAGTGTCAATCAATCAATCACTTGCCTTATATAGGCTATTGCACTGTCGAAACCAGACCAAACCTCTTATATGACATGCTTCTTATCCTGAAACTAGGCCTTCATCATTCAACGTATCACAATCAATCAAGCACATATCACTTGGCAAAAGTTCCAAATGGCTGTTGGTCTAGTCTGTTTTATTTTGCTGGATTGTTTTGTAGTCTCGTTCTTATGCTTCTCAAGGCAGTCCCTAAGTGATGAAGAGAAGCGAGGATAGAGTGAGACCTTTTTCTTTGATTGTTTTTTGTGGTTTGTCTTGGAAAAATGACTAGGGCAACTCAGTGCCTTGCATGTCATTAGGATTCCACTGGGTGTGAATCAAAGACATCCTATGCATTGGAAAGAATAACTACTTCCTTGCATAAGGACTTACACACCTCACAGTTATCTCATCGCATGTTCCAACAAGGTACCACAGTTAATAGTCTAAGTCAAGGCATTCCTTGTCTATCATGTGCCTATTTCACAAGGGACTACACTTTCTACTTTGGCCTCTATCATGCCATTGTGATTGTTGTCCCTTGACATAATAAGTTATATGATGATAAGCAGAAAAATTGCAAGTGAGAAGCTCAAAAATCTATCAAAGTAAGATTTCATTCCCATTCTTCTAGCCAATCTTTCATTCCTCCACCATCTCTCTCTCGCATCTTCATTTCTCCACCTTCATTGTAGCTTAACATATCATTCCTTTCTTCCATCCATTCCTACTTCTTCGTTAACCAATCCCTTTTATTTCGAGAGCCTGCCCGTGTTTGTCCAACCCGCCTATCCTCTTGAGGGGGCATCATCATCCCATCTTTCCATCATCATCCTTTTCCTCTATCCATCTCCTTAACTTATTTGAAATGATGTTACTCAACATAAATCACATCATCTCAAACATCATCTCAAAGAGGGGCAAAATGTAGACACCTAAAAGTGTCCTCTAGTTGCAAAATCCTAATTTCTTCCATATTCTCCTAATTTCCCCAATTTTCCCTCTATGGTTAAATAATTAATTTTAATTGATCATTTATTTATTTATTCATTACCCCTTGTCCCCTTTAATTTAAATAATTAAATATTTATTTAAATTAAAAAGCCTTATCCTAATTGAATAGGTTCCACCTATTTAATTTAATCACTTCACATTATCCCTTTCCTCAAACAAATTAAATAAGTGAACACCACTTATTTAATTTAAAAATCCCACTATCCACCTCTTCATTTATCTTAGTTTTAAATTGTCTTTTATCCTCTTGTGGTGAGAAAACCCTAACTCATCTCAACCCTTCATTTGGCCTCAAAGTCAACAATGAATCCTAGCCCTCCACTCAAATCAGCGCCTCTATAAAACACTTCATTTATCTTCATTTTCACCTCTTAATCTCTCTTGGCTTTGAAGAGACTTTGTGTCTCAAATTGCTGTTTGGAACTTCATTTATTTCGAGTTGTTTTACTGAACATACATTTTGTGTGTATATCACAAATGTATGTTGTGAAAATTTTGTGTGTATACCACAAATGCATGTGAGAACAATTTGTGTGTATATCGCTGTTGCATATCGGTACTGTATATCGGGTATACATCTTGTGAGTATATCGCTACTACATGCTACAATTATTTTATGTGTATCTCACAATTGTATGTTGAGAACAAATTGTATGTATCTTGCTGTTGCATATTGCGATTGTATGTTGTGAACATACATTGTGAATGTACACTGTATCGGACTGACTAACACTATCAACGTACCTTAGAATGTCTCTACCGATGATGGGTATTTCATCGATGCTAGTGACTATCGGGATGACTTATTGTATCGGCAGAAGTTGAAAGCTTCACATTGATCTCCAAGGTCTCACTGAAGGGTGTAAGTTATCGGCCTAAGTTCAGAGATCGGAGAAGGATGTAGAAGTGGCTCCAATAGTTATGTGTTACTCCAACAGGAGTTGGCAATGGAGTTTAGCATCGGCAAAAGATTGTTCATCGGGACAAATGTAAACTGGTTGAACTGATGGTGAAGGTCAGACTGACGACAATTAGAGGACTTGGGTATCGCGGAGACAATGGACTATCAATACGAGAAGTGAAGTGCTCACCGATGGAGTGGGTTAGACCGATAAGGCATAGCTTGGCATCATTAGCAACAAAATTACCGATGATGGTATTACTGAGTGTGCAGGCTTATACACCAGAATGTCTTTTGTGACCTGCTGCAAGTGGGACTAAAGGTCTCGCTGGAATGTGAACCGTTGCGATGGTTTGAAGGCAGCGATGCTAGAGAAGTAAGATCGATCAGTTAGGGCAAATGTGGTGTAACTATTTTGTGCTCTTGGAGACTGGTGATATAATCTGATCTTCTAGCATCGTTGCAGATTGATGAAACGATTTAATTATATAGTTTATTCTATAGATATATAGATTGAATAAACAACTTTGTATAATTGTAAAGAATCAATACCTAAGAAAAAGAGCTGGGATCTTTATTGTAACTATTCAGTTTACTGTAATAAAGATATTATCTCTTGTGGTGGTGGGTTTTTTACCCGAAAGGGTTTTCCCACGTAATCTGGTGTCATTTTGTGTTGTCTTAAATTATTTATTTTGTATTTCTGGTGTATTCATCTGTGTTTTTGGAATTGAAAGTTACCTAGCTGCATAATCCCCTTAGAATTATCATTAGGGAAGCATTATTCCACACCTCTGCTTTCCTTACAAGTTGTATCAGAGCCTGGCCAGTTATGTTATCCTTGTTGGTAGGTTGGGTTTTTTTTAAAAGAGACATTGAAAAGTTCAATGGCACAAACTTTGAGTTGTGGAAACTTAAGGTTTAAGATATGTTGGTCGACAGAGATCTTTGGGTTGCTGTGTCTGGGGTTAAACCTGCAAGCATGAAGCAAGAAGATTGGGACCTAGCTGATAGGAAAGCTAGAGGACTGATAAGATTAAGTCTAGCAGATTCTGTTCTATTGAACGTCCATGAGGAGAAGTCAGCCAGAGATTTGTGGAAGAAGTTGGGAGATATTTACCAGGGCAAATCCTTGGTGAATAAACTGTTCCTCAAAAAGAAGTTGTATTCTCTGAAGATGGATTAAGGAGCATCTGTAGTAGAACATCTGAACTCATTTAATCTAATTGTTGCTCAGTTGATGTCTGTAGGTGTAAAAATAGAAGAGGAAGATCATTGTATACTTCTTTTGTGTTCCTTACCTGACTCTTGGGATCATCTTGTGGTGGCTATTGGAAGTACAACAACCACATTTACAACTGAAGTGGTTGTTACCTCATTGTTATCTGAAGAGATACAGAGGAAATCTTCTGAGATGACCAAAGAGGTCCTATCTGTTTGAGGTAAGTCAAAGGAAAAAGGCAAGAAGGATAAGAAGTCTAAGTCTAAATCACAGGGGAAATCAAAATCTCCTGGCAAGAAGTCCAAGGTGAAATGCTGGAATTGTGGAAAGAAAGGACACATCAAGAAAGACTACAAAGAAGAGAAAAAGAAGAAGAAGAACTTCTCTGACTTAGAGTCTTCTTAGAGTGATGCTAATGCCTTCATTGCTGCTTTGGCAATGCCTACATCTGAAGATGTTTGGCTGGTGGATTCAGAGGCATCTTTTCATATGACATCTCACAGAGAGTGGTTCACAAAGTATGAACCATATGCTGGTGGGAAGGTGTTCCTGGAAAGTGATTCAACACTAGAAATTGTTGGCTGAGGAAGAGTCAGAATCCAGTTCCTGGATGGCAGAATAAAGGGAATGAATGGAGTCCTACACATACCAAGTCTGGCTTGAAATTTACTTTCTGTTAGTAAGCTTAATGATGTTGGAGTGCAAGTTACTTTTGTGAATGGTGGCTGTAAAATGACTAGAGGGTCTATTGTATTGGCAAAGGGTGAATGCATTGGAACTCTGTATAAGTTAGATGCTAAACCAGTGTGCTGTAATAGAGTCTCTGTAGAATCTGAAAAAGCTACTATTGTAACACATGATGCAAACTCTATGGAAGTTAAACTTCCTGCAGAGAAAACAATGCTCTGGCATCATAGACTTCGTCACATAGGTGAAAAAGGTTTAAAAACCTTGAAAAACAAAACCTTGGTAGATGGGCTGATTGATTGTATTCTGGAGTTCGATTTCTAGAAACATTGTATATATGGAAAATAGAACCATGTTTCTTTTTACTCTAATTCTCATAAATCTTCTGGTGTTTTGGACTATGTACATTCTGTTGTTTTTGGTCCAGTTGATGTTCCTTCTCTATCTAAATCAAGATACTATGTGTCATTTATTGATGATTATTCAAGGAGGACATTTGTATATTTTTTGAAAAACAAATCAGATGTATTCAGTTAGTTTAAAGAATTTAAAACTCTTGTGGAAAATCAGACTGGTAGAAAAATAAAATGTTTGAGAACAAATAACGGTGGTGAATATTGTAATGCAGATTTTGATAAGTATTGTGTAGATCATGGTATAAAAAGGCATAAAACTACACCTTATACTCCACAACAAAATGGAGTTGCTGAAAGGTTAAATCGATCATTGATGGAGAAAGCAAGAAGTATGTTGAGTTATGTTGGTCTTGAACAAAGGTTCTGGGCTGAGGCAGTTACTACAGCTTGTTACTTGTTGAATCATTCTCCTTCTTTGGCATTGGTTGATAAGACGCATATGGAAGCATGGTCTAGAAAGAAACCCTCTTTAAGACATCTTCATGTCTTTGGTTGTGAGGCATATGCTCATATTCCTAATGTAAAAAGATCTAAGTTGGATTACAAAGCAGTCAAATGTATCTTTATTGGCTATGGAGTCAGTGTTAAAGGGTACAAACTTTGGAATCCTGAAACTGAAAAAGTAATTTATAGCAAGAATGTAATTTTCAGAGAGCTGAAACCTTTGGTTATTGATCCTCGGCCGAAGAAGACAAAAAAGAAGAAAGAAAAGAGTGTTGTTAATATTCATCTAACCCCTGTAAAAGAGGAACAACAAGCACTAAGTGTAGATGGTTCAGATGTGAGTCAAGTAGCTCTGAAGATTCAGATCTAGAGCAAGGACCTGAACCTACACCTTAGCCATTGAGGAGGTCTACACGTGAAAGGAGACAACTAGATAGGTATGGATTTTTAGTACTTGATTCAAGTTGTGCATATGCTTTGCTTACTGATACTGATGAACCTAGGACTGTGAAAGAAGCTATTAGTTTATCTGATTCAGATTCTTGGTTGGAAGCCATGGATAATGAAATGTCATCATTAGAGAAAAATGGAACCTAGGATCTGGTGTCCTTGCCTAAAGGTGGAAAACCTGTGGGCTGTAAGTGGGTATTTAAAAAGAAATATGGTCTAGATGGTAGTATTGACAAGTACAAAGCAAGATTGGTTGCTAAGGGGTATTGTCAAAAGGAAGGTATAGATTATGGAGAAATGTTTTCTCCTGTAGCTAAGCTGACATCCATTAGATTTCTTTTGTCACTTGCAGCAGCATATGATTTTGAAATTGAGCAGATGGATTTGACAACAACATTTCTTCATGGGGACCATGAAGAAGAAATTTATATGTCCCAACCAGAGCATTTTGTGGTAAAAGGTAAAGAACATCTGGTATGTAAACTTAAAAAGTCTCTTTATGATTTGAAGCAATCTCCCAGAATGTGGTATCAAAAATTTGATACGTATGTTTTATCCTTGGGGTATGTGAGATCTAAATTTGATCATTGTGTCTATTATAAAACTGAAAGTGATCGAATTCTTATAATTGCACTGTATGTGGATGACATGTTATTCATTGGCAATGGTAAGGGGATGATCTCAGAATTAAAATCTCAGTTGTCGTTGAAATTTGAAATGAAGAATCTGGGGGCAGCGAAGTAGATTCTGGGAATGGAAATCAAAAGGGATAGATCTAAGAGAAAGATTTGGCTCAGCCAGAGCAAGTATATTACCAATTTTCTTGATAAGTTTCATATGTCTGATTCTAAACAATTAGTTGTTTTAGTTTTACAGGGAACGAAATTATCTGTTGAAGATTGTTCAGAATCTTCAAATGAAATTGATGATATGAAAAAAGTGCCTTATGAAAGTGTTGTTGGTAGTTTGATGTATGCAATGGTCTGTACCAGGCTAGACATTGCCCAAGCAGTGGGAGTTTTGAGCCGGTTTATGGCAAATCCAGGCAGATCACATTAGGATGCTGTGAAGAGGGTTATGAGATATTTGAAGGGAATTTCTGATTATGCTATTTGCTATCATGGAAACTCAGTTGGATCTCAGAAATCTATCAGCATTTAGGGATATGTAGATTCTGATTAGGCAGGGGACACTGACAGTAGAAGATCCACCAGTGGATATGTATTCACGTTAAATGGTGGTGCTATCAGTTGGATGAGCAAGCGACAGGCTGTAGTCGCTTTGTCCACAACAGAGGCAGAGTACATGGCAGCTACTCGTGCCTGCCAAGAAGTTGTTTAGTTGAAGAGGTTATGTTCTGATGTTGGTTTTAATGCAGGGCAGATACAAATTCACTATGACAGTCAAAGTGCTATATGTTTGGCAAAGAATCCTACATTTCATGCTAGGACAAAACATATTGATGTCCAATATCACTTTGTTCATGATATGGTGGAAGACAGGAAGGTGAAGATGGAAAAGGTTGACACTTTGGAAAATGTCGCTGATGCCTTAACTAAACCTATGAGCACAACCAATTTCAAATGGTGTTCAGATGCAATGGGTCTTCGGGCCCATAGTTCTCAGTAGTTGTATACGGATTAAGAGGTAATAGCAATCTCTTCGACAAGTGGGAGATTGAAGAGACTTTGTGTCTCAAATTGCTGTTTGGAACTTCATTTATTTCGAGTTGTTTTACTGAACATACATTTTGTGTGTATATCGCAAATGTATGTTGTGAACATTTTGTGTGTATACTGCAAATGCATGTGAGAACAATTTGTGTGTATATCGCTGTTGCATATCGGCACTGTATATCAGGTATACATCTTGTGAGTATATTGCTAATGTACATTGGGTATACATATTGTGAGTATATCGCTAATGCATGCTGCAATCATTTTATGTGTATCTCGCAATTGTATGTTGAGAACAAGTTGTATGTATCTTGCTGTTGCATATTGCGATTTTATGTTGTGAACATACATTGCGAATGTACATTGTATCACACTGACTAACACTATTGGCGTACCTCAGAATGTCTCTACCAATGATTGGTATTTCATCGATGCTAGTGACTATCGAGATGACTTATTGTATTGGCAGAAGTTGAAAGCTTCACATCGATCTCCAAGGTCTCGCCGAAGGGTGTAAGTTATCAGCCTAAGTTTGGAGATCGGTGAAGGATGCATAAGTGGCTCTGACAGTTATGTGTTACTCCAACAGAAGTTGGCGATGGAGTTTAGCATCAGTGAAAGATTGTTCATCAGGATAAATGTAAATTGGTTGAACTAATGGTGAAGGTCAGACTGATGATGATTACAGGACTTGGGTATCACAGAGACAATGGACTGTTCGTACGAGAAGTGAAGTGCTCACCGATGGAGCAGGTTAGCCTAATAAGGCTAGCTTGGCATCATCGGCAACAAAATTGCCGACAATGGTATTACTGAGCATGTAGGATTATACACCAGAATATCTTTTTCGACCTGATGCATGTGGGACTAAAGGTCTCGCTAGAATGTGAACCGTTGCGACGGTTGGAAGGCAGCGATGCAGGAGAAGTAAGATCGATCAGTTAGGGCAAATGTGGTGTAATTGTTTTGTGCTCCTGGAGACTGGTGATATAATCTGATCTTCTGGAATCGTTGCAGATTGATGAAATGATTTAATTATATAGTTTATTCTATAGATATACAGACTGAATAAATAACTTTGTATAATTGTAAAAAATTGATACCTGAGCAAAAGAGCTGGGATCTTTATTGTAACTATTCAGTTTACTGTAATAAAGATATTCTCTCTTATGGTGGTGGGTTTTTTATCCAAAAGGGTTTTCCCACATAATCTGGTGTCATTTTGTGTTGTCTTAAATTGTTTATTTTGTATTTCTGGTGTATTCATCTATGTTTTTGGAATTGAAAGTTACTTGGCTGCATAATCCCCTTAGAATTATAATTAGGTAAGCGTTATTCCACACCTCTGCTTTCCTTACAGGCTTATGCTCTCTCTTAGTTCATTTTTCATCTCAAATTTGCTGTAAATCTCCAAAGTCTTGCTTATCATACACAAGATCTTCTCATGATGGTTGCATGAATCTACAACTCTGAGAACAATAGTACAAGATGAAGGAGGACAATGGAGAGCAGTCGATATTAGCTTAGGTTCTTACTAGTTTTCATGTTTATTTGATTGTTATCTAGGTTAGATTGCACTCCATTGGGAGCTAGGGTTAGCTGTTATTTGTTTTCTTCATATTAGCTAGCTCTTTCTATGTCTTCAGGTAGTACTTCAGTTATATTGAAGACTGAAGATGTTGTGGGTTCTTTGCTTTCTGAAGAGATGAGGAGGAAGGTATCCATTAGTGCCAAAGAGACC
Source organism: Cunninghamia lanceolata (assembly GCA_027924645.1). Taxonomy (NCBI): domain Eukaryota; kingdom Viridiplantae; phylum Streptophyta; class Pinopsida; order Cupressales; family Cupressaceae; genus Cunninghamia; species Cunninghamia lanceolata. The sequence continues at coordinate 602,471 of BSBN01000593.1, forward strand.
CTAAATGTTTGTGGAAGAGCAAAGGAAAAAGGTAAGAAGAATGAGAAGTGTGATAAATCCAAATTCAAGGGGACATCTAAATCTCCTAGAAAGTCCAAAGTTATTTGTTGGAACTGTGGTAAGCCTGGACATATTCGTAAGGAATGCACTGAAGAAAAGAAGAGAAAAATAAGAGATTTGATATTAATTTTGATTCTAAGAAGGAAGATGGTGATGCACATTCATTGTAGCTTTGGAAACTCATGTAGGTAATGATGCATGGTTAATTAACTCAGGTGCATCTTTCCATATGACCTTTAATAGAGATTAGTTTTCTGAATATGAAGAATTTGATGGAGGTAAGGTGTAATTGGGTGATGTGTCGTATTTAAATATTGTTGGTCATTGTAAAGTTAGAATCACGTTTCTTGATAGAAGAATAAAAAGGATTAATGGTGTGTTGCATATCCCTGGATTAGCATGAAATTTGTTATCTATGAGAAAAGTAATAGATGCAAGTATGTAGGTAGTATTTTCTAATGCAGGACGCAAGATGGTTAGAGGTGCTATGGTGATTGCTAGATGTGTCAGATATGACACATTATATATGCTTGATTCATGCACTATTGAGTGCAATAGTACTTTTGTGAAAAGCAAGACTGTGGAAGAGGTGAGGGTTTCATCTTCAGTAGATGGTCATGGCTTTTGGGTACCCAAGGGTGCTCTTTCTTCTGAATCAAAGTTATCTATATAGAAAACTATGTTATAGCACTAGAGACTTGGCCACATTGGAGAAAAGGGTCTAAGGACCTTGAACAATAAAAACCTTGTTGAAGGATTGTCTAATTGTAATCTTGAGTTTGATTTTTATGAGCATTGCATTTATGGAAAACAAAACCATGTTCAGTTTTACTCGATTTTTATGAGCATTGCATTTATGGAAAACAAAACCATGTTCAGTTTTACTCGAGTTCTTATAAATCTTATGGTGTATTGGATCTTATTCATTCTGATGTGTTTAGTCTTGTAGATGTTCCTTCAATTGGAAAATCCACATATTATGTTTCATTTATTGATGACTATAGTAGAAGGACATGGGTATACTTTCTAAAGAGTAAATCTGAAGTTTTGAATCAATTTAAAGAATTTAAAGAAATGCTTGAGTTGTAGACTAGAAAGAAAATAAAATGTTTGAGGAATGATAATGATAATGAATTTTGCTCTAATGATTTTGATAGATTTTGTAAAGATTTTGGTATTCATAGACAAAAGACAACTCCATATTCTCCACAACAAAATGGGGTTACAGAAAGAATGAATAGGACACTGATGGAGAAAGCTAGGAGTATGTTGAGTGGTGCTGGTCAAGAACAAAAGTTTTAGGCTAAAGCTCTTGCCACTACCTGTTATCTAATTAAAAGGTCTCCTACATCAGCTTTTTTTGATAAGACGCATATAGAGGCATGGTCAAGTCACAATCCTTCATTATGACATCTTAGAGTTTTTGGTTGTGAGGCATATTCATATGTGCTAAAGGAGAAGCGAAGAAAGTTGGAGAACAAGGCTGTGAAATGTATTTCATCAGATACAGTTATTGTATGAAAGGATACAAGCTTTGGGATCCTTTTTGCATAGAAGGTAATATATAGTAGAAGTGTTATTTTTAGATAAACTAAGCCTTCTTCTGTTACATTATAGCTAGAACAAAGTAAATAGGAAGATGTGACTCAATTTCCTGCTACACTTGAAAATGCTGAATCAAGGCCATGAATAGACAAGGAGTTGAGGAGATCTCATCTAGCTCTGAATCTTGAAAAGATGAGGAAGAACCTCCAACTCAGCTTGTTCATAGGTCTACAAAGCATAGACAACCACCTAAAAGGTATTCACCTAAGGATTGGAGATGTATCTTTGCTTTGAATACTAACATGGATGAAACGAAATCTATAGAAGAGGCATTAGGTATGAATGATGCAAAATCTTGGAAGATAGCTATGGATGAAGAAATGACATCTTTGAAAAATAATGATATATGGGATCTTGTACCATTGCCTTAAGGATGACAACCTATTGGTTGCAAATGGGTATTCAAAAAAAGATTGGTTCAGATGGAGGTATTGAGAAGTACAAAACAAGATTCGTTGCAAAAGGTTACTCTCAAACTGATGGTGTTGATTATAGTGAGATTTTTTCTCCTATTACAAAAGTGACATCCATTAGATTTTTGCTTTCTATTGTTGTTTCTTATGATTTATAGGTTGAGAAAATGGATGTGAAAACTACTTTCCTTCATGGTGACTTGGAGGAGGATATTTATATGACACATCTAGAGCACTAATTGGTGAAAGCTAAAGGTAATTTGGTTTGCAAATTGAAGAAATCTTTGTATGGCCTAAAATAGAGTCCTAGGATGTGGTACCAAAAATTTGATACATATGTGTTGAGTTTGGGATTTGAGTGTTCTAAATTAGATCATTGTGTTTATTATAAAACTAATGGTGATCATTTCTTGTTTATTGCATTATATGTTGATGATATGTTATTTATTGAGAAAGGGGAAGGTATGATTTCAGAACTGAAATCCCAACTTGCTGCTAAATTTGAAATGAAAGACCTTGGTGTAGCTAGACACATTCTTAGGATGGAAATTAGAAGAGATAGAGTGGACAAAAATCTATGGCTTGGCCAAAGTAAGTATGTGAATTCAATTTTACAAAGGTTTAACATGCAGGACTATAGAGCATTGTGTATTCCCTTTTCAGTTGGAAAAAAGTTATTTATTTCAGATTGTCCAACATCTCCATCAGAGATGGAAGAGATGAGTAGAGTGCCTTACTAGAGTGCAGTTGGAATTTTGATGTATGTTATGGTTTGTACTAGACTAGACACTGCCCAAGTAGTGGGAGTTCTTTCTAGGTATATGTCTAATCCTGGTAGAGTTCATTGGGATGCAATTAAATGTCTTCATATATTTGTGCAATACCTTAGAGTATTACTTGTGTTATCATAATAATTTGACTGAAGATGATATTTCCCCTGATATTCGTGGTTATGTGGATTCAAACTGGGTGGGTCATATTCATAGTAGACAATCCACTATTGCTTATGTGTTAACTTTATTTGGTGGTACAATTAGTTGGATGAGTAAGCCATAGGTTGTGGTTGGTTTGTCCACTATAGAAGTTGAGTTTATGGTAGCTACTCATGCTTGCAAAGAAGCCATTTGTCTTAAGAGACTATGTTCAGATATTGGAATAAAACAAGGTGTAGTGACAATTTATTGCAATAGTTAGAGTGTGATTTGTTTAGCTAAGAACATGACATTTCATGCTAGGACCAAGAACATTGATGTACAATATCATTTTGTTAGAGATATGGTCGAAGAAGGCAAGGTGAAGTTGGTTAAGGTAGAGACTTTGATGAATGTTGTTGATTCTTTAACTAAGCCTATGAGCATGCAAAATAGTTCAGATGGTGTTCAGAGACTATGGGCCTTTTGGCCCCTGACAATTAAGAGATGATGTTTACTCCCTCTCATTGCTCTTGCAAGGTGTTCGACAAGTGGGAGATTTGTTGGAAAAATGTGTCTCAACCTTACAATTATATAAGACTTATTGTTGATAGGATATATATTTATATATATTTCCTAGTTACACTGATAGGTGTAATATACAATGGGAGCATGGGGTGGAGTGGGATGCATGTTAAAAATTTTGTTAACAAAAATTGTTAAATGGCTGACATACATTAAATTAATGATATATTGTAAATCTGGACCATTCATTATTAGGTTTTAGATTTGATGGTAGATATTTTATTGTCATGTCTTGCCCTAGAAGGTAACCCTATTTTATGAGGGTGTTCTATTATGAATGTGGTATCGTGATGTATCCTGAGAGTCTGATAGCAGTCGTGTTGTCTCTGGATCTCTAGTGGTGATACTCCTGTGAAAAGCTTTCTCTACAAGTATATTGTAATCTTTGTGTTTTTTGAATAATATATTGGGTGGCTTTTAGAGTGTGGGGTTTTTCTCCCGGAAGGGTTTTCCCCATGTAAATCACTGTGTTGTGGTATGAATGATATTTATGTTTATTTCTGTTTAAGTTTCTGTAACATTTAAAGGTCTAAAAAGTTTTGCATTATCCCCCTTTCAAGATTAGTGTAGGAAGTTGTTCCGCTACCTTAGCTTCTTTACAAAGGTCACCCACAACAAGGAGAGGGTCCATGTGCTATATCAAAACTCAGTCGTCCATGTTTGAATTCTTTATTTTGTACTTATTTGCACTTAAATAGATTAGTAATTTCTTGTTTTTCATAGTCATGTTTTCCCAAATTCAAGAGGTTAGGAAAAGTAAGTATTGAAAATTATGGATATTATTTTGATTATATGGAGTAAATTTGTTTGTACAATCCAATGGTTATTAGTTTGATTAGTCATGTTAACCATGGTTTCCTTTCATAAGGATTGAATGAAATCTTAGAGGATGTGCAAAAAATCAAATTCCATAAAATAAAACACTTACATTTAAAAAAGGTTTACTATGAAACCCATAATAAGAAACCATTTCAAAAGATAAAGCTCAAATAAAGTATGTCTTTCATAGGTTTGTCAGTAGAAAATAAAGATATAAATTTTTTCTTACCACATGTTAAAGGATTAGATGTACTTTTACTTTCAATATGTGTATAGTTTTCCAAAGGGTGCATGAGAAAACCATATCCTTATTTATGTATGGTGTTGAACTAAAATTTGTGGATTCAAAGTACTTTACAATTTCAAGTAGAAAACATGACTACATGCATAACCTTCCTATGAATAATTATTTTTAGGTTTAAACCTTACCAACCATGACAATTGAAGATACATTTTATAAAACACAAATTCACTTGACATCATGGGATTACAAAACTAACCTTAACTGTAAAAACATAGCAACAAAGTGTGTGTGTGTGTGTGTGTGTGAGAGAGAGAGAGAGAGAGAGAGAGAGAGAGAGAGAGAGAGAGAGAGAGAGAGAGAGAGATTGTCATCTATAGGTAGTGTTTTGTGCTTGATAGCCTACTCCTTTCACCACCTCTTGACTTAATATAAAATATGACAAAATAAATTAGATTGTCTCACGAATGTATCTATGCACAAAGGGAGCAACAATATTGAGTAAAAAGACTTCTAAAGAAAATTGTGTAAATTTGTGTGAAGTTCCAACTAACATACTTTATAATGTGCATTCTATGTCATCTTCCTTTTACAAAAGCTTTTCCAGAGCGAGATTGAACAAAATGGGTTCCCATGAAATATAATACACATCATTTTTGAGGTCTCAAGATCACTCCCATATCATTTGCAAATTCAAACAAATCAAAAAGTTTTTCACTCAAAATTTAATATTTTCAAACAATTAGGAATTCTCAATCTAAAAATTACAGCATTTCTAAATTTAATTTTAAGCCATTTCACCTTCAAAGTATGAAGGGTGTGAAATTATAAAACTAGTGAGGTTCAATAAGTTTGATCTATCTTGTATTGTGTGATGCCCCGTGAGAGGATGCATGATGGTTGGCTAGATGACAATTGAACATGATGTAGGTGGTGGTCATGCTTATGCTTTCAAGATAATACCTACTAAATGTAGGTGACGACTAATGGAATGCAAGTAAACCTAGGTGCAGTACATGAACAAGAATTTAGAAAGGGGATGCATGGAAATAGAGACTAGACAAAAACCATGAAATTTTACCCATTTGAAGTACCTACTAAGAAAAACATAGGGATCTTGAAATCCTTTAAGATTATGTGAATGAATTCACCACACTTGAGAAAACAAAAAAAATGATGTGGGCGATAGGGATACAAGACAATTATCATTCACTTAAAGACATGGCAATTGAACTTCCACAACTCTTCGGCGTACCCATTGCACACCAAAGTACAATTTCTAGTTATATAATATGTGATGGAATAAAGATTCTATAGATGTAATTGTGTTTCTTCCTTTTAATTGTTGAAGATAAGATTTTGTCTTGCGATGTGATTTGTTATCTATACGACCTTCTATAATATGTGTTTATCTTTTCTATATTATATATGACTCACTTTATTATTTCATATGCATTAATAAAATAGATGATTAAAGATGTAAATATAACTACTATAGATATATCAAATATATCTATCTAAAAATGCCCAAGATATCTATCCTAGTTTATCTAAAATTTTAACAAATTATTTACTTCATATTTTAAGTTCATCACTATATCAATAGTGCCAAAGTTTTATAATCTACTGATTTTTAATAAATAATGTAGAAAAGAGAATGGATGCAAAGTTTATTGATAGTGATGCATTTTTTAATCTTAGGTGTACACCTCTGATGGTAAGAGTTGTCATTGATGTCAAAAGTTTGTTCAATGGATGATGTAAAGTTGCCATAGTTGTTGCAGGACATCAGAAGGAGCAACAAGAGTACATCGTCTTGTGTATTCTTTCCATCACAGCTTGTTCAGTATGGTTGATAAAGATGACATGATATGCAGTGAAACATAGTAGTCTTCATCATGATTTGATATCTAGGTGTATGATTGCATTTTTTGAGGTGTTTATTGTTTGGCATTCTCTGCAATAAAGTTGGATCAAGGATTGGTTTCATTATGGTAGAAGTGATCTCAGGAGTTCACTTGGTTTATTCTTTTTGTTGATGCTATTCACAATATTGTTGCAAATAAAGTTGTTCATTCAAGACTTGTACTCCTTTTAGGTCAAGATGTTTCATCATTTTTCAAGTAGTATTGAGTGAGCTATTACTTCATCTGTCCACAGGCTTATGTCTCATACTTCATGATAAAATGGCATATCATTCTTGGTTCATGCAATGTGTTCAGTGTTAAAGTTAAGTGTCTTTGTAGAGGTAAAATGGCAATGTGCTTAACACCTAACAAACATTCAACAAGGTGCTTCTTTTTGTCTCTGAACAGGTTGTCTCGAGACATAGCAATGATAGTAGAGATGGACAAATTACAAAGTTGTTTTAACGCATGATGATCAAATAGACAATGGTTCATGACTTGATACTCTTCAAAGCCTCATACCATCATAAGCCTTCATACTTTGTTGAAATTCTATTTACTATTATCTGCCCATATGTGACATTTCACCTTTTTGTTATAACTGTTCATTGACCTGATGTTGTAGGTCATTTCACTTATATTGACCGGCCAAAGGGTTCTTATACATTGTGTCCACCGGCCCCATCTATCTTTCCACCGAATCCATTGGTTATGCATTTTGTTTATGGGTGGCAAATCTATGGAGCACATTTCAAATACCTTATAAAGGGAGTGGCAAAACTTGTAAAGACCATGCTTTAAGGCATAAACCACATAAAGTTTTTTTTTTTGAAGCCTGAAAAATAATGATTTTCATCGTAGGCATCGAATTGCCTTTTTAGAGGAGTATGTAATATGTTTATTAAAGTTTCTATTGTGGATGCCTGATCACTAAGCCTTTTTATGGCTTTAGTTTATTTTTTAGAAACTTTGTTTTTAAACCACTAAAGTGGTCGACCCCTCCTTATGTCATTTTTATGACATTAAAAAGTAATTTTCAATTATGCTTTGAGCAAAAGTTGGGCAGGTTAAGATTTTGAGGAATTTCTATTTAAGAGATTTATTTCTTATTTAAAATCCATCTCATGTGCTAAAAGAAAAGGGAAAGTAATATTGTATAAAGATATTTTATCTTTTTAAGAGCTCATACAAATGATTTCTGAATGTAACTTTTTTGGTGAAGATTTTTATAGAGGATGAAGATATTATTATTGAAGATTGATTTTCTTGAGAAGATAAAGAGTTTGATTGTAGGAATATGCAGAGAAGAATTTGAGGAGATTTTATAAGGCAAATATTTTGGCACAAAAAGATGTTTTTTTTTTTGTGGAAAGAAATTGTGAGAAGATTAAAAGATTTTTGGAGAAATGTTTTGTTTTCTTTACAGGTGAAAGATCATAAGCAGAGAGATTTTTGGCAGAGATATTTGCAGAGAAGGAGAATTAATTTTTAAGATGAAAATGAAAAGACTAAGTATTCAGTTTGAAAGAAATTTTATTTTCTCCTACAGGACACTGATTGAAATGTTAGAGAATATGAAAGGTCATAAAAAGATGAAATTGATTTTGCAGATTGAAGGGAATTCCAAAATGAAATGTTTTTTTTATGTCAAGATAATTTGATATTATTTTGCAGATAGAGGAAGATGATTAGTCATTCAAAGAGGAGGGATATGTTTTTAGAATGGAAATTGATGGATGTTGTTTTGAAGAGAAGAGGAACATCAAGAGTCTTTTCATTTACAATAATTTTTTAGGTGCATTGATGCAACTTTATAAATAGACAAAGATGAAACATACAAAATATGCAGTGTTGTTGAGTGGATCAGGATACAGGGTTAATTTTGAATATCTGAATTTTGTATATGATTTGGGTTGATGAAAAGAATGGCCATTTGATAGACACATGTGAGAGAAGAAATGTTTTGTATTGAAATAGAGAAACCCTCTGAGTTCTTGTTTTTAATTTATTCTGTATTAGGGGTTGGTGCTCCTTGAAGTTGGTGCTTCTAAACACTGTAATCAGTGATATTTTTAATAAAGCTAGTGAGGTAGTTTTGGAGTGGCTTTTCTACCCCTGGAGGGTTTTCCATTCGGGCAAATCTTGTGTTATGATGTATATTGATCTTCTCTGTGTGTGTATGATTTACTCATGAGTTTTTATTCTCTTCCTTCATTCTCAGTTATGTGCACATGTCAATACTATCTTTCTTTCTTCATGTCTTGAAAGTTATATTTGCAAAAGGTTAAAATTTATATAACACTGATTCACCCCCCCTCTCAGTGTTGTTCTGAACTCCTACAACCTCAGCATTTGAGATTGTGGCTTATCCATTGCCTATGGGTATTTTGGCACCTCAATTTCCAATGTATGATGTTGAAAGTGACCTTAATATACATCTTTAACTATATACAACTATATGTGTACATTTATTTTATGAGTATAAGTTGTTAACTAAGATTTTTCCGCACAATCTTGAATATTATCCTATTGAGGGATTCTATAGGCTTAATCAAGGATCTACACATTCATTTATTGATCTTACTAAACTATTCCTAAAGAAATTCAAAATTAACACGGACCTTAGAGTTATTGTTGCTAATTTATTTGAGTGTGGCCTAGGATGTAATAAGCACATCAATGATTATGTCTTTTAATTTCAATCTTTGTGCTCTAATTTGGTTATTGCTTTTCATGATTTTGAAGTGAAAAATATCTTTATTAAGGGTTTAATTAAACCAATTCAAGCCAATGTGTATTTGAATAGTTTTGTTTCTTCTATGGATTTGTGTGTACACATAAAAAATGTAGAATCTAAATTAAAAGTATTTTTGCAAAAGGTGGTGATGTGAAACCAACTGTAAGAAATCAAGGAAACGTACCAACCCTCATTAAGTTAACATTGATATTAATTATGCTATCGTAAAGGGTTTCCAAGGTTCCTTCAAAATTTGTAATAAAAAAACATTAATACTAATTACAGGAATCGAATAAAAAGAATACTTGAAAGAATAAACAAAACCAAAATATCTTAGAGAGAAGAGAACATAACATAAAATATAACATGGGAAAAAACAAGCCTCTAAAGCACACCCAATGTATTATTAGCAACAAATAAATAATATAATACAATTAAAAAGTATCGATGTTCTTTGAAGAAAAAGAGATCTTCAACCTAGAAGATGATCAATCACCTAAAAATACATGTTCTCCAACACGCGAACAATCTAGAAGCATCGTCACCAAACATCCATAGCATCCATAGCCATACTTTGACTGATAGAATGTCAATTATACAAATTGTTAATCCAACTCTAGCAATTTAACAATTTCAACTATATAACAAATATTCAAAACACCAATGCAAAATAGTGTGAGGCGAAAGGTTAAAATATAGAGTCAAGTACAAAGCCGTGTCGGACAAGTACTACATTCATTAATTTCTACATCTAGAAGACGAAGATGGGACTTTTGTTTCAAAATGCTTCATTTGTCAAAAGGCCGGCACATCAAAGTCAAAGGATGTTAGTTTGACCGAGAATATGGCCCCGGAAGGGAATTGAAGAATAGATAGTAAGAAGGCATTTGAAGGACCGAATCAAACCGCCCACCGTAAACAGCCGGCCCTATGTGGTCAAAACTCAAGCGGGGAGATAGCGCGTAAACGCCCAGCTACACATTTATGGAGAAGCATTTGCCATTCTATAAATATGGGCGAGAGGAGTTTGAGGGATAGAAATGTAGCAGTTGAGGTAATTAAGAAAGAGAGATCGAGATGGAGAGTGAAAGAAAGGCGATGTTGGTGTTGGCAGTGGGGATTGTTGTGCTGTTTGGTAGTGTTTCTGCACAGAATTGCGGGTGTTCGAGCGACTTGTGCTGCAGCCAGTTTGGGTACTGCGGCACTGGAAATGATTACTGCGGAACTGGATGCAAACAAGGCCCATGTTACACTTCCTCCACTCCTTCCACTGGCAGCGGTGTCTCCTCCCTCATAACCAACGATTTCTTTGCCGCCATTCTCAGCGGTGCAGACAGCTCCTGTGCTGGAAAGAACTTCTACACCTACGATGGCTTCATCCAGGCCGCCAACGCCTACTCTGGCTTCGGCACCACCGGAACTTCTGACGACGCTAAGAGAGAGCTTGCTGCCTTCTTCGCCCATGTCACGCACGAGACTGGATGTACGCAATCAATTTGCAACTACTTAAGTTATTGCCCATTTCGCATAACTATTGATGACTGATGACTATTGTGGTTTTGCAGCTTTTTGCTACATTGAAGAGATCGATGGCGCAAAGAACGATTACTGCGACGAAACCAACACTGAGTATCCATGTGTTGCAGGCAAAGACTACTTCGGCCGGGGACCCATCCAGCTATCCTGGTAATTGATCAATTCTCCTACTTTCCTTTGTTGTTTCTCAACTTCTTTGCAACTATTGTGATGAGGTTGAGTATTGCAGGAACTTCAACTACGGGCCAGCAGGAAACGATATTGGGTTCGATGGGCTGAATGAGCCGGAGAAGGTAGCACAAGACCCTGCCATTTCGTTCAAAACAGCTGTGTGGTTTTGGATGATACAGAGCAACTGTCATACTGCCATTACCTCTGGACAGGGATTCGGAGCCACAATCCAAGCTGTCAATGGCGCTATCGAATGTAACGGCGGCAGGCCTGACACCGTCAACAAGCGCATAGCTTACTACAAAGATTACTGCGAGAAATTGGGAGTAGATCCAGGCTCCAACCTTTCCTGCTAACAAGTTTACTTCGTGCCTGTCCAATTACAAAAGCAAAATAAGACAACATACAGGCATTCTGCTCTACTGTCCTCTATATTTAAATTCATATATTAAATAACAAATAAGAAATTCGAAAGTAAAACAAACGATGTTGTGGTGTTTGAGTGTTGAGTGGGAATATATATTTTCCAAATTAAAATAAATATACTCTTCTACTCCTCTAACAGTTTGTTTTGAATATTTGTAGAACATGTCTTGAAACAATTTGTTTTGAATATTTGTATAATATGTGATGAAATAAAGATTCTATAGATGTAATTCTGTTGCTTCTTTTTAATTGTTGAGGATAAGATTTTGTCTTGTAATTGTTTTGTATCTTGTAATGTGATTTGTTATCTATAGAATTTTTTATTATATGTGTTTATGTTTTCTATATTATATATGGCTAGCTTTATTATTACATATGTATTAATAAAATAGGAGATCAAAGATGTAATCCTAATTTATCTATAATTTCAACAAATTATTTAGTCCATATTTTAAGTACATCATTATATCAATAGTGCCAAAGTTTTATAATCTACAATTTTATAAATTATTTACTCCATAGTTTAAGTACATAACTATTGATATAGTATGATGAAAATATATATTTTATTTTATTTTTTAAAATACACAAGTTTTCCAATTACTTTACTTTTACTTGATATGTTCTTTATTAAAATATATAACTATTTTTTAAAATAAGAGATTTATTAATAAAAAGTGTAAAGATTCAATAAAGAAACTAAAATGACAAGAATACAAAATAAGAATTTGTAGTTTAATGATTTAACTAGTTATTGTATTTTTTCTATATGAATATTAAATTTTAACATCTAATTAAACTAGTATAAATATACAAAGACACCCACACATAAATTCTTCTGATTTTATGTCATTTTAATGGTTGGGCATTTATATTTCCCTCTAATCTAGGAGTGTGGAAAGTAGACCAAATATTGGCTTGGCATGGTAATTACAAGAAGATGGTTCCATGCTCTTTATATATATATATATGCTTGGCATAGTAATTACAAGAAGATGGTTCTATGCTTTATATATAGAGAAGTTGTGCAGCAATAAATAGTGAAAGTTTCAAGCAGAAAATAGAATGAAGTATTTGTAATTTGTAAACATGTTATATTTATCTAAAAGAAGAAAATTATGTATTATGTTGTTACTTCCAATTTATCTGTGTTTGAACTGTTATGTGAATGGCTGCTAGTGTAAGCACATTTTAATTAATCCCCACTTCACCATGAAACTACTTTTTTGTCAGACAGGTGATTTTGTAAACCATGGTTTGAAAACTATCCTTAAAAGAAACTCCTTGTTTTAGAACTATCCCCTATAAAACTAATAGTTTCATACTGCTGTTTCCTCAAGGGTTTCTGAGCCTAAAACTTAAGAAGTAAATCCTCTGCAATTTTCCTGAATCAGTTCTAATCGAGTATCTACTATATTTCCCCACAATGTTTAAGGGCAATCCTTTCAAATTGCCTCATTGTGATTGGAGTACAGCTGTTTACCAATCATTTAAATTACAATTTCCCTCACTAAGGCTTTACCCTTTAACGTGCGCTTCGACTCTATACGCAAAGAGGCACGAACCCTAGAGAGCGTTGGGTAATCCACTTAAAATAATAGTTTTCCAAACAGAAATCTTTTGACATTGTTGCAGGCCAATCCGAGAAATCTTATTGGGAAGAAATAAAATGGTGTTTTGTTTAAAAGTGCATATACACCGCCCCGTGAAAGAAATATAAACAACACTTATACTATACTGTGAAAACTGTTAACAAAAATAAAAACAGAGCTGAATAAATTAAATCTTATTCATATACTGCTCAAGAGACAAGTGATCACCAGAGACATAGAAAAACAAACTATTTATTCAATTTAGGAGCTATTGACTGTTTGATCATTGAAGTGGATGATGTTTAAATAGAGCCATTTAGGATTGACTGTTCATACATTCTCAATCTGAATCTTCTGTTCATTCACTTTGGTAAAAATAGCCAACAGAGTTCTGTATAAAAAATAGTTTACAGTTGTCTAAAAAAACTTCTAAAAATAGTTAAGCATGATAAAATTTATACACAGGATAACAATTTCTTCACACAGGAACTACATCCCTTCCAGCACCATGTTAAGAAACCTCCAAACTATTAAGGAGAGACTCTTGAAGCAACCAAATTCACAAGGTTGGCAGCACAAGAGTAGGCAAATCATTATAATACAATAATAATATAGTAATATGTGCCCATGCACTAACTAACACACCATCATACTCTACACTATGTTAGAACATGAGTTTAGTTATAGAATTCTTATCTAATGACACTATTTGTGCCCTCGTGTTATTTAATAACTTGGTCGTGTCCAAAACACAATATCATGCACTCCACTATTGTTGGAACACTAGGAGGCATGGTAATATGACCGAGGCAAATAGGAATGAGATAAACAAGAACAAACATAGTTGGTAGACTGAATAAACACCCAACCACACACAGAAGCTACTAAAAGAAAGATATAATCCAAATAAAGATCTCAACTTATCTCATTATCATAGACAATCAGTCAAAGAATAACATTTAAGCTCATACAAGAATTCCATATACATCATTCACTATTATCCAGGCATGACATACACACCAATCAACAAGATTACTCACATTCAACAATGATCAAAGAATTCAATTTACCATAGTTCTGATAACACACAGCAAGAACTAGAACATTCGTTGCAACAAGCTCCCTTATGCAATCCATCAGAGGCCCATCATGAACATGATAGAGAACAAGTTACATGAGACATAGCCAATAATTAAAACATTTAATTATGGCCACCATGACAATAAAAAGGAACACCAATCTAGAAGAAATGTTGATTCCAATAATGATGCATAAAATAAGCTCAATTTCAACATTAAATCGAATGTGTCCATAAGAATCACCAATAAATGGATATCAATGTTTGGTGTCTAGATTTATTCATAAACAAGAATAACAAATAAATGTTGGTCCTTACAGACATTTAGAAATTCACCATTAACCAAAAGAAAGTATAACAATTTATAAGGTACACTTTACTTGCACTACAAAACTAGTTCTAGTCACAAATAAAGGAGTACGATGCTACAATACACTTGGATTTCAACCCAAGGTAAGTAAATGCAACACCAAACAAATGACTCTTCAAGACTCCAATCACAACATAAAGCATGAAATCATTTTCACTTATCCCAATAAACAAAAAAATAGGTTGTTAAGAAATTAAAGCTTCATTCAATTCAAGGAAATTGCTCTTACAATGCAAGGATGTACATAGTTCTACACTAGCAATCATCTAACCAATACTAAGCTAGGACATAATCATGTTCACAAGCAAAGAATCTCAACACATCCACTCTAAAAAATAGGAGTAATTAACATCCCACACCATATAGGGATTCACCAATCATATGGGAAATGTATTAAAATACAAAAAGATTAATTAACACTCACATGATTCACAAGGAAATGACAAGCAATTGGAGGCTCTAGTCCACACCAAAGCAATCAATATTTCAATGCACCATTCCTTTCAAAAGTCAAAATACACACTATGTAAGAAGGGGAGAACACAAATTAGAATCACAAGATTCAAGGTTCACTTAGAATGCACTCATTATTCATACACAACATTCATCACAATATCCATGCATATGACCCATTCACAACCCCTTTCGCCTTAAACTTTTCGATCCATGCAATGCAATAAGCACACTTAGGTTCCCACACAATTCCTAGGGAAGAATGTATCTAGGGATATAAGTAATTACCCAAATGATCTTATTCCATCAATTAAACATTTTTTTTCAAATTCTAGGTATATGAA
Organism: Cunninghamia lanceolata; assembly: GCA_027924645.1. Lineage (NCBI taxonomy): Eukaryota > Viridiplantae > Streptophyta > Pinopsida > Cupressales > Cupressaceae > Cunninghamia > Cunninghamia lanceolata. The sequence continues at coordinate 617,719 of BSBN01000593.1, forward strand.
CAAATCACCTATTACTCTTAAAAGAGTATAGGTAAGGTTCAATCAAACATCCAAGAACACTGAAATTTCTTCTCATACAAAAGTTCACATTACCATACTATCAAAAGTGTTCACAAAAGCACCAACATGACCCCACAAAGGTCACTCAAATACTCACACACATTAAGGATTCTTACCAGTTACTCAAGACATCAAGAAGGTAAATCACACAAAAGTAGCTTCTCAACAAGCACAAGGCTCTAACTAACCCCAAAATAGTGTATTCCTTGACCATACACATGCAAGGAAAACATATCAGAAAACAACACACATTACTCATAACATGCAACCACATAGGGACCCCACACATACTCAAACACAATGAGAAAAAAACATAACCTAAAGCTCCCAATGTTACAACATGATCTCTGATACCCAATGCAATGCCCTAATCTTTCATCGAGGACATTAACTAGAAAGACATTGGATGAACAAATTTTTCATGTTTACAACTTTATATAGAGAGTTTCTTCAAGAAAAATTAGGAAGTGCTCACTATCCAAGACTGTATGGGTGTCTAAGTAGTTTAGAGATATACGATGCACAAAGAGGACTACAATGTGTTCCTCTAGTGTCTAGTTCTAGCACTAGTGTCTAGTTTTGGTGCTAGGGTTCAAAATTAGTGCTAGTTTCCAAGTTTTATGTTGTAGTACTTTCATAGTGTTTGAACAAAAAATTTCCTCATAACATCTTCTTAGGGCTTTGATCAAGGGTCCCACAAGGACTCTACTACCAAGGAAACTATCCTTAGACCTCCTATAGACTGACAGAAGACTGAACAAGCTCCAAGAGATGATTATGAGGTCTCCAACTTGTCAATCTTAAACAACACAAGACTAACACACTCTCCAACAAAGGAAAAGGTTGCCAAGTGGAACATTCCTAAGACATGAAAAATTCCACAAGACACCTAACTAAACACACTCAACTTGCATGGACATACCAACACACAAAGGAGATGGTAGATGGATTAGTGCCACAACCTCCCTACACAACCATCAACAACCAACTCAAGCCTAACCAACACACCAAAAGAACATCTTAAATTCACTACACTAAGCAACTAGCCAAATTAAAAATTATGAAATAATGCATTTAACCAATAACATCCAAATGATCAAGGATGATAAAAGCATTAGAAAATACTATGCCCATTTGACACCAATGTCAGAATGTGCTAAAAAAAATAATAGGATCCTTGCCACTTAAATGGGTAGAATGTGATCCAATACTAACACATGCATAAACATCATTCAAATCATTAAATAACTTGAGGCTAACATAGCCAAATATCATCATTCCAACATTCTAAACATGCTAACACCCTCACACAAGGTGTGGAAAATTATAGGATTAAATTAATTATTTATTACATTTAAAGGGTCACATCTCAAACATGGATGGATCATAACCCGTGTCATGAAATAATGGAAAGCATAATCATGTAATTAGTATTATAATGGTCTCATGGACCCAATTTACAATGATAATAAAAATCAATAATTAAATTATATGAGATCATAATATACCAACGAGTCCAACATGCTCTCCAAAGAAAATCCTCTAAGCTCGCATGTCCCCAATGATGGTTTAGCAACACCCAACCATGTGGTAGCCTTAGGCCCAACCCACTATCCTAGGAGACAGTCAAACTAGGTACAAGCACACCCACACAAACAAGTTGTACATGGCAACACTTGCATAAATTAAAAGCATACAATCACATGTGGCAACTCACACTAATCAAGTGCATACAAAGTATGAATAGCTCAAAAATCACATGTGGGAAACCATGCCAATCAAATGCACACAAATCATAGAATAATGCCAACACAACATTCGTGCATAAGGGATTCTCACACCTTTAATACATGCAAAACAAGGGATGATCAAATAACAATCACATATCCATATATGAGAGTACAACAATCCATTAACATACATGAAAGTGGTCTAAATACATTTTGGATACCAAATCCAAACAAATGATAGGACACAGATCCTATAAATAGGCCAAGAAGTATCATTAGGATGGCATGATGGCCATGTAGAGTTTGAGTAGAAATTTCAATCCTCATATGAGGAATAATATAACATTCACCAACTCAAAAGTTGTGACAAGCCCTTTGTGCTCAAGACCAAACATTTCCAAGCACTCAAATCATGGAAAGATATCTTAATTAAACATGTTTTATTTTCTCAATTTGTATTGCATTTTCACTTTCAACATGTTTAATTCCATACAATCCCTTTATGTCATGGAAAATAGTGAGAGCCCACCCCTTCCCTATTCTATACCTCAATCTTATGTTTAATAGACCAAATACAATTTGGGCATGGTACAAAAATCAATGCAATAATTTTAAAACACATATATCGGCAACATACTCAAAAGATGTAGAATCTTAAAATAATAGGGAGACTACTCATGCCACATTATAAAACATCACTCTAAGGTCTATAATTGATATAGAGGCAATCGAATAGTTGGAGGATAGCAAACTAGACAAGGTTCTTACTACACCCAAAAGCCCAAAATCAAAGGTCAGTTTGTAAAAGTAGGAACAATAGAAAGAAACTCTAGGATCATCATGGAAAGGTTGATTTTAGATGTTGGGGGACCCATTCCAATCATTAGAAAAGGAAAACCAAACTCAGAATGAGTACTTCTTTCACAAATCCATGAAATTGCTTGTAGCCCTAAAAAAGGAGAACAATCCTAATAACTTCTGATAAAGATCTTCAAACATTGAACTTGGACAATCAGTAGATACCTATTTGGACTCCCTATCACATATCCAAGAATGGGTATTGGTTGTTTTGGACGGAATACCCCAACCTATAACTCCTCTCAATGACCTAGAGCCCCAATTAGGCCTAAAATACAAAGAGACCCCCTAAAATTTATGCACAGAACTCAACCAATAGTTTGAAAATTTAAAACACATGCCAAAACCATGGATTTTGTGGGTTTTGTCCTCCTACAACCTGTTGTTCGCAAAAACACCTCTATGGTTCCTCCAATTGGCTTAATACATGGTCATATTAAGCCTCTTCTAACAAAACTTGCAAACTCCAACTCTCCCTTTCCTGCAAACATCCAAAACACTTGAAATACAAATGAATACACCCATCTCACTAGTCTCATGGCCTTGAAAGATAGTGGGATGGTTATTCTTCCATCGTTTGAAACAAACCCTTGTTTAGGTTTTAGTAAGATTGTTTTGAAGGAAAACTTTATAACTCCCTACAATGCAACTTTCAAGACACCAAAACCACTTGAAATGATAGACAACTCCCTATACTAACCACTCAAAATATGAGGAAATGAAAACAAGTCTGTACTTCACATAGTACGGCTTGTAGCAGTGTTTTCTTCAAGAAAACAGAGTTTCACAATGAGCAGTCCAAGATCAAATGCTTGTAGGTTTCTTCCTCTTAAATGTCATAGCCCAAAAATAGTTCTAATTGAGAGTTACTTCACCATACTTCATTGGCAAATAACTTAGGATTCATGACAGTGTCGTACAATAGAATGGTACAGACTGTTTCTTTAGGAAATACAGAAAAACAACAAAAACAACAGAGAATTGGTATGTTATTGCTTTTGAACTTCTTACACCACACACCATGATCATGTTCAAGGTGATGTATACTTGTATATACCTTTAAAACCTTATTGAAGACAGTTTTGGTTGATCATGGAAACCATAACTACTTCGAACTTCCTTGAACTAACTTGTGTAGTTTGAAACTTCAACTAATTACTAGTTTGTTTGCATAGGCATCAGTGTTTATGAATCTTCAAACACCTCTACAATGTAATTAGGCCTTGAATTAGTCATTAGACTCTTTGACTCTATCCTAGATGCTTGAACAAGGCTTACAACATGAGGTTTTACATGACTGCCCCTTATGGCTCTATGACTGTCTCCTATACAACGTATGATTGTATGATTGTTTATTACAAACATGGCATCATAGCCCTTATTACAAAATGAGAATGGTCTCCACGACCTTATTGAATCCACAAAACAAAATAAACAACAAAACAAGAGAACTCAAGACCTTAGTCTTCTTGGTGCTCCTGCACCATACTCCCTGAGTGGAAAGAGAACTCAAGTCTCTTGAGGAAGTAGATCAGCAACTGTGACACCATGCTTCTGTTGATAACTGAGAGGGGGGGTGAATCAGTTATCCTAATTATTTCCCTTATTGAACTTTCTTATTAATTGATGCAACATTGAATCAAAACACTAAAACATTAACATGAAATAAGAAACACATAACACAGTATTTTTGACGTGGAAACCCTGTTAAGGGAGAAAACCACGGGGTGATTAACCCAAAATTATTCTCTGTTAGAAGAATAGGAGATTACAAAAAAATGGCACTTGCCAATTAGGGCTCACTGCCCGAGCACACTGCTCACAAGAGGCCCACTGCCTACAAGAAGACACACTGTCTACAAAGTGATAAGAATCACAGTCTTGAACTGATTGGAAGCATCTGCATATGCTGGAGTTCAGTTCCGGTTAGGCTCAGTACACTGATTTGCTGCACTTCATCTTTCCTCTGTTCTTTATTCTGCTATCTTTCACATACCGGATCCTTTTTGCTACCTCTGCTCTGTTCTGGACTTATTCGCATATCCTTTTCACACCATACACTACTTCACAACTAAATCCATCCTCTATATATATCCGCACAAGTAATTTCATCACCTTTCTAGTCGGCATCCGGAACAGTCTAGTTTCTTACAAACTTTTGTTCTGTCGGCTGAATCCTTCCTCACCAAGCAATGTGGATCAAGCATATACTTGTAGATATCATTAATCATGTCGGCCAAACATGATTCATGCCTTCACAACTTCTATCATCAACAGTAACACATCCGGAAAGTAGTCTGATACTCTGTCAGTCAGTTCTTCCTCTGTTTTCACTGTCTCTCAGGAATCCGGTACTCAACTGTTCATATCTTTTTCCTTGTCCATCACCGGAGGCTAAATCCTTGGAATATACCACTCAAGGTAGTCCTCTTGACTTCCCCAAATCCGCACTGCACCAAGACACTTCCTCTGAGAGATCCGGACCAATCTGTCGGACCTTGCCACATGCTCTGTTCTTGTTCACCGGACCACAACATTCTTTATTCTGACTTCCGGTAGAGACACATCATGACTTGCGGATATGTGGGATGACCTTTGTTGCCATCAATGACAACAACCATGAATCCATATAGTGTCTCTTGCCAACAATCTCCCCCTTTGGCATTGATGGCAACACTTAGTGAAAAATGACTAAGTGTTTACACTATGCTCCCCCTTTGCTGATGCTCTGTCTTTATATACAATTTCCGGAACTCTCCCTTAGTTGGATTCCTCATTTTTCACTGCTCCTCACTCCCCCTTTGACATCAATGGCAAAGGGTGGGGTCCGCACACCAAAATTTTCAAAAATTTCTATACATAGCCGCTTATTTACATACTCACATATACTGAAGAATGTCTGCAAAGGATGTCTGCAATTGAATCATTTCTGTAGCCCAACTTTGCTTCATTCTGTCCAAAATTGAAATGTGACCACTCAACAAGAATGCAAACGCTTCTGCCCGCTTGAGATCTGTCGGATCTTTTGTTTGGGCGGTGGTCTGAGCATCACTGATGGCCTCATGCATAGTTTCCAACTTAGGGATTATAATCCTTCTAAGTTCTCCCATCCGGTTTGTGATGTTCTTCCTTTCCTTCTCAAGATTCTTTATTTCATTCAAGACTGCAATAGTCTGACATTCTTGATTTATTATGGAGGAGGAGAGAGGATCAAAACTTTGAGATAAGCTTTGTAGCTTATCCTGTTCCTCTTTTATTTTCTTATCAATTGCTGCTGTTGCCTTTGACCAGGATATACAAAATTTGTAGATGTCACCGCCATCCTTAAGAGCATTCTCTAAGCTCTTTATTCCAATGCTTACAATCTTCCTATCTTTAGAGATTAATTCTAATATTTCTGAAAATCTCTTATCCAAAAATTCCTTCCGGACCTTTTCTTCAGCTGATTTTTCTAGAGAATCAAAATGTGTATCAACACTGCTGACTAAGGTTTTTAGATTACCAGAAGTGGAGGCTGTCGGATCTATCTGGATTGATGGCATAATCTTTACAAGTACTCCGGAAGCAGCCTCTATCAACTCACAGTCTTCCATATGAGACTTCAGGAGTTTTTCATTTGCCTTGGCATTTGCAAATGAAGCTATCTTCATTGTTTGTACCGGAGAGAGAGAGTCAAAGTCGAATGGGCCTTTTAGAAGCTCCGGTTCATCAATCTCTAAAGTTTCTTTGCTCAAAAATTGTTGAACAGTTTGTGCAGTGTCTCTTGCCGGAGACAGATGTTTCTTTTCTTCTGCAGTCTTGGAACTGTCAACCTCTTTGTCTTTCACCACTGCTTCCTTCTCCTGTAATTGCTCTTCTTCTTTGGATCCGGAGACTGTAGGGGAAACCAGAGGAGAGATGCTAGCTTGTTCATGGGCCACTTCTTCTGGAGCAGAGGGTCCCAAGTCCTCAGCTGTTTCTGTACCTAAGTCCTCTACAACAGGAAGATTGAACCTTTTGAAGGCCTTCCGGAGGATCTCTTCTATTTCTTGGGCCACTTTGTCAGTCTCACCAAGCATGAGTTGATTCATCCTGGCTTTGCTTCTGAACTCATCTTTGCAGTCCTTGAAGATAATGTTCATTGTCTTGGGATCAATTTGAGGATATAGCTGAATAGCTATCTGCTCCCGGATCTCAAGATCTTTAGCATGAGCATTATTCTTTCTTACTTCCAATTCCTTTTCTAGGCTTTTAGGAATAAGAGATATGATCTCAATGAAATCCTTATTATATATGTTAAGATATTTGACTGTGGCTTCCTGTAGAGTCTTTTGGTCAGCCTCACTGAAGTCATCATAAGATTCAGTCATTGGTTGAAGGTTTCCATCCACCATGACCGACTTGATTACATTCTCTAGAGACAGAGTGGGCTTTTCAACAGATACCTCCGCCATTTCATCCTTGTCTTGGCCTGTGGAGGGTTTACCGGATCCTTTCTTCTTCTGTTTCTTTATTTCTCTTACTCCCTCATCTGACTCTGTTTCCTCTTCATCCTTTTGGCTTCCATAAGCCCTTGTGGCTTTTGTCTTGGATCTCTTACCGGATGCCTGGACTTCCGGTTTAGAACTTTTGGTTGTGGGAGGTGCAGATCTCTTTGATGATCTGGTCCGGGTGGGAGCTTCAACCGGAGCACTTTCTTTACTTTTCTCTTCTTCCTCAGCCTTCCTCCTCTTTTCCCGGCTGGCATCAAGTGCCTCTTTTGAGATGCCTAGGCCTTGAGCAATGTGCTCTACTTCTTTTCTCACCTTTCTTTTAATCTCAGGTTCCCTGAGTTCTACATGTATTTTTACACTCAGCTCCTCAAAGGTTCCAAACATTTCTGCCTTAGGATCTTTAGGCTGACTTAGCATGTGTTGAACATGCAGCTCCACTATCTGTTCATCCACTTCATACCCCATGGGCATGATCCAGACAGTCCTTGGCTCCACTGCCTCCATTAGGCACTGATCAGTGTCAACCATAAAGCACACTGAGTCTTTGTATTTTTCAACAAGAGACTGGGGAATTCTCTCTCTTGCTTGCATCATGCTCTGAAAGTTTTGGAAGTATCCCCATAGAGCTGTATTTCTCGCTTTTGCATCCCCAAGTCCATGCAAATAGTCTCTTATCTGGACTGCAACAGGTTTGTCATTCTGCCATACCCATCCACTTGATCCGGGTAGCTCATTCATGAAGTAGAAGAATAGACATACAATAAGAGTACCATACTTAAAGGAATTCTTCTTATCCTTCTTGATTTTCTGTATATTTTCCATTAATTGGCTTAGCAGTAGTTCGCAGAGATCATATTCTGCATTCTTTCTTAGCATTTCATAGGCAGTGTATATTGCAGTTTCGGATACAGAATTCTCCCTGCTGGAGTGATAGATCTTGTATCCTATTATCATGGATGTATATTTGATATCCGGATCCGAAATATCTTCAATGGTCATTGCCCTCTTATCAAATTTTGATCCGGTGGCCTCAGTTACAATGTTGTTCTTGACAGATTTGAGGATAGGTATCCCTCCGGAAGAGTATAGACCAGTTACTGCTCTAATTGCCTCTTTTGTGATCTTGCAGGGTCTATCCAGCCATAGAAAGTTGTCATGCATCCTGCTCAGTACATACCGGACCCATTCATCTTCTTCAAAGCAGGGGAAATGAATAAATTGCTCAAATTGTTTCTTCTGGATATCCTTATACTCTGGTTTAAGCTCAAAAGCATTGTCTATCAGTTGCTTGTGATAGAGGTCTCTTAATTTGAATTCCCCAAATTCCTCAATGCTTGCATGTATGTAAACCCTAATGTCTTCAGTATGTAAAACTCCGTGAGGAACACTAGAGAAGGCTCCTAGTGGATCTACCTCCAATGATTTGTAGGGATGTTTCTTGAATGAGGGGCGAGGTCTATCAGAGATCTTAACTATGTTTGGAGTAGCCATTCTTCAAAGATTTGCAGTGAGGTAATGAAAAACGGAGAATACCTTATGCGCCTTCGACTTGCACGGAGTGATTGGATTGATTTCTTTATGTAATGACTTCGGCAGGAGATCCTTGGTGTGCTTGATGAATCTTGTTGCAGAGCTCCACTATTCGCTTCTTCTTGAGTGCAGAATGAGCAAATGACTTTTGAGAAATCCCTTATATTGCTCCGCGAACCCTAATATCTGTCTGCAATAAATGCTTCACCTACATTATTCTGGTACGCCTTGTCTGGATAGCTTGGAGTATCCCGGATTAGTCCTGATCTGTGAATATCATCCGGATCTTTCAATCATGAATAAATAGAGGTAACATATTACAAGAACATCCCAAACACTCTGTCCAATCCGCAGAACAAGATAGTGCACTTCCGGATCTCTCCGGACCTTTTGTAATCCTGTATCATACCGGAGCATCTCCCTGAACATGTCTTATTTGATCGATCAGAGCTTCTTCATGACTCCATGCGGACCTCTGAAAACTTGACTGAAGCATCTCAAGACTCATATCTGCAAACCCTTTAATCCACATCTTGTGCCACATTCGGCACCACTTGTTTGGCTGGGGGAACAGGATTTTCTTTGAGTCTCCCCCTGAGCCTGAGCTCACTTTTTAATTTCCGGAAGAAATATCAGCACCAGAGTCTGGTGCGGATCCAACCTCTATATTCTCTAAACTTTTCTTCACCCAAATCTTGCTCATCTGATTCCTAACTTCATCCGCATTCATCTTTTGTTTACCCTTGTCTTGATTCTGATTATACACCGGACCTCTTTTGTCCTGATACTTGTTTCTGCAGACTTTAGCATTATGACCGGACCTATTGCAGATTTGGCAAATAACATTTCTTTGCATATTTGACTGATATCCTCTTGATCTGCATTGATTAGCCATATGACCTACTCTATTGCATGTGAAGCATCTGCCTTTGAATGATTTGTTTACTTGCATAATTCTGCATTCATGGGATTTGTGTCCATACCTTTTGCAGTTAAAGCACTGTCCAGAGAAGGATGAATTAATCTGATTTATTCTCATTCTGCACTGATTAGCTTTGTGACCAAAGTGGTTGCAGCTGTGGCAGTATCCATTGAAGGATGGATATCTTTGAGCATTTGGCTGTCTTACCGGAGGTCTTCTAGGCCTGCTCCTTGGATTTTCCGATCCAAGATTCTTCTGACCGGATCCGGAGCTTTCTCCTTTCTCATATCCCAAACCATACTTGTCATCTGTCCTCTTTTGACTTCCAAGAAGAGCTTCAAGTTGAGCAGAACTTATCTTGAATTTCTCTTTATATTCATTTGCTGTTTGAAGGTCTCTTTTGAGAGAGGCAATTTGATCCTCAAGTTTTTCTTCATTATCTTTGGCATCTTCAAGATCAGATTCAAGATGTCTGATAATCCTGTCCATCTGGTGGCATTCTTCTGATTTTTCTTTAAGAGATTGTCTTAGATTGTCTTCAGCCTTTCTTTTTTCTTCAATCTCTTGAGTAAACTTTATAGTTCCTGATTCCATTTCATGTCTTAACATAATGACTTCTTTTGATAACTTTTCACATAACTTGGTTTGCTCAGTCAATTCTTCATTTGTATTGCTTTCTTCACTTTGTCTTGCCAACTGTTGGAGCAGCTCCTTTCTCTTTTTCATAGAGAGACTTAATTTGTCTTTTAATTCTCTCATGAATTCATCAGCCTGTTTGAGTCTTTCCTTTAATTCACTGACTTCAGAATTTGACTGTTCAAGATCCTCAAGAGCAGTCTTGAGTTGCTCCCTTAAACCATATGCATCCATTTGAAATCCCAGATCTTCCTCAAGCTGTTAGGCTCTATTAGGAGGAACTTAGCTCTGATACCAATTGTTGATAACTGAGAGGGGGGTGAATCAGTTATCCTAATTATTTCCCTTATTGAACTTTCTTATTAATTGATGCAGCATTGAATCAAAACACTAAAACATTAACATGATATAAGAAACACATAACACAGTATTTTTGACGTGGAAACCCTGTTAAGGGAGAAAACCACGGGGTGATTAACCCAAAATTATTCTCTGTTAGAAGAATAGGAGATTACAAAAAAATGGCACTTGCCAATTAGGGCTCACTGCCCGAGCACACTGCTCACAAGAGGCCCACTGCCTACAAGAAGACACACTATCTACAAAGTGATAAGAATCACAGTCTTGAACTGATTGGAAGCATCTGCATATGCTGGAGTTCAGTTCCGGTTAGGCTCAGTACACTGATTTGCTGCACTTCATCTTTCCTCTGTTCTTTATTCTGCTATCTTTCACATACCGGATCCTTTTTGCTACCTCTGCTCTGTTCTGGACTTATTCGCATATCCTTTTCACACCATACACTACTTCACAACTAAATCCATCCTCTATATATATCCGCACAAGTAATTTCATCACCTTTCTAGTCGGCATCCGGAACAGTCTAGTTTCTTACAAACTTTTGTTCTGTCGGCTGAATCCTTCCTCACCAAGCAATGCGGATCAAGCATATACTTGTAGATATCATTAATCATGTTGGCCAAACATGATTCATGCCTTCACAACTTCTATCATCAACAGTAACACATCCGGAAAGTAGTTTGATACTCTGTCAGTCAGTTCTTCCTCTGTTTTCACTGTCTCTCAGGAATCCGGTACTCAACTGTTCATATCTTTTTCCTTGTCCATCACCGGAGGCTAAATCCTTGGAATATACCACTCAAGGTAGTCCTCTTGACTTCCCCAAATCCGCACTGCACCAAGACACTTCCTCTGAGAGATCCGGACCAATCTGTCGGACCTTGCCACATGCTCTGTTCTTGTTCACCGGACCACAACATTCTTTATTCTGACTTCCGGTAGAGACACATCATGACTTGCGGATATGTGGGATGACCTTTGTTGCCATCAATGACAACAACCATGAATCCATATAGTGTCTCTTGCCAACAGCTTCAAGATGTCTTCTTCACTCATCCAAATGGCATCTTCAAGGAACTGTTTGTATGTCTTCTTTCTAGTCTTCTTCAAGACCTTGGTGTCAAGAATACATTCCAACTTCAAGGGTTGAGTGGGTGGAAGACCCTTAACCCATTCTTCATCTCCTACTGCTGTCATGTCTACCCCTAAATCTACATTATGATCACCTTTGAAAGGGAATAAGTCTAAAACATTAAAGATACGAGATATGGCCAAGCCTTAAGGAAGTTCAATCTCATAGGCATTGGGCCCAAATTTGTGCACAATCCAGCATGGTCCTATCTTTTTCATAAGGAGTTTGGTTGGCTCCCCCTTTAGAAGTCTTTCCTTCTTCAAATGTGCCATGATCAAATGCCCAACCTTGTATTGTACATCTCTCCTTCTCTCATTGGCTTTCTCCTTGTACTTGTCATTGTTTCTTTGAAGAGTTTCTCTGACATTATCATGGATGTCCTTCATTGTCAATGCAAAGTCTTCCAATCCATGGAGATCTCTTAGTTCAAGAATACCTCTTGGATGAACACCATAAACAATCTCAAATGGACTCCTTCCTGTGCTTCTATTGGTGGAATCATTGTAGGCAAACTCAACTTGAGGGATGATCATATCCCATGTCTCTCCATGTTGTTTGGTAAGACACCTGAGAAGATTTTCCAAGGACCTATTCACCACCTCAGTTTGGCCATTAGTCTGAGGGTGATAGGCTGAAGTAAATGATAATTGAGTACCCAACTTCTTCCACAAAGTGCGCCAAAAATGGCCTACAAACTTTGGATCCCTGTCAATCACAATGTTAAGAGGCAAACCATGGATTCTAACAATTTCTTTGAAGAACAAAACAACAATGTGTGAAGCATCATTAGTGCATTTACACGGAGAGAAATGAGCCATCTTATTGAATCTATCCACCACAACAAATATACTATTAAAGCCTCTTTGAGTCCTAGGAAGACCTAAAACAAAATCCATGCTAATGCTTTCCCATGGCCTATTAGGAATAGGAAGTGGCTGATATAGACCAACATTAGATGAAGTACCCTTTGCCCTTTGACAAATACTACAACATTCAACAAATTTTCTGATATCTGATTGCATTTTAGGCCAAAAATAAAACCTCTTCGCCTGATCCAATGTTTTATCTAGCCCAAAGTGACCTCTTAGTCCACCATAATATTTTTCCTTTATGATGTTTGCCCTCATGGAACACCTAGGAACACATAGTTGGCTGCCTTTGAACAACAACCCCTGCTGCAACAAAAACTCAGAAAAATTAGAATGATAAGAGTCTGAAAATTGTGAACAAACTTCATATACCTCCTTGAAATCTTCATCATCTTGATACATATGTTTGAGAGCATCAACCCCTACACTTTGCAACTGAATTTCTTGAACCATACACACCCTTCTACTCAATGCATCTGCCACTTTGTTGGCCTGCACCTTCTTGTGTTTGATTGAAAAAGTATATGCTTCGAGTTGTTCAACTCATTTCATATGCCTATGATTGAGTTTCTCCTGTGAATTCAGAAAACTAAGTGCATGGTTGTTAGTATAAACAATAAACTCTTTAGGCAAAATGTAGTGCCTCCATTTTTTCAAAGCTTGCACCATTGCATACAATTCCAAATCATAAGTAGAGTACTTTCTCTTAGCATCATTCAAATTTCCACTAAAGAAAGCAACAAGTCTGCCTTCTTGACTTAGGACAGCTCGTATAGCAAGATTACTAGGATCACATTCTACCACAAACAACTTGTTAAAGTTAGTCAAAACCAGAATGGGTTGTTGTGCTACCTTTTGTTTTAGAATTTCAAAAGAATCATTGGCTGCCTTTGTCCAAAAAAACTTACATTTCTGCCCCCTTTTGATGGTATCCAAAATTGGTGCACAAATATGACTAAAACCCCTTATGAATTTCCTATAAAATGTTGCCAAACCATGAAAAATTTTCACATCACGTACTATTTTTGGAGTTGGCCATGACAAAATGGATTCTACCTTTGTTGGATCCATCTTCAAACTACCTTGTGAAATCACAAAACCAAGATAGGTGAGTTCTTCCTTCATGAAGACACTCTTTTCCATGTTGATCATCAATTGTTCATCATGCAACTTCTTCAAAACTTGATCCAAATGTTGCAAATGCTCTTCCTTAGTCCTACTGAAAACAAGAATCTCATCCAAGTATTCCACAACAAATTTGCCAATGGAATCCTTCAACACTTCATTCATGAGATGCATAAAAGTACTTGGGGCATTAGATAGACCAAATGGCATCACCAACCACTCATAAAGACCCTCATTTGTTTTGAATGATGTCTTCCATTCATCCCCTTGCTTTATCCTAATTTGATGATACCCACTCTTAAGGTCAATCTTAGAATAGTATCTAGCCCCTCCCAAATAGTCCATTAGGTCCTCAATCCTTGCCATAGGGAACCTATATCTTATGGTAATCTTGTTAATGGCTCTAGAATCCATACACAACCTCCATTTACCATAATTTTAAGGGGCTAGGACTATTGGGATAGCACATGGGCTAAGGCTCTTTCTTACCAATCCCTCATCCAACAATTCTTGCACTTGCTTGGCAATCTCTTGATTTTGAGAAGGTGTCATCTTATAGGCTGCTTTGTTTGGCAAAGTAGATCCTAGTATGAAGTCAATTTGATGGCTTATGTCCCTAATAGGTGGCAACTCATTAGGCATTTCTTCTACCATAATCCCCCTATACTTCTCTAACAATTGTTGCACCTCATTAGGAACTTCTTCCTTACTAGGATTATGCAAACTAGGACTGTTTTTGGGCTTCAAAATCAGAGCATACCCTTGGGTTCCTTCCTCCTTAAGGGTGTCTAAAAACTCTTTACCACTCACAATCATGACCTTGACCCAACACTCTTCTCTACATTCTCATCAGGCAATGGATCCAGTCTATACTTTCTACCATTCTTGGTTATGATCAAAGAATTAGTTTTACCATCATGTTGTGATTGAACATCATATTGCCATGGGCATCCTAACAGCAAATGACAAGAATCCATGGGAATTATATCACACAAAATCTTGTCCTTATATTCTCTTATATCAAATTCTACCCATGATTGTTCATCTACCAAAACTTCTTGCCCCTTATTCAACCATGATACTTTATAAGGACTAACATGAGGAAGTCTTTTCAATTTCAATTTGTCTACCATTTCAATGGAAACCAAATTTTCAATTGAGTTTGAATCAACAATTACCTTGCAAATCTTACTATAGGCCTTGCATGTTGTCCTAAACAATGTCTTCCTTTGGGGGGGTTCTTGTGTTTGAGGCACCTTCAACATGGTTCTTCTCATCATCAAACTTTCTCCTTCATGAACTAGAGCTGCACTTCCAATTGGAGAGTTGGTACTTTGGCAATCTTCCTCTTGAGTCAATTGGTTCCTTCTCTCTCCTCCATGAGAGGTTGAGGCTTTCTTTTTAGGACATTTGAAGGCTGGATGTCCCACTTGGTTGCAATTGTAGCACCTTCTTGTGAAGACATTAGGACCTCTCCCTAGTCCACCAAATCTACCCCTTCCATTGGGCCTTCTTCCTCTAAAGCCTCCTCTAAAACTTGATTCTCCACTTTGCTCTTGGGAACTAGATTCCCCTTGACTTCTTTGGGACTAATTTCTACCTCCAAAACTGCCCCTACCTCTGAAATTTTTTCTACCTCTTCCTCTATTTTGCTGCTCACCTTTCCTCTTCAACTTTTCTTCCACGGTTTTAGGGGTTAATAAACTGATTTCATCTTGGATATTAAACCTCAAACCATTTAGATACCTTGCCACTTTACCTTTTTCATCCTCCATGTACCCACAATGAAGAGATAACTTGTGAAACTCCTCGTTGTAGGTGGCCACAGCCAAATCTCTTTGCTTGAGATTTTACATCTTCTTGTAGATCTGCACCTCATAGTCTGATGGAAGGAATTGGGACTTGATCCTCTCCAACATTTTTCTCCATGAAGAGATCACACTCTTCCCATTCTTTACCCTTTCACCTTGGGTGTAATTCCACCATGTAAGGGAAGCACCTTTGAGTTTAGTTTTTGTAAACTTCACCCTCTTATTTTCAAAAAATTCTTTGTATTGAAAGTAGTTGTTTAGAGCCTCAATCCACTCCGTGACTTCATCAACATTCATCTTGCCACTAAACATGGGAATCTCCATCTGAGCCTCTGAAGAATCCTTGCCAATTGCCCTGATGGCTTCAAGGAAATGCTTTTGATCTACAAGTACCTCTACCTCTTCTTGCTCTTCTTCCTCCTCCTCTTCTTCTTCTTCTTCATCAGAACCTTCGTCTATCCTCTTTCCTATCCTCAATTCCTTCAATTCTGCTTGGAGTTCTTCCTTGACTCCACTTTTGATCTTCTCTTCCATCTCCTTGAACTTCTTGACCACTTCAGTAGTCATCCCCTTTGGAGGCATATTGCTAGCCTCTCCTTCACTCTCTTCTTTTGACATATACCAGGCCTTACACAACCAACAATAGAACCTTTTATGGCTCTGATACCACTATGATGTAGAGGCAATAGAATAGTTGGAGGATAGCAAACTAGACAAGGTTCTTACTACACCCAAAAGCCCAAAATCAAAGGTCAGTTTGCAAAAGTGGGAACAATAGAAAGAAACTCTAGGATCATCATGGAAAGGTTGATTTTAGATGTTGGGGGACCCATTCCAATCATTAGAAAAGGTAGACCAAACTCAGAATGAGTACTTCTTTCACAAACCCATGAAATTGTTTATAGCCCTAAAAAGGGAGACATGTCCTAATAACTTTTGATAAAGATCTTCAAACATAGAACTTGGACAATTAGTAGATACCTATTTGGACTCCCTATGACATATCCAAGAATGGGTATTGGTTTTTTTAGATGGAATACCCCAACCTATAACTCCTCTCAATGACCTAGAGCCCCAATTAGGCCTAAAATACAAAGAGACCCCCTTAAAATTCATGCACATAACTCAACCAATGGTTTGAAAATTTAGAACACATGCCAAAACCATGGATTTTGTGGGTTTTGTCTTCCTACAACCTTTTGTTCCCAAAAACACCTCTATGGTTCCTCCAATTGGCTTAATACATGGTCATATTACGCCTCTTCTAACAAAACATGCAAACTCCAACTCTCCCTATCCTGCAAACATCCAAAACACTTGAAATACAAATGAATACACCCATCCCACTAGTCTCATGGCCTTGAAATATAGTGGGATGGTTATTCTTCCATCGTTTGAAACAAACCCTTGTTTAGGTTTTAGTAAGACTGTTTTGAAGTAAAACCTTATAACTCCCTACAATGCAACTTTTAAGACATCAAAACCACTTCAAATGATAGACAACTCCCTATACTAACTGTTGATGCATAAATCTGTGGGTGTAATCCAGCAACAATATGGGAAACTCTGAGACGTGGGAATGCTCCTCAGAGTGACCTCCAGATTTTTAGGAAGCTGGCTCTTCCGTTCTTTCAGTAGGGTTTGAGAAAAATGTCAAAAAGAAAACCAAGATTGTAGAAAACAAATGCCTAATCTATGGTGATCTGCTGGATTTGAAACAATTATTTGCATAGTGTCTAACTTTGAAGGATTAACTGGAATTAAAGAGCAAAATATACATGATTAAAACTCAGTTTTAAAACCTATTAAACAGAGGCAGAGAAACAGAGAAATTAGAGACAAGAACAGAGTGAACTCATAAATGAATAGAACACCATCTCATATTCAAATGAAATAATAAATTTACGAAGGCAAAATTGTTGCGCAGAATAAACTATTACAATCATTATGAAAAGAAACTGTAAAGGCAAGAAGAAACTCTGTATGCTGCTCCAACTCTCTGATCTGATAAACTTGTAGAACTCTGAACATATTTGAAAAAGAATGCCACCAATGTGTCTCAAATCTGTGCATTTATAGCCTGAAAAACTCAACAAATTCTCAACGGCCTCTAAAAATCCACAACTGAATCCGCAAAATCCGGCACCAAATCTGGCACAAATCTGACTGCAACTAAAGTGGCCACTGAAAACCTTAACTGAACTGCTATTTCTATTTTTCCTCCATGGCTGGAAAAAATATCTTTGTGTGAGAAAGAAAACTCCTGCCGCTATTTTCTTGTAGCTTGCAATAAAAATAAAAATAACTGCTCACATTTAGGGTTTCACTTTTTAACTCCCATGAGTTAAAAGTTTTTATTTCATAAAATATTATTTTACAAGTAGGGACCCACCATTTAAAATGAGGCTATATAAAATATTCTCTTTAAAACCTACCTCTCCCATAATATGAGAAACTTATATTTAATAAGTTTTACTTATTAAAAGGGAGGGCCACATATTTGTTTCATTAATAAAAGACTTTCTTATAAAACCCAGTAACATTTGCATTAGTGAAATAAAAATGAAACAACTAATTCTAATTGTGCACGGGCTCCGCCATGTGGCTCCTTCCGCATCAATTTGAGTTCCTTTTTCATTGTCGCGGGTGTTTACAAATGTCACTTTCTGCTGCCTTTATTTTACTATTCCTTGGAAAATAACTTTATGTGAATTTTAAAAGTGTCTATTAAAATGAAACCAAGCTTTATTTCCTCTCTTGTGTGTGGACTGCTCCACGTGGTGGCTTCCACATAGATTTTCAACTGTAACAACTTTTGCCTCTATCTGACACATGTCTCCATCTGCTACCTTTTGAGTTCCTTAATGAAAAACTAAAGTGGCTCATTTAATTTGGGGCTTTCACTATTTAATTCCTGTGACTTCATTCCATGAGGGACCCACATCTTATTATAAGAGACTCTTTCATTCATATTTAACCCGTAACATTTGATGTATTTAATTAAATGAAATGAACATTTGTTTCCTATACACGGATTCCTCCACGTGGTGGCTTCCTCTTCATTTTTAGCTGCTTTTAAAGTTGTTCGGGTACTTACAAATGGCAGCCTCCGCATAACTTGCATTTTGCTTTCTTGCTATGAATGTTATGTGCTATTTTATATGGCCAGTCCTTTATGAGAATTCACCATTCTTCAAAATATTAGGACTTAGTGTAATCCGAACCTTCTGTGAAAGCCGCTCCTATTATTTAGCCAAGCCTTGCATTACAATTAGAGTGCCCTTATACTCATGGAGATGCCACGCCATTCAAGTAACTGTGACTTTTATTTGATGGTTGCACCTCATTCTAGCAATGATTTCATAGTGTAAACTGGTAGTTGAGTCTTTATAGCAGTATCTTACTAAATTGCACTTGAATGGTGGCTCCTACTATATGAAACCCAAGCCGCTACTCCTGTCATTCTGGACTGCACCAACTTCATTAAACTATGCTTCTTGATAGCTGTAACTCACACCATACCTACACTGTGAGACGTTGCGCAATCATCTTACTTGCACTGGAGTTTATAGGAAATGTCCTCCTTAATAATCTCACCATCATTTGTGAATGGTGTCTCTACTAGAGTCTTTGAGTTATAGGCTATAGTCTTTTACCTATGCCAATTAATACCATGCAATATTCATTTGAATGGAATGACCTTTAATAAGGCTGTGGCGTATCATTTTTCTCTTTCCTCATAGCAACTTCCCTATCGATCAATTTGATCCTAAAATTTTTGAAATGGTGCATAAATACAATCACCAATTCTTGGCGACTTGCAGGGGAAATGAGCCTGCTCACTTATACTCTAGAAACTCAGGTTTTGTAGACAGATGCCTTATCATTGGGCAATAGAGTCACATTACACAAAACATTTATAACTGAATAGATCTGAAACTGAAGATGCATGAAGGTGAACTGAAACACCGCTGACTCAGAATACATCCACAAATGAAACTAACATTGAGCACTACAACTGAGTTCTGAACCACCATTCTGCCTTGCAGCTGAGACTTATTGAAAACAAAACTAACTGAAATTGAAACTAATGCTGATGTTGTAGCTTATTCTAAACATTGACACCAAATTATTGACAACTAAAACATACACAAACATATCCATTCACCGGAACAGCAAAATAGCTACCAGATTTAATTATCCTTCTGCAATGAATCCTCATCAAACTGAAAATGAACTAGACAAACTGTATGAAGAAATACAACAATATTTTGTACCTTTTTACTTCTCTAAACTTAGGAGATTCTCTTTTTGCTACAAAACACCAGTCAGGCTTATCATCATGCTATTTTTGTTTTAGTGGAGGGCGGGGAGGGAAAACAAAACATTGAAGTTCTTTCCTCTGTTTGTAGTTGAGAGATTCTGCCAATTGAACTATATCAATGACCTTTCTTACAGGCTCTTCCATAGGTTCATAACTCAAGATGACATCAAAATGAGGCGTACAGGTAACAACACTGCCCATAATAGTCTTGAATCGGATAGGAATTTCATTGTGTAAGAAAAATGGCGTATAGCGGGGCTGAGAATGTGACAACCCTGTATGTGATTCTTTATGCAACTCTACATTATTCCATCCATCTCTTGATATCACCTTATCATGGATCTTTCCTTGCTTCGGTGGTTCTTCATCAAAAAGAAGACAGTAACCATCTTCAAGAATTGAAAACAAATCAGCTCTAGCATCATCCTTTGTTTCAACATTTTTTCCATTATCACCTTCAAGCCTTACAAAAGAACCAAGTGTACTTTCTCAATTGAAAGATCTTTCTCATTTAGTAGTTGATAGCCTTGTTGCAAAAGTGAGAACAAATCCTCATCATGCCCCAAATGTTGCTCATGCATCTCTGTGTTTTCTCCCTACAGGTGTGAAACTTCATGACTAAAATAAAGACATTCATTCTTTATAGACTTTGATATAATATCAGTTGCAACCTTTGCCTCAAAATGAGATACAGATGCAGTGTCAGTCTGGACCCAGTACTTTTCAGCTTCAAAGCCCTTCTTAGAGTACTTTTTAGCTTCTAGAAATGTCACGTCATAAGCATCTTCTGAATCTGATTTAAGATTTGACAGTAACTCTAGATCTCCCTTTGCCACATATGCTTGATGCTGGTAACTAGAAGGACACACAAGAGCCATTTTCTTGCTTGTAATTTGATTCTTGATACTTGATTTTTCTTGAATGTCAAAATGATAGAGAACCTGGTCAATGGCTTCTATAGGTTGATTTACAGCTATGGAAGCTTGTAGAGGATAATTTTCAAGACAATTGGGCATTCTCTTGGAATGAGGAAGGATTTTTTCTGTAATAAGATCACATTGATATGGCGATTCATAAAGAGTTAGAGGTATGACATATCCAGATCAGTAGGGTACATAACTTGACCTTTTAACTCATTGATCTCATAGGAGAGGGTTTTAATTAGTTCTTTCACAGCACTCATCTCCTCATGATTTGTCAAATCAGCAGGGAGGGTGGGTGGACTAAAATTTGTATGCATCTAGTTACAAGAAAGGGCATGAGACAGGCTATTTGCATGAGGCATCAGCTGTTTTAAGGGCAGGGGAGGTAGTTTACCAGACAATATGAGGCTACTTTCAGCCTTAATGGCAAGATCATATGATTGAGGAAGAATTTCAGCCCCCAAAGATTGTATCATGACAGATATCTCAGGATATAGAGCTTTTAAATAGTAAAGAAATGCAAAAACTGGGGATGGCCTGATATCAATAGAGAATTTCTTCCATACCTTATCAAATCTTGAATTGAAGTCATGTATGGGCTCCATTGGATGCCTCTTGATTGTAATCAGGTTCAGGGTGAGAGTGTTGACATCTGTCCTGTCTCTGAACTGATTATAGATGAGTCCTCCTAGTTGATCCCATCTAGTGATTGAGCCAGGCAGCAAGCTTATGTACCATTCTTTTGCTTTGCCTTTGAGAGATGATGCAAGCAACAAGAGAGCATGATTCTCAGTCGTGACATTATGAACAGAGCATAGATTTGCAACATCTTGAATGTGATCTTCAGGGCAAACTGATCCATCTCCTAGAAAGTAAGGTAATGACTTCCAAATTATATCAGGAACTTGACCCTGTTGCTTAGGAACAAGGGGACTTGAATCCCAAGCTACAAAGGGTAGATCTCTTTGAATATTTAGGTGCACATATATACCAGGGGCTGCCATGGTCTGCAAGAGCAAAGATCTAAGAAAGATTCACCAATAGAGTCGCCAAATGGAAAATTCATGCTCCTAAGAGTAGATATTTCTATGATTTTCTATCAAAACCACAAAATATAGGGCATAGATTCTTAGAAAACTAAGACTCAAGTATTTGAATCAGGTCCCACCGGGCGTGCCAAAAAATGTTGATGCATAAATCTATGGGTGTAATCCAGCAACAACATGGGAAACTCTGAGACGTGGGAATGCTCCTTAGAGTGACCTCCAGATTTTTAGGAAGTTGGCTCTTCTGTTCTTTCAGTAGGGTTTGAGAAAAAGGTCAAAAAGAAAACCAAGATTGCAGAAAACAAATGCCTAATCTATGGTGATCTGCTAGATTTGAAACAATTATTTGCACAGTGTCTAACTTTGAAGGAATAACTGGAATTAAAGAGCAAAATATGCGTGATTAAAACTCAGTTTTAAAACATATTAAACAGAGGCAGAGAAATAGAGAAATTAGAGACAAGAACAAAGTGAACTCATAAATGCACAGAACACCATCTCATATTCGAATGAAAGAATAAATTTACAAAGGCAAAATTGTTGCACAGAAAAAACTATTACAATCATTATGAAAAGACATTGCAAAGGCAAGAAGAAACTCTGTATGTTGCTCCAACTCTCTGATCTGATAAACTTGTAGAACTCTAAACATATCTGAAGAAGAACTCCACCAATGTGTCTCAAATCTGCCCATTTATAGCCTGAAAAACTCAACAAATTCTCAACGGCCTCTGAAAATCCACAACTGAATCTGCAAAATCTGGCACCAAATCTGACACAAATCTGACTGCAACTGAAGTGGCCACCAAAAACCTTAACTAAACTGCTATTTCTATTTTTCCTCCATGGCTGGAAAAAATACCTCTGTGCGAGAAAGAAAACTCCCGCCGCTATTTTCCTATAGCTTGCCATAAAAATAAAAATAGCTGCTCACATTTAGGGTTTCACTTTTTAACACCTATGAGTTAAAAGTTTTTATTTCATAAAACATTATTTTACAAGTAGGGACCCACCATTTAAAATGAGGCTATATAAAATATTCTCTTTAAAACCTACCTCTCCTGTAATATGAGAAACTTATATTTAATAAGTTTTACTTATTAAAAGGGAGGGCCACATATTTGTTTCATTAATAAAAGACTTTCTTATAAAACCTAGTAACATTTGCATTAGTGAAATAAAAATGAAACAACTAATTCTTCCTGTGCGCAGACTGCACCACGTGGCTCCTTCCGCATCAATTTGAATTCCTTTTTCATTGTCGCAGGTGTTTACAAATGTCACTTTCCGCTGCCTTTATTTTACTGTTCCTTGGAAAATAACTTTATGTGACTTTTAAAAGTGTCTATTAAAATGAAACCAGGCTTTATTTCCTCTCCTGTGCGCAGACTGCTCCATGTGGTGGCTTCCGCATAGATTTTCAGCTACAACAACTTTTGCCTCTGTCTAACACATGTCTCCATCTGTTGCCTTTTGAGTTCCTTAATGAAAAAATAAAGTGGCTCATTTAATTTGGGGCTTTCACTATTTAATTCCCGTGACTTCATTCCATGAGGGACCCACATCTTATTATAAGAGACTCTTTCATTCATATTTAACCCGTAACATTTGATGTATTTAATTAAATGAAATGAACATTTGTTTCCTATATGCGGATTCCTCCATGTGGTGGTTTCTGCTTCATTTTTAGCTGCTTTTAAAGTTGTTCGGGTACTTACAAATGGCAGCCTCCGCATAACTTGCATTTTGCTTTCTTGCTATGAATGTTATGTGCTATTTTATATGGCCAGTCCCTTATGAGAATTCACCATTCTTTAAAATATTAGGACTTAGTGTAATCCTGACCTTCTGTGAAAGCCGCTCCTATAATTTAGCCAAGCCTTGTATTACAATTAGAGTGCCCTTATACTCATGGCGATGCCATGCCATTCAAGTAACTGTGACTTTTATTCGACGGTTGCACCTCATTCTGGCAATGATTTCACAGTGTAAACTGGTAGTTGAGTCTTTATAGCAGCATCTTACTAAATTGCACTTGAATGGTGGCTCCTACTATATGAAACCCAAGCCGCTACTCCTGTCATTCTGGACTGCACCAATTTCATGAAACTATGCCTCTTGATAGCTGTAACTCACACCATACCTACACTGTGAGAGGCCGTGCAATCATCTTACTTCCACTAGAGTTTATAGGAAATGTCCTCCTTAATAATCTCACCATCATTTGTGAATGGTGTCTCTGCCAGAGTCTTTGAGTTATAGGCTATAGTCTTTTACCTATGCCAATTAATACCATGCAAGATTCATTTGAATGGAATGACCTTTAATAAGGCTGTGGCGTATCATTTTGCTCTTTCCTCATAGCAACTTCCCTATCAATCAATTTGATCCTAAAAATTTTGAAATGGTGTAGAAATACAATCACCACTAACCACTCAAAACATGAGGAAATGAAAACAACTCTATACCTTCACACAGTACGGCCTATAGCAACGTTTTCTTCAAGAAAATAGAGTTTCACAATGAGCAGTCCAAGATCAAATGCTTGTAGGTTTCTTCCTCTTCAATGTCATAGCCCCAAACTAGTTCTAAGTGAGAGTTACTTCAACATACTTCATTGCCAAATAACCTAGGATTCATGATAGTGCTGTACAACAGAATGGTACGGACTGTTTCTTTAGGAAATACAGAGAAACAATAGAGAATTGGTATGTTATTGCTTTTGAACTTCTTACACCACACACCATGATCATGTTCAAGGTGATGTAGACTTGTATATACCTTTACAACCTTATTGAAGATAGTTTTGGTCAATCATGGAAACCATAACTACTTCGAACTTCCTTGAACTATCTTGTGCAGTTTGAAACTTCAACTAATTACTAGTTTGTTTGCATAGGCATCGGTGTTTATGAATCTTCAAACACCTCTACAATGTAATTAGGCCTTGAATTAGGCATTAGAATCTTTGACTCTGTCCTAGATGTCTGAACAAGGCTTACAACATGAGGTTTTACATGACTACCCCTTATGGCTCTATGATTGCCTCCTATACAATGTATGATTGTATGATTGTTTATTACAAACATGGCATCATAGCCATTATTACAACATGAGAATGGTCTCCAAGACCTTATTGAATCCACAAAACAAAATGAACAGAAAAACAATAGAACTCAAGACCTTAGTCTTCTTGGTGCTCCTGCACCAATAATCTAATTTTCATTCTTTTGCAAATCCAAGAAAAAACATAAACCCCCAATTCATCCATTAATGGAGCTTGGAAAAACCTTTCAAATTTTCTAAATTTTGATTAGAGAAAAAAATGAAAAATCTAATAATACCTGTTGTTCCAAATGTGCACAACAAGCATATTCTTCAATAAAAATTTTCCATAGTAATGGTTGTTTTTGGCACTTTAAAAAATTTAAAAAATATAATTGAAAACATACAATTGAAGCATCTAAATTAAATCAAATACCTTCCTTCAACAAGGAGGTGAAAAAAAACTACTTATGGCATGGCAATGGAGAATACTATTTAAAATTTAAATTTAAAAATAAATAAAAATCAGGAAATTACCTTCCAATACAAGCATAAACAATGAAGAAGAATACTTTTTCAAGCATACACATCACATACTATCCCTTGCCACACCCAAGAAATCTCCCATCCAAAATTTTCATTCTCCCTTCCCTTTAATCTTTCCCAAAATTAATTTTCTTTCATGGAGCAAGAAGATGGTTTTTGGAGCAAAATCCAAAAGTGAAGAGTTAAATGAAAAAACAAGTTTATTTTTCTTATATGCTTTTCAAAAGACCTTTTTTTTTATTTCTTTATTTATTTTCCAAAATACTTTGAGAAAAGTAAGAACTTTAAACCATTAATTAGTACAATTAATTCCACAAGGCAATGCATATAATTTAACTCACATTTAATAATTTTCAAAAACCAATGGAATTAAATCAAATTTCCATTAAAATGCAATTATACCTTTATAATGAAAAATATTTCATTTCAAATAAAGGATTAAATTCACTATAATTTCTTCCTACTAGAATAAAATAAGCCAATAGACCTTTTTCCACTAAGGTAAAATTAATCTTTTTTGACTCAACCATTAAATATCCTATAAACATAGAAAACATGGTTTTGAGATAAATTAAAATCTTTTACAAAAGGATAAAGGAAACACACACAAAAGATTCATACATACTTTATGAGTTTTCATTGTATGCAAACTCTAGAATCACCACCAATTTAGATCTAGGTTAACAAAAATATTCAAAAGACTCATCTAACACTTAAAATGAGTTAGATAGAGGTTAACACACACATGTTTTTACCTAAATAAGACCATCTCTAATATATAGCCACTGTATGGGAAATAAATTTGTACATACATACTCAGGTCAAACACCAGGTGTACCTACTCTACATATAATATCTAAATCAACATAACACACCCCAACATGTCATAAACCATACATGATATAAAATCAACACATCTATTGTAAATCATTTACAACTAGCATGATCCAAGAACACAATACATAATCAACAATAATCACAACTATAATAAATATAGTGAAAACATTGAAGTTGAAACATTGTGCAATGATCTATCATACACATGCAAAATGTATGCATCCCATAATGCATAGTTAGAATCCAATGCTAATACAAAACCCCATCAGAAACACCTCGATGTAAATCAAAAATACACCATCAAATCCCCTTGATAGCACAATAGACCTCATCAGAAAGTTCTTTGAAATAAATTCATAACATGAGAAACACATAATACACTAATAACACTCAATACGACATATATCATAAGAATCATAAATAAAACCAAGAAAACACTAGAATGGGCATTATAGATCTCAAGGAAGTTTATAGTCAATGTTTATGAGATAAATCTTTTGAAGGGAGTAGATGCTTTACCATTTTTTAATATGACATACTTATATCCTTATTGTGAAGGACAAACTAATGTAGATTCAAAAGAAGGCTTGTATGTATAAATGGATAAGTTTCAATGCAGTAGTTTTCTAAAAAGAAGTTAGAGGGAGACACTTGTAAGGAATATAGGGTGAAAAAGAAAGATCAAATGGATGAAGGGATCATTTGGATCAAAATTAAAGATATGATTTTAGCCCCATGTTTCTCTAAATTCTCTAAATGTTTATAAGCCTCAACTCATGGAACATTTTTACTTACCCAACATGTGTAATGTAGGTGCATCTAGATTCATGGGAAGTATCACATAGTAAAAAATAACTGTTGAGTTTGTTTTCATCTTTTTACATTTTTGTTGTGTTTACCCACTTGTCATTCATGAAATCTTGTTTTAAGCAACCTACATGAAGATCGTAGACTCTTATGTGTTATAAAGACCACTATAGTAGTGTTAAGAGCCATAAATGTCTTAATTTAAACCAATACCATTCTACTTTATGCTTAACTTTCATTTATGGGGTTGTTAAAAAATTACTATAGAATTTGTATGAGTTGTATATAAGTTGTAATAGGCACTATGTAATTAGATATAGTACGGTAGCATGTATGAGTTTGAACATTTCACTTATTAAGGTAGTGACATTAATTTATAAATCTTAGTGTTGAGTTGTACGTTGATTTGATATCCTACTTTCTATTACTTTATGCAATATGCGTTTTATAAATTTATAAATCTTAGTGTTGAGTTGTACGTTGATTTGATATCCTACTTTCTATTACTTTATGCAATATTGTTTCTGTTGGTGGAGATCACCGAACCTAGAATCACCATTTGCAGGTATCACCTTTACAATACGAGAGAAATATTTCATCAGAAATGAAAAATGTATTAAGATACAAAAATATTTTACAATGTACCATATCTAGGTTTGTTTGAGAGCCGGTAGATAAAAACTATCCAAACGGTAAACTACCTAACTATTAAATTATAAAGTTGGATGCCTAAGTAAAGTTAAGAAAATGTAAATAGGTAAAACCCTATTTACTCTGACACCCCCCCTTAAGTGCAACTTAGGGAGATTATTATGCAATATGAGCAATATGCAATATGGGTCCCAGCTACACAACCATGTTAGGTACCCACCTTGTAGGAGAAAACTCCTCTCCAAAACATAGAAAAGAAAAAAAAATGCATGGATGGAGGATTCAATAACACCCCACAAGGACTACATACATCATGTATATACAATCAATGATTCTTCCATCAGAAGGAAAGGAGACTACATAGACCCCCATAATGAATAATGTCCTACAAAAATGGTAAGTGCTTAAAGGCAAAACATAGTCCAATGCCTACAAATCACATTTCTTCCTTTGGGAAGAAGATAAACCAAGGCTATAGCGCTAAAGTCTATAGGGCTATAGGGCTAAAGTCTATCATCATCAATATGTATATATTGGTAGAGTTTGAAACTATTGTTTACTGTGTGCCCGAGGCTACGAATATTCACAGTGGTTGCAAAATACCTCCAACCGCCTCAAAAAACCTGCATGAGATCAAAACCTTGATACTTATATTTTGTTACAAACTGTATATTTGAAATCAAAATATGTATTGGCCAAGAACAATTGATCACATAATAGTAATGGCTGTTGTCGTATGGCCACGGGTAGGCTCCAATCTAGAGTTACAGACTGACCCTCTTGTAACTTCAATGGTTGCAAGCATTGCTGAGTTAGCCTTCTAGTGTCTCTCATTTGAGAAGGATGACTGCCCCTGTATGATCAAAGTTGTCACCCAACTTCACCAGATAAAGCAATTGGGTTATGGTGGATAGAGTAGATGCCTTCACTATGGATTTTCACCCTTTTACACGCCAAATGGGCCTTCATGCTAGCAACAAGCCACAGATTAGGCCTTCAAACGCCCTTACTATGTTGAATGCTCTAGAAATGAAAAAATAGTGATTGCCAAAAAGGCAAATGAGCTAGATCACCACAACACTCAGACCTCTGATCTGCCAGGTATGTGTACTGGCCAATGCCCCACAATCATTGAGTCAAGAAGAAAGATCTCAAAACCCTAATGAAAACTCTTCAACAGAAGGAGGGAAAAATAGGAGGCTCTAATACCATGTTGGTGGAGATCACCAAACCTAGAATCACTATTTGCAGATATCACCTTCACAATATGAGAGAAATATTTCATTAGAAATGAAAAATGTATTGAGATACAAATTTTTTTTACAATGTACAATATATAGGTGTGTTCAGGAACCGGTAGATAAAAACTATCGGAATGGTAAACTACCTAACTCTCAAATTATAAAGCTGGATACCTAAGTAAACTTGATCAAATGTAAATAGGTAAAACCCTATTTACTCCAATACTTTCTAACTTTGAAGGATGAGATATTATTCCTAACCTCAATATTTGTTTCCTTTCAATTTTGTTTGCCATACTAAAAGATATTTTATCTTACTATTTACTTTGGTAGCATAAGAAAAAATCAAAATGGGATATTATGTATTGTTTTCAACAATGTGGTCTACATGCAGTGATTTATTTCATGAGTTGCTAATGATTCTTTAGTATTGGCATTGGTTTAAGGTTGTTTTCTTTGCAAACAAAAATTCATCACTCTACCACAGCCATAAATCTTTTTATTCTCTTGAAGATTGTGAATATTGTTTCATTTTTCGTTGTTTGGTTTTTTTTTGTAATTTAATATTTATTGTAATTTTTGCCCATGTGTGGATTTTTGTTTGTATTTCCTATTCATTAGCATATCATAAATACCATTCTTCATGGTTGGGCGTATATACTTCCCTTTAGTCTAGTGATAGGGTCTAAAAGAAAGACCAAATCTTTGTTTGGTCGTGGTAGTTACAAGATGGTTCAATGCTTAAAAATATATATACAAAAAGGAAATGAGATAGAGAGAAGAATAGAAGAGGAGAAGAGGCTGAATAGAAGAAGAGGAGGATGGAGAAGATCTCACCAGAGTTTGCCCAACAATAAATAGAGTATGCTTCATGTAGAGAACAAAGCTTGTAAATATGTAGGCAATAAGGTAAAAAGCTAGAATATTATTTTTGAGTAAAATTGAGTTGAATGAGAGAGGAAGAATCTCTCTAAGGAATTTGTAATTTATAACCATGTTATATTGAGCTATAAGAAGGAAAATAAATTCTATTAATTTTCGTGTTGCTTTCAATTTTTATGTGCTTGAATAGTTTTGTGAATGGCAACTAGTTTAGATAGCTTCTAAATAATCCCCCTAAGCTAGGCTACACCAAGTGGTATTAGAGAAAGGATTAGCAATATTATTGATGTCTTGAGAGCTCTAGAGATTTATAGTGTAGGTTTCTAAGAATAAGTCCTACAATTACTAAGGATTGTGAAAGACATTGTTTGATATTCAAGAAAATTTAAATGGTGAGTTTGTTGGTGAAAGTGGTATTGGAAAGATGCCATGGAGAAGGAGAGTTTTTTCATTGAATAGGGTGGAAGAAATGTTTGAACAACTTTGAGATGAGATCCAAAATGAGATATCCACTTTGTCTATTAGTCATAGAAGAAATCTAGAACATGATGGAGAAGATGATAGCATGATGAAGGAAATGTAATAGAAGAAAGAGCAAGAGAAAATGAGAAACAAATTTGGATGAAGGAGAAGAGAATTTCTTGAGATCACTTAATGGGATTAGTAGAGGGACAAAGATGGAAGTTCCAAAGTTCTTTAGTTCCTTGAATCTTGAGAAACTATTTAATTGGATCAATGAGTTAGAAGGATATTTTGAATATGAAAATATTCATGACCCTCACAAGGGGTAAGGGCTTGGGGGACAAAAAGGGGGTCAAAAGTGACCAGTTTT
This sequence comes from Cunninghamia lanceolata, assembly GCA_027924645.1. Classification (NCBI taxonomy): domain Eukaryota; kingdom Viridiplantae; phylum Streptophyta; class Pinopsida; order Cupressales; family Cupressaceae; genus Cunninghamia; species Cunninghamia lanceolata. The sequence continues at coordinate 648,358 of BSBN01000593.1, forward strand.
TTTTCTAAAATTAGCTAAAGCTAAAGTTTGATGAGTAAATCAAGATGTGCACTCTCAAAGTTTGAAGACATGATAAGAGCAACAATTGTAGTACTCTGAATCTAGTTTCTAAAATACTAAAGATTCTTAAAAATGGTTAAGGTTAAGGGGGTGAAATGTTGAATGCACACATACGTGTTCAAGTGTTTTTATCACTAAAATAGAACATAGTCTCTAGTGTATGCCCCTCTATTTTTTTGCTAAATTAGGTATTTTTAAAAACCAATTGGTAGAAATATAGCCAATAGTGAGTACTCCAGGTATATTTTTTTTAAAAAAATTTGAATAATTTTTTCAAAGTGGATGCATCCTAAAAATTACATCACTGAGTGTGAGCATGACATAACTTGCACAAAACTAATTGAAAATATATTTTTTAAATATGTATAGAATGAAGTGTACAAAAATGCTATATATATTTCAAAATTTGGATAAGTGGTCAAAATTTATATTCAAAAAATCAATACATATGTATAGGAGGAATATTAAGACACTCTTAAAAGAAAAAACAAATAAATACCTTAACTTATTAAAAATATTTAAAAAAATGTATAAATAGAAAGATAAGAAGTAACTCTTTATTTTGGTTATGGTTTCATAAAATTTTATTGCAAAAGATGTAAACTTGAGGTTGAAGTTTGAATTTAAGCTATTTATGTTAAAAACATGAATTTAGTAGCCACAAGAGATGCCCAACCTTTAGGCTTGGAAATCCAATCATAAATGGGCAAGATCATAAAAATTTGAATTCAAGAAATATAAAACATAAATGCATGAGAATATGTATGCATTATGTTTTCATAATGCCAATGTATTTTGCTGAAAACCTCAATGTTGGCCATTGTTTAGGGGAAAATTGGATTTGTTAATATTTTAGTGTTTTGATGTTTAAATCCTCCTTTCCACTATACATTCAAGGATCTAGGGTCAAGTGGCGAGCACTATCATACCCTAGGTCACTGTGAGATGTAGGGAAACTTGGATTAGGGAATTTAATTATCAATTTTCCTTCTCCTATGCTCAATTGACCATTAAAACCCTAATTATGCAAATACGACAACAAATTGACGAATAACGGAAAAAGATCTTGCAAGCAGGAGTAAAATACCAAATCAGAGTACCTATTTTTGGGGTCCCGAAGTGGAATAGTCAAGGACATTAGAGTAGGCGCCCTAGTCCAAGGTACCAATTTCTTAACGGGATCTAGACCTCCTTTCAACACTAATCAGCCTTGTAACTTTCATTTTCAAAAACTCATCTATGAATGACACTGAAACGAGCACCCAAGTCCCAGAAATACTTTTGTGTCCTTCTTTTCTTCAGATCTTGAATCCTTGATGCCTTCCAATCCTTTCTGCAACCCCACTTTTCCCAAATATGACACCTGTAACCTGTAATCACAAGACTTGGTTTTGGGGGTTGTGGTGTTTAGAGGCTTGCCTTTGTCAAGCCCCGGAGGACATTTAAGTCTCTGAACACTATTGTTAGATAGAGAGTGTGTGCCCTTGTGAAGAAGAGGCAAAAACCAAAGGAATCAATGATGAAAACAAAATATAATGTCACCTTGTAGTGAAGCTCTCATGGGGGGAAGATGCTCTTCATTCCATGAGGAAATTGATGCTCAAATCTGCAAATATCAACACACAAAACACACAAGTCTACTCTTCTAACACAATGAAAGCCTTAAATCACCTTGACAACACTATAGCTTACTAGTAATCATCTAGTTTACAAATGAATGTGTAAACATTCTTTTATATGCAACTATAAACACTCCCACCAAGATTTTTGTAATTCAAACTTATTGTGTTGAAAAAGGGACCAAATAATAATCACAAACTGACATGCAAAAATTAGGGCTACCCCAACATACAACAGGACTAAGGCGCGGGTGCCCAAGTCCTCCCCCCATTTTGGGCAGGCTATAGCTCAAGGGCTCCACCTAGGTCCAGTTTGCCATGAAATCTAAGTCTCATTCCATCGGGATGCCAAAATATGAACTAAGATGTCCTAAATGTTGCAAATATGTGCCTAGGTGGTGCTTGTCATTGATGTCAACATATCATTGTTGCTATTAGTGTCAACTGTATCCTATTTTGCCACCTGTTTAGAAGACTTGATTGTTAAGGATATTGAGAAAATTAATGGAGATCAATATTTGTGGACCATATGGCTATCCAGAGATTTGTCCGAAGAAGCTTCAGTTAAGATTTGAGAGGTTCGCATTAAGAGTTGAAGAAGTTATAGCCCTCTAAGTAAAATCAGTTCCTGCATTATTCAAGAGAGACATAGTGACTAGAAAGAGGTCTGGATTGCTCCGGTAATATAAAATGATGATCTGTGGATCTAGAGGCATGTCTAGGAAATTAGTATGCATCATCAACTCCAGTGGTTCGTGGTTTGGAGGTCCACAATCTATCTTTCTAGTTTGACAATCATGGCAGATAGTGTTCTTGAGGTTCTGGAGGATGATACAAATGATTCTAGTAATTTGGTTTAAAGTGAATGTTATTGGTAATTTTAATGTGCTTGTGGAGGTCTCTGGATCATGTGGCTACTATGTTGGAGGTCCGCACTGAAGTTTGAGCTTGTTGATTGAATGTTTATTCTTTGAGGTTGATGTTCTTCCTAGTCTTGGCCGACCAGATGCTTCTAGCATGTTACAGATGATCTAAGAGCATTCTTATGAAGCGTGGCGTCGTTGTAGAAGAAGATTCAAGTCTCAGTTGTGTTTGGCTGACAGTGTGATGATCAGTGTCAAGTTTAGCCGACCTTGTTGATCATTGCAAGGTTGATGAAGCATATAAATACTTGTTGAAGAGTTGTTGAAAAGCATCCTTATACACAATGAATTAAATTTGAAGAAGGGATCAAAAGTATAGCAGAGAAGAAGAGGAGTGAAGGGAGTATAGAGTGAAGATTTAGTGAAGAAGAATTTGAAGATAAGAGCAGAAGTTCTGAGCCTTCAAAGGGACTGATTCAGGCATGAATGTAGATGTTATTTCTCAGTTCATTATTTCTGTATAAATCATAATTTCTTAGGGAGTGAGCCTCTTCTTGAGCAATGAGCTCTGGCAGTGTGCCCAAAGGCATGTGCCTTCTATTTTCTTAAGTACTTTTAATAGGGTATGTATTTTTGTGGGTTAAGCCCCATTGTGGTTTTTCCCTTAACCAAGTTTTTCATGTCAAAATTATGGTGTTGTGTGTTCATGATGTTTCTGCTCATATGTTGATTTATGCTTAAATGTTTTCATCATTACTCTAATTATAAAGAAGATTTAAAAGGTTTAGAAAAGGTTAAAATTTAGGGCTAACTGATTCAGCCCCCCCTCTCAGTTGTCCAGACTATTTCCAACAATTAGTATCAGAGCCAAGTTCCTCTAAAAGAAGCTTGACCACTTGAGGAGATCCAAGATGTCGATCTACAAGAAAGAAAGTCTGAGATTTGATGGAACAAACTACTCCCTCTGGAAGGTACACATGCAGTGTCTTCTAGAATGTATGGGTGATGGCTTTTGGACAATAACCAAGAATTTGTATAAGATTCTGAAGAATGGACCTTCAAATATAGATGAACTCAGAGATACTAAACACAACACTCGAGCCAAAGAAGCGTTATTGAGTGCCCTGTCTAATACTGAATTGGCAAATGTCTTGGATTTGCAAACTGCTCATGAGATCTGGAGTAAATTAAAAAATCTATATGAAGGTGACAAATATGTTAAATGTGCCAAGCTACAAAGCCTGAAGGGTAAATATGAAATATTGGTAATGTGTGAAGATGAAAACATTACTTCCTACATGCAGAAAGTAAATGAACTTGTGACCAGCGTTAGAAATGCATGTGGAGTATTGGGTGAATAAGAAATTGTTGCCAAGGTGCTTAGATCCTTACCTGCAGCTTACAAGCACAAGGCTGTAGCCATTGAAGAAATCAGGATAGTAACAAGTCACAAGGGATCAGTTAGTGGGCAAGCTTTCAGCATTTGAAATGAGTGAGTTTGGTGATTCTCTTCCTAAGACTGAATTTGCATTCAAGGCCAATGTGTATGGAAAGCAAAGATATGATCCAGGTGAAATCTCTTCTGCAAGATCAAATAGATTTGTGAAGACAAGAAAGGATCTTTAAGATATTGAAATAGAAACTCTAGATCTTGAAGCTCTCATTGCCAAGCAGATGCCAAGAGGATCAGTAAGTATGAAGAAAAGTTGCCACTCAAATGTTTTGCTTGTAATAAGATTGGTCATTTTGCCTCAAGGTGTCCAAAGAGGTTTTCAAAACCAAACCCTAATAGGTACAAGGGTCAGAAGAATTGTTACTATGTCCAAGAAACTAGAGAAGGAGTCATAGATGATGAATCTGATCATGGAGAAGGTGATTGGGTGTTCATTGCTATTAAAGAAGAAGATCCAATGTCTACCAAATCTGCTAGTTGTGCAAATATAGAAAGTGCCTTGGCTGCTTAGGTCGTTGAAAAGGATGAATGAGTGATTGATAGTAGATCTTCTCATCATATGACTGGAGACAAGAGTAAGTTTTTGAGTTTTGAAAATTATGAAGGAAGACTTGTGAAATTTGGAGACAACTTAGCTGGTAGAATCTGTGGCAGAGGATCCATCTCCTTTGATGGTAAGAATAGGACCAATAATGTTCTATATGTGGAAGGACTGAAGCATAATCTTCTCAGTGTTGGACAGTTGGTTGACAAGGGTTATGATGTTTGTTTCAAGCATGGAAAATGCAAAATCTTGGAAAGCTCCAGAACTAAAATTACATCTAGTACTCAGACTAAAGGTAACATCTTTCACTTAAGTAGTTCAGGTCCAAGTTGTTTGATTGCTCAAACAGATCAAAGTTGGTTATGGCATAGGAGGATGTGTCATGTAAATTTTGATAACATTGTCAAAATAAGTTCCACTCAAGCTATAAGAGATCTTCCAAGACTTGTGAAACCTGATAGTATATGTATAGAATGTCAATTGGGTAAATAGAACAAAATTTCATTCAAAAGTAAGGAACAAGGTTCAAGTGGGAGATTAGAATTGGTGCATACTAATCTTTGTGGTCCTGCTAGAGTTAGGAGTGTGCAAGGAGACATATATTTCATGTTGTTGGTTGATGACTACTCTCGGATGATGTGGGTAACCTTCCTAAAAGAGAAATTAGAATTTCTTGATAAGTTTAAGGTGTTCAAGATGATGGTTGAAAATGAGATTGGTGGGAAATTGAAATGTCTGAGATCTGATAGAGGTGAAGAATTCATTTCCTATGAGTTTGACGCTTTTTGTGAAAAACATGGGATAAAAAAATAATTATTTGTTCCTAGGACTCCTCAGCAAAATGGAGTTGTGGAAAGGAAGAACTAGACCATTCAAGCAACTACTAGGACCATGATGATGGAAACAAATGTTTTTCAAGTTTATTGCAGGGAAGTTATGAGTACTGCTGTCTACACTCTTAACCAGATGTAGATCAAAGGAAATTCTGGTAAAACTCCTTATGAACTATGGTTTGGTCATCCTCCTACTATAAGATATTTCAGAGTTTTTTGTAGTAGATGCTATATCAAAAGAGATGAGGATTTAGGGAAGTTTGATGCAAGTGATGAAGGAATATTCTTGGGATACTCTACTCAAAGTAAGGCTTACTGGTGCTTCAACAAGAGGTTGAAAAAGATTGTTGAAAGTGCTAAAGTTAAAGTTGATGAAAGCAAAGAAGGTCATTCCAAGTATTGCGGATATGACTCAAATGATCAAGATGAAAGTCAAAGTCAAGGAAAGCAAGATCAAATTTAGACTTAGATACAGATTGATCCAGTAACCCCTGTAACTCAAGAGATTAGTGTAGATGATGAGGAACCAGTCCAAGAAATAGAAGTTCAAACATTTCCCAAAACCCCCAGGTATGTAAGAATGAATCATCCTGAAGATCAAATCATACGAGATAAAAATAGAGGTGTTCAAACTAGGAGAAGAGTTGTTGAAGATCAAGAAGAGATTCGTTTGATTTCAAAGATTGAACCTAAATCAGTAAGTAAAGCTTGTAATGATGAAAACTAGGTTGAGGCAATGGAAGAAGAATTGGTGCAAATTGAAAAGAATCACACTTGGGATCTTGTGTTGGCAAGAGACACTATATGGATTCATGGTTGTTGTCATTGATGGCAACAAAGGTCATTCCACATATCCGCAAGTCATGTTATATCTCCACCGGAAGTCAGATTGAAGATTGTTGTGGTCCGGTGAACAAGAACAGAGCATGTGGCAAGGTCCGACAGATTGGTCCGGATCTCTCAGAGGAAGTGTCTTGGCACAGTGCGGATCTGGGGAAGTCAAGAGGACTATCTTGAGTAGTATATTCCAAGGATTTAGCCTCCGGAGATGGACAAAGAGAAAGATATGAATAGTTGAGTACCGGATTCCTGAGAGACAGTGAAAACAGAGGAAGAACTGACTGACTGAGTATCAAACTACTTTCCGGATGTGTTACAGATGATGATAAAGGTTGCGGAGGCATGAATCATGTTTGGCCGACATAATTGATGATATCTACAAATATATGCTTGATCCGCATTGCTTGGTGAGCAAGGATTCAGCCGACAGAACTAAGTTTGTAAGAAACTAGACTGTTCCGGATGCCGACTAGAAAGATGATGAAATTACTTGTGCGGATATATATAGAGGATGGATTTAGTTGTAAAGGGTGTGAATGTGTGAAAAGGATATGCGAACAAGTCTAGAGTAGAGCAGAAGTAGCAAGAAGGATCCGGTATGTGAAAGGATAGCAGACTAAAGAACAGAGGAAAGATGAAGTGCAGCAGATCAGTATACTGAACCTAACCGGAACTGAACTCCAGCATATGCAGATGCTTCCAATCAGTTCAAGACTGTGATTCTTATCACTTTGTAAGACAGTGTGTCTTCTTGTAGGCAGTGAGCCTCTTGTGAGCAGTGTGCTCGGGCAGTGAGCCCTAATTGGCAAGTGCCATTTTTGTAATTTCCTATTCTTCTAACAGAGAATAATTCTTGGGTTAATCACCCCGTGGTTTTCTCCCTTAACAGGGTTTCCACGTCAAAAATACTGTGTCATGTGTTTCTTATTTCATGGTTAATGTTTTGTGTTGCTTCAATTAAGAGGAAAGTTCATTAAGGGAAATAATTAGGATAACTGATTCACCCCCCCCCCTCTCAGTTATCAACAATTGGTATCAGAGCCAAGTTCCTCCTAATAGAGCCTAACAGCCTGAGGAAGATCTGGGATTTCAAATGGATGCATATGGTTTAAGGGAGCAACTCAAGACTGCCCTTGAGGATCTTGAACAGTCAAATTCTGAAGTCAGTGAATTAAAGGAAAGACTCAAACAGGCTGATGAATTCATGAGAGAATTAAAAGACAAATTAAGTCTCTCTATGAAAAAGAGAAAGGAGCTGCTTCAACAGTTGGCAAGACAAAGTGAAGAAAGCAATACAAATGAGGAATTGACTGAGCAAACCAAGTTATGTGAAAAGTTATCAAAAGAAGCCATTATGTTAAGACATGAAATGGAATCAGGAACTATAAAGTTTACTCAAGAGATTGAAGAAAAAAGAAAGGCTGAAGACAATCTAAGACAATCTCTTAAAGAAAAATCAGAAGAATGCCACCAGATGGACAGGATTATCAGACACCTTGAATCTGATCTTGAAGATTCCAAAGATAATGAAGGAAAACTTGAGGATCAAATTGCCTCTCTCAAAAGAGACCTTCAAACAGCAAATGAATATAAAGAGAAATTCAAGATAAGTTCTGCTCAACTTGAAGTTCTTCTTGGAAGTCAAAAGAGGACAGATGACAAATATGGCTTGGGATATGAGAAAGGAGAAAGCTCCGGATCCGGTCAGAAGAATCTTGGATCAGAAAATCCAAGGAGCAGGCCTAGAAGACCTCCGGTAAGACAGCCAAATGCTCAAAAATATCCATCCTTCAATGGATACTGCCACAGCTGCAACCATTTTGGTCACAAAGCTAATCAGTGCAGAATGAGAATGAATCAGATTAATTCATCCTTCTCCGGACAGTGCTTCAACTGCAAAAGGTATGGACACAAATCCCATGAATGCAGAATTATGCAAATAAACAAATCATTCAAAGGTAGATGCTTTACATGCAATAGAGTAGGTCATATGGCTAATCAATGCAGATCAAGGGGATATCAGTTAAATATGCAAAGAAATGTTATTTGTCAAATCTGCAATAGGTCCGGTCATAATGCTAAAGTCTGCAGAAACAAGAATCAGGACAAAAGAGGTCCGGTGTATAATCAGAATCAAGACAAGGGTAAACAAAAGATGAATGCGGATGAAGTTAGGAATCAGATGAGCAAGATTTGGGTGAAGAAAAGCTCAGAGAATGTAGAGGTTGGATCCGCACCAGATTCTGGTGCTGATATTTCTTCCGGAAATTAAAAAGTGAGCTCAGGCTCAGGGGGAGACTCAAAGAAGATTCTGTTCCCCCAGCCAAACAAGTTGTGCCGGATGTGGCACAAGATGCGGATTAAAGGGTTTGTAGATATAAGTCCTGAGATGCTTCATTCAAGTTTTCAGAGGTCCGCATGGAGTTATGAAGAAGCTGTGTTCGACTAAGTTAGACCTGTTCAGGAAGGTGCTCCGGTATGATAAAGAATTACAAAAAGGTCCGGAGAGATCCGGAAGTGCACGATCTTGTCTTGCGGATTGGACAGAGTGTTTGGGATGTTCTTGTAATATGTTACCTAGATTTATTCATGATTTAAAGATCCGGATGATATTCAGTGATCAGGACTAATCCGGGATACTCCAAGCTGTCCAGACATGGTAAACCGGAATAATGCAGGTGAAGCATTTATTGCAGACAGATATTAGGGTTTGCGGAGCAATATAAGGGATTTCTCAAAAGTTATCTGCTCATTCTACACTTGAGAAGAAGCGAATAGTGGTGCTCTGCAACAAGGTTCATCAAGCACACCAAGGATCTCCTGCCGAAGCTATTGCATAAAGAAATCAATCCAACCACTCCGTGCAAACCGAAGGCGCATAAGGTATTCTTCGTTTTTTTATTGCCTCACTGCAAATCTTTGAAGAATGGCTACTCCAAACATAGTTAAGATCTCTGATAGACCTCGCCCCTCATTCAAGAAACATCCCTACAAATCTTTGGAGGTAGATCCACTAGGAGCCTTCTCTAGTGTTCCCCACGGAGTCTTACATACTGAAGATATTAGGGTTTACATACACGCAAACATTGAGGAATTTGGGGAATTCAAATTAAGAGACCTCTATCACAAGCAACTGATAGATAATGCTTTTGAGCTCAAACCAGAGTATAAGGGTATCCAGAAGAAACAGTTTGAGCAATTCATTCATTTCCCTAGCTTTGAAGAAGATGAATGGGTCCGGTATGTACTGAGCAGGATGCATGACAACTTCCTTTGGCTAGATAGACCCTGTAAGATCACAAAAGAAGCAATTAGAGCAGTAACTGGTCTATACTCTTCCGGGGGGGTACCTATCCTCAAATCTGTCAAGAACAACGTTGTAACTGAGGCCACCGGATCAAAATATGATAAGAGGGCAATGACCATTGAAGATATTTCGGATCCGGATATCAAATATGCATCAATGATAATAGGATACAAGATCTATCACTCCAGCAGGGAGAATTCTGTATCCGGAACTGCAATATACACAGCATATGAAATGCTAAGAAAGAATGCAGATTTTGATCTTTGTGAACTACTACTAAGCCAATTGATGGAAAATGTACAGAAAATCAAGAAAGACAAGAAGAACTCCTTTAAGTATGGTACTCTCATTGTATGTCTCTTCTTTTACTTCATGAATGAGCTACCCGGAACAAGTGGATGGGTATGGCAGAATGACACACCTGTTGCAGTCCAGATAAGAGACTATTTGCATGGACTTGGGGATGCAAAAGCGAGAAATACAGCTCTATGGGGATACTTCAAAAACTTTCAGAGCATGATGCAAGCAAGAGAGAGAATTCCCCAGTCACTCATTGAGAAATACAAGGACTCAGTATGTTTTATGGTTGACACTGATCAGTGCCTAATGGAGGCAGTGGAGCCAAGGACTGTCTGGATCATGCCCATGGGGTATGAAGTTGATGAACAGATAGTAGAGCTGCATGTTCAACACATGCTAAGTCAGCCCAAAGATCCTAAGGCAGAAAGGTTTGGAACCTTTGAGGAGCTGAGCGTGAAACTACATGTAGAACTCAGGGAACCTGAGATTAAGAGAAAAGTGAGAAAAGAAGTAGAGCACATTGCTCAAGGCCTAGGCATCTCAAAAGAGGCACTTGATGCCAGTCGGGAAAAGAGGAGAAAGGCTGAGGAAGAAGAGAAAAGCAAAGAAAGTGCTCCGGTTGGAGCTCCTACCCGGACCAGATCAACAAAGAGATCTGCTCCTTCCACAACCAAAAGCTCAAAACCGGAAGTCCAGGCATCCGGTAAAAGATCCAAGACAAAAGCATCAAGGGCTTATGAAAGCCAAAAGGATGAAGAGGAGACAGAATCAGATGAAGGAGTAAGAGAAGTAAAGAAACAGAAAAAGAAAGGATCCGGTAAGCCCTCCACAGGCCAAGACAAGGAGGAAATGGCAGAGGTAACTGTTGAAAAGCCCACTCTGTCACTAGAGAGCATAATCAAGTCGGTCACGGTGGATGGAAACCTTCAACCAATGACTGAATCCTATGATGACTTCAGTGAGGCAGACCAAAAGACTCTGCAGGAAGCCACAGTTAAATATCTGAACACATACAATAAGGCTTTCATTGAGATCATATCTCTCATTCCTAAAAGCCTAGAGAAGGAAATGGAAGTAAGAAAGAATAATGCTCATGCCAAAGATCTTGAGATCCGGGAGCAGATAGCTATTCAGCTATATCCTCAAATTGATCCCAAGACAATGAACATGATCTTCAAGGACTGCAGAGATGAGTTCAGAAGTAAAGCCAGGATGAATCAGCTCATGCTTGGTGAGACTGACAAAGTGGCACAAGAGACAGAAGAGATCCTCCGGAAGGCCTTCAAAAGGTTCAATCTTCCTGTTGTAGAGGACCTAGGTGCAGAAACAGCTGCTGATTTGGAATCTTCTGTTCCGGAAGAAGTGAGCCCTGAACAGACAAGTGAGGACTTGGGACCCTCTGCTCCAGAAGAAGTGGCCCATGAACAAGCAAGCATCTCTCCTCCGGTTTCCCCTACAGTCTCCGGATCCAAAGAAGAAGAGCAATTGCAGGAGAAGGAAGCAGTGGTGACAGACAAAGAGGTTGACAGTTCTAAGACTGCAGAAGAAAAGAAACATCTGTCTCCGGCAAGAGACACTGCACAAACTGTTCAACAATTTTTGAGCAAAGAAACTCTAGAGATTGATGAACCGGAGCTTCTAAAAGGTCCATTTGATTTTGACTCTCTCTCTCCGGTACAAACAATGAAGATAGCTTCATTTGCAAATGCCAAGGCAAATGAAAAGCTCCTGAAGTCTCATATGGAAGACTGTGAGTTGATAGAGGCTGCTTCCGGAGTACTTGTAAAGATCATGCCATCAATCCAAATAGATCCGACAGCCTCCACTTCCGGTAATCTAAAAACCTTAGTCAGCAGTATTGATACACATTTTAATTCTCTAGAAAAATCAGCTGAAGACAAGGTCCGGAAGGAATTTTTGGATAAGAGATTTTCTGAAATATTAGATTTAATCTCTAAGGATAGGAAGATTGTAAGCATTGGAATAAAGAGCTTAGAAAATGCTCTTAAGGATGGCGGTGACATCTACAAATTTTGTATATCTTGGTCAAAGGCAACAGCAGCAATTGACAAGAAAATAAAAGAGGAACAGGACAAGCTTCAAAGCTTATCTCAAAGTTTTGATCCTCTCTCTTCCTCTATAATAAATCAAGAATGTCAGACTATTGCAGTCTTGAATGAAATAAAGAATCTTGAGAAGGAGAGGAAGAACATTACCAACCGGATGGGAGAACTTAGAAGGATTATAGTCCCTAAGTTGGAAACGATGCATGAGGCCATCAGTGATGCCCAGACCACCGCCCATACAAAAGATCCGACAGATCTCAGGCGGGCAGAAGCTTTTGCATTTTTGTTGAGTGGTCACATTTCAATCCTGGACAGAATGAAGCTTAGTTGGGCTACTGAAATGGTTCAACTGCAGACATCCTTTGCAGACATTCTGCAGTATATGTGAGTATGTAAATATGCGGCCATATATAGAAAATTTTTGAAAATTTTGGTGTGCGGACTCTACCCTTTGCCATTGATGTCAAAGGGGGAGTGAGGAGCAGTGAAAAATGAGGAATCCAACTCAGGGGGAGTTCCGGAAATTGTATATAAAGACAGAGCATCAGCAAAGGGGGAGCATAGTGTAAACACTTAGTCATTTTTCACTAAGTGTTGCCATCAATGCCAAAGGGGGAGATTGTTGGCAAGAGACACTATATGGATTCATGGTTGTTGTCATTGATGGCAACAAAGGTCATTCCACATATCCGCAAGTCATGTTATATCTCCACCGGAAGTCAGATTGAAGATTGTTGTGGTCCGGTGAACAAGAACAGAGCATGTGGCAAGGTCCGACAGATTGGTCCGGATCTCTCAGAGGAAGTGTCTTGGCACAGTGCGGATCTGGGGAAGTCAAGAGGACTATCTTGAGTAGTATATTCCAAGGATTTAGCCTCCGGAGATGGACAAAGAGAAAGATATGAATAGTTGAGTACCGGATTCCTGAGAGACAGTGAAAACAGAGGAAGAACTGACTGACTGAGTATCAAACTACTTTCCGGATGTGTTACAGATGATGATAAAGGTTGCGGAGGCATGAATCATGTTTGGCCGACATAATTGATGATATCTACAAATATATGCTTGATCCGCATTGCTTGGTGAGCAAGGATTCAGCCGACAGAACTAAGTTTGTAAGAAACTAGACTGTTCCGGATGCCGACTAGAAAGATGATGAAATTACTTGTGCGGATATATATAGAGGATGGATTTAGTTGTAAAGGGTGTGAATGTGTGAAAAGGATATGCGAACAAGTCTAGAGTAGAGCAGAAGTAGCAAGAAGGATCCGGTATGTGAAAGGATAGCAGACTAAAGAACAGAGGAAAGATGAAGTGCAGCAGATCAGTATACTGAACCTAACCGGAACTGAACTCCAGCATATGCAGATGCTTCCAATCAGTTCAAGACTGTGATTCTTATCACTTTGTAAGACAGTGTGTCTTCTTGTAGGCAGTGAGCCTCTTGTGAGCAGTGTGCTCGGGCAGTGAGCCCTAATTGGCAAGTGCCATTTTTGTAATTTCCTATTCTTCTAACAGAGAATAATTCTTGGGTTAATCACCCCGTGGTTTTCTCCCTTAACAGGGTTTCCACGTCAAAAATACTGTGTCATGTGTTTCTTATTTCATGGTTAATGTTTTGTGTTGCTTCAATTAAGAGGAAAGTTCATTAAGGGAAATAATTAGGATAACTGATTCACCCCCCCCCCTCTCAGTTATCAACATCTTGTTCCCAGACTCGAGGACAGAAATGTGATTAGAACCAAATGGGTCTTCCAGAATAAACTAAATGAAGATGGTGAGGTTGTAAGAAATAAGGCAAGGTTGATCTATGTAAAGGTTATTCTCAAGTGGAAGGAATTGATTTTGAAGAAACTTTTGCTTCAGTGATAAAGATAGAGGCAGTTAGATTATTTCTTGCCTTTACTGCTTTCAAAGATTTTAAAGTTTATCATATGGATGTCAAATCAACATTTCTAAATGGAGATTTGGAGGAAGAAGTCTACATTGAACAACTGGAAGGATTTCAATTGTCTGATCAGAGAGATATGGTTTGTAGACTAAGAAAATCCTTGTATGGATTCAAGCAATCTCCAAGAGCCTGGTATGCCAGATTGGATAAGCATTTGCTTAAGCTAGGATTTAGCAAAGGTGCTATTGATAGTAATCTATACTTCAAGATAAATCATGAGGACATTCTAATTGTTGAGGTCTTTGTTGATACTATCATTTTTGGTGAAAATGAATGCATGTGCAAAGCATTTGTTGATCATATGAAAAATGAGTTTGAGATGTCAATGTTTGGTGAGATGAACTTCTTCCTCAGTTTGCAAATTGTTTAGTCAGATAAAGGTATCTTCATATCTTAGTCCAAGTATGTGAAAAAATTGTTGAAGAAGTTTGGAATGGAAGATTCAAAGCCAGTAGGTACTCCTATGGTAACTGGATGCAAGCTAAGCAAAGATGATGACTCCCCAAAGGCAAATAAAAAAAGGTATAGATCAATGATTGGAGGATTTCTCTATCTGACTCAGACCAAACTTGACATCATGAATGTAGTTAGACTTGTTGCCAGATTTCAAGCTGATCCAAAAGAATCCCATGTTGTGGCAGTTAAATTTTTTTTTAGATATCTCAAGGGGATAATTGATTATGGATTGTGGTATCCAAAGGACAATGATTTCTCTCTTCATGCATATACATATGCTGATTAGGCAGGAGATGTGGATGACATAAGTACTAGTGGTGGTGCATTCTTCTTGGGAAGAAGATTGGTCTCTTGGATGAGCGAAAAGAAAGAGACAATTTCTCTGTCTACTGTAGAGGCAGAGTATATAGCAACAACAAATAATTGTTTTCAAGTTCTGTGGATGAAGCAAATGTTGAAGGACATTAGAATTGTGTTTGAGGAGCCAGTCACAATTTTCTGTGATAATTCAAGTGCTATAAGTATTTCCAAGAATTAGGTATTGCACTCAAAGACAAATCATATATCTATCAAGTTTCACTTCTTGAGAGAGAAAGTTAATGAGAATGAAGTCAAGTTGGAGTTTGTGTCTTCCAAAGATCAGATTACAGATATCTTCATTAAGCCTCTTCCCAAAGATACTTTTGAGTATCTCAGACAAAAGTTAGGGGTTATCACCCCTCCTGATCAAAAATAATATGCACTAAGGTGCATCAGTCTGGTGGAATTCACATTCATATCTTGTGATCCAGATTGATGTTAAGGAGGTACTACTCAAAGGGGGAGTAGTCAGTATGCAAATTTTGGGATCAGTCTGAAGTAAAAAAAGGAGAAAAGATAGAAAATATGTGCCCTTTGCCATTGATGTCAAAGGGAGAGAGAAGTCATGTGAAAAACTAGTTGCTGATGTAAGGGAGAGTAGTAGAGAAAGTAGTTGTAGAAGTGGGAAGAGAAAGGGGGAGAAGTTCTTCTCTTGATAGTTAAATTTAGTTTTTCACATCATATGTTTCTATCAAGGACAAAGGGGGAGATTGTTGCAAATATGTGCCTAAGTGGTGCTTGTCATTGATGTCAACATATCCTTGTTGCCATTGGTGCCAACTGTATCCTATTTTGCTGCCTGTTTAGAAGACTTGATTATTAAGGACATTGAGAAAATTAATGGAGATCAATATATGTGGACCATATGGCTATGCAGAGGTTTGTCTAAAGAAGCTTCAGTTAAGATTTGAAAGGTTCACATTAAGAGCTGAAGAAGTTATAGCCCTCTGAGTAAATTCAGTTCTTGCATTATTCAAGAGAGACAGAGTGATAGGAAAGAGGTCTAGAATGCGTCGGTAATGTAAAATGATGATCTACGGGTCTAGAGGCATGTCTAGGAAATCAGTATGTATCATCAACTTTAGTGGTTTATGGTTTAGAGGTCCGCAAGCTATCTTTCTAGTTTGACAGTCATGTCAGATAGTGTTCTTGAGGTTTCAGACGATGATACAAATGATTCTAGTAATTTGGTTTAAAGTGAATGTTATTGGTAATTTCAATGTGCTTGTGGAGATCTCTGGATCGTGTGGCTACTATGTTGGAGGTCTGCACTAAAGTTTGAGCTTGTTGATTGAAGATTTCTTCTTTGAGGTTGATGTTCTTCCCAGTCTTGGCCAACCAGATGCTACTAGCATGTTGCGGATGATCTAAGAGCATTCTTATGAAGCGTGGCATGGTTGTAGAAGAAGATTCAAGTCTCAGTTGGGTTTGGCCAACAGTGTTATGATCCGCGTCAAGTTTAGCCAACCTTGTTGATCATTCCAAAGTTGATGAAGCATATAAATACTTGTTGAAGAGTTGTTGAAAAGCATCCTTGTACACAATGAATTAAATCTGAAGAAGGGATCAAAAGTAGAGTAGAGAAGAAGAGGAATGAAGGGAGTATAGAGTGAAGAGTTAGAAAAGAAGAATTTGAAGATAAGAGCAGAAGTTCTGAGCCTTCACAGGGACTGATTTAGGCATGAATGTAGATGATATTTCTTAGTTCATTATTTCTTTATAAATCATAATTTCTTAGGCAGTGAGCCTCTTCTTGAGTAGTGAGCTCTAGGCAGTGCGCTCGAAGACATGTGCCTTCTATTTTCTTTAGTACTTTTAAGAGGGCATGCATTTTTGTCGGCTAACCCCCACCATGGTTTTTCCCTTAACTGAGTTTTCCATGTCAAAATTCTGGTGTTGTGTGTTCATGATGTTTCTACTCATATGTGGATTTATGCTTAAATGTTTTCATCATGAATTTGATTATAAAGCAGATTTAAAAGGTTTAGAAAAGGTTAAAGTTTAGGGACAACTGATTCACACCCCCCTCTTAGTTGTCCAAACTATTTCCAACACTAAATGCATGCTAAAGACCTGGGAGCTAAACCTTATGAGGGAAAAGCCCCCAAGGGGACATTTTTTGACGTTACATCCCCCACTTTAATGTATGTATAAACATGAGGCCAATACCTGCATTAAAGTAAGGTCACAAACACAGCATACATGCCAAGCATGGAGAAGACACGCCAATCATATAGAAGACAATAACAGGAACACAAAACATGGAGAAGACAATTATAGTCACATAGAACACGAAGAATACAGTCAATGCATAGAAGGCACATTAATGCATGGAAGACATAAATGATATCTTTTTTTTTTTTTTTCTCATATATATGAAATGCAGATGCAAGTACTGGAAAGTAAACAAACCTCCCATAATATAGGATGCACTACCCTAGGGCACAAGTCTCTGTATATATGGGGCAACACACACGCAAGACATGCAAAACCTCCCAAAATGCAGGAAGCACTACCTGAGGGCGTTGGTCTCTACATATGGGGCAACAAACATGCCACACAAAACAAGCACGCTAAAACACACACACTTGAAGACACAGAGAAAACATGGCAGACAAGAAATGGAGTGTACCTATTTCTAGGTCCAACACCATCTTAGCCACATTACAGGCACACACTAATGATTGGGCTTTGCCACAAGAATTGTTGAAGACACACTTAAGGGTTGAGTTAGTCACATAATCGCTCCCCGCCTCTATAGAGGACTTTTGAAAATGACAAGATGATGCAATCTGCTTTGAGAAATACACCATCCCTGCCTCCGAAGAGGGCTTAAGATAAAAAGGATATACGTGATATCCCAGTTCCACAGAGGGCTTACATGATTGATTGATTGATTGCAAACAAACTTAGGATGTACGATGCACTACCCTGGGGCACAAGTCTTTGCATTTGAGATCAAACACATTGCTAACATTTATAATACATAGCTTACCTTATATATTCCTCCACCTTAAGGTGGTTGATATCATGCATCAATATCAAGTACGTTAAGGTAGGAAGAAAACACACAAGGGAACACTGACTTTTGTAAGGCCCATGCCCCCCAAAGGTGACATGTACTTTACGATGTCCAAATGTTCCCACAAACACATCCCTGCAAGAAACATGTTAGTGTCTACAACATCATGATAAACAACAACATCAATGCATATGATTAGCCACACACAGAGACAAGGTTATACAATGAATCTGGAGTTCAAGGATAACTGTAGGGCTATTTCATGAAGCTCTCTGAATCAAGTACTGCCAAGGCTAGATTCAAAGATGAACAAAGGTGCACAGAACATCAGTATTGCTAAGGTTTATAAATGAGATAAAAACATCATCAAATTCACTACGTGAAAAGCACAAGTGCTTCCACTAGCCAAGCATCAGATAAAATATACAACCCCATCATCATATTAGGAACTAAGTCCATTTTTTGTTTTCTCTTGAAAGGGACACTAGGTCCACATCAGTATAAATGTTTGTCATCATCCACCCGCTAGATGGAAACACTAGAGGAAGGGAAACAATAAATAAGAGAGAAGAATCAAGTATCTTAGGGACAGTCACGTAGGAGGTTGCCCACAAGTCACCAACCATGATACTATGTTCGTAAGACATAACACCCAACAATGAAATTAGAGAGAGAGCCAATATAGAAGAATGATGACACAAATAGAAGGTCACAACAGAAGCAGTCTCTTGGTATCCCGAACCTTACGGGAGAATCTGAGGTCATCCCAGGGGGCCTAAACAACATATAACACATCATGGGCGAAGCACATCATGAGAGAAATAAAGGGTTAGAGATACTTACCTGTAGGGCCCCTATAGGGCTGGCGGGTATCACCAGTCTTGATCTTTATCTTAATGGTTAAGGCATTATCACTTCTTCTCTCTTCTATATGTTCATGAGTTTACAAGGGTAACCATGTAGGAAAGGTTTCTCTTAATGATGGTTGAGAGGGGATGTTGCCATTGTCTGTGTCAGCTATAGGAGCATTTGAAATGCCATTTAAATGAGCTTGAGGAGGCATCTGAAAGATACCCATTTCAGTCCCTATATAGGGTTTGGAATGGCTTGTGTTAAAGGGATAGCTTGTTCTTCCACAACATGTAGGATTTCATTTCTTTCCAAAGTATATGACGGTTCATGATCTGTTTTCTTGTTTAGAATGTAATTGAGAAGTTCTTGAACATCAGGTGGCAAATTATCATTAGATTCAAGCAAATAGTCACAAAGAGAATCTGCATCATCCAAAGCTTCATCCTGATTAGGGAGAGAGGGAAGTGATGGCACAATAGTGTGGATAAATGTATCGATGATATCTTTTTCTTGTGCCAATATATCCTCACCAAGTGGGGTTATGTTGGGACAAGTCTTTTTGTTTGATAGGTCACCCATTGCTATTTCATTCTCATAGGTCGCAAAAAGGATTTGCATTATATCATCATGAAACAAAGGGAGAGCGAGAGTAAAGTTATCACTGCTACTTTCCCCATGATTGTTTTCAGCTATAAAACTTTTGAGATTCTCCATGATTGTAGGAAAAACATCCACAATCTCAAGAAAGTTATCGAAATAGGCTATAGATCGAAGGATATAACATGTGGTACTATTGGTTATATCAATGCCATAGATGTATGCGATTTGATGCAAGACTTGAGGATATTTGTCGATGAATTTGCAAAAATTATCATAATTCATAATGTACTCATATAAGTCTTCTAAAGATGTACCCTTAGGAGAATCCATTGATGCAAAATATATGCAAAAAATGCTTGATTTTTGTACTTTTTCAATGCAACTGCATGAACCAAAAGGTGTTGTAAGGATTTCAGTCTAGGGCAGCAAGTTATATGTCTGATATCAGTCCAAAACAGCAATATGTTCCTTCCCAACACACTCTTGATGTGATTTCAAGTTAATGCCAAGTCAAAATATAGTGAAAATATGTCAAAATAGGCACTTTTTTCATCAAAACTCAATGTAGAAGGGCATAATCAAGGGTGTTGTGAAGAAAATGATGATGGATAGAAAATAATATAAATAATAATAGCCACTTGGTGCTAAAATACCCAACACAACATGCTTTTAGTGCCACTTAAGGTAAAACCCTAGTGAAAATATAGCAAAATATGCAATTTTTCATAGTTTTTCAATTCTAAGACCTAGCAAAGGAGGTGTTGTAATGAACTTTAGGAGGTACAGAAAATAATATCAATAATATCAGTCACATAAATTCATAAAATTTGTCACAACACGCTTGGAGTGCAAACTATGTCAAACCCTAGGGCAAAAATAGTCAAAATGTGTAGTTTTTCATCGATTTTTCACTACAAGAGCCCGTTAAAAGGGTGTTGTGAAGCTTTTTAGGAGGGATAGAAAAGGGATAGAAAATTATTACCCTGAGAATAGAAAATTAACACAAAAATACTCTTTACAACACACATATGGTGCAAGTTTCTAAAGTCGATAAGGCCAAATTTAGTGAAAATCATTGTTTTTGAAGCGCTAGGTTTGAGATCTTGGGAAAAAATTCTATGTGAATGTTTTGAAGTCTGATTTATGATGGGAATTAAATACTTTCAAATCTAAAAATGATTTTCAAGCTTGAACATGTAAAATGCCCATGCAAATTTAATGAAAATGCATCAAAATTGCTAGTTTTTGGTTGAAATTTTCTATGCAAAAATGCAAATATTTTAAATCTAAATAAAAATTTACACTAAAATGCAAGACTATAGACAAATGTTAATTTGAAGGAGCCTCTAAAATCAGTAGAAAATTTTGAGAAAAGATTTTTCCTACTAACCGTAGATTTTGGAATTACTACAAAAATTATGCAAATTAATAATGAAAATGCAATGCAAAATTTTGAATTTTTGTATTTTGTTGTAGTATATATCAGATTTGATGCAAAAATTATGAATTAGGAAAATTTAGGAAGAATTGATGCAATTTAGTAAGCCAAACAATGCAATTTTTTTGAATTTTTCTAATTTTTCATTTTTTTTGAATTTTTCTCAATGCAATAAAATGAATGACTATATGAATGAATGAAATCAATCTAAATCTGAAGACACACACTCAACAAGTTGCAATTTAAGTCCAAAAACATAGGTTCACCAAAATGTTTAGGGGAAAATTAGATTTGTTAATGTTTTAGTGTTTTGATGTTTAAATCCTCCTTTCCACTATACATTTGTTGTTATATGGAGCCTAATCAGACTCAGAGGTTAATTTTTCCTCACTTTTATTGGCACAGTTTCCCCCCAAATTCCTACAGGGTCAAGGTGTAGTGCCCCTTGCGGGGTCCAGGGGCAGCATTGTATTAAGTTGCAGAGATTGTTGATTGTAATCAGTTTGATTTACTAGATAATAATATTGGACTCTATACTTGGTGGATGTAGCCCGAGTTTAGGTGAACCATGTTAAAACTTGTCTCTCACTGTTATTATTTCTGTGTATTTCCATTCCTCTGTTTAATCTTTATTTGCATTTAATTGATATCTTCTGCAAGCTAACCCTAACAAGTGGTATCAGAGCGGGTTTTATTCGATTATCATCTGGAGGAAGGCCTCACTGTTGAGTGGGAATCTCACGGTTGAGTGGGAGCAATGGTAGATGAGGGTAAATTAAAGGTTGATAAATTCAATGGGTAGAACTATCAGTTATGGAAGATGCAAATGGAGGATTACTTCTATCAAAAAGATTTATGGATGTCATTGGAAAGAGTAGCCAAGAAACCAGCAACAATGTCTAATGAGGATTGGAATCTTCTTGATAGAAAGACATTGGGAACCATTCAGTTGTGCTTGGCACCAATGGTGGCATTTAATATAATAGAAGCGAAGACAACAGATGGTCTGATGAAAGCTTTGGCTAAATTGTATGAAAAATTATCAACCTCAAATAAGGTATTTCTCATGAAGCACTTGTTTAATCTGAAAATGGTTGAAAGTGGATTTGTGATAGATCATTTAAATGAATTTAATATGATTTTCAGTCAATTGACTTCTGTAAATGTAAAATTTGATGAAGAAGTTAGAGCTCTCTTGATATTATGTTCATTGCCTAAAAGCTAGGATAGTTTGGTAATGGCAGTTAGTAACTCTATTTCTGGTTCAAATACCCTGAAATTTGATGATGTTGTTGGTGTTATTCTGAGTGAAGAAATTCATAGGAAAAACTCAGGTGGATCCACATCAGGCAGTGTTTTGAATGCAAAAAGCAGGGACAGATCAAAGGAGATAGGAAAAGGTTCTAGAGGTCATGGGAAGTCACGAGGAAAATCAAAGGACAATAGATCCCAATCTAGAGGATAAAAAGATTGCTGATACTATGGAAAACCAGGTCATCTGAAGAAAGATTGCTGGTCTCGAAAAAATAAAGGAGACAAACAAGAAGGCAATAAGGAGGTGTTGATGACTGTTTTGATGCAATCATAACAATAAGTTAAAATTCACATATAATAAACTGAAACTATACTTGAAAGATAAGAAGGAATCATTTGAGATTCAACTAATCCCAAGTCTACAATGGTTCAGTTGGTCAAGTTCAGTTGGTCAATGTGAAGCTGTAATGTTCAAGGGGCCTTACGTAGTTTAGGTTTGTTTGATGGCTTACTGGACTAAGAATATGCAAAGAGGTCATAGATTTCAACAAGTATTCTGTTCATTTGCATAAAAGTGATACTGGGCTGTGAGTTTTAGATGGTTTTCTTGAATTTTTGCAACTTTCTTCTTTATCTGTTTATGAAAAATGTCTACTTATAGCTCTGTTATACATGCTTCTTCAAATTTGAGACAATTTCCTTTGGATTTCTACGTTTTCAGCGAAATATTTCAGATGGGTTGGGAAAAGTTAGAAAGATCTAATCTATACCTCATTTAATCTACCGAAGGATCTAATAGTTTCTGTTATGCACTATGTAAATACCACAGTAATTTGATCAAATCCACAGTAAAAACCCTAAATGTAAGTTCTGAGCATTTTCACAAACATACATTTAAAATTGCAAGCTCTCAAAGAAGATATTTCAAAATACAAAGAAGGGCAGGAGAACACTCAGAAGATAGATGCAGAACTCTAGATTCTATTGTATTAGAAACGAATAGTCATACATGATTTACAATGTAGGAATGACTCTTAGTTTCATTGATCATACTACAGAGAACTTACAAGCTTTACAGATACAGTAAGGCAGCCAGACATTCCACGCGCACCTTACTGCAGACAAACAGGCGACCTCCTTCTTCTACTTCTAAACTATGCTAACTTGCTGTATGCTTCTGAAAGAAAAAATCCTGTGTAGCCACTGTTATTTTCCTAAAATCCCTGTTGTAAAGTATTACAGTGTAGAGAGGCACAATATAAAGACATTCTGATTGTCCTCACTACAGCAAAAACCTAACTGAACCCCTGGTTCAAACCCCTGGTTACAGCAATAAATACAGGTGAACCAGTTCTCAAAAATATCTCTGAGCAGTGTCAAATCTGGGCGAAATATTGCCCCTTCTGAGAAGTTCCGGCAGTTGGGCAATAACTTCTGTTTGTCTGTTGCAGTAATACCTTCAGCTACAACCTTCCTCTTCACTTGAATGGCTTTGACTTTCGCACTTCATCCTTATCTTCTTGCTCCTGAGATCAGATTTTCTGCCTCTATGAGATCACTGTGTTGACTTTCCAGCTACTTCCTCAACTGCAAGCCTGCAAGACAAGACAAGCAATAAGTATTTCATTTATCACATAAGCAGCATGAAATTAAAATAAGCGTTTAAACCCAGGTGACTGCGCAAGATTGTGGAAATCGGATCCAGAATACTTTCAAAACGCGTCCAAAATGCGCTCAGACTGCTCAAGATTTCATCGGGTCAACCATCGCTGACCGAAAAAATGCCAGAGGCGCCAAAAAAAACACTTTAAAACTCCACTGCTTCATTTCCCGCCCATCGGCATGACCATCTCTATCGGCGTGTCAAAAAACATGTTAGCCGACATTCACTTCATCATCATGATATTCCAAAAATATGATGCTCTCCCTCCTGAGGGTCCAGATGATGTCATCATGATATTTCGCTTCTGCATATTGGAGAAAAGAACAACATCATCATCATCATCATGTTGAAGAAGAAAAGGAGGATATGAATATGATCATGCTGCCGAGGAAAGGAAAATGATGGTGACGTCATCATGATATTCGGGCTTCATTGAAATGCTAAGGATGACGTCATCATGATATTCAGTTAAGATCAGGGGATAATTGTGATATCGGGTCATCTAAGGAGCATGATCAGGATGATGAACGTAATATGATCCTTTTGCGGCCAAGGTAACCCTCTCGAAAGATCAGGATGATGATGATGATCAGGATATTTGCTTTTGTCGAACTTAGAATAAGACATCATCATCATATTTCGCGAACCGGATCGTGCTTGAAAAATATCTTGTTGAAGGAAAATGTGATGATGATGATCATCAGGATATTTACTTCTTCGTTTATCAGATCGGGATGACATCATCATGATATTCGGAGCCTTCGTTAAACTTAGATCATGATATTTCGCCAACCGGATCATGTTTGGAAAATATCCTGCCGAAGGGAAAAAAATGTGATCATGATGATCATCAGGATATTTTCAAAAGGTCTTACTTCATCGGCAGGAGGACTTCACGAAATGTCGGGTGAACAATCAAGATCATGATGATCTTGACAATAGGACAGGATAAAAATATGATGATGACGTCATCATCATATTTCGTTTTCGGAGCACAAGGATGAGTTGAGGTCATCATGATATTTGCGCTAGGGTGATATTGTAAAATATGATCATGCTGTTTGAGGAATGAAATATCGTCCTCCTCTGAATAGATAGGGTGATCATCATGATATTGCAGAAAAGGTGATCAGGAGGATATGAACATGATGATCCTCCTTATCGAATTATGATGATGATGTCTCCATCACTTAGCGAATTTCAGCGAATGACCCGTGAAAGATCAGGATGATATGAAGTCGTCGTCATCATATTTCGAACTTCAGCAAATATCATGATGATGACCCTCCGATAGGTTTATAACACGCGCATGCAAATATGCCGAAGGTGGATTTTTCTAAGTCAGGGTGATTAGCATGATATTATAAGATCAGGTAATGTTGAAATATCATGATGATGCTCGCGATACAAAAGACCACTTCGACGGGGAACTTACCTTGACTTAAAGTTGATATCATCATGATATTTGAACCTCAGGATATTATCAGGGGGGGTTCAAATATGATGATGATGTTGTTCTTTATGTAACCAAAACTGAGTTTATAACATATGACCCTCCTAAAAAATATCATGATGCTGCATAATGCGCATAAGGCCATTTGACGGGTAAAGGGCACTACCACCTAAGATTGACGTCCGGATATTGCGACTGCATGATTTTTATCGGGTGATAGACCAAGATCATGATGATCTTGACAACATGACTTAGGATATAAAAATATGATGATCCCCCTGCGAATATCAGGTTTGACCAAAACTTTGACCGTGCATAACTTTCACATATGGAAGAATTTTCAAGTGAAGTAAAAGGCAAACCTGCATGGAATTTCAAGCTCTTTCTAAATATGAGGTCACATAAACAAAATATGAACTTTGACAAACTGACCTCATGATGATGACCTACCTCATCCTATATCATGATGATGATGCACCTGACCTTCATTTTTACCAAACCGCCAGAAAGCAGAAAAACACAAGCAGAAGCAAAAAGCAAAACATCAGCAGGGGTCCTCGTTTTGCTAAGGAGCAAAATGGGGCGTGTTGTGAACATCACAACAACTAGCAACCAAAACAAAACAATTAAATTCAGAGTGTTCAAAGAAACTAGATGAAATGAACTCATAACTTCCAACTATCTTTTCCTGCAAATTACTATTCAGCTTGAGACTCAAAGTATTCAATAAAGATGCATGAATTTCTATTTTCAGTTTAGTTGTGTGCACGTGATTAATTATCCTCATCTTGAAGATCAGTTGAACAAACCAGTGACTGACATCAGCCTACGTAGGTGAGGATATTCCCTCATAGCCAACCGGATAGAGCCTTGCTGCCAGCGAGCGTCTATAGCCCCGTCAAGGTTATCGTTACAATTCTCCTAAGTAGAGCCCCACTGCCAGCGAGCGTCCATAGCCCCGGTAGAGTTACTTAGATGGCTTAATCTGGATTTTCAGTATAATCCGCTTTATTTATTTATTTATTTATTTTTGTTTTCTAATTTTGAAAGATTTCATAAGATATAGCAATTTGTAACTTCATGATGCAAGGAGTGGACACTTGCTGAAATTAAGCTGAGAATTGTAATGGTAGCAAGGGTGACCTCTGATTTTTCACCTAATATCTACACTGGTATGTTCAACAAACCCAAGGATTTTAGGTGTGTCATCGTGAGAAACCTGCTTTGAATTCTCAATCACATTTATTGAATACAAAACTTCAGAAGATGAACAACTCTCTACATTCATGACAGTGACAGGTTATGTGTAAATTGCAAATGGTTAACCTGAATATCCTAGATTATATACTGTTTTGAATGGTTGCTAGTTCTGCTCCTTAATACTCTAAAGTAAAATAAAGATCCCTGCTGAGGAGACAACAAACAAACCAAACCAATAGGCTGTACAAACAACAAAGGAAAAACTGTACAAACAGAAAGAAACAAAAAGCAAAAACCAACAGAAGACAAGCTATACAAACAGCCAACCCAAAAGAAAACAGCAAAAGAAGAACTGTACATTATCCACAGCATTTTACATTAAGAAAGAAAGGACTGCCTCATCCTGACCTTCAAGCCTGGAAGTAGTGTTTCAAATGCTGGCCATTAACTGGTAATGGCACATCTTCTCCAGTCAAGGTCTTAAGTCTAAAGGTGTTATCTCCTATTATTTCTGAGATTTGTAATGGACCCAGCCATAATTTATCAAATTTTCCATGGCTTCCTTTCTTTTCATGTGCTTTGTCCCAGCACAACACTAAGTCTGATATCCTAAATGTTTTGACTCTTGCCCTTTTGTCAAACCACCTCTTAACAACTGCTTGGTGTTTGGCAAACTTCTCGAGGGCTTGACCTCTTTTCTCCTCTAGTTGCAACATTTGCACTATTCTGGCTTCCCTATGGTTATCAAAGCCTAGATATTCATTGGCAAACTTCCAGGTTGGTATTCTCAGATTAACCGGAAGTATGGGATCAGTCCCATAAACTAAGTGATAAGGTGTGCTACCTAAAGCTGTTTTGAACTTGGTCCTGTCTACCCATAATGCATATCTTAATACGGTATTCCACTCTCTAGGACTTTTGGCAATTAACCTCTTGATGATATCTAATAAAATTTTGTTTGTTGATTCAGCCAGTCCATTACCTTGAGGGTAATAATTCGAAGAAAACCTCAGAATAATCCAATATTCAAATGCCCATTTAGAAAATTTTAAAGAAGAGAAAGCAGGGCCGTTATCACATACCAATGAATAGGGTGTTCCAAACCTGGTGATAATGTTTTCTTCAAGGAACTTGATAACTACCTCAGTTGTGGAAAATTTGCAGCAGGTGGCCTCAGTCCACCTTGTACAATAGTCTGTTACCGTCAATATAAATTTGTGTCCTGCAGAAGATGGGGGATTGATGACTCCGATAAAATCCAAGCCCCATTGTGCAAACGGTCTGGATTCGATCACAGGCTGCAGTGGATTGGCCAGATTTCTCCCTTTGTCTGCTGCAGTCTGATAGGTGTGGCAACCTCTGATGTGACTCTTAGTATCTTTGAATATAGTGGGCCAGTAATAGCCCGCTCTCAGTATTTTGTGTGCTGTAGCTAAATGGGAACCATGGCCGGTTCCGTACTTGTCATGTAGTTCTGTCAACACTTTATCAGCTTCAGTTCTATTTATGCATCTCAAATAAATTCCATCATGGTTCTTCCTAAATAGAAGACCTCCTTGCACCATATAATGCTGTGCCTTAATCTTCAAAGCTCTCCTCTGAGAAGCCTTCATCTTGCTTGGGTACTTTCCAGCTATCAGGAAGGTGCTTAAATCATCGTACCAGCCTGATGCGTCTTGGGAATTCAATACATATTGCTGTTTTATCAGATTTGGATCCATGTTTGCTATTGTCTGCACCAGCGCCTGTGCTCTGACCAGCTTTGCGGGAATAATCTCCATGTCGAATTCTTGCAGTGTGGTGATCCATTTGGCTCTTTTTTCTCCAGGCTCGTTTTGCATCAGCAACATTTTTACTGCTGCGTCTGGTACTATGGCTTTAATCTGGCTGCGCAGAATATAGTGTCTAAATTTTTTCACAGCCTTTACTAATGCGAATGCCTATCTTTCGATATCTAGATACTTCAGCTGTGCATCCTTCAGAGGCGCACTCATAAATGCTATGGGCCTCTCTTCATTATTTTCACCTTTCTGTGTCAAGGCAGCAGTGACAGAATGAGAAGATGCGAAGGAGTAGATGTAAAACGGGCATGTGTAGTCTGGACTTGCCAATACAGGGGCATTAGAAATTGCCTCCTTGATATCTTCAAATGCAGCTTTGGCCACTGGCGTCCATTCCATCTGTGCATCTTTCTTTAACATGGCATTCAACGGCTGCACAATCTCTGCAAAACCTGTTATAAACTTCCGAACAAAGTTAATTTTACCAAAAAATGATTTCAATTCTTTCCTACAGTTTGGTATTTGCAAATTTTTTATGGATTCTATTCTATCCGGATCAATTGAAATTCTATTTTCAGAAATGACATGGCCTAATAATTTACCTTCAGTTACGCCAAATATACATTTCTTATGATTAAGGGAAATCCCATACCTTTCACATCGCTGGAGTACTTTTCTGAGGTCCTCAGCGTGGGTGGATGCATCCTTGGAATACACAGTTAAATCATCCATATACACAACAATGCATTTACCTGATAATCCACGAAAAGCAACGTCCATGGCCCTCTGAAAAGTGGCACCTGCATTAATCAGACCAAAAGGCATTCTTCTATACGCATAATTTCCCCATTTGCAAGTGAAGGTGGTTTTTAGTCTATCTTCTCTGTCAATTAAAACCTGGTTATAACCTGAAAAACCATCTAAAAAAGACATCATCTTTGCTCCATTTACTGCTTGCAGTACTTCGTCTATTGGGGGCAAAGGATAATTATCTTTTTCAGATGCCTTGTTTAAATTTTTAAAGTCTACGCACAACCTGATGTCTCCGTTTTTCTTCCTCACTGGTACTAAGTTAGCTACCCAGACAGAATGTCTGACTGGAAAAATTATTCCAGCGGACAGTAATTTTTTAACTTCCTCAAAGATTAAAGGCTCTAGAATGGCATTTACAGGCCTCTGTTTCTGCCTAAATGGTTTGACTTCTTTTCTTAAAGGTATTACGTGAGTTATGATGGACTCATCAAATGTTTTCAAGTCTTCATAAGTCCATGCTATGACATGTTTATATTTTTTCAGAACATCCAGAACCTCTTTTCTGATTTTCTCAGAGCAAGCTTTCCCAATTAGTACATTTTGCGGATTTAGCTCAGTCCCTAAGTTATGTAAATCACACTTACCCCCTTCTGTTTTGGGTAAGTCTTTCTGTCTTATTATTCCGTCGAAGTCAAAGATGTGTTCTAATTCAATTACTCCTTTTGGCAAGAAGTTGCTCTTTAAGTTGATCATATCTTCTTCGTCCCATGTTACTTCAGGCCTTTCTTGTTCATCGATAATTTGGGCCTCAAATGCCTCATTACAAGTCAGAAAATTAATAATTTGCTGATCCTCTCCAAATACCTGAAAGTGTGTAACGTTGTCTGGGATACTGGGCACGTTAACTAGCTCAATAGCAAATCGTCTTAATCCTGACAGTGCCAATGGTTCTAATGTACTAGCAGCAACTGCTAACGCATCTGGTCTGTGGTTCAACTCTCTAGGAATGTGCTCTATGTTAAAAGCATCAAATGAATCCATTAAACCCCAAACTCTATGTCTGTAACTGATCATCTTCTTATAATTGCAGGCATATAGTTTCCTCACTTGTCTGACTACTAATTCAGAGTCTGAAAATACTCTGATGGTTTTTACCCCTTTCCTGATGGCCATGACAAGTCCTAAAATTAGGGCCTCATATTCAGCAATATTGTTAGTGCAGGAAAATTGTAATCTATATGCTGCCAAATGAGATTTACCTTGAGGATTTATGAGTTCAATACCTGCACCTGCACCCTGTTTTGATTTGGACCCATCACATTTTAATGTCCACATGCCATCTTTACTTTTTTGATCTTTTACCTTGGCATACTTTGTCTCTTTTATTTCCTGTGGGGTGTTATCTTGTTTATTCATGGGTTTTTCCGTTTGGTTATCTTGCATATGTGTGTTTTTAGTTTGCAACTCAGAAAGATAACTACCCTCGTCCTCTATTTCTTTCCCTAGATCTGGAATCAAGGCACTTATATTATCCTGAACATATCTCTGTGCTGGATCAGGATTCTCATTTTTCTCTTGTGACTCTATCCTCCCTATGCACTTTTTGTATTCATATTCAATGATGTCTTTGCATATTTCACAATTCTCCTCAGAATGTTGTCTATCATGGACTCTACACCTATTTTTATATAACTTACATTGGACTGGGAGTTTGTGTGTAACGCACTCTTCCACCTCTTGTCTACTGGCATGACCAAATTTGTCTATTGCATTGTTTTCCTCATCTGAAGAATTTCTGTCAGACTCAATGAATAGTGCTGTTCTATTGCTGACACACTTCTTTCTAATGTTTAACATCATAATCTCTTCAATCTACATCCCATTGTTGGTAATTCTGTAGACACCTGGTTCAACAGTAGCATATAATATTTCATTAGTTCGATTATACTCTGTTATCATATGTTTCATTCTGGGCTCTGCCCCTATTCTGATCTGGTTTGGGATGCCTCTACATGGTAACCACATGTGTGAAAAGTTAGTAGCCATATATCCGTTTAATGTCTTGGACCAATCCCTACTTAGCAACATTCCATAATTTACAGGTATATCCACTACTTGAATGTCAATGATTTGGCTTACCCTAGGGTCTGAAGCTAACTGCACTTGTATGTTCATGAGTTCTCCTATCACGCTAACCTCGGTCTTATCTAATTGCGTGACAACCTTGGCAGATTTGGTGGGAGTCAGCCCGAGAGTTTTACATATTCCTAAGGGCATTACGTTGGCTGAAGCACCAGAATCTACCATGCAATTGTGTATATTCTTCCCACACAACCTAACAGTTAACAAGAAAGGTTGAGTATCCCTCTTATCCGTATGTATTACCACATTTGTATTGGAAGGCTGCTCAACTTTCTTACCTTTCTCCTTAGGTGGTGAATCACTATTAGGAACAGTTATATCAGCAGACACCTTGTTTGTTATTGATGTGTCCAGGGATTTTAAAAAAGCATTTCTGATCCCTGGGGTCTTCAATAATTCATTTAGAGGTATGCTGACCTTAATTTTCTTTATTTCCTCTGATAAGTAATTCATTAGTCTTGTTGTCTCTATTGTTTCTGTCTTACTTGTTTGATCCTTTTGCACTGCTGTTCCATTATTTGTGTGCTGACTAGCTTTAAGTATGGCAGGATTGTTGTAGCATTCTGATCTGGGGGTGTATTAATGTTATTCGGGGGAGTGGAAGTGGTGAAAGGTCCTCCCGGCCTAGGGTTGTTCCTCAAATTGTAGGTGTGGCTTTTATTTGTCTGTTGAAAGGCCTGCACCTCTTCCATTTCATTTAATATCTCGTTTTCAGATTCAAAAGGAAACTGAAAAGCATTTAACACAAAGGCTGATTCGGGATAAAGACTTTCACAATAGTATGGTTCATCCTCTAGCAATTCATCCTCTTTCTCTTCTGCAGTTGCAAAGGTAAACGTTTCTAAGACTAATGTTGTGTCATATTCTGAGGGTACTACCTCATTACCCTTAGGAATGAGAAATTCAGAGGTAGGAGGCTGTACATCTACGTTGAAAATACTAGCTGCCAAGTGGAACTGTGGACAGTCATGCTCAGCATGGGCATTGGTATTGTGAAATCTGCACCAATTTTTGGGTGCTGTATTGGCCATTTGTATGCTAGTTATTTGTTTTGCACCATGATTATCTGTATTCTCAAAAGGAGAAGCCAGAGTACCATTGTTGGGTCCAGTGTTCCATGTCTTGGGTGGCCTAGGTTGATTCTGATTTTTGTTATTATTGCCCCAGGTCCTATTATCTATCACTGGCCCCCTATTTTGCATTGGTTGCCCCTGACTGGGGCCTTGATGCTGATTGTAGTTTTGGTTCTGATTGTACTGCTGGTTTTGGTTGAGACTATAATTCTGATTTTGGCCTTGGTTGTGATTTTGATGTGGATTGTAGTTTTGGTTGCTTCTTCCATAGAGGTTCTCATTTCTTAGCTGTGTCACTTCGGTTGTTAATCTTTTCAAATGTGCAGTAATCTCTTTGATTTCTTCCCTATCCTCTTGTGCTTTTGCCATAGTTACATCCCTAGGAAGTTGGAAGAAAGGCTGACCATTATTTTGACTGTTATTGGAAGTACTAGCCGTGTAAGGAGTTATAGCTTGGATTGGAGTAGGATTATACACAGGTGTGTAAGAAGGAACCGGATTTACTAGTGGAGCATGCTGCACAGGGACTCCATTCCATGGGTGTGCCTGATTCTGCACCCCAAAATTTCCTCCAAATGGACTGTAAGTTGTATGTCTCATTTCTTGGTTCACTGAGGCTGCCTCTTTATAGGCTTTGGATATTGAATCAATGTCAGGTTTTCTTTTGACAAACATGGCAGTTAAAGGATCCAAAGCAGCATAGTACATAGCCAACAAGGGAGCATCATCTATGGTATAAGGGGCTACCAGCCTAGAATAGGCCTTTTGAAATCTGTCATTGAAATTATCAATTAGCTCTCCCTCACCTCGTTTTATAGCAGCCAATTTATGATACAAAGCACAAGGGTCAATGGGTCCTCTAAATCTTGACAGAAATGCTTCTTCCATAAGTGCCCAGGAAGAAATGTAACCATTGGGTAAGTTTACGTACCAGCTAGAGGCCTGCTCATTAAAGGTGTAAGGAAACAATCTACACACAACATCCTCGTGCTCTAACATAGCCCTAAAACATGCTTCCTTAAATATTCTAATATGATCTTCTGGGTCTTGATGCAACTGGTATTTGGGACATACCTTTTCCAGATTTTTTGGCATGTCATGATAATCATTGAAGAATATGGGAGAATTGACATCGAAATAAGCCATTGCAGGTGTTTGAGCTTAAATTGAACTTGCAGAAATACCTGGATTGATTGGTGGATTAGGATTTAGAGGAGGATTGAGACCTCCAGGAGTGCCTGAACCAAGATTTAAAGATCTGAACAGTGATCTGTCAGGACTTACAATACTACGGATGTTAAAAGGTGACCCAGGAGGTGTTCCAGATGAACTTCCTGCTTGCGATATCTTTGGATTCCAAATTAAAGGGCTTTTTCTTCGCCTTGTATCAGGTAGTTGCACAAATATATCTCCTGAACTGGACCTAGACCTAGTCACTCTATTACTGTCGTTAGCCAGTTTGAAATGAAACCTAACTCAGGAAGGCCCTCCTTCTAGCGCCAGAAAACTGTTGATGACTGTTTTGATGCAATCATAACAATAAGTTAAAATTCACATATAATGAACTGAAACTATACTTGAAAGATAAGAAGGAATCATTTGAGATTCAACTAATCCCAAGTCTACAATGGTTCAGTTGGTCAAGTTCAGTTGGTCAATGTGAAGCTGTAATGTTCAAGGGGCCTTACGTAGTTTAGGTTTGTTTGATGGCTTACTGGACTAAGAATATGCAAAGAGGTCATAGATTTCAACAAGTATTCTGTTCATTTGCATAAAAGTGATACTGGGCTGCGAGTTTTAGATGGTTTTCTTGAATTTTTGCAGCTTTCTTCTTTATCTGTTTATGAAAACTGTCTACTTATAGCTCTGTTATACATGCTTCTTCAAATTTGAGACAATTTCCTTTGGATTTCTACGTTTTCAGCTAAATATTTCAGATGGGTTGGGAAAAGTTAGAAAGATCTAATCTATACCTCATTTAATCTACCGAAGGATCTAATAGTTTCTGTTATGCACTATGTAAATACCACAGTAATTTGATCAAATCCACAGTAAAAACCCTAAATGTAAGTTCTGAGCATTTTCACAAACATACATTTAAAATTGCAAGCTCTCAAAGAAGATATTTCAAAATACAAAGAAGGGCAGGAGAACACTCAGAAGATAGATGCAGAACTCCAGATTCTATTGTATTAGAAACGAATAGTCATACATGATTTACAATGTAGGAATGACTCTTAGTTTCATTGATCATACTACAGAGAACTTACAAGCTTTACAGATACAGTAAGGCAGCCAGACATTCCACGCGCACCTTACTGCAGACAAACAGGCGACCTCCTTCTTCTACTTCTAAACTATGCTAACTTACTGTATGCTTCTGAAAGAAAAAATCCTGTGTAGCCACTGTTATTTTCCTAAAATCCCTGTTGTAAAGTATTACAGTGTAGAGAGGCACAATATAAAGACATTTTGATTGTCCTCACTACAGTAAAAACCTAACTGAACCCCTGGTTCAAACCCCTGGTTACAGCAATAAATACAGGTGAACCAGTTCTCAAAAATATCTCTGAGCAGTGTCAAATCTGGGTGAAATATTGCCCCTTCTGAGAAGTTCCGGCAGCTGGGCAATAACTTCTGTTTGTCTGTTGCAGTAATACCTTCAGCTGCAACCTTCCTCTTCACTTGAATGGCTTTGACTTTCGCACTTCATCCTTATCTTCTTGCTCCTGAGATCAGATTTTCTGCCTCTATGAGATCACTGTGTTGACTTTCCAGCTGCTTCCTCAACTGCAAGCCTGCAAGACAAGACAAGCAATAAGTATTTCATTTATCACATAAGCAGCATGAAATTAAAATAAGCGTTTAAACCTAGGTGACTGCGCAAGATTGTGGAAATCAGATCCAGAATACTTTCAAAACGCGTCCAAAATGTGCTCAGACTGCTCAAGATTTCATCGGGTCAACCATCGCTGACCGAAAAAATGCCAGAGGCGCCAAAAAAACACTTTAAACCTCCACCGCTTCATTTCCCGCCCATCGGCATGACCATCGCTATCGGCGTGTCAAAAAATATGTTAGCCGACATTCACTTCATCATCATGATATTCTGGAAATATGATGCTCTACCTCCTGAGGGTCCAGATGATGTCATCATGATATTTCGCTTCTGCATATTGGAAAAAAGAACAACATCATCATCATCATCATGTTGAAGAAGAAAAGGAGGATATGAATATGATCATGCTGCCGAGGAAAGGAAAATGATGGTGACGTCATCATGATATTCGGGCTTCATTGAAATGCTAAGGATGACGTCATCATGATATTCAGTTAAGATCAGGGGATAATTGTGATATCGGGTCATCTAAGGAGCATGACCAGGATGATGAACGTAATATGATCCTTTTGCGGCCAAGGTAACCCTCTCGAAAGATCAGGATGATGATGATGATCAGGATATTTGCTTTTGTCGAACTTAGAATAAGACATCATCATCATATTTCGCGAACCGGATCGTGCTTGAAAAATATCCTGTTGAAGGAAAATGTGATGATGATGATCATCAGGATATTTACTTCTTCGTTTATCAGATCGGGATGACGTCATCATGATATTCGGAGCCTTCGTTAAACTTAATGTTTAACGAAGGCTCCGAATATCATGATGACGTCATCCCGATCTGATAAACGAAGAAGTAAATATCCTGATGATCATCATCATCACATTTTCCTTCAACAGGATATTTTTCAAGCACGATCCGGTTCGCGAAATATGATGATGATGTCTTATTCTAAGTTCGACAAAAGCAAATATCCTGATCATCATCATCATCCTGATCTTTCGAGAGGGTTACCTTGGCCGCAAAAGGATCATATTACGTTCATCATCCTGATCATGCTCCTTAGATGACCCGATATCACAATTATCCCCTGATCTTAACTGAATATCATGATGACGTCATCCTTAGCATTTCAATGAAGCCCGAATATCATGATGACGTCACCATCATTTTCCTTTCCTCGGCAGCATGATCATATTCATATCCTCCTTTTCTTCTTCAACATGATGATGATGATGATGTTGTTCTTTTCTCCAATATGCAGAAGCGAAATATCATGATGACATCATCTGGACCCTCAGGAGGGAGAGCATCATATTTTCAGAATATCATGATGATGAAGTGAATGTCGGCTAACATGTTTTTTGACACGCCGATAGCGATGGTCATGCCGATGGGCGGGAAATGAAGCGGTGGAGTTTTAAAGTATTTTTTTTGGCGCCTCTGGCATTTTTTCGGTCAGCGATGGTTGACCCGATGAAATCTTGAGCAGTCTGAGCGCATTTTGGACGCGTTTTGAAAGTATTCTGGATTCGATTTCCACAATCTTGCGCAGTCACCTGGGTTTAAACGCTTATTTTAATTTGATGCTGCTTATGTGATAAATGAAATACTTATTGCTTGTCTTGTCTTGCAGGCTTGCAGTTGAGGAAGCAGCTGGAAAGTCAACACAGTGATCTCATAGAGGCAGAAAATCTGATCTCAGGAGCAAGAAGATAAGGATGAAGTGCGAAAGTCAAAGCCATTCAAGTGAAGAGGAAGGTTACAGCTGAAGGTATTACTGCAACAGACAAACAGAAGTTATTGCCCAGCTGCCGGAACTTCTCAGAAGGGGCAATATTTCGCCCAGATTTGACACTGCTCAGAGATATTTTTGAGAACTGGTTCACCTGTATTTATTGCTGTAACCAGGGGTTTGAACTAGGGGTTTAGTTAGGTTTTTGTTGTAGTGAGGACAATCAGAATGTCTTTATATTGTGCCTCTCTACACTGTAATACTTTACAACAGGGATTTTAGGAAAATAACAGTGGCTACACAGGGTTTTTTCTTTCAGAAGCATACATCAAGTTAGCATAGTTTAGAAGTAGAAGAAGGAGGTCGCCTGTTTGTCTGCAGTAAGGTGCGCGTGGAATGTCTGGCTGCCTTACTGTATCTGTAAAGCTTGTAAGTTCTCTGTAGTATGATCAATGAAACTAAGAGTCATTCCTACATTGTAAATCATGTATGACTATTCGTTTCTAATACAATAGAATCTGGAGTTCTGCATCTATCTTCTGAGTGTTCTCCTGCCCTTCTTTGTATTTTGAAATATCTTCTTTGAGAGCTTGCAATTTTAAATGTATGTTTGTGAAAATGCTCAGAACTTACATTTAGGGTTTTTACTGTGGATTTGATCAAATTACTGTGGTATTTACATAGTGCATAACAGAAACTATTAGATCCTTCGGTAGATTAAATGAGGTATAGATTAGATCTTTCTAACTTTTCCCAACCCATCTGAAATATTTAGCTGAAAACGTAGAAATCCAAAGGAAATTGTCTCAAATTTGAAGAAGCATGTATAACAGAGCTATAAGTAGACAGTTTTCATAAACAGATAAAGAAGAAAGCTGCAAAAATTCAAGAAAACCATCTAAAACTCGCAGCCCAGTATCACTTTTATGCAAATGAACAGAATACTTGTTGAAATCTATGACCTCTTTGCATATTCTTAGTCCAGTAAGCCATCAAACAAACCTAAACTACGTAAGGCCCCTTGAACATTACAGCTTCACATTGACCAACTGAACTTGACCAACTGAACCATTGTAGACTTGGGATTAGTTGAATCTCAAATGATTCCTTCTTATCTTTCAAGTATAGTTTCAGTTCATTATATGTGAATTTTAACTTATTGTTATGATTGCATCAAAACAGTCATCAACAGGAGGCAAATGTGGTAAGCAATAAATCTGAAGATGATGCTTTGATTCTTTCCCTAGATAATGCTAATGATTCATGGGTTTTAGATTCAAGGGCCTCATTTCATGCCACGCCCCATAGAAGGTATTTTCTTGATTATGTCCAAGGGAATTTTGGGCTGGTTTATTTGGGAGATAACAAACCCTGTCAGATTGTTGGAAAGGAAAGAATCAAGATTAAGTTGTAGAATGGGAATCATTATCTACTACAAGAGGTAAGGCATGTTCTAAGGCTCAGTAGGAATTTAATTTCAGCAGGGCACCTAGCTGAACAAGGTTGCATTGTTACATTTACTAATAAAAATTGGAAGGTTTCAAAAGGTACCTTAGTAGTAGCAAAAGGTGTGAAAGTAAACACCTTATATCTTTGTACAGGTCATACTATTCCTTCTACTTTAGTTGTTATAGAGAAAAAATGAACAGGTTCAGGAACAGTTGTTGCAGGTTTGCAAGAAGAGACTAGAAAAGTTACTGCAGGTTCTGAGACAACACTGTGGCATAATAGACTTAGGCATATCAGTGAAAAAGGTGTGAAGGTACTTCATTCTAAGAAAGTTTTACCAGGTCTGAAATGTATTAATATGGATTTCTGTGAAAGTTGTGTGTATGGCAAACAAAAGAGAGTTAATTTTCTCAGAGATGGGAAGCAAAAGAAAAATAAAAAGTTGGAGCTTGTGCATACAGATGTATGGGGACCAGCTCAGGTATCTTCTCTCAGTGGCTTTTGATATTATGTTACATTCATAGATGATGCAACTAGGAAGGTATGGATTTATTTCCTTAGGTAAAAATCTGATGTATTTGAAACATTTAAGAAATGGAGAAGCTTGGTTGAAAATGAGACATGTAAAAGATTAAAATGTCTTAGATCTGATAATGGTGGTGAGTATTGCAACAAAGAATTTGAAGATTATTGTTCCTTTCATGGAATTCATAGGAAGAAAATGGTTCTAGGGACTCCACAAGAGAATAGGGTGGCTGAACGTATGAATAGGACAATAATGGGGCATACAAGGACCATGAGATTGCATGCTGGACTGCCTTTAAATATGTGGGTAGATGCTGTCAACACTGCTATATATTTAATTAATAGAGATCCTTCAGTTCCTTTGGACTGTGGTATTCTAGAGGAAGCATGGACATGTAAGAAGGTGAGTTATTTTTTTCTGAAAACCTTTAGCTGTGAAGCATTTGCACATATAGATTCTAAAAATAAAACTAAGCTGGATGCAAAATCATAAAAGTGTACCTTCGTTGGATATGGCATTGATGAATTTAGTTATAGGCTTTGGGATTTTGAAAATCAAAAAATTGTGAGAAGCAGGGATGTTATATTCAATGAGAAGGTCTTGTACAAAGATCAGTTGCAGCAGCATGAGAAGAAAGAAAATGATTATGTGGTGCTAGATGATACTCCAAATAGTGATGTTCTAGTGGTTCCTCATGCTCCGCAATAGCAATCAGAAATACCACAAACTCTAGTGAATGTTAGATGGTCAACAAGGATAAGTAGACCTCCTGAAAGGTTTTCTCCCTTTTTGTATTCTATTTTGTTAACAGATGCTGGTGAACTAGAAGGGTATGATGAAGCTATGTAGGTGGATACGCAGGTTCAGTGGGAACTTGCTATAAAAGAAGAAATGGACTCCTTGCTGAAAAATCAGACTTGGGAATTATATAAGTTGCCTACAGATAAAAAAATTTTACCAAACAAATGGGTTTACAGGCTGAAAGAGGAAGATGGAGGTAAGAAAAGATTTAAGGCCAGGTTAGTTGTAAAAAGATTTGCAGAGAAAAAGGGCATTGATTTTGATGAGATAATTTCTCCAGTTGTCAAGATGACTTCTATTCGTATTGTTTTAAGTATTGTGGCTAGTGAAGATTTGCATTTGGAACAGCTAGATGTGAAAACTACCTTTCTCCATGGTGATTTGGAGGAGGAGATATTTATGGAATAGACCCAAGGATTTTAGGTCAAAGGTAAGGAAAAATAGGTGTGCAAATTGAAAAAGAGTTTGTATGGTCTGAAACAAGCACCTCGGCAATGGTATTTAAAATTTGATAGTTTTATGGCTGAGTAAGGCTACAACAGGTGTAATTCTAACCATTATGTTTATTTTAAGAGGTTGGATAATGACAGCTACATTATTTTATGTTTATATGTTGATGACATGCTTGTAGCTGGGTTTAACATGGATCACATCAGAGAGTTAAAACAATAGTTAGCATAGTCATTTGATATGAAGGATTTGGGGGCAACAAAACAAATCCTTGGTCTAAAAATTTGCAGAGATGGGATGAACAAATAATTGACTCTATCTCAGGTTACTTATGTTGAAAAGGTGCTATAGAGATTCCATATGGAGAATGCAAAAACTGTCAGCACACCTTTGCCTAGTCATTTGAAATTGACCAAGGACATGTGTCCTAAGACATAAGAGGAGGAAGAGACAATGTCCAAGGTACCATATGCTTCAGCTATAGGAAGTTTAATGTATGCCATGGTTTGCACGAGATTGGATATTGCACATGTTGTAGGAGTCGTTAGCAGGTATATGAGTCATCTCGGATTGGAGCATTGGAATGTGGTAAAATATATTTTCAGATATTTGAGAGGTACATCCAATAAACACTTATGTTTTGGGGGCTCTAATACTAATTTAGAAGGTTATGTAGTCTCAGATTTGGTAGGGGATATTGATACTAGGTGGAGTACTATAGGTTATCTCTTTACTATCAGTGGGACAACAGTGAGTTGGATTTCTAGGTTGCAAAAGGTGGTTGCTTTATCCACCACAGAAGCAGAATATGTAGCTGCAATAGAGGCAAGCAAGGAGATGATATGGCTGCAATCTTTCATGAAAGAATTGGGCACACAATAGGTTAACAGTTATTTGTTTATGGACAACCAGAGTGTCATACATCTTGCAAATAATTCTATCTTGCATTCAAGGAACAAACACATACAGTTGAGGTATCACTTCATTCGGTCAGTGTTGGATGATGGACAATTACAGTTGGCAAAGATACATATAGATGACAATCCAACAAACATGTTTACAAAGGCAGTGACAAGGGAGAAGTTGAGCTCCTCTTCAGCTTCGGTTGGTCTTCTAGACTAAAAATAACAAAAATAGAACAACAGAGTCTAGGGTGCTTATTTCCAGTGGGATCTACAGGGTCAGTGGTGTTATGATCAGTCTCCAAGTGGGAGATGATATGGTGTGGAGTCTGATCAGTCTCCAAGTAGGAGATTGTTGTTATATGGAGCCTAATTAGACTCGAAGGTTAATTTTTCCCCACTTTTATCGGTGCGATTTCCCCCCAAATTCCTACGGGGTCAAGAGGCAGCGCCCCTTGCGGGGTTTTGGGGGCAACACCCCCAAGACGGTGTCAAGGGGCAGCAGCCAGGGGTTAGGGTTTTCATAGATTATATTGTAGCATTTGTAGCGGTATTGAGTTGCAGAGATGCTAATTGTAATCAGTTTGATTTACTAGATAATAATATTAGACTATCTATTTGGTGGATGTAGCCCGAGTTTGGGTGAACCATGTTAAAACTTGTCTCTCGCTGTTATTATTTCTGTGTATTTCCATTCCTCTGTTTAATCTTTATTTGCATTTAATTGATATCTTCTACCGGCTAACCCTAACAACATTCAAGGATCTAGGGTCAAATGGCAAGCACTATCATACCCTAGGTTGCTGTGAGATGTAGGGAAACTTAGATTAGAGAATTTAATTATCAATTTTCCTTCTCCTATGCTCAATTGACCATTAAAACCCTAATTATGCAAATACAGCAACAAATTGATGAAAAACAGAAAAAGCTCTTGTAGACAGAAGTAAAACACCAAATCACAGAGTACCTATTGTCGGGGTTTTGAAGAAGAACATTTAGGAACACTGGAGCAGGTGCCCTAGTCCAAGGTACTAGTTTCTTCGTAGGATCCAGACCTCCTTCCAACACTAATCAGCCCTGTAACTTTTGTTTTTCAGAAACTCATCTGTGGAGAATACTAGAGCGAGTGCCCAAGTCCCAAAAATACTCTTGTGTCTTACTTTTCTGTAGATCTTGAATCCTTGATGCCTGCCAATCCTTCCTACAACTCCACTTTTTCTAAATGTGACACCTGTAACCTACAATCACAAGACTTGGTTTGGGGGTTGTGGTGTTTAGAAGCTTGTCTCAGTCAAGCCCCAGAGGACACTTAAGTCTTTGAACACTATTTTCAGATAGAGAGTGCATGCCCTTGTGAGGCATAGCCAAAAACCAAAGGAATCAATGATGAAAATATAATATAATGTCACCTTGTAGTGAAGCTCTCATGGGAGGAAGATGCTCTTCATTCCATGAGGAAATTGATACTTAAATCTATAAATATCAACACACAAAACACACAAGTCTGCTCTTACAACACAATGAAAGCCTTAAATCACTTGGAGAAAACTATAGCTTGCTAGTAATCATCTAGTTTACAAATGAATGCCTAAACATGCTTTTATATGCAACTGCAAACACTCTTGCCAAGATTTTTGTAATTCAAACTTACCGTGTTGGCAAAGGGACCAAATAATGGTCACAAACTGACGCCTAGAAATTAAGGCTGCCCCAAAATAGGGCAGGACTAGGCATGGGTGCCCAAGTCCTCCCCCCCTAATTTGGGTAGGGTATAGCTCAAGGGGTCCGCCTAGGTCCAATTTGCCATCAACCTAGGTCTCATTCCATTGGGATACCAAAATATGAACTAAGATGTCCTAAATGCATGCTAAAGACCTGGGAGCTAAACCTTATGAGGGAAAAACCCCCAAGGGGACATTTTCTGACATTACAATCACTAATTTGTCCCCCATTTCCATGTATTTACCCCATGGTAAAGATGGCATATACCAAACTCAAGGGAAATGTGGCCTTTTGGTAGAGAAAGTTGCAAAAAGAAAGACTAATGAATAGAGAAACAAGAACCATCTGGTGGAATTAGATGGTAGCAAGATTAGAGTGAAAAATCCTTCCTAGAGATTATGAGTTGGAGTTATTAAAAGGGAGTTAGAACTTGAAATAAAAAAGAAACAAGTGTGAAGGACTACACAAAAGAATGTTCCTTGAGGGTAGGACACCATGAAATGGATAGAGAAAAGGTAGCTAGATATATGAATGGGTTGAGGTTTAATATCCAAGATGAAATGAGTATGATGAGAATTAATTTAGTTGAGGAGGCATATTTGTTTGCTTTAAAAATATAAGAAAATTTACTAAGAAGGCACAAAAACAATTCAAGAGGAAGAGAAAGGTCCTCTATTGGAAGAGAATAGGTGAATAGTAATAGATGTAAACAAACATATAAATAAAAATTGGTACTTCACAAAACAAAGATTCAAGTCAAAGCACAAGAAGAAGAGAGTACCCAACAAGAGGATGGGTACCTAGTAGTAGTAGAAAAAGGGGCCAATGATTCACTTGAATTTGTTACGAGTGTGGACAATTTGGTCATACAGCATTTAAATGTTCATAATCATAGTAGAAAAGGAGTAGCTAAAAACAATGTAGTGCAAGTAGATGAAGAAAGTGTTGCCACCTGAAGACATAGAAGAACCAAAGCATGGAGAAGCTTTCATGATGAAAATAGTGTTATTCAAATGAGTCATGAAGAAGAACAAACCATCACAAAGGAAGAGTATTTATGAACTATATTCCAATCAAGACATAAGTGTTGTAAATTTATAGTTGATAGTGGTAGTACAAATAATATGGTTTCTAATAAAATGGTAGAGAAGTTGGGATTATAAAGAAAAGAGCACCCAAGCCCATATTAGGTTTCACAATTATAGAAGGGACATCAAATTGTGGTAAATGAATAATGTTTAGTGAGTTTATAGAATGGTTCTTACAAGGAAGGGATTCTATGTAATGTTATGCCGGTGGATGCATGCCATCTCTTGTTAGGGACACTCTAGACAAGTTTGATAGGAAGAATGTGTATGATAGTAGAAAGAATAATTATACAATTGTGAAGGATGGGAAGAAGTTTGCCTTAAGTTCATTGGAAGAAAAAAAAAAATGAATAACAATCCTACAATGTGTTTGGACATAAAAAAATAGCTATTAAAAGTAGCAAAGGAAGTTAGGAGTGGCCCAAAAGAAGTGGGTAAAATGAGAATCTCAAATAATATAGAAGCAAGTGGTGTTGGGTATATGCAGGAAATGCCCAAAGAAGAGAAAGAAAAATTAAAGGAGAACATTAATAATTGCCAACAATGTGTTGATTTCAAGAGCAAAGATTAAAAAATTCAAGTTGGAGAAATGCTATTTGCTCATATATGGAAGGAGCAATTTGTAGAGGGAACTCATGATAGATTAAAAGTGGAAGGTAATAGGACCATGTAGGGTCTTGAGGAAGTTTATAGTCAATGTTTATGAGATAGATCTTCCCAAAGGATTAGAAGTTTTACCAATTTTTAATAGGACAGACTTGCATACTTATTATGAAGGACTTCAACTAGTGTAGAATCAGATGAAGGCTCAGATGCACAATTGGATAAGTGGATGCAATAGTTGCTTGAAAATAAATCAGAGGGAAAGGCATGTAAGGACAATGGGCTGAAGAAGAAAGATTAGATGGATGAAGAGATTATTTGGATCAAAAGTAAATATGGGAAGCTAGAGAGAAGAATAGAAGAGGGGAAGAGGTCAAATGGAAAAAAAAAAGAGGATAGAGAATAGCTTAGTAGAGTTTGTGCAACAATAAATAGTGTATGCTTCAATCAAAGAACAAAAGTTATTATTTGTTAAATAGTCTATGCGTAAATAGTGTAAAATGCTAGAATATTATTTGTTAACAAAACTGAGTTGAATGTGAGAGGGACAAATTCTTTGAAGTATTTGTAATTTACAAGCATTTTATTTTGAGCTATAGGTAGAAAAATAAATTTTATTAATTATTATTATGCTATTACTTCCAAATTGTATGTGTTTGAACTATTTTGTGAATTAAACAAATTTTAATTAATCTCCTTAAGCTAGACTTCACCACCAAACTACCCTCAAACCAGTGGCTTTGTAACCTATAGTTTCAAAATTATCCTTCAAACAAACTCCCTGTTTTGAAACTATCCCCTAAGTCAAAGGGCCCTTGGTCTATTGGTGAATTTTTAAAAGTTCTGAATGAGTCCATCAGGGATCATAAGCGAATTTGATAGAATGGATACCCCTCAGTCCTTGGCTCTTAGCTGAAGAAGTTCAACTTAAAGCTCGTGCTCTGTATCGAACAGCAA
The DNA here is from genome assembly GCA_027924645.1 of Cunninghamia lanceolata. NCBI lineage: Eukaryota > Viridiplantae > Streptophyta > Pinopsida > Cupressales > Cupressaceae > Cunninghamia > Cunninghamia lanceolata. The sequence continues at coordinate 693,316 of BSBN01000593.1, forward strand.
AAACCATCTTATAGATGGTCTCTATAAAAATAAATAAAAAATAAAAAACTATCCCCTAATAAACCCACAGTTTCGTAATGCTATTTTCTCAAGTTCCTCGAGCATTTCTGAGCCTAAAACTTAAAGAAATAAATCCTCTGCAATTTTCCCGTATCAGTTCTAATCGATTATCTACTAGATTCCCCCAGAATGTTCAGGGCAGTCCTTTCAAATTGCCTCATAGTGATTGGAGTACAGCTGTTTAACAATCATTTAAATTACAATTTACCTCGTTAAGGCTTTAACCTATGAAGTGCGCTTCGACTCTGTACGCGAAGAGGCACGAACAAGAGTATTGGGTAATCCACTTGAAATAAAAGTTTTCCAATCAGAAGTCTTTTCACATTGTTGCAGACCAATCCGAGAAATCTTATTGGAAAGAAATAAAGTGGTGTTTTTTATTTAACAAATTGTTCTAAAGTCCGTTCACTTTGGAAAGCATGTGGAAACTTTTGGAAAGGGAGATTGGATTCAAACAAACTCCAAGCTTCACCCAGATTTACATACAAGCTCTAACTAGAGTTCTGGATGTATATGACGTATGCACAAATTTCAGGTGCAGATTCAATCCAGAAAGCCAAGCGTACATAGACACCGCCGCGTACAATATTTCTGACTGGAAATTTGCGCAACTTTAGGCATTTCAGTTCTGAATTCACAATTGCAACTACATAAGTAATAGAAAACTCTAAATAATGGCGTACAATTTACTCTAACTACATAGTAATTCTCACTGGCTGAAACCGATTTCTACCCTAACCAACTGTGCGTTTACAAACAATTTGAGTGACGACAGACAGGTCGCACTAAATACAGCCAGCAAATTGAGATTATAGATCAATATTTGATACCTAACATGAACTCCTCCTCTGGTTGCGTTGAGCCTAACCAACTGTGCTTCCCTCTTCGTTCACATTAGGCGACTAGTTTCTGTGCTAAGCGAACTGGTCGTGAAACTGCTATCATCGTACTCAGGATGAATCCAAACGAATGGTGGCCGGAATGTTGGAACATGCGGAAGCGGCCTTTCCCTGCAGAGCATCTGTTTCACCTGTCGCATAGTTGGACGGTCTCGTGGATTGGGATTTGAGCAGGCCAGTCCCACCATCAGCAAACAGGTTATGTCGTCCTGGTTAACAGTGGCGAGAGTATCAGCGGGCGGAGCCATAGGTAGGCGACTATCAGCTGCTTCCAAGAGCTTATTCTCTCGGTACAGTTTCCACACCAAACCCACTAAATCTTGGCCGTCGTCTGCAAAAAAAGGGGGCTTTCCACAGACAACTTCAAGCACAACAGCGCCAAAACTAAACACATCCGATTCGGCCGTGGTTTTTCCAGTGTGAAAGCACTCAGGAGCAATGTAACCCATGGTTCCCCCCACACGACTCGACGAGTAGGACGTCCGGTTGGGTTGTATGATACGAGCAAGCCCAAAGTCGCCGAGGCGGGCATTGTATTCGGAGTCGAGCATGATGTTGCTTGGTTTCAGGTCCCTGTGGATCACCTGCTCCTCGCTTTCCTCGTGAAGGTAAACCAGAGCGGAGGCCACGCCAGATGCGATGTTGTATCTCTGCTCCCAATCCAGATGCCCTTTGCAGATATATTTTTCCAGGCTTCCGTTGGGCATGTATTCGTACACCAGCAGGAGGTTCCCCTTGTCGTGGCACCACCCGAGCAGGGGCACCAGGTTTCGATGGCGGAGCCGGTTGATTATTCTGATCTCCGAGATGAATTCTTCTTTCCCTTGCGTCGAGTCTTTGAATATGCGCTTCACGGCCACCGCGGTTTTGTGCTTGCGGAGATGGGCTTTATAAACTGTTCCGAATCCGCCGCTCCCGATCTCCGACTGGGAACTGAAGTTGTGAGTGGCCTTCTGGAGGTCTTTGTATTTGAATTCATGTGGATGACCCGGCAGTTTCCGAAGGGCATCTGATATGATTGCCGCCTCTGCCCGATGCTTTCTGTGCTTCATTAAAAGTATAATAAGGATCGCTATTGCAAACAACAAGGCGAGCGCCGCTCCCCCGAAGGAAAGTCCGATTATTAATCCCTTGTTGGCCGTGGAGTCTCTCAGATCTTGGATTGATAGGCTCCATGAATGGACGCAATTAAGCTCCGTGCTGTTGCCCGTGGAAGCCGTGAACCCAAAATAAACAAACGGACCGAGAAATTGAGAGAGATTGATGGGATACTGGAGAATCGGATTTGAGGGCATTCGATCTGGTGACTTTGCAATGTAGACCTTCAGTTGCCGATGAAAGCCGCTGTACTGAATCCACGCCGTTATGTTTTCTCCATTCTTTAGATTAATAGAACCAACATCAAGAGACTCAATTCTGCTAGAATTTATGCTGTTAACATCAATGGCTACGTGGTTGTCGTCTGGATCATTTGTACCCTCGTTCTTATTTGTGTCGAATTCAACTGCTACCATCTTGTTAGTATCCAGTCCATCAATGGAAGAATCTAAGAGCCCCAACCACTGGCCGTAGCTGGCAATAGGTGCATTTGCAATATCTTTATTAGAAGATATTATAAACGCCATACCCTCCCCGCCAGTTCCGTTGTCCGGTATTTTAATATTGAAAACAAAAGTGGAATTGAATGATACGGGACTATCTGAGGATTTTTTCCATAATCTGTACGGTTTACTGTATATGACTCTTCCCGATCGATTTTTTGGGGAATATTGGGGTTCATCATTAAGAGTTTCCGCTGTGACCTGCAAGGATTGAAGGGCTATGCCAGAATTGTTGAACATGAAAAGGCTATTGTTCTTTTCACTGAAACTCTCAAAACTGAAATTGCCACTAACAGTTTGCACCAGTAAAATACTGACTACAACTAATAAGACTCGAAGAAAACCCATCCAAACCCTATAACCTATTCCTGTCACACCCTACTGACACTTCAGAAAAGTATTGGCAGTTCCTTCTCCTCCAATTCCAATTTCTACCTATTCGGAGAGAAAGGCTAAAGCAGCAATGGAGAAGGCGGTAGAGTGAATAATGTTATTGTCTGCTTTTATAAACTCTGTCCATACATGGATAGTCTGCTTAACTATTTTAGTTAAAGTTTTAGAGGGCTTCGAATGAGTTTCCTAATTTGTGGCCGGTGTTGCGAGTTTCCACAAGATTGTGGAAATCATACATATCTTATCTCAACATTGACGAGATATTATTTTTCTCTCTCTCGTGTTCACGTGTACATCAACTCTCTCGATCACTCACTCCGAACATAAATAGTGTTTGGTGACGCGTTAGAGTCAAGATCCATGCGTATCAATGAAGGCAAAGACAGTTAAAATCGTCTGCAGTTACCAAGTAGTCTTATTTGGTGACCCACAACAGCGAAATTTGCGGTCGCCGTACCTTCTGTGGTCGCCCACGTTAAGACCAATTCTTATAATAACTGTTCTCGTTAAGAACCGTTACACGTCAAGATATCTAGTAGTCTAGAGGGCCATTTTAAAACAACGGGATGATCCTATGCGACCTTTCTCAAAATTTGTAATTAGCCGAATAGGCTTTTATATGTGAGCATTATAGTGCTCGGAATTGTCTCAAGCCGCAAAACAAAAATTCACGCCCTAAAATTTTCTAAACTCGTCGTTTGTTCCTAACAGCATATTCCTTGAACTTCCTATGGGTGCAAGTGCTAGTATTAAAACAAAGAAAGTAGAATTGTGTGATAAATAAGAGAAAGAAAACAAGTCAGGATAGGTAAAGGTGGAGATATGGAATGCATATACACCATGCCGTTTAAAAGAGTTCAGAAATTTTAGTTCAAAAGCTAATCTTGTAATTAGTTAGCTGATAGGTTTTTATTTGTGAGTATTATAGTACTTAGAATTGTTTCAAGCTGTAAAAAAATTCACGCTGGAAAAATTTCTAAACTCGTCGATTGTTCCTATCGGTGTATTCCTTGAACCTCATATGGGTGCAAGTGCTAGTATTAAAACAAAGAAAGTAGAAGTGCGTGATAAATGAGAGAAATAAAACTAGTCAGGATTGGTAAAGGTGGAGATATGTAATGCATATACGCCATCCCGTTCAAAAGAGCTCAAGAAATTTAGTTCAAAAGCTAATCTTGTAATTAGTTAGCCGATAGGCTTTTATATGTGACCATTATAGCGCTCAGAATTGTTTCATGACGAAAAAAAAATCACGTTGGAAAACTTTCTAAACTCGTTGGTTGTGCCTATCGGCATATTCCTTTAACATCCTATGGGTGCAAGTGCTAGTATTAAGCAAATCGTACAAACCATGACACTCCATTGCATTGTGACAAAATCCAAAGCGAGGCACTGTTTTCCTCTTTAAGATTCTTTTAGCATAAGAAAGTTATATTGGAGAGAAATTGACTCACATATCGGTCTCCATATTAAAACTTTATAGTGACATTGGATTAATCAAGTTATTGAAGATTCAAGGACGTTAGGTTATTTATTTATTAAAGTTAACCCTTTGTGTTTATGTTTATATAATTTTTTAAAAAAATTATATATAAATGAAATTGTTGGAAAACATGGAGGAAAAGGTAACTGAAGAATCTAAATTTATGGGAAAACTAGAGCCACTTATTTAACCATAGTGGGATACATCTAACTAGTTTCATAATAATGTGAAAAATTGTTCCTACCAATCACTAAACAAACATAACTAGTTTGACAATACCCAAATTTGTATCACAAATATGGTAGAAGCAAGGACTCGAATCTCTAAAAACGTGATCAAGAGATTCCTTATAGTTGTTAAGACATTTGAATTTCTTTCTTTGAATTTATTGTAAGTCTCTTGTTGTAAAACCGTCTATGATGTGCCTATAATTTTTACATTAAATTTAATTAATTAGATTATCAATTTATTTAATAATTTAAAATAAAATATATTTATTAATTATTTAATATTACTCTTTCTAGGTGGTCTAGGAATAATGAAAATTTAAATTAAATAAAAAATTCTAATAAAAGTATTGGACACTTTTATGTTTATTCTAAATCAAGTCCATGTGTATGCTTTTATATTAGTATAAAATTAGTCATGAAGGGATTAGAATAATTTCTTTTAATTAAGTAAAATAAACTTTATATAGTTTTTACATATTTAGGTCATTGTGATTACTATCTCCCTAATTTGATAACAATACTATTATTAATTAAATTTAATTGATTAGTTTTAAGTTTTCCTATTTTTATATGTATTTTTATATGTATGGTTTATAATTTTAATGAATAATTTATAATAGATTAATTACTACTAAAAAATATGTTTCATGATCAATGTACAAAGGGCGAAAGTTTAAAGTTGTGTCCTAATTCAACCTAACTTATTAGCATAATTGAATTTAAATATTTCAAATTAAATGTCAATTTTGGTCAAAAATATGTTTTAGCTATTTATTCATTCTAGGTAAATTAGATTTGGGGCACAAATTTTCTTGTTGGAAGTGTCCGTTAGATACATATGCAGCATTACTTTGGTGCCAATTTATAATATATAATTTAATGTTCTCCCAACTCCTACTCACATACATAATATTTAAAACAAAATCTAAAAACACTCTTTTGCAAAGCTACTTCAAACTATAAAAAAATTCATATTTTAATTAGTGTCTACATTTTCTTTTTATTTTTACTAAAAGTAGGTCATCAACACTAAAATATACATCTGATTCTCTTCTCAAGAGAAATACTAATATTTTTTTAATTTGAAAAAATGGATGCACAAGAAGAGAGATTCCACGTTGAGATGATTTAAATTTTTTTAATCTCAGATATATAGTTAAGACAAAAATTGGAAGTCCTTTGGAACAATTGTGTTTTTTTTATAGAGGTAATTCACAAATTTGTTTTTGCTACCTAATTTGGGAGAACGAGAATTATGTTGAACCTCTTTGACTGAGAGCCAAGGATTGAGGGGTATCCATTCCACCAAATTCACCTGAGGCACAATCCCGAACTCATCCCTTCTTGTGTCAGGGCCCTTGCATTCAACAAGACTTGATCCCTAGTGGGCTCATTCAATCCTTCCAACTTCACTAGCAGACCAAGGGCCCTTTCATGAATAGTTGTGTTTTGAGTTCACAAGACATCAAAAAATATTTAAAAAAATATATTCATCAAAATAGAAAAAAATAATCCTTGCACTAAAGTTTCAAGTTACAAATACAAAAAAAAAGGGTTTTAAAAAAGGAAATTTAATATAAAAAAGTGGAGGCACACTTAACCATATTTTTTAGCATTTTATAGTAACTAGATCATAGTATCAATTTTATAATAAATGCATTTAGATAATTTTTATTTTTATTTCTAAATATAAAATATAATAAAATATTCTACATTTCATTAGTTTATATTATCTCAAAATTTAAAACATATTTATCACTTTCTAATGATTTATGTTAAAAAGTTAGATCAATGTTGACCATTTCCTTTATAAAAGTGGTGTTGATGGCTATATTGACACATGCAACATAGGTAGATTGAAAATCACCTCTCTTGAAAAGAAAATTGACATTTAAGTCAATCACCTCCAAGGTCATGTGAGTTGGATCACAACTATACTATGGAAACTTAGTGGTCAATATGATATGTTTGTTCAAAAGACCTGGTATGAACTAAATCAATCTGGATTGTTTCCAATATAAGTCCTACTCTACTGATGTGTAAAAAAAGAATTAAAGTTTTTAAGGTTGTGCAAGAAATATCGTAAGTGCTTTCAAATCACTCCTTAGTAATGAAAACCTAAGAAATTTGATTAACTTGTAATGCTAAGATTAGTTTATAACTCTATCAATCACATCACAAATGCAAGATTCTAAAGAAATTTCAATGAGAAGCATAAATGAATACATATAACCAATGTATTTCACACAGGTTTATATATTAAATCCACGACTCATTCACATAGGATCAATATTTTAAATACCTAATATTTAATCAAGCAATCAATTATTTAGAAAAGAGTTTAGGCATTACACTATGCATGAAAAAATAAATGTAAAGAAGTTAGAACCATAAATTATTAAATTTAAAAAGTAGCTACAATCCCAGCAAGATGCTACACTAGAACCTGGTTCTCTCCTTCAAATATCTCCTTGTAACTATTGAACTTTGAAAAGCAAATCTAAGTCTAAAACTTATACAATTCTAACTAGAATGAAAGATAACAGATTGGATTGGGTTCCTTTAGAAGATATGCATGGACCTTTTATAGAGGCAAGGAAACCCTAACAATCAATCTTAGAACTAAAGTTCATGATTCTAGAAGGACTCATGCAACAATCCCTTGTATATTATTTCATGCAAACTGGAAGAACACTTTTCTAGTTTTTGAACAAAGTCATGCGAACATTCTAATGAATACATGTAGAATAGATACTCACTCAAAATTGGGAGCCACTTTGTAATTATAGTGGGACCCTCTTACAGTACCTTAACAGAATAAATTGAATTAAATTCAAGTAAATATTAATCTTTCAAAAATTAGAAATGAAGCTTCTAATTCAAAATATCTAGAGTAGAAGAGGCTTTTCTTCTCTATCGTTTATTGTATTCTTCAAAAGATGCTAAGCACTTGTTTAGTCAATCTTCATCAGGTCCATCCAAGCATTCTATTTTGAACTTGTATTCTTCAAAACCTTTATACACATATTTTATTTGTGTCTTCATCAATTGGATACCTTATGTAATAACCCTAAAATTGGCTTTTATTTCCACGCATTTATCTAAAGTAACCTTGTCAAAATCTAGGGCATGGTTCAACTCATCTTCCATCTTCTTCCTAAGGGCTTCTTTCATTATCTCCACTACATCAAGCCTCCATTCTTCCTTGAGTAACAACTCAAGATTTATAACATTTTCCATAAAATCTTCAAAATTGCTCATTGTCTAACACATCTTTTTGTGCTTGCAAAATTCTAACCATATACTATATCATCAAATCTATCCTAAATGTTATTATATTGATAAATTTAATTATTAAACTTGTTTCATTATCTTGAAGAATTCCATTAGCGTTGAATTCTCCTGAGCTTATTTTATTCAACTATCATAGCTACCAAAGATTGATGAGATGTCATCAAATCTCATACTTTAATAAATTATTATGTTGTCAATCTAGGAAGTGTCCAATGGATATATATGCAATAGGCAATCAAATATTGCACTCTATTGATTGTTTTTTAATCTTTCCGCTCAATCAACTAATGTGAAGGATCTATGTGTTGCAAATTAATAGTTTAAGCTATAGAATAGAAGAAATGCTTATGCAGAAACAAAATCTAAACTACGGAAACATTCAAAATCTAAACTAGGAAAATATTCAAAATTTGAACTATGGAAACATTAAAAAGTTATCATAGAATTGAAACAAAGTATTCAACTACTGGACTATTTTGAGAAAGAAAATCTACACTACTAAATTCTTGAAGACAACTTTGATGAATGAACTCCTAAAATAAAATTGCTTACTAATTTTTATAGAACACAACACTTTAGCATAGTATGAATACACTAAACAATACACATAACATTGAATAATACAAATAATACTAAGAATAGTATAGAACGAATTATCCTATAGGTAAAAACTTAAAATAATTTATTCCATTTGCTAAAAATAGTTACTTCAATAAAAACATAGTAACTCATAATAATATCAAGAATTAAAAAGACTTATCTATGAATCACTTTTCTTCTCCTCTAATTGAGTGGTCATTTCTCTAGAGATTGAAACTCTAAGAACTCACAACATCATCACACATACAGATTGCTAGTTTTGTTGAAAGCAAAAATAGAGCTATATCTCTTCTTGCATTCATTCAAAAATCGTTTACCAAGAACTGAGCATAACAACACACTATATTATTTCTCCTATTTACTAGGTTCTCTAATCATGCCTATAATTCAGCGTCATGCAATTCATACATGATTGTTGTTAATTTTTTTAATAGAAATCCTAAATGCTAAATGTTATGGTAATTGATAAAGAGTTTGTTTCTTCATCAACAAAGAAATAAAGAAATTGATGAAATAAATTTTCATCAAGAATCTTCTTCTTGCAGATATTTATGTAGCATTTATGAATCATGTTGCAATATATCTCCAATTGTTTCACCAAACAGGGGATAAGTAAAATGAACATGGTATAATTTCCTATTACCATAATTTCTCTAGAACTACCTTTCAGATGCGTGCATTCTATAGAAACCAAGAAAATTGAGCGAATGTGAGCATAGAATCTAGCCACTCGAGACAAACAAGAGCATGCTCAACCTACAAGAAAACAAGTATTACAGACAATGGACAAATGGAATGCAAAAATATGGGATTATGAATTAGCTTCCCAGTGGTTGTACATATATGGCATAATTGACTAAGAATAGTCAAGCCAATAATAGGAAAAGCTCACTAAGAATAGTGGTGCTCCAAGAATAGGAAAAAAACAACCACTTAACTTAGACAAGGCTAATCTAGGCACGTAAGGTATAGATCAAAGATAAACATAGACTAATGTGCACATTTAAGTAAGCTTAATATACACCAACACCCCCCCTTAAGCATAGCATAGGTGAGCTAAATGAAGATGGGTCTTAGCAACTTGGCCTAATCAAGTACCCATGTACAATGCAATGAAATGTAATCTCTCATAAAGCAAAGAAAGGAAGAAAACCCTGTGGGATAAAAACTTCCCTCTAAAAAGAGAGAAAGAAATCATAAGAGGACTAGGAAGACTCCTCAAAGATGATAACTCTACACCAAGCCTAAAACCATGTCGCTCTGACTGTGATGATGCAAATATGAACCCCCATAGGAGAGTAAAATAGACTATGTAACCCCCCACAATGAAGTATCCCCTATGCCAAAAGAGAATGCCCGTGTATGAATGCTGAAAATGATCCATTTGTAGCAAATCACATTTCTCCCCTTAGGAAGAAACAACTCCAATGGTGAATGTTCAAAGAAGTGAGGTGAGGTGGTAAGTCTCATGATGTGCCCTATCTCAAAATACTGCTCAAATATTGTCATGCTAATGTTCAAATGAGTTACAATCAAACTAGGAGCCTCAAGCCTAACTGAAACAAGCGACCTCTCAAAATCATGTGAAAACTGATGAAGAACAAGATCTAAAGAATAGATGTATGGATGTAGAATGTTAATGCATGTCATGTGGCTACATAGCAAATCCCATAGGAATTCCTATGAAGAATCACTAGAATCCCTTGGTGAAGCCTTTGTGAACTCTTTAGTAGTAGCAAGTGTATGTATAGTATCATCAAAAAGTAAGATTAGATCCTCCAAACTGTCATCAAGATCTAATATGTGACTCTACAAACAACTAAGAGATGTCTATTAGAAGTGTGTCCCAATGAAGTGAATCCTTAATATGACCTTGCTATAATGAATCATTGGAAACTCTTGTTAGTGTATATATATTTCATATATATTATACACTTAGGCATAAGCCTACTTAGGTGTACCTTTATACAACCTTGACACATGTCTCATTAAAGTGTCAAGGTTGCTAGGTAGTTAGGAGAGGGGTCATCAAAGTTCCCACTAAACTAGCCACTCATTCTAGTTTGTAGGAGTCTTTCCCTCAACTAATAACTACCTCTGCTAACCTATATATGTACTTCTCTTCTCCAACTTACAATATGGTGGGCTTCATGGATTTCATTGATGTGTTATTTGCAACATTACTGTGCTTTCTTTTCATCTCTTTTTTTTGGGAAACTCTTCATGGTATCAGAGCAGTTGGAGATAAAACAAGTCTATAAGTTTCATTTTTTAAAATAGAAATCATTTTTGTTTAGCTCTGTTGGTTTTCTTCTGTCTATCTTCATTGCTAGAGGTATCAGTGGCTAGTTGGTATATAAGGTACTACATTGTCTAGTTATTCCCCCATCTCCCACAAAGTGTTTGGCACAAGCTGCAACATTTGACTATCCTTCTCCAAAGGGAATGCCCTTGGTAGCATTAGCAGGAGGTGTGCCTTGTAGGCCAAAGACAATTTCTGTCATGGCTTTCACAATGGTTGGATTCTCACTATAGTTCTCATAATAGCGCCCCCATCTAGGATCTCTATAGATAGGAACACAAGGAGCAAACGTATAAGAAATGCATGTGGCTCAAACTTCTAAGAGTTGTAGTAGCACCGAACCACTAGCTTCATTGCATCCATTATCTTCTTGGTGTTCTTGATTGAGTCTATGTGCTGCCACAATTGCCTCATATCACACAACACTAGAGGAACTCTTCGTACTTCATCATGCTGACACTTGTCACCCTTCCTCACTAAGCATCGACAAGATTGCATATTTGGAGCTACGATTGGAATCTAGGGAGCCACTTCCAGTTCAAGGGTCTCACATCTCATACAAGGAGTCTCCTTTGCAATGTATGATGTGGTTATCATTTTAAATGCTACGGTTGGCACTTAGAAAGGATGCAAGAAAAGAGCCAGGTACAACAAAAAAGAAAGCACAGTAATATTGCAAATAACACAACAATGAAATGCATGAAGTTCACCAAAATATAAGTTGGAGAAGACAAGTACATATATAGGTGAGCAAAGGTAGTTGTTAGTTGAGGGAAAGAATCCTAATTCTTGGTTCTTAATTTCCTGCACTATCTGGTGGCATCTAAATCTGGCCACCATTCCTCTGAGCATTACCCCTTTCATCTTGTTTTTTTCCTCTCTTGCCATAAATTTTTCCCTAACTCAAAAGGGCATTGACTTCATATAAGTCATTTTAAAAATTTTCTTTCTTTAGTACTTAGAATGGACAATTTTTTTCAAATTTAATTGTCTAATAGCACTAAATTTTTTTATTTTAAATGCAAATTTTAAAAGGGGGAATTAAACAATTTGAACAAATCCCTTGTAATATTTTTTCCTTTCATATCCCTAAGGATGAATCCATTGGGCATAATATCACACTCAACTTATAAAGTGCCTGTTTATGCTCCAATTGGATTAGGTTAAAAGCACTACTTCTATTAAGTGCTACATTTAGGGGGGGATACGCAAAGGGTATTAATCATGTTAGGGCAAACATTACATTATTTTAAAAATTGATAGTGCTAAATCTAGTCACTCTTGTAATAGGCTAATTATTAGGGTACGATTTTAATCATCCTTCTTAAACCTATAAGCATTGCATGATAAAGTGCCTAATTCAAGGGGGGTAATTAAGCAATTTGGGGTAAAAGATATTCAAGGGGGTGTATATTTGCATTCCTATGGCATCTTTAGACAATTCTAAGTTAAATAGATGGGATCTTCACTGTGGTGTGATTGATCACATGTCTCCTTATCTGGAGATTTTACTATCAATCGATCCTACCGACACCTCCAAAATCATGATAGATGATTGTTATTATACTATTTGTGGACAAGGAACAGTACAAGTAGGTAATGAATACATCCACAATATTTTATTCAATCATGGCTTGATAAGAAATCTACTTTTTGTAAATATCAAGTCACCTGTTCAAATAAGACATTTGAGTTCATAGCCACTACATCATTAGTTTAAGATTCTTAGAGTTGAGAAATTGTTGCAATTGGGAAGATTTGTCACTTCTCCCGCAACTTCATATTTTCTCACTTTACATCTAGTGAGGATGATGCTCCTATTTCCACTTCAGAGCATAGTGTCACTTCTCCGCAAAATTCTATTGGTTCTATATAGCAGGATCTTTGAACTATTTTCTACCAAACAATTCTTCTCTTTTGTTCTAGATTGACTGTTCTTGTTGCTACATGAGAATTATGTGTTTCTTCTTCATGAACTTCTAGTAATTCTTTACAACAGGCTTGTTTTCTCTTCTGACAGTACCTGTATCACTTGCTACATCAGATTCTAGAGATTCTTCCTACTAAGCATTCAGATATTCTTTCTAGCAAATGTTCTTGCTCCCTTGCTACATGATGCAGAGGGAAACTCTCTCATACAAATCTGATCACAAATACACATAGAACACTATGCAAAAGGGTAGTAAATTAATTTGAAACACATAAAATGGAAGATAAATCTACAATATGTATTATATTGAAAATCTGAAAATGAGATACATAAACATTGAGCTCATATGCTCTCATACAACATGGGCTTCAAACATACAAAAATCTATAACTCAACATTCTAGCTTTATTCCAGTAGCATCTGGATATGCAAACACATCTTCTGCAAAAGCCCCTTTTCCCAAATGAGCAAGCCTGAATATGTAGCAATTGTGTGAGAAGAAAACCATTATTGGTTTCTCAAAACAACCTCCATAAATCCACAAAAAAAACCCATCACTTCCAACCTCTCATCTCTCCCTCAATTTTTGGGATTTTCTAAAATAGTTTTTGAGTTTTGTGCCTCTCCTTCCCAGCTTTCCAGAACATTTTAAATTTCTTAATTTCGATAAGATATGAGAAAGTTATGCTCATTTTACCAAGATTGGGTCTTATAATTTAGACCCAGACATGCAACAACATGCAAAGCTTCTGGCCACACCTCTTGGAAATCAATTCCAAGATTCTTGGCAGCCCCACTGATGACAAAATCAGTCAAATCCCACTAAAATTACATTTACAATTGGACCTAAGGGAAATTACATTTGTTTCAAATTAAAATATGGTCTTCTCAAAGCTCCAACATTATTGAAAAAACCAAACAACTAAAAATTAAAATATTTTTGGTGATGCAAGATTGCCATTGACCCTGAATGCTCCTGCACCATACTCCCAGAGAAAACAAAATTCAAGTCCACTTGAATAAGGAATATCATCATGAAAAATATTGTTGATAGTCTCTGACTAATGTCTTGCATTTCCTGTATTCTAACTTTCTTGAAACAAAGTAATGTCCACTTCATTTTCACTCTTGGCTTTCCTACCTTCTTACTTATGTGCTTAGGCATATCAAATGGAAATAACTTCTTCTTATCTGCTACTTTGGATACCTACACCTGAATAATGACAACTTCATTCATCAAAACAACTTGGTCAGTACCATTACCAACAATGCATTCTTTACTTTGCTTTTCACACTCCTTTGGTGATCCTTGTAATATAACAACATCCAACTGGAAGAATTTGGTCTGTAACTCTGTAACAACAACCCTATCAGGAACTTCATTATCACCTTTTTCAGCAACATTAACAGTAATATGCCCTTCTACTTGTTCAACTTTCTCTTGAGATTCAAACAACTGAAAATGAAATGAAGGCTCATCCACAACCATGTCTACTTTGTCTTCTTCAATGCTTGATGTCAAAACAATATTCACTATTTCATTGTTTACCTCTTCCTCTTTCTAAGATTGCATTTGTTCTTCCTCTATTGCTACTACCTTTGTTTGTCTTCTTCTTCTTTGGACAATTTTCTTGATGGCCATGTAACATTCCTCTTCACTGATATGTGCCAACTTTGCAACTGCTGAACTATTCTTTCCATATTTTTTCCCATCTCTTCCACAGCTTGCCTTAGTTCTCTTATCTCTTTTTCAACCTCTATTTGCCTCATCTTTTTCTCTTTCCTCTTCCTCTCTTTTTCTTCTTGCTTCTTCTTTTGTGAATCCCCAGCCTGCAAGTACCTTCTAAACAAATCCATCTTTCCTCAAGCAAGTCTCTTTCACCTTGCTTCTTCTTGTATTTGCCTCACCTAGGTCTCTTCTCTTTTCCTCTACCTAGTCTTTTGGCAACTAGGTTCTCTTTTAAATCTGCACAAACAAAAACCCACAAACATCAAACTCTCTTTTGCCCAGACCTTCTGAGCTCTGATACCAATTGATGCATAGAGGAAACTCCCACATTCAAATCTGATCACAAATACACACAGAACACTATGCAAGAGGTCAGAAAATTAATTTGAAACACATAAAATGGAAGAGAAATCTACAATATGTATTATATTGAAAATATGAAAATGAGATACATAAACATTGAGCTCATATGCTCTCATACAACATGGGCTTCAAACATACAAAAATCTATAACTCAACATTCCAGCTTTATTCCAGCAGCATCTAGGTATGCAAACACATCTTCTCCAAAAACCCCTTTTCCCAAATGAGCAGGCCTCAATATGTAGCAATTGTGTGAGAAGAAAACCATTATTGGTTTCTCAAAACAACCTCCACAAATCCACAAAAAAAACCTGTCACTTCCAACCTCTCATCTCTCCCTCAATTTCTGGGATTTTCTAAAATGGTTTCTAATTTTCATGCCTCTCCTTCCCAGCATTCTAGAACATTTTAAATTTCTTAATTTCGATAAGATATGAGAAAGTTATGCTCATTTTACCAAGACTGGGTCTCATAATTTTGACTTAGACATGCAACAACATGCAAAACTTCTGGCCCCACCTCTTGGAAATCAATTCCAAGATTCTTGGCAACCCCACTTATGACAAAATCAGTCAAATCCCAATAAAATTACATTTACAATTGGACCTAAGGGAAATTACATTTGTTTCAAATTAAAATATGATTTTGTCAAAGCTCCAACATTATTGAAAAAATCAAACAACTGAAAATTAAAATATTTTTGGTGATGCAAGATTGCCATTGACCAGGAATGCTCTTGCACCACTACATGAGATTCTAGAGATATTTCTTAGAGAGAATCTAGTGATTCTTTCTAGTAGGACATCATCTGGAGTAGTTGGTCAACATTTAGAGAGTTCTTTCTTTTCAAGGGGTGCATTCTAATTCTTTCTTATCTCTCTTTTCGAGGGTAGTTTTTTTCCCACTGGGTATTCTACATTTCTTTGATTATGAGAGATTGCATTGTTCTTGGGACCTCATTAGGACTAGTTGTTGGGACCCAATTTCATATTTACATTGTACATGGGTACCTCACTAGGCCTTGTAGCCGGGAGCCATTTCATTTGTGCCCACCTATGCTATGCTTAAGGGGGGTGTTAGTGTATGTATATTTCATATATATTATACACTTAGGCATAAGCCTACTTAGGTGTGGCTTTATACATTTTGATCCATAATGCATGTGTATAGTCAATATCCATGATGGCACACAAAGTATCATTTGGTATATATAAACTGATCAATCCAACAATGTGATCATGATGATTAAACCACTTATCCTTCTAAGATTGTTTACTTAGTTCAGGGATAAGTCCATACAGATATGACATGAGATTATGGAACCTAAGATGTTTTAGAATGCCTTAACACCAAGAATTATAGTTTCCCTTGGTTAGATTGATTACAAAAGAGTGAGTTTCATATCGCATGATTAGAGAAAGTTAATTCCTTTAGACAAAATAAAGTTGATACTTTAGGAAACCCCCCAAATTAGGTGACCCCCCTAGTTTTGGCACTTTAAAAATTAGTGAATTTTACAATGTAAGTAGGTCCAATGGATTCACAATGTCAAAACATTAACTTTTGCAAAAAATGGTGCTCAATTTTGAGCTACCATTCAAAAGTTATGATACAAACAAGTTTCCCATAAATGGCCAGATTTAGACACCACCAGATAGTGAAGGAAAATAAGAACCAAGAATTAGGAGTCTTTCCCTCAACTAATAATTACCTCTTCTCACCTATATATGTTCTTGTCTTCTCCAACTTATAATATGGTGGACTTCATGCATTTCATTGTTGCACTATTTGCAACATTATTGTGCTTTCTTTTCATCTCTTTTTCATTTGGGTTTCAACTCTTCAACTCTTGAAGGAGAAACACTGAACTCATAATTAGAGGCATAGAAAGCATGTGCCCTATAATGTGACAATGTAATTCAGTCACCAACTGTATTTTATGCCCTAGTACCTGCACTCTAAAATTGTGGCTGTCTAGCCTAAAGAGAATTGAATGTGGGTGAGTCGGATGCCTAATCTTCATCCTCCAAAATGAGTCTCGAGATGGATGGAGATGGCACCCCATCATTGTCCTCACTATCAGAATTGGAAGAAGAAGAAAACTCTGCCTGAGGAATCTATTGTGGATGGTAGGAAGGAGAAATAGGTGAATTCTTGATGTCCTGGTGCAAAGTGTCACTAGAGGCTCTCAAATGAATGACTTGGTACTATAATGAAGCAACAGGTGCTAGAAGAGATGTGATCTCAATATCCTGCTGTAAAGAATCACTAGACACTAGACACTTGAGTCCCTCTCGTCCACATCCATCTATCCTAGTCAAAAGTCAAAAAAGTAAAAAAAATAGTAAAGAGAAATCCCTTCGTTCAATGGTGAAAACCACCCTTGGTGGTGTCTTGGATAAGTACCATGATGAAAACTTGGTAAACAAGTGTCATGTGTAAGTTGATCTTCTATGTCATTCACACTTGGGGGCACGTTGTCTCATCCTCCTATCATTTTTCATCCTATCATTTCCTCTCTTACCTTATCATGCCATTTCCATTCATCCACATTGATGAAGGGGGTAAATCATAAAACACACAATAATAGAAATTGAACACAGAGAATAGAACTTTATTTTATTGATTTGGGCAACTCATTACATTATAGAAGCTTAATTACAATCAGAGGAATCAGTCCTCTACAGGCTGCAACACACTATAGCTACCATCACCAGGCTCTAGAATCTTCCACCTTTTGTAACCCCCAAATCAGCTAAGGTTTCTATTTTCTCACCTTTTCTTAACTCTACACTTGCCCCCTTAACTCCCCTACTACCCAAGGTTCCCAAAAATGGTTATTAATAGTCTTTTTGGTGGCCAACAACCTAATTTTGAATTTTGCATCTCCCCCCAAAAATAGGTCAACTTCCGGGAGCCATAACTTTTGATCCGGGACTCCGATTGACGAACTGTTTTATGCGTCGGAAAGCTTACGGAGTGCTCTACGTGCTAAGAACCAACTCTACTAGTTCCAACCATTTTCGGGCCCATACGAGGCCATTTAGTGCCTCAAACCTAAGTTTGAATAATTTTCAGGCATTTTTCGAGAAACAAAAACTTTAATATCTTTCAGCTCGCAAATGATCTTCATATGATTCCTTCGCCAAAGGTCTTATATTTCCATTATGTAACTTCCTGTAAATTTTGACTTCATTCCGTGCCCAAATGTAAACTTTCTAAAAATAGCAGTTTACTATTTTTAGCAGTTTGGGAAAACTGAAAGTTCTACATTATTATTCAGGCGATTATGGGACCAGAACCACAGATTTTGAGAAGAAATGGGTAGAAAATCAACAATTTTGAAACACTTTTTTTTTTTGGGTGATGCAAGATTGCACTTACACCACTGGATGCTCCTGCATCAGACAATTAGGGTAATTTGAGAAGTGACCTTGTCACGTCTCAGGTGTTTGTGTGAGGAAAACCCAAACGGTCAACCTCTGCCTTAGACAACCAAGAAGAATCTTGAACATGCCTTCCTTTCCATTTCACTAGATATTCTTCATATTGCCTGTTTCGAGTACTCCTTCCCACACGGCTATCCAAGATCTCTTCTATCTCCTCTATTGAAGTAGATGCTGGAATACTCCACTGCACTTCTATTAGTCCATCCTCTGTTCCACTTTTAGATATTTTGTTAAATCAGCGATGTTGAAAATAGGGGAAATGTTGATCCCACTCAGTAGCTCTACCTTATATGCATTTCCGGAATCATGCTTCTTCAAGATTCTGCATGGTCCAAATTTCTTCATTTTTAATTTATGGTATGTTCCAATAGGGAACCTTTCTTTCCTCAAGTGAACCATGACTTCATCTCCCACCTGGAACTCCTTATACCTCCTCTTCTAATCTGCCTTAGCCTTGTACTGAGTAGTCATCTTATTAATGTGCTTTCTCACCTCTTCATGCAAATTCTTTATATGTTCTGCAAAGTCTTCAGCCTCGGCACTTGTCTTGTCTCCCGTATCCAGATTCCTTAACTCTGAAGCATTTCGTGGACTATTGCCATATACAATCTGGAATGGTGATTTACCAGTACTCCTATTGACAAAATTGTTGTAAGAAAATTCTGCCTATGGTAAAATCAAATCCCATCCCTTGGGCTTATCTCCTACCAAGCATCATAGTAGGTTACCCAAACTCCTATTCACCACTTCAGTTTGTCCATCAGTTTGTGGATAGTGTGCAGACTGAACTTCAAGTCTGTCTTCAACTTCTTCCACAATGTCCTCCAGAAATAACCAACAAACTTGGTATCTTGGTCTAAAACTATGCTTTTTGGTAGACCATGTAGTCTCACCACTTCCCTAAAAAATAACTCTGTAATATGAACATCATCATTAGTCTTCTTATAAGGAATAAAATGTGCCATTTTTGAGAATCTGTCCACCACCACAAAAATAGAATCATGTTCTCTTTAATCAGGTTCTCTCTCATGGAACTCCTCAGAATGCACAACTGGCTTCCTCTAAACAACATGCCATCTTGGATTATGAAATCCAACCATCTTGTCCTGTCTAAAGTAACAGGCTCCAGACAAGCTTTCCAAGCCTCTGCAAAATCTAGATCTTTAGGATACAAACTTTTGAGCTCATCGAACCCAACAACCTCTATCTTCATTTCTGTCAACAAATTTTGCCTTCTGCTCAAGGCATCTGCAACTCTATTGGACTTCCCACTCCTATGCTTCAAAACAAAGGTATAACTTTGCAAAAACTCAACCCATTTTAAGTGCCTTTGGTTCAACTTTCCTTGACTATTAAGATACTACAAAGCCTGATGATCAGTATATAAAACAAACTCTTTTGGTAACAAATAATGTCTCCATTTCTTCAAAGCCTGAACTATTGCATAAAATTCCTGATCATAAACAGAATACTTTTTCTTGGCATCATTAAGCTTCTCACTAAAATAGGCAATGGGCTTACCTTCTTGGCTCAAAACAGCTCCTATACCACTACCACCGGCATCACAATCTACCTGAAATACCTTATTAAAATCTGGAAGTGCCAAAACAGGTTCTTCTACGACTTTCTGCTTTAATGTATCAAAGCTCTTGTCCGCCCCTTTAGTCCATCTAAACTCTTTTCTATCCCCTCTCATTGTTTCAGTTAGGGGTGCACAAATGCTACTGAAACTCCTGATAAACTTTCTGTAAAAACTTGCCAAACCATGAAAAGATCTTGCCTCCGTTGCACTCCTTGGTGTAGGCCACTCAATGATAGCCTTTACTTTTTCTGGGTCCATCTTAAGACCTTCCTCTGAGACAACAAATCCCAGGTATACCAACTCCTTCTTTGCAAAACTGCATTTCTTCAGATTAATCAAGAACTTCTCCTCCCTTAGCTTCTCTAGAACTCTTCTAATATGCATCAAATGCTCATCCCAAGTCTTACTAAAAATTAAAATATCATCCAAATAAATAATAACAAAACTTTCCAAAAATTCTTTCAATACCTCGTTCATGAGCCGCATGAATGTGCTCGATGCATTGGTTAGCCCAAATAGCATAACTAACCACTCATACAAACCTTCCTTTGTCTTGAAGGCTGTCTTCCATTCATCCCCTTCTCTGATACGGATTTGGTGATACCCACTCTTCAGGTCAATTTTTGTGAAGTACTTGGCTCCACTCAAACAGTCCATGACGTCATCCATTCTTGGCAATGGAAATCTATACTTGATTGTTATCTTATTGATGGCTCAAGAGTCTGCACACATCCTCCATTCTCCATCTTTCTTTAGTGCTAGTATTGCAGGGACCGCACATGGACTTAGGCTCTCCCTTATCAGTCCCTTCCTCAACAACTCTTGAACTTGTCTGTTCAGCTCTTCATTCTCTGCAGGGGTCATTCTACGGGCTGCCTTGTTTGGCAAACTGGCTCCTGGTATCAAATCCATTTGATGACTTATCTTCCTTACTGGTGGTAAACCTTCTGGTACATTATCAGAGATAATGTCCTAGAACTCTTCCAACATATCTAAAACTTCTGCTAGTACATCTTCACATTACTCTTGACTAATCTTAGGAATCAATGCAAAGCAATGATGCTTATGCTTCATACCCTCCAAAAATTTCCTACCATCTACCAAACAGATTCTGGCAGTACTACATACCTTTTCTTCCACCTCCTTCAAGGGCTTCAACTTATGACGAACTCCATCCTTTGTTAGGGAATATGTGTTTGCACGACCATCATGGACAATGCTCCTATCATACTGCCACGGCCTCCCCAACAGCATATGACATGCATCCATCAGTATGATATCACACAGCACCTCATCATGGTAGTCACCAATCTTGAACTTCACTAAACACTGCTCATTGACCAAAGCTCTATGGTCCTTCTGCAACCATGCAATCTGATATGGATGTGGATGCTTTCTTCTTGTCAACTTCAACTTGTCAACCATCTCTTCTGAAACCAAATTATCAGTGCTTCCACTATCAATAATAATATCACAACACTTACCCTCACATTTGCACCTTGTGCAGAATAAACTCTTCCTCTGATTGGGTTCTTTCTCCTCATTCAGCAAGGTTCTTCTGACAACTAGGGTTTCTCCCCTTTCAGCATCTTCAGAATGCTCAGAATGTACATCTTCATCTACATGTGCAACTCGTGCATTACCTTCAGGTCTTCTATTTGTCCTTCCTTGATGTTGCAGACACTCATGCTCGATGCCCTTCTTCTCCACATTGGAAACAGGCTCCTCTGAAACCTCCTCTTCCAGGTCCTTGCCTAGGTTTGCCTCTTCCTCTTCCTCTTTGATCACCATTGTTCTGGTCACAAGGGCGGTAGATATTATCCCCTCTTTGATTTCAACTGGTGCCTGCTTCTTCACTTTTCTTTTGATCTTCATTACGGCCTTCATAGGGTCTTCCACCAGTCCTTCCACCTTGACCTCTTCCCCTTTGTTTGCTTTCAAATCTTTTGTTCAGCTTTTTTTCCACCTTCAGGGAAAATTGGTACGCATCTTCTATGGTGGTCATTCTGACTAGGCTCAACTCCTCTTGAATACTCAGCCTCAACCCATTAATGTAACGAGCTACCTTCTCCTTGTTGGGCTCTGCATGACCTATCCTGATAGTAATTTTATAAAACTCTTCTGTATACTCCTTAACAGATTTGTTACCTTGCTTCAGTCCTTGCAGCGTCTTCAACAACTCCATCTCATAGTCCACAGGAATGAACTGCTTCTTCAGTTTCTCCACCATCCGATCCCATTTGGTGATCTTTGCTTTTCCTCTTCTGTTCCTCTCTAATTGGACCTCCTTCCACCAAATATTGGCGTGGCCCTTCAACTTTGTTTTTGCAAACTTAACCCGATCTGGGTCCTCCACATCTTCATACTCAAAATACTCCTCCATGTCATTGATCCAATCAATAAGCTGTTCTGGATTCAAATCTCTAGAATATGTAGAAGTTTCGATCCTGGGCCTCTTTCCGATCTTTGAAATAACCCTCAACAACCTTACTTCTACAGCATCTTCGGCAGCTTCTTGTTCTTCCTCAGATAGCTCTTCTTCAACTTCATCTTCACTTTCTTCTCTTGTCCTCAGCTCAAACCCTCTTCGTAGCTCCTCTTGCAATGCATCGATTTTCCTTTGTAGGGCTCTAAAACCGTCTTCTGTCAAAGCGTTCCTCCCAACACGATTTCTTCGTGGAGGCATCTTGGTCTCCGTAGCAAACCCACAACCTTAGGTCCTGGTGCAAACTACCTCACGATCGGCGACCTGTCTACACACTCAGGAACCCTCGCTCTGGTACCACTTGATGAAGGGGGTAAATCATAAAACACACAATAATAGAAATTGAACATAGAGAATAGAACTTTCTTTTATTGATCTGGGCAACTCATTACATTATAGAAGCTTAATTACAATCAGAGGAATTAGTCCTCTACAGGCTGTAACACACTACAGCTACCATCACCAGGCTCTGGAATCTTCCGCCTTCTGTAACCCCCAAATCAGCTAGGGTTTCTGTTTTCCCACCTATTCTTAACTCTACACTTGCCCCCTTAACTCCCCTACTACCCAGGGTTCCCAAAAATGGTTATTAATAGCCTTTTTGGTGGCCAACAACCTAATTTCAAATTTTGCATCTCCCCCCAAAAATAGGTCAACTTCCGGGAGCCATAACTTTTGATCCAGGACTCCGATTGATGAACCATTTTATGCGTCGAAAAGCTTGTGGAGTGCTCTACGTGCTAAAAACCACTCTGTCAGTTTTGGCCATTTTCAGGCCTGTACGGGGCCATTTAGTGCCTCAAATCTGAGTTTGAATAATTTTCAGGCATTTTTTAGGAAACAAAAACTTTAATATCTTTCAGCTCGCAAATGATCTTCGTATGATTCCATTGCCAAAGGTCTTATATTTCTATTATGTAACTTCCTATAAATTTTAACTTCATTCCGTGCCCAAATGCAAACTTTCTAAAAATAGCAGTTTACTATTTTTAGCAGTTTGGGAAAACTAAAAGTTCTACATTATTATTTAGGCGATTATGGGACTAGAACCACAGATTTTGAGAAGAAATGGGTAGAACATCAACAATTTTGAAACACTTTTTTTTTTTTGGGTGATGCAATATTGCTCTTACACCACTGGATGCTCCTGCATCACACATACATATACCTATCCTATCGAGTCCATTCACTCTCCCTTCCTCTTTTGATCTTGATAAAGATTGGGGGAAAAATGTTAACAAATGTTTTGGATATCTCTTGACATACCTCATCCTTTCCAACCAATCCTATTATCATCCTTCATCATAAGATTTGTCATGACAAATCCTAAGCATTACACATAGAATGGGGCATGTTGTTCCTATGCAACATAGTCCTTCGAGATCACATCCTTGCTCTCTTACATGTACATCCATTTCATTCCCTATCACCTATCCTTTTATCCATTCATTCCATCCTACCTCCTTGCACCTAGACTTGGTTTCCCCTTGTCATTGGTATCTAGCACAAAGGCTACACAAATGGTCATCCATTGACATTCCAAAACATTTCAAAAACACAAAAACTCACAACATTTCAAAAATTCAAAAAAATCAAAACATTCCAAAAACACAAAAAAATCAAAACATTCCAAAAACACAAAAAAATCACAACATTCCAAAAACACAAAAAATTGCAACATATCATAAACCTAAAAAAATCGCAACATATCAAAAACCCCCAAAAAATTGCAACATTCAAAAAATCCAAATAAATCAAAACATATCAAAATCTACAAAAAATAAAATATTCTCAAAAACACAAAAAATTAAAACATGTCAAAACCCAAAAAATATAAATATTCCCCAAAATTTAAAAAAAAATCAAATATCCTACAAAAATGCAAGCAATAAAATCAATCAATCTACTCACCATATCAATCCACCAAATCATTCAATCCATTCATTCAAACCAATTCAATTCATCACATCATTCCAACCAAATTCATTCTTAAATCAATTCTTCAAATCATTCAATTCCTCAACTAAATCCCTCAATCAAATCTCTTGATCATTCCATTCAAACATCCTAATTACTCACATCATCATATTATTCAAATGAATTCTTCAAATCATCCATAGTCCGCATGGTCAAACTATGTTGCCTCTGAGCTTTCACGTAGGCAAGGCCATCATTGATGTGCCCCCGATGCATTAGGTCAATCCCTTAGGGACCGTCCTGTCAACCATCATAATAAGTTGTCCTTTCGTGAAATGGACACTTTGATTATACTAAAGCAATCAGTCTCACACACTTCAAACCAATCCCAAACATCAAACAAGACAAGCTATCCAATCAATCAAATCAATCAATCGCCTTATGATAATCATATGTCACTATCAGTATCAACTATCACATATCTCACATGGAATGGGGCATAGTTGAAACCAGGACTCTGTGCCTTATATGACATGCATCATTTCTAAAATCAATCATCAATCAAACCCTGGTGTTGCTCACATGGCCAACAACACTAGTGTCAATCAATCAATCACTTGCCTTATATAGGCTGTTGCACTGTCGAAACCAGACCAAACCTCTTATATGACATGCTTCTTATCCTGAAACTAGGCCTTCATCATTCAACGTATCACAATCAATCAAGCACATATCACTTGGCAAAAGTTTCAAATGGCTATCGGTCTAGTCTGTTTTATTTTACTGGATTGTTTTGTAGTCTCGTTCTTATGCTTCTCAAGGTAGTCCCTAAGTGATGAAGAGAAGTGAGGATAGAGTGAGACCTTTTTCTTTGATTGTTTTTTGTGGTTTGTCTTGGAAAAATGACTAGGGCAACTCGGTGCCTTGCATGTCATTAGGATTCCACTCGGTATGAATCAAAGACATCCTATGCATTGGAAAGAATAACTACTTCCTTGGATAAGGACTTACACTCCTCACAGTTATCTCATCGCATGTTCCAACAAGGTACCACAGTTAATAGTCTAAGTCAAGGCATTCCTTGTCTATCATGTGCCTATTTCACAAGGGACTACACTTTCTACTTTGGCCTCTATCATGCCATTGTGATTGTTGTCCCTTGACATAATAAGTTATACGATGATAAGCAGAAAAATTGCAAGTGAGAAGCTCAAAAATCTATCAAAGCAAGATTTCATTCCCATTCTTCTAGCCAATCTTTCATTCCTCCACCATCTCTCTCTCGCATCTTCATTTCTCCACCTTCATTGCAGCTTAACATATCATTCCTTTCTTCCATCCATTCCTACTTCTTCGTTAACCAATCCCTTTTATTTTGAGAGCCTGCCCGTGTTTGTCCAACCCGCCTATCCTCTTGAGGGGGCATCATCATCCCATCTTTCCATCATCATCCTTTTCCTCTATCCATCTCCTTAACTTATTTGAAATGATGTTACTCAACATAAATCACATCATCTCCAACATCATCTCAAAGAGGGGCAAAATGTAGACACCTAAAAGTGTCCTCTAGTTGCAAAATCCTAATTTCTTCCATATTCTCCTAATTTCCCCAATTTTTCGTCTATGTTTAAATAATTAATTTTAATTGATCATTTATTTATTTATTCATTACCCCTTGTCCCCTTTAATTTAAATAATTAAATATTTATTTAAATTAAAAAGCCTTATCCTAATTGAATAGGTTCCACCTATTTAATTTAATCACTTCACATTATCCCTTTCCTCAAACAAATTAAATAAGTGAACACCACTTATTTAATTTAAAAATCCCACTATCCACCTCTTCATTTATCTTAGTTTTAAATTGTCTTTTATCCTCTTGTGGTGAGAAAACCCTAACTCATCTCAACCCTTCATTTGGCCTCAAAGTCAACAATGAATCCTAGCCCTCCACTCAAATCAGCTCCTCTATAAAACACTTCATTTAGCTTCATTTTCACCTCTTAATCTCTCTTGGCTTTGAAGAGACTTTGTGTCTCAAATTGCTGTTTGGAACTTCATTTATTTCGAGTTGTTTTACTGAACATACATTTTGTGTGTATATCACAAATGTATGTTGTGAACATTTTGTGTGTATACCGCAAATGCATGTGAGAACAATTTGTGTGTATATCGTTGTTGCATATCAGTACTATATATCGGGTATACATCTTGTGAGTATATCGCTACTGCATGCTACAATTATTTTATGTGTATCTCACAATTGTATGTTGAGAACAAATTGTATGTATCTTGCTGTTGCATATTGCGATTGTATGTTGTGAACATACATTGTGAATGTACACTGTATTGGACTGACTAACACTATTGACGTACCTTAGAATGTCTCTACCGATGATGGGTATTTCACCGATGCTAGTGACTATCGGGATGACTTATTGTATCGGCAGAAGTTGAAAGCTTCACATTGATCTCCAAGGTCTCACTGAAGGGTGTAAGTTATCGGCCTAAGTTCGGAGATCGGAGAAGGATGTCGAAGTGGCTCCGATAGTTATGTGTTACTCCAATAGGAGTTGGCAATGGAGTTTAGCATCGGCAAAAGATTGTTCATCGGGACAAATGTAAACTAGTTGAACCGATGGTGAAGGTCAGACTGATGACGATTAGAGGACTTGGGTATCGCGGAGACAATGGACTATCAGTACGAGAAGTGAAGTGCTCACCGATGGAGTGGGTTAGACTGATAAGGCATAGCTTGGCATCGTTAGCAACAAAATTGCCAACGATGGTATTACTGAGCGTACAGGCTTATACACCAGAATGTCTTTTGTGACCTGATGCAAGTGGGACTAAAGGTCTCGCTGGAATGTGAACCGTGCGACGGTTGGAAGGTAGCGATGCTGGAGAAGTAAGATCGATCAGTTAGGGCAAATGTGGTGTAACTATTTTGTGCTCTTGGAGACTGGTGATATAATTTGATCTTCTAGCATCGTTGCAGATTGATGAAATGATTTAATTATATAGTTTATTCTGTAGATATATAGATTGAATAAACGACTTTGTATAGTTGTAAAGAATCAATACCTAAGAAAAAGAGCTGGGATCTTTATTGTAACTATTTAGTTTATTGTAATAAAGATATTCTCTCTTGTGGTGGTGGGTTTTTTACCCGAAAGGGTTTTCCCACGTAATCTGGTGTCATTTTGTGTTGTCTTAAATTGTTTATTTTGTATTTCTGGTGTATTCATCTGTGTTTTTGGAATTGAAAGTTACCTAGCTACATAATCCCCTTAGAATTATCATTAGGGAAGCATTATTCCACACCTCTGCTTTCCTTACAAGTGGTATCAGAGCCTAGCCAGTTATGTTATCCTTGTTGGTAGGTTGGGTTTTTTTTAAAAGAGACATTGAAAAGTTCAATGGCACAAACTTTGAGTTGTGAAAACTTAAGGTTTAAGATATTTTGGTCGACAGAGATCTTTGGGTTGCTGTGTCTGGGGTTAAACCTGCAAGCATGAAGCAAGAAGATTGGGACCTAGCTGATAGGAAAGCTAGAGGACTGATAAGATTAAGTCTAGCGGATTCTGTTCTATTGAACGTCCATGAGGAGAAGTTAGCCAGAGATTTGTGGAAGAAGTTGGGAGATATGTACGAGGGCAAATCCTTGGTGAATAAATAGTTCCTTAGAAAGAAGTTGTATTCTCTGAAGATGGATGAAGGAGCATCTGTAGTAGAACATCTGAACTCATTTAATTTGATTGTTGCTCAGTTGATGTCTGTAGGTGTAAAAATAGAAGAGGAAGATCATTGTATGCTTCTTTTGTGTTCCTTACCTGACTCTTGGGATCATCTTGTGGTGGCTATTGGAAGTACAACAACCACATTTACAACTAAAGTGGTTGTTACCTCATTGTTATCTGAAGAGATACAAAGGAAATCTTCTGAGATGACCAAAGAGGTCCTGTCTATTCGAGGTAAGTCAAAGGAAAAAGGCAAGAAGGATAAGAAGTCTAAGTCTAAATCACAGGGGAAATCAAAATCTCCTGGCAAGAAGTCCAAGGTGAAGTGCTGGAATTGTGGAAAGAAAGGACACATCAAGAAAGACTACAAAGAAGAGAAAAAGAAGAAGAAGAACTTCTCTGACTTAGAGTCTTCTTAGAGTGATGCTGATGCCTTCATTGCTGCTTTGGCAACACCTGCATCTGAAGATGTTTGGCTGGTGGATTCAGAGGCATCTTTTCATATGACATCTCACAGAGAGTGGTTCACAAAGTATGAACCATATGCTGGTGGGAAGATGTTCCTGGAAAGTGATTCAACACTAGAAATTGTTGGTTGAGGAAGAGTCAGAATCCAGTTCCCAGATGGCAGAATAAAGGGAATGAATGGAGTCCTACACATACTAGGTCTAGCTTGAAATTTACTTTCTGTTAGTAAGCTTAATGATGTTGGAGTGCAAGTTACTTTTGTGAATGGTGGCTGTAAAATGACTAAAGGGTCTATTGTATTGGCAAAGGGTGAATGCATTGGAACTCTGTATAAGTTAGATGCTAAACCGGTGTGCTGTAATAGTGTCTCTGTAGAATTTGAAAAAGCTACTATTGTAACACATGATGTAAACTCTATGGAAGTTAAACTTCCTGCAGAGAAAATAATGCTCTGGCATCATAGACTTTGTCACATAGGTGAAAAAGGTTTAAAAACCTTGAAAAACAAAACCTTGGTAGATGGGCTAATTGATTGTAATCTGGAGTTCAATTTCTACGAACATTGTATATATGGAAAATAGAACCGTGTTTCTTTTTACTCTAATTCTCATAAATCTTCTGGTGTTTTGGACTATGTACATTCTGTTGTTTTTGGTCCAGTTGATGTTCCTTCTCTGTCTAAATCAAGATACTATGTGTCGTTTATTGATGATTATTCAAGGAGGACATTTGTATATTTTTTGAAAAACAAATCAGATGTATTTAGTTAGTTTAAAGAATTTAAAACTCTTGTGGAAAATCAGACTGGTAGAAAAATAAAATGTTTGAGAACAAATAACGGTGGTGAATATTGCAATGCAGATTTTGATAAGTATTGTGTAGATCATGGTATAAAAAGGCATAAAACTACACCTTATACTCCATAGCAAAATGGAGTTGTTGAAAGGTTAAATCGATCATTGATGGAGAAAGCAAGAAGTATGTTGAGTTATGTTGGTCTTGAACAAAGGTTCTGCGATGAGGCAGTTACTACAGCTTGTTACTTGTTGAATCATTCTCCTTCTTTGGCATTGGTTGATAAGACACCTATGGAAGCGTGGTCTAGAAAGAAACCCTCTTTAAGACATCTTCATGTCTTTGGCTATGAGGCATATGCTCATATTCCTGATGTAAAAAGATCTAAGTTGGATTACAAAGCAGTCAAATGTATCTTTATTGGCTATGGAGTCAGTGTTAAAGGGTACAAACTTTGGAATCCTGAAACTGAAAAAGTAATTTATAGCAGGAATGTAATTTTTAGAGAGCTGAAACCTTTGGTTATTGATCCTCAGCCAGAGAAGACAGAAAAGAAGAAAGAAAAGAGTGTTGTTAATATTCCTCTGACCCCTGTAAAAGAGGAACAACAAACACTAAGTGTAGATGGTTCAGATGTGAGTCAAGTAGCTCCGAAGATTCAGATCCAGAGCAAGGACCTGAACCTGCACCTCAGCCATTGACGAGGTCTACACGTGAAAGGAGACAACTAGATAGGTATAGATTTTTAGTACTTGATTCAAGTTGTGCATATGCTTTGCTTACCGATACTGATGAACCTAGGACTGTGAAAGAAGATATTAGTTTATCTAATTCAAATTCTTGGTTGGAAGCCATGGATAATGAAATGTCATCGTTAGAGAAAAATGGAACCTAGGATCTGGTGCCCTTGCCTAAAGGTAGAAAACCTGTGGGCTGTAAGTGGGTATTTAAAAAGAAATATGGTCTAGATGGTAGTATTGACAAGTACAAAGCAAGATTGGTTGCTAAGGGGTATTGTCAAAAGGAAGGTATAGATTATGGAGAAATGTTTTCTCCTGTAGCTAAGCTGACATCCATTAGATTTCTTTTGTCACTTGCAGCAGCATATGATTTTGAAATTGAGTAGATGGATTTGACAACAACATTTCTTCATGGGGACCATGAAGAAGAAATTTATATGTCCCAACCAGAGCATTTTGTGGTAAAAGGTAAAGAACATCTGGTATGTAAACTTAAAAAGTCTCTTTATGATTTGAAGCAATCTCCCAGAATGTGGTATCAAAAATTTGATACGTATGTTTTATCCTTGGGGTATGTGAGATCTAAATCTGATCATTGTGTCTATTATAAAACTGAAAGTGATCGAATTCTTATAATTGCACTGTATGTGGATGACATGTTATTCATTGGCAATGGTAAGGGGATGATCTCAGAATTAAAATCTCAGTTGTCCTTGAAATTTGAAATGAAGAATCTGGGGGCAGCGAAGTACATTCTAGGAATGGAAATCAAAAGGGACAGATCTAAGAGAAAGATTTGGCTCAGCCAGAGCAAGTATATTACCAATTTTCTTGATAAGTTTCATATGTCTGATTCTAAACAATTATTTGTTTTAGTTTTGTAGGGAACGAAATTATCTGTTGAAGATTGTCCAGAATCTTCAAATGAAATTGACGATATGAAAAAAGTGCCTTATGAAAGTCTTGTTGGTAGTTTGATGTATGCAATGGTATGTACCAGGGTAGACATTGCCCAAGTAGTGGGAGTTTTGAGCCGGTTTATGGCAAATCCAGGCAGATCACATTGGGTTGCTGTGAAGAGAGTTATGAGATATTTGAAGGGAACTTCTGATTATGCTATTTGCTATCATGGAAACTCAGTTGGATCTCAGAAATCTATTAGCATTTAGGGATATGTAGATTCTAATTGGTCTGGGGACATTGACAGTAGAAGATCCACCAGTGGATATGTATTCACGTTAAATGGTGGTGCTATCAGTTGGATGAGCAAGCGACAAGCTGTAGTCACTTTGTCCACAACAGAGGCAGAGTACATGGCAGCTACTCGTGCATGCCAAGAAGTTGTTTAGCTGAAGAGGTTATGTTCTGATGTTGGTTTTAATGCAGGGCAGATACAAATTCATTGTGACAGTCAAAGTGCTATATGTTTGGCAAAGAATCCTACATTTCATGCTAGGACAAAACATATTGATGTCCAATATCACTTTGTCCATGATATGGTGGAAGACAGGAAGGTGAAGATGGAAAAGGCTGACACTTTGGAAAATGTCACTGATGCCTTAACTAAACCTATGAGCACAACCAATTTCAAATGGTGTTCAGATGCAATGGGTCTTCGGGCCCATAGTTCTCAGTAGTTGTATGCGGATTAAGAGGTAACAGCAATCTCTTCGACAATTGGGAGATTGAAGAGACTTTGTGTCTCAAATTGCTATTTGGAACTTCATTTATTTCGATTTGTTTTACTGAACATACATTTTGTGTGTATATCACAAATATATGTTGTGAACATTTTGTGTGTATACTGCAAATGCATGTGAGAACAATTTGTGTGTATATCACTGTTGCATATTGGCACTGTATATCAGGTATACATCTTGTGAGTATATTGCTAATGTACATTAGGTATACATATTGTGAGTATATCGCTAATGCATGCTGCAATCATTTTATGTGTATCTCACAATTGTATGTTGAGAACAAGTTGTATGTATCTTGTTGTTGCATATTGCAATTTTATGTTGTGAACATACATTGCGAATGTACATTGTATCACACTGACTAACACTATCGGCGTACCTCAGAATGTCTCTACCGATGATTGGTATTTCACCGATGCTAGTGACTATTGAGATGACTTATTGTATCAGTAGAAGTTGAAAGCTTCACATCGATCTCCAAGGTCTTGCCGAAGGGTGTAAGTTATCAGCCTAAGTTTGGAGATCGGTGAAGGATGCATAAGTGGCTTTGACAGTTATGTGTTACTCCAACAGGAGTTGGCGATGGAGTTTAGCATCGGCGAAAAATTGTTCATCGGGACAAATGTAAATTGGTTGAACTGATGGTGAAGGTCAGACCGATGATGATTAGAGGACTTGGGTATCGCAGAGACAATAGACTGTCGGTACGAGAAGTGAAGTGCTCACCGATGGAGCGGGTTAGCCTGATAAGGCTAGCTTGGCATCATCGACAACAAAATTGCTGACAATGGTATTACTGAGCATGTAGGATTATACACTAGAATATCTTTTTCGACCTGATGCATGTGGGACTAAAGGTCTCGCTAGAATGTGAACTGTTGCGACGGTTGGAAGGTAGCGATGCAGGAGAAGTAAGATCGATCAGTTAGGGCAAATGTGGTGTAATTGTTTTGTGCTCTTGGAGACTGGTGATATAATCTGATCTTCTAGCATCGTTGCAGATTGATGAAACAATTTAATTATATAGTTTATTTTGTAGATATACAGACTGAATAAACAACTTTGTATAATTGTAAAGAATCGATACCTGAGCAAAAGAGCTGGGATCTTTATTGTAACTATTCAGTTTATTGTAATAAAGATATTCTCTCTTGTGGTGGTGGGTTTTTTACCCGAAAGGGTTTTCCCACATAATCTGGTGTCATTTTGTGTTGTCTTAAATTGTTTATTTTGTATTTCTAGTGTATTCATCTATGTTTTTGGAATTGAAAGTTACTTGGCTGCATAATCCCCTTAGAATTATAATTAGGGAAGCGTTATTCCACACCTCTGCTTTCCTTACAGGCTTATGCTCTCTCTTAGTTCATTTTTCATCTCAAATTTGCTGTAAATCTCCAAAGTCTTGCTTATCATACACAAGATCTTCTCATGATGGTTGCATGAATCTACAACTCTGACAACAATAGTGCAAGATGAAGGAGGACAATGGAGAGTAGTCGATATTAGCTTAGGTTCTTACTAGTTTTCATGTTTATTTGATTGTTATCTAGGTTAGATTGCACTCCATTGGGAGCTAGGGTTAGCTGTTACTTGTTTTCTTCATATTAGCTAGCTCTTTCTATGTCTTCAGGTAGTACTTCAGTTATATTGAAGACTGAAGATGTTGTGGGTTCTTTGCTTTCTAAAGAGATGAGGAGGAAGGTATCCATCAGTGCCAAAGAGACCCTAAATGTTTGTGGAAGAGCAAAGGAAAAAGGTAAGAAGAATGAGAAGTGTGATAAATCCAAATTCAAGGGGTCATCCAAATCTCCTAGAAAGTCCAAAGTTATTTGTTGGAACTGTGGTAAGCCTGGACATGTTTGTAAGGAATGCATTGAAGAAAAGAAGAGAAAAAAAAGAGATTTGATATTAATTTTGATTCTAAGAAGGAAGATGGTGATGCACATTCATTGTAGCTTTGGAAACTCATGTAGGTAATGATGCATGGTTAATTAACTTAGGTGCATCTTTCCATATGACCTTTAATAGAGATTAGTTTTCTAAATATGAAGAATTTGATGGAGGTAAGGTGTAATTGGGTGATGTGTCATATTTAAATATTGTTGGTCATGGTAAAGTTAGAATCACGTTTCTTGATAGAAGAATAAAAAGGATTAATGGTGTGTTGCATATCCCTGGATTAGCATGAAATTTGTTATCTATGAGAAAAGTAATAGATGCAAGTATGTAGGTAGTATTTTCTAATGCAGGATGCAAGATGGTTAGAGGTGCTATGGTGATTTCTAGATGTGTCAGATATGACACATTATATATGCTTGATTCATGCACTATTGAGTGCAATAGTACTTTTGTGAAAAGCAAGACTGTGGAAGAGGTGAGGGTTTCATCTTCAGTAGATGGTCATGGCTTTTGGGTACCCAAGGGTGCTCTTTCTTTTGAATCAAAGTTATCTATAGAGAAAACTATGTTATAGCACTAGAGACTTGGCCACATTGGAGAAAAGGGTCTAAGGACCTTGAACAATAAAAACCTTGTTGAAGGATTGTCTAATTGTAATCTTGAGTTTGATTTTTATGAGCATTGCATTTATGGAAAACAAAACCATGTTCAGTTTTACTCAAGTTCTCATAAATCTGATGGTGTATTGGATCTTATTCATTCTGATGTGTTTAGTCTTGTAGATGTTCCTTCAATTGGAAAATCCACATATTATGTTTCATTTATTGATGACTATAGTAGAAGGACATGGGTATATTTTCTAAAGAGTAAATCTGAAGTTTTCAATCAATTTAAAGAATTTAAAGAAATGCTTGAGTTGTAGACTGAAAAGAAAATAAAATGTTTGAGGAATGATAATGATAATGAATTTTGCTCTAATGATTTTGATAGATTTTGTAAAGATTTTGGTATTCATAGACAAAAGTCAACTCCATATTCTCCACAACAAAATGGGGTTACAGAAAGAATGAATAGGACACTGATGGAGAAAGCTAGGAGTATGTTGAGTGGTGCTAGTCTAGAACAAAAGTTTTAGGCTAAAGCTCTTGCCACTACCTGTTATCTAATTAAAAGGTCTCCTATATCAGCTTTTTTTGATAAGACGCATATAGAGGCATGGTCAAGTCACAATCCTTCATTATGACATCTTAGAGTTTTTGGTTGTGAGGCATATTCATATGTGCTAAAGGAGAAGCGAAGAAAGTTGGAGAACAAGGATGTGAAATATATTTCATCAGATACAGTTATTGTATGAAAGGATACAAGCTTTGGGATCCTTTTTGCATAGAAGGTAATATATAGTAGAAGTGTTATTTTTAGAGAAACTAAGCCTTCTTCTGTTACATTGTAGCTAGAACAAAGTAAATAGGAAGATGTGACTCAATTTCCTGCTACACTTGAGAATGTTGAATCGAGGCCATGAATAGACAAGGAGTTGAGGAGATCTCATCTAGCTCTGAATCTTGAAAAGATGAGGAAGAACCTCCAACTCAGCTTGTTCATAGGTCTACAAAGCATAGACAACCACCTAAAAGGTATTCACCTAAGGATTGGAGATGTATCTTTGCTTTGAATACTAACATGGATGAAACGAAATCTATAGAAGAGGCATTAGGTATGAATGATGCAAAATCTTGGAAGATAGCTATGGATGAAGAAATGACATCTTTGAAAAATAATGATATATGGGATCTTGTACCATTGCCTTAAGGACGACAACCTATTGGTTGCATATGGGTGTTCAAAAAAAGATTGGTTCAGATGGAGGTATTGAGAAGTACAAAACAAGATTGGTTGCAAAAGGTTACTCTCAAACTGACGGTGTTGATTATGGTGATATTTTTTCTCCTGTTACAAAAGTGACATCCATTAGATTTTTGCTTTCTATTGTTGTTTCTTATGATTTATAGGTTGAGAAAATGGATGTGAAAACTACTTTCCTTCATGGTGACTTGGAGGAGGATATTTATATGACACATCTAGAGCACTACATGGTGAAAGCTAAAGGTAATTTGGTTTGCAAATTGAAGAAATCTTTGTATGGCCTAAAACAGAGTCCTAGGATGTGGTACCAAAAATTTGATACATATGTGTTGAGTTTGGGATTTGAGCGTTCTAAATTAGATCATTGTGTTTATTATAAAACTAATGGTGATCATTTCTTGTTTATTGCATTATATGTTGATGATATGTTATTTATTGAGAAAGGGGAAGGTATGATTTCAGAACTGAAATCCCAACTTGCTACTAAATTTGAAATGAAAGACCTTGGTGTAGCTAGACACATTCTTAGGATGGAAATAAGAAGAGATAGAGTGGACAGAAATCTATGGCTTGGCCAATGTAAGTATGTCAATTCAATTTTACAAAGGTTTAACATGCAGGACTATAGAGCATTGTGTATTCCCTTTTTAGTTGGAAAAAAGTTATCTATTTTAGATTGTCCAACATCTCCATCAGAGATGGAAGAGATGAGCAGAGTGCCTTACTAGATTGCAGTTGGAATTTTGATGTATGTTATGGTTTGTACTAGACTAGACACTGCCCAAGTAGTGGGAGTTCTTTCTAGGTATATATCTAATCCTGGTAGAGTTCATTGGGATGCAATTAAATGTCTTCATATATTTGTGCAATACCTTAGAGTATTACTTGTGTTATCATAATAATTTGACTGAAGACAATATTTCCCTTGATATTCATGGTTATGTGGATTCAAACTGGGTGGGTGATATTCATAGTAGATGATCCACTATTGCTTATGTGTTAACTTTATTTGGTGGTATAATTAGTTGGATGAGTAAGCCATAGGTTGTGGTTGGTTTGTCCACTACAGATGTTGAGTTTATGGTAGCTACTCATGCTTGCAAAGAAGCCATTTGTCTTAAGAGACTATGTTCAGATATTGGAATAAAACAAGGTGCAGTGACAATTTATTGCAATAGTTAGAGTGTGATTTGTTTAGCTAAGAACATGACATTTCATGCTAGGACCAAGAACATTGATGTACAATATCATTTTGTTAGAGATATGGTCGAAGAAGGCAAGGTGAAGTTGGTTAGGTAGAGACTTTGATGAATGTTGTTGATTCTTTAACTAAGCCTATGAGCATGCAAAATAGTTCAGATGGTGTTCAGAGACTATGGGCCTTTTGGCCCTTGACAATTAAGAGATGATGTTTGCTCCCTCTCATTGCTCTTGCAAGGTGTTCGACAAGGGGGAGATTTGTTGGAAAAATGTGTCTCAACCTTGCAATTATATAAGACTTATTGTTGATAGGATATATATTTATATATATTTCCTAGTTACACTGATAGGTGTAATATACAATGGGAGCATGGGGTGGAGTGGGATACATGTTAAAAATTTTGTTAACAAAAATTGTTAAATGGCTGACATACATTAAATTAATGATATATTGTAAATCTGGACCATTCATTATTAGGTTTTAGATTTGATGGTAGATATTTTATTGTCATGTCTTGCCCTAGAAGGTAACCCTATTTTATGAGGGTGTTGTATTACAAATGTGATATCGTGATGTATCCTGAGAGTCTGATAGCAGTCGTGTTGTCTCTGGATCTCTAGTGGTGATACTCTTGTGAAAAGCTTTCTCTACAAGTATATTGTAATCTTTGTGTTTTTTGAATAATATATTGGGTGGTTTTTAGAGTGTGGGGTTTTTCTCTCGAAAGGGTTTTCCCCACGTAAATCACTGTGTTGTGGTATGAATGATATTTATGTTTATTTCTGTTTAAGTTTCTGTAACATTTAAAGGTCTAAAAAGTTTTGCATTATCCCCCTTTCAAGATTAGTGTAGGAAGTTGTTCCGCTACCTTAGCTTCTTTACAGAGGTCACCCACAACAAGGAAAGGGTCCATGTGCTATATCAAAACTCAGTCGTCCATGTTTGTGCTTGAGTTATATTTTGAGGAGTACATATTTTGATGAACCCGATGTGAAAGACAAATCCTTTTGGGTGATTTTTTCATGTTTTCATTTCTTTAATCCCACTTCCATCATCATTTTCACATCTGACGTTGGATTCACCTTACATATTTTGGTGAACCCAACATAAAAAAAAAAAACTTTTGATTA
The DNA here is from genome assembly GCA_027924645.1 of Cunninghamia lanceolata. NCBI lineage: Eukaryota > Viridiplantae > Streptophyta > Pinopsida > Cupressales > Cupressaceae > Cunninghamia > Cunninghamia lanceolata. Next base: position 731,169 of record BSBN01000593.1, read on the forward strand.
ATCATCACTTTCTCACCATTTTCACCTTTACTTTCCATCATTTCCATCACACTCATCTTCGCTTTCACTATTTTCATCTTAATTCATTCTATTTATTCTAAGGTGTATAAGGCACCCCTGAATATGACAAAACCTAAATTTAACTTAGGGAACATTCCCTCCAAAGACCTCGAGACACCATCTTTTGATAGGTATGTGCCGCCATCTGATTGAATGGTACTGATTACCTATTATTAGGACTATGAAGACTCTGATTATGAAAATGACAGAAGATAACCTCAACATGCTCTAACATTCAACAACCCTGCATGGGAATCAAGGACACTGATTCAACCTACACATTCTAGAAAACCCAAGGTGATCGTGAGGTCAAGAATTCACCGTGTAGATCAACCTTCCACAAGTAACATAGCAATGCACTTAGACAATGAAGTAAGATGTCTAGAAAAACATTTATAAGAGGCTAAAGAAGCTCAAGAAGCCTTGCACATTGCCTACCAAGAAGAGTGTCGAGAAAATACTTTGAGAGAACAACCAAGAAGATCAAACCATGAAAACCCATGAAATGACGAAACACAAAAAATAGGAGGTGCACTCCTATTAATCTCATAGTTATGCTAGTCCAATGAATCAGGACGCTATAGGAAGAATAACACATTCAAGATAAAAGAACAAAGACGCATCACAATAATAGAGTGGAACAAGACCAGGGGTTATCTAAAAACCCTCATACTTAAACTTTTACTCACGAAATGCAAGTAATGAGACCTTCCTAAATGGAAATCATATGATGCAAAACTTTCAAAGCATTCAAAATTGTCAACCGAATCAAGCCACTATGATCGGATATCAAATCCTCAAATAGGGTTAATGTTCTCAACCCTGTACTCTCAAAGCACATTTTTAGGAACATATCTTGAATATCTAAAAGATCCTCTTGACCATGTCATATGAAATGTGTTATTACCATGATATTAGGTTTCACAATTATAGAAGAGACATCAAATTATGGTAAATGAATAATGTTTAGTGAGTTTATAAATTGGTTCTTACAAGAATGGGATTCTATGTAATGTTATGCCAATGTATTTATGCCATCTCTTTTTAGGGAGGCTCTAGAAGTTTGATAGGAAGGTTGTGTATGATAATAGAAAGAACAATTATTAAATTGTGAAGGATGGAAAGAAGTTTACCTTAAACTCATTGAAATAAAGAAAAAAGAATCAAATAGTAGTCCTACAGTGTGTTTCAACATTACAAAAAGTAGCTATTAAAAGTAGCAAAGGAAGTCAGGAGTGGACCAAAAGAAGTTGATAAATTGAGAAGCTCAAATAATATAGAAGGAAGCAGTGTTAGGTATATGCAAAAAAATACCCAAAGAAGTGAAAGAAAAATTAAAGGGGAACATTAATAATCACCAACAATGTGTTAATTTCAAGAGTAAAGATTAAAAAATTCATTTTGGAGAAATGGTATTTGCTCATATATGGAAGGGGCAATTTGTAGAGGGAACTTATGACATACTAAAATGGAAGGTAATAGGAACATGTAGGGTCTTGAGGAAGGTTATATTCAATGTTTATGAGATAGAGCTTCCAAAAGGATTAGATGTTTTACCAATTTTTAGTATGACATACTTGCATACTTATTATGAAGGACTTGAACCAGTGTAGAATCAAATGAAGGCTCAGATGCATAATTGGATAAATGGATGCAATAGTTTCTTGAAAAGAAATCAGATGGAAACATATGCATGCACTATGGGGTGAAGAAGAAAGATTAGCTGGATTAAGAGATTATTTGGGTCAAAAGTAAAGATGGGGAGTTAGAGAGAAGAACAAAAGAGGGGAAGAGGTCAAATGAAAAAAAAAAAAAGGATAGAGAAGACCTTAGTAGAGGTTGTGCAACAACAAATAGTGTATGCTTCAAGCAAAGAACCAAAGTTGTAAATATGTGACAACAAGGTAAAATGCTAGTATATTATTTGTCAACAAAATTGAGTTGAATGTGAGAGGGACAAATTCCTTGATGTATTTGTAATTTATAAGCATGTTATTTTAAGGTACAGGTAGACAAATAAATTTTATTATTAATTTTATTGTTACTTCCAATTTGTATCTGTTTGAACTATTTTGTGAAATAAACAAATTTTAATTAATCCTCTTAAGCTGGGCTTCACCACTAAACTACCCTTTTTTGTCAAACCAGTGGTTTTGTAACCCATGGTTTCAAAACTATCTTGCAAGTTTCATGGGTCTTTCTAGAGGTTGGCTTCTTTTGTGGAGCAAATTCTTCACCTTTTGCAAAACTTTGATTCCATCTCCTTTGTGCATATTCCCAGAGACAGGATTGTTGTTGCTTATTGTCTTGCCAAATGGGCCTTAGATGTTGATTAGCACTAGCATGTTGCAAAATAGGGGTCCTCGTCTTTTGTTCATTCTTTGCAATTTCTACAGCTCCTTCAAAATGACTTATTTTGTTATTTCTAGTTTATATTTTCTTAGTATCTTGAGCTTTGTTGGTTCTTGGAGGTGGTGAGATAGTGGTAAACCTCATTGGACTTTTGTCCTTTGGACTTTAGTGATAACTGTTGCTGTTTGGAAGTCCCTTTATAATATTTGCTACTATTTCAGTTAATATAATTTTATCTTCTTTTCTTTTAAAATAATAAAAATAAACAAACTCCCTATTTTGAAACTATCCCCTAATAAAACTGATAGTTTCAACTATACATTTTGAGATTTTGGTTTTGGTGTTGATCATTTGGTTGCTCAGGTTATTTTAAATACTCATTTTGTGTTTAGTGCAGCATATGTCCCTATGCTGTATCTGTTCTGGTCTATTTTTTTTGCTAGCCTATTGTTGTTCAGGCCTCTGTATTGGCAGCTTCATGCTGCTCCCTCCTCCTTGTAAAATTATTTTATTGCTTTGTTTCAATATTAAAATATCTGACAGTTTCATACTGCTATTTCCTTAGGGGTTTCTGCGCCTAAAACTCAGGAAGTAACTTCTCTACAATTTTCCCCAATCAGTTCTATTCGATTATCTATTACATTCTCCCACAATGTTAAGGGCAATCCTTTCAGATTGCCTCATTGTGATTGGAGCACAGCTGTTTACCAATCATTTAAATTACAATTTCCCTCACTTTACCATTTAAAGTGTACTTCAACAAAATCTAAGAAATCTTATTGGAACGAAATAAAGTGGTGTTTTTTTATAAACAAATTATTCTAAAGTCCATTGACTTTGGAAAGCATCTGGAAATTTTTGAAAACCTAGATTTACATACAAGTTCTAACTAGAGTTTTGGATATATATGACGTATGCACAAATTTTAGTTGCAAATTCAATCCAGAAAGCTCAGAGTGCAAAGATAGCACATCGTACAATATTTCTGACTTGAAATTTAGTTCTGAATTCACAATTGTACCTACATAATAATAATTATTATTGTTTTTTTCTTTTTGCTTTTGGTATTGTATTGAATTCACAATTGTACCTGCATAAGTAATTGAAAACTCTAAATAATGGCATACAGTTTACTCTAACTACATAGTAACTCTCGCTGGCTGAACCCGCTTTCTACCCTAAGCATTTGTGCGTTTACAAACAAATTTGACCGAAGACAGACTAAATACTACTAGAAAATTGAGATTATAGATCGATATTTGATACCTAACATGAACATCCTCCTATGGTTGCATTGAGCCTCTGCTGCAAACATCATGCTGCCCTCTTCATTCATAGTGGGTGACTAGCTTCTATACTAAGTAAACTGGTGGTGAAATTGCTATCATCGGAGTCGAGATGAAGCCAAACGAATGGTGGGTGGAATGTTGGAACATGCAAAGTGGCCTTTCCTGGCACAACATCTATTTCACATGTCACATAGTTAGATGGTCACGTCGATTGGGGTTTGAGCAGGCTAGTCCCACCATCAGGAAACAAGTTATGTCATTGTCCTTAACAGTGGCGAGAGAATCAAGGGCAGAGGCATTGGCAGGTGACTATCAGCTGCTTCCAAGAGCTTATCTCTCAGTACTGAAAGAACAGGCCCAAAAACACCAAAAGACAGGGCAAAACATAACACCAATGAGCAGAGAAAACATAGGGTAAAATAGAGTTTGATAACTCAGTAATTGTATTTAGCTAGCTTTCAATACATTACATCCAAAATACTGTGTTTAGCTGCGATCCAGATGCTGTACTTAGCAGCTATCCACACGCTGTATCCAGCAACCATCCAAAGGCTGTGTCTGGAAGCTCTCTATAATCACACACACACACACACACACACACACACACATATAGGTACAAAGTCCTTGAAGCCTGGAAGCTTCTAGTTTTCTAGATAATTCTAAAATAGCTCTTAGAATGTTCTTTTCTAGAACAGCTTTAGGAATGTTCTAGCTTATAGAAAACTCTAGAAATATTCTATCATTTTCTAGACAATCTTAATCCTTAATATCCCCTCTTAAGATTGGCTAGAATAATACAAAGAAAATACAAATGAGAGAGGAACATTATACTACTATCCCCCCTTAATGTTCACCTGTAGCATACCAAGCATTCTTTGATCATATTCCTCTTTCATGGCTTGCTCCCACTCTTTCTTCCCTTTAGCTTGCTCATATGAGATTAGATCATTTATATGCAATACTTTGGCCATGAGAGCACTACCAATAATACTTTTAGCTTGTTTCAACTTGCATTTCCAGTAATATAACAACCCTGCAAACAAAAATCAGTCTAGTAATATATCATCCCTGCAAACAAATCACTCCAGCAACACATCTGCCCTGCAAACAAATCACTCTAGAAATTATTTCTAGCTGAATCTCTAGCTGAACCTCTTGATGGTCCTCTAGCTGAACCTAGAAAATATTCTAGCTGAACCTCTTTATGGTCCTCTAGCTGAACCTAGAAAATATTCTAGTTGAACCTCTTGATGGTCCTCTAGCTTCCGTGGGGCATGTACTCGTACACCAGTAGGAGGTTCCCCTTGTCGTGACACCACCGGAGTAGTGGCCCCAGGTTTTGATGGCAGAGCCGGTTAATTATTCTAATCTTTGAGATGAATTCTTCTTTCTATTGCATGGAGTCTTTGAATATGCACTTCACGGCCACCGTGGTTTTGTTCTTGTGGAGATGTGCTTTATAAACGGTTCCAAACTCTCAAAACTGAAATTCCCACTGTTAGTGTTTTGTAGCTGCGGGAGCTAATTTTTTTTATATAAGATATTCTTCTCTAAGACCTGGTCGGCCTAGCAGAGATTTGCCCAGTCTGCTATATATAGGAGATTGTCTCCACACTTCAAAACAATTCAATTCCAAGCCAATTAATTCAGAGCAGAAGTAGGTTCGCCCTTTTTCTAGAGCAGCAGATCTATAGGAGAAGCATAATTCTTATTGTTTATACAAGGGAATTACACTATTTTTAGGTACAGACTTATTTTGTAAGATTATGCCCTTCTAGGGCTTGATTGTGAGTGCCTGCACTTATTATTCTGATATATAAGAGAATATCTTGCTGGGTTTTTCTCCCTCAAGCGGGAGGGTTTTCCTAGGATATATGCTATGTTCTATTGTTTGTGTGTTGTTGCATTTCTATTTGTTGCATTTCTGTTTATTGCATTTCTGATCTTAAAACTAACATGGTATCAGAGTGGGTCTAAGAAAAGATCTGATCAAATTTGTTTAAGAAGTCAAGTCAACTTTTCATCTAGGGCAGATCTTGAAGGCAAAGTATTGCAGATCTAAGGTTGCAAATTATTTTAGACCTAAGGGTAGATCTTTATAGGAGAATTTGTACAGAAAAAAAAGATGGTGAATGGTGTCAAGGTAGAGGATAGGCTTGATGGAGCCTCAAACTTCAACTCTTGGAAACCTAGGGTACTCATTGCATTAGAGGAAAATGATCTTCTTGATTTCATGGAAAGTAATATGCCTGAGCCTTCCGATGATACTGAGAAAATTCAGTGGAAGAAAAAGGGCACGAAGGCTAGAAAGATCATGATAGACTCTGTGATGAATCAGCTAGTACCGATCATCTCCAAGTTGAAGCCAGCTAAAGAAATGTTTGATACTCTAAAAGGATTGTATGAGATCAACAATACCAGCAGAGCCCTTGCTTTGAGACATCAGCTTCACCATGTAAAAATTGGTAAAATCTTTCAGTTATCTCATTCTTTATGAAGATCGCTGATTTAAGGGATCGGTTGAGCGCTATTGGGGACATAATTGCAGACAGAGATCTTGTTATGTTGGCACTAAATGGTCTTCCCCAATCTTGGGAGCCCTTTATCCAAAGCGTCAGTGGGAGATCTAAGTTGCCCAAGTTTGATCATGTTCGAGCTGATTGTATTCAAGAAGAGTCTAGGTTGGCAGCAAGAGGAATTGAGCGAAACTATCATGATGTAGAAAATCAAGTTCTTGCTACACATACTTCTAGAGAAAGAGGAAAAGGAAGAAAGAGGAATAGAGATAGAGAATCAGATTTTGCCCCAGAACCGAAGAAGAAGAAGGATCTCTCTCACATTCAGTGTTTCAAGTGTGACAAGTATGGTCACTTCACTTGAGATTGCAAATTAAGGTCTACTCAACTTGTTTCTACTACGGAAATTGCCATGGGAACATCTCAGAAGAAGCAAAGCTCTAAAGTTGATTAAGAAGTTTTCTTTTTCTAAAGTCGATCAGTTTCTTTGAAGAGGAGGAATTAACATTCAGAGGGAGTCTGACAAACTATCAGAGGCAACCTTGGATGAGGAGGTCAGAAGGTTGATGTTAGTTCTTGGAACTTCAGAGGGAGTCACATCATCATGAAGGTTCTTTGTAGTGTATATTTCTCTGAGATGGAGAAATATGAGGTGAAAGCCCTTGTAGTGTATACTTCTCTGAGATGGAGAAATATGAGGTGAAAGCCCTTGTAGTGTATCTGTATACGCCTAAAAATGACACGAATCATCCTAAATAAATATTCTAAATATTTATTCCATTCTTCTATTAATTAAATAAATATTCCAAATTTATTTAATCAATTCACTGTTCCATAATTAAATAAATTCAATTTATTTAATTAAAATTCTTCTATATGTCCTACATAATTAAATAATCATAAATTATTTAATTAATCCAAATTCCTCTATCCTAAGTTCTAAATTTCAAAAATCCACCTCACCTTTACACCTCACCTTTTCCACCTCATCAGGTTGCACATGTAATTAAATATATTTAATATTTAATTATCTTATTTTCCCTCACCCACATGGCCTATTTCTTCTCAAATCAGAGGTTAGTTAACTAATCAATCAAAAGTGTTAACTAACCTATCAATTGAGTCAATTCCTCAATCAATTCAGTCAGTTCCATAATCCACTCTTCTAACTGATCAATCAAGTCTGTTAACTGTTCAGTCAATGGAGTTAACTCTCCAATCAATTTTGTCACATCCCCTCTTTCATGATGGAGCTAGGACACTTGTCACATTTCTACTGGTTGCACATTCCTCAACCACCCTCAGCCATTGATCTTCGTATCTCCTCTCAACAGTTGATTCCCATTCTTCCAAGTCTATAAATGAAGCTTCATCCCTCCATTCTATTCATCCAGGCTTTTGACATCGTTACTCTGCAGAAATATCACCAGCGCACCTTTGGCACCCTTTTACCATCCACAAGCTTGAGATCACATATTTGCTTTGAAGCTCATCTTCATTACATATCATAACAACCATTTACCATCAACTTCCTTGAACACAGCTTAAAAGAGTGCACTCTCTGAGGGCTCCTTTCATCTGCAAAAGGACGGTTGTAATAGGCAAACAACAGAAGCATCGATATCAAGGAAGGTTTGCTTTGTGTTATTCATTGCTATTTTCATTTAATCTTCTTTGTTATCTCCTATTTTGTTGATGTTTGGGTCATACATTATTCATTTGATTGATCTGCATTTTACCCTTACATACTTGATCTGACAATGAAAACCGCCTTGCGGCAGTGTCAAATCATAAAATAGTAAAAAGAAAGGATGCATCTGATGGTGAAAACCCAACTGTGGCACCTGACAATGGAATGCTTGACACTCTCCCTAGTGATATGTATCAGGAAAAGTCACAGATTGTGGTGGAGCCGACAGAGCCTGTGAATATTGGAACTGAAGAGCAGCCCAAGATTATCCACTTTGCCAAATCTCTCACACCACCAGAGAAAACCAGGTTTGTACCATTCTTTAAGAAGAAGAGAGGCAGCTTTTCTTGGTCATATGTAGACATGCCAGGTTTGGACCCAAACCTGATTCTACATCATTTGCCATTGGATCCAGGGGTGAAACCCATAAAGTAGAAGCTGAGAAAGATGCATCCTCATATAGCCCTTTTGGTCAAAGAAGAACTCAAGAAATTGCTAGATGTGGGGTTCATTAGAGCCATCGATTACCCAGAATGGATATCTAATATTGTGCCAGTGTCTAAACCAGATGGCCAAGTTCGACTATGCAATGATTTTCGAGACTTAAACAAAGCATGCCGCAAGGATGACTTTCCATTGCCAAACATCAATATCATAGTCGACCTTACTGCAGGACATACAATGCTATCACTCATGGACGGATTCTCAGGGTTTAATCAAATCAAAATAGCACCAGAGGATCAACACAAAATAGCTTTCACTTGCCCATGGGGTACCTTTTGCTGGAATGTCATGCCTTTTGGGCTGAAAAACACAGGTGCTACATATCAGCGAGCCATGACAACTATATTCCATGACATGATGCATGTAACTATGGAAGATTATGTTGATGATATCTTGGCAAAATCTCTCACAAGGGACTCACACCTGGACATATTAGAAAAAGTCTTTCAGAGATTAGACCAATTCCAAGTCAAACTAAACCTGAAGAAATGTGTGTTTGGGGTAACATCAGGCAAGCTGCTAGGCTTCATCGTGCCAGCAAACGGAATAGAGGTAGACCCTGCCAAGGTCAAAGCTATAATGGACATGGCACCGCCCAAGACTCTAACTCAGTTGAGATCCCTACAGGGCAAGCTGTAGGCCATCCGCAGGTTCATCTCACAGCTGGCAGACAAGTGCCAACCTTTCAGCCATCTCCTACATAAGAACATTCCATTTAAATGGGATGAGCGGTGCGAAGAGGCATTCAACAAGCTTAAGGAGTATCTTATGAATCCTCCCATACTCATGCCTCCGATCCAAGGAAAACCTTTAATTCTCTACATCTCTGCTACACCCACTGCTCTTGGAGCTCTTCTAGCGGAGCAAGATTATGAGAACAAGGAGAGAGCTATATACTACATCAATCGAACCCTAGTGGGCTATGAGTTGCAATACTCACAGGTCGAACGATCATGCCTTGCGGTGGTTTTTACTTCACAAAAACTCTGACATTACATGTTGGCACATCCTGTCAAACTCATTTCCAAGATCGACCCACTAAAATATCTTCTCAGCAAAGCAGCTCTTACAGGTCGACTAGCAAAATGGGTTATGCTTCTTAGTGAATATGATATAGAATATGTGGACAGAAAAGCCATCAAAGGACAAATCATAGCTGACCAACTGGCCAAGGCACCATTACAGGACACTTCACCAATGTAGTTTGAGTTTCTCAATGAGTCTTTATTCACTCTGTCAACATCTCCTTGGAAACTCTACTTTGACGGCTCTTACACCAACCATGGATCGGGGGCAGGTATCCTATTTATCACTCCCCAAGGCGACACAATTCTGAAATCCTATAGATTGTTATTTCCATGCACAAACAACATAGCGGAATATGAAGCCTTGGTAATTGGTCTCAAGATGGCCACTGAGTGGAAAATCCAAGCACTATGTGTCTACGGTGATTCTCAGCTTATCATAAATCAGGCCAACGATGAGTATCAAACCAAAGATGAGAAGCTCATCCCATATAAACGGATGGTCGACGACCTCAAAAAACACTTTGGGACTATCTCCTTTGAACAAATACCCAAGATCGAGAACAAAGCAGCAGATGCAATGGCTACCATAGCCTCTCTTATCGAAATTCCTGAATATGAGTCACGGTATGAGTTCTTAGTGGAAACCATCTGGCAACCGACTTATGATCTCCTTGAAACCCATTCCATTTGTCTCCTAGTCGGATCTGATTCACCTCGGTACGGTAAGACTTACACTTACCTCAAGGACAATATTCTCCCACTAGACCTCTCTTCCAACCAGAAATGAACTTTCATCCGACAAGCCGCTCGTTACACCATCATAGCTGATACCCTTTACCGATGTGGTCTGGATGGTACTCTACTCCGTTGTTTGGAACAAGAAGAATCCATAACTGCATTGCGAGACGTACATGAAGGGATATGTGAAACACACTCCAGCGGCCCTTCCTTAGCCAAGAAACTCATGCATTTGGGTTATTACTGGCCAAATATGGAAATGGATTCATATCAGTTCGTCAAAAAGTGCAAACAGTGCCAGATACACGGGAACCTGATCCATGCACCTGCTCAAGAGTTGAGACCTTTAACGACACCCTGGCCCTTTTGTCAGTGGGGACTTGACCTTGTGGGAAAGATTCATCCACCCTCTTCCAACGGCCACAAATTTATCATAACTGCCACTGAGTATTTCACAAAGTGGATTAAAGCCGTTCCCCTAGCCACCATCACAGGAAAGCAAATTTCCTCTTTCATTCTAAATTACATTATCTACAGATATGGCATCCCTTCATCCATCATAACGGATAATGGAAGACCATTCAAAAATTAGGATGTCCAGGAACTCTGTGAGCGTTTCAAAATCCAACATCATTTCTCCACTCCATACTACCCCCAGGGTAACGGCCAAGCTGAGGCATCGAATAAAACCATTCTGAAAATCCTCAAGAAAACTGTCAATGAGGCTGGTCGCGACTAGCATGTCCAGCTCAACCCCACTCTGTGGGCCTATAGAACCAGTATATGCACTCCCACAGGTGCTACACCCTACGCCCTTGTCTATGGTTCAGAAGCCATCCTCCCCAATGAGGTCAAACTACCATCCCTCAGGGTGTCGTTGAAAGGTCTCATATCAGACAAAGAATACAGAGTCTCCAGGTTACAAGAACTAGAGCTGCTAGAAGAAAGGCACTAGAAGGCCTTCGATCATCTTAAAGCATATCAACAAATGATGTGCAGAAGCTATAATCACAAGGTTCACCCACGATGCTTCAAGGTTGGGGACCTCGTCCTCAAAGAGAACCCTCGCAATCAACAAGACAGAGAAAAGAAAGGTAAGTTTGAGCCTAACTAGCTTGGGCCCTATGTGATTGTAGCTGCTTACGGATCGGGGGCATATCAGTTGGCCACTTCAGAGGGTGAGTTGTTAGATGATCCAATCAATAGCATGCACCTTCGCCAGTTCTATACCTAGGAGAACCCCAATGCAAGGGGGCACAATAAAATCAAAAAAATAAAAAAAGTTGAAAAGAGAAAATACAAAAAAAATTAGAAAAAAAATAGAAAGCGTACAAAAAAATCGTCCTTTGGTGAAAACCTGGCAAACAGGCGCCTTGGATAGGTATCATGATGAAAACTTGACAATCAGGCATCATGTTACTTTCTAGCTTCTCATGCAAATAAAAGCAAGTGATGAAAACCTGGTAAGCAGGCGTTACTTGTGATAAACTGCCTTCTCCATCTTTGAGAATCCAATCACCTTGAGTCCATTCTGCCTTCGCTCATTTCCCATTTGACCCATATCTGTCCCTCAATAAACACTTGATAGTTACCTATCATGGCTTGATACTCTCCTTGTGGCCTTGTCAACCAAGGTTTTGTCCCATACCGTCTCCTCAACGTGAGCCTAGTATAGGGTCTCTTGTTAGTGTCCATGGTCCAAGTCCGTGAACTATGTTGCCTCTATGCCGTCACGTAGGCAAGGCCATTATTCTAATGCGCCCCCGAGGCTTCCATTTCTTCCATGGTCCCATTCATCCCCTTTCTTGTCTTCATTCTTGTCGTCTTTCTTCTAGTCCATCCATGGTCCATTAGGGTTTACCCCGAACTACGTTGCCTCTGCGTCGTCATGTAGGCAAGGCCATTTAGCAATGCGCCCCCAAGGCACTAGGTCAGTCCCTTAGGGTCCGTCTCCCCAATAAGGATTGTGCAATCTTCTCACCAAACAAGCAAATGCAAGCGGAACACGCGCCTCAAGCAGAAATCTTGACTATGAGCATCTTAACCTATCCAATGCAAAGCAACTACCTAAGGTCTTCTAAATGATTTTATGCAAATTAAGGCAAGAACTAAACACATATCAACACAAACATGCTTTGTAGATCGGAAACATGGTTAACAGTTCGAGTCCTGATTTTTGCTATCATACCTTCCTATGCTACTCAAGGATGCCAAAAGCTAGAGATGCTATGATGGGGGCATGATTATCTTCTTTGTTTGCTATTTGTGGATTAAACTTTAGTAATGTGAAGCCTTGTCTAAGGACATGATTAGCAAAAGATCATCGAGGACATCAAAGGTATAACAGGAACAGGGGCAATCCTTGTTTGTTGAAACGCAAGAGGTACTCAGGTCATCTAGATTCAAGTTTGACTAGATGCTTATATTTACTTGCTAAATCACAATCCATGTAAGCGATACTCAGGTCATCACAGTTCAATTATACCAAGATGCTTGTATTCACTTACAACATCTCAGAAAATGTACCAAAAACAAAATGCCCAATGATGAAATAACACACTCTTAAAGCAAAACATCCATCCTATATCCATATACACATCCATGCGTCCATATCCCATACAATCCTCATTACCCAAACTATGCAGAGTAACAATATCAAATGAAGTTTCTAAGTCATTCTATCACAACCATTCTTCTATCTATCATGTCATTCTTGTGTCAATAGAGTACATTTGGACTTCACAAAAACAAAGCATATAGGAGCATATCATATCATATGTAGGGCTAGTCATGAACGTGATTAAGTCAGTAGAATACATCACCCAATGCATTAGATCATCCACACATCAGCATTACATCACATCTTAAAACACAGAAAACTAAAAAAAAAAACATAGCTAAGTGCATCGCATACAAAGCTGCATCATCACATAGAAATCATATTACATTTGCATTCATTTGAAACATTAGATCATATAGACATCCCATAACATCCTGCACAAAGCTGCATCATCACATAGAAATCATATTACATTTGCATTCATTTGAAACATTAGATCATATAGACATCCCATAACATCCTATACAAAGCTGCATCATCACATAGCAATCATATTACATTTGCATACATTCAAAGCATTAAATCATATAGACATCATATAGCATCATATCAAAAAACATCTCATATAGCATCGGATAGACCATCTAACTCTACACATACATCACATCATACAATAGAAGTAAATTATCATCTCATAACGCATGCAATAGATACACAAAGATGCATCATCATATACACTATCATATAAGAGGTCCAAATGTACAATATCACCATCTCTCTCAAAAATTAAAGTGTCATATACAATATACATCCAAATGGATGGTGATACATGTCCCAAAATATACAAAGTCTAGTCTGTGTCTATCCCTGCTGCTGTGGGCCACCACTGCCAGCTCCTGACTACTAGGGACCCATCACAGAAGCTCCTGACTATGATGGACCTACTCTATGTGTAGCCCCAGACTGACTCCAGAAGCTCCCTGCCCTCTGACTCGATGCCACGGCACCATGGTATAAACCTCGGTAGTACTGAGCCTGTGACTGTGCTTTAGCAAGCTCTGCCTGTACCTGTGCCAACTGCGTCTGCAACTAGCCTACCTGCGCCTATGCCTGCTGCACCTGCCCAACCAAAAATGAGATCGCAGCATCTGTCCCCATGGCAGCCATAGTAGTGTCCCGCTCTACACGGACAATACGTAACCGTGCGTCTGCCATGTCTCTCTCGCGAGTCAACCTAGTGATAACCGCTGCATCCATCTCTCACCTGCCATCGGCCCTCCTCAACTATGCCTGCAGTGCTCACACCTGTCCCCTCAGGCTGGCTATGGCCCTCTCACGTACCTCTGCCTCTACTAGCCCCTGTGCTACCTCTGCCTGTCCTGGCCCCTGTGGCTGGGGCACCTGCTGCTGTGGTACCTGCTGTGGTGGCGGCATCTGCGCCTGCTGAGGTATCTGCTACTGTGCCACCTGTCCTGGCACTGCCTGCTCGGCCTGGCCTATCCTCCTCCGCTGTCTTGGCCTCTCTCCAGCTCTACCACCTCGTCCTCATCCTCCTCTAGCTCCCCTCCACCTTGGGCCAACCTGTCCCTCCTCCTCTGAGTCTGCCTCATCAATACAAGGCACCAGCATGGCAGGTTTGGAATATCTCAGGAACGGATGTGCAGTCATCCAATCCTCATAATCTTGTGTCACCCCTGCATCCGCTATCTCTGTCCTCATATCCCATGCCACATAGGGAGTCTGCCTGAACTCTGCCAGGGCCTCCTCGTATGAAGCCATCGGCCCCCATCGGACCCTCTCTGCATGTGTCCGTGCAAAGAGCACTTGTCCCTGTGGCATGCCCTGCCTCCTGCCGAACTGCCTCAACACTCGGCCCACCATCTGCCTCTCCAGTATGTGCCATGTCCGGCCTATTAGCCACCTAATCTGAAAGCAATATGGCAGCTCATCTTCCTCATTGTCCCAAGGCTCGCAGTCCAGATATGGTCGCCAGACGACCACATCTACTCCATCCAAGGTGTGTCTCCAATACTCTAGCTTCCCCAGCCTGTGCTGGGAAATCACTCATGCATAGCCATAACTGTATGGCTCTCCTCTCTGCCTTGCGAAAACACATATCGACCTAGTCACCGCTATGTGCTCCCATAGCCAAAATTGTAGCAATAGTACACCAGCTGATAGACTCATGCTACGGTGGTACACCACTTGATGCATGTCATGGTACAAGTGGGCCAGTACACAGACTCCCCATGCATATCAGGTGCCCTCGGTCAGCATCCACTCCATAATCTTGCCCCATCCAATAGGGAACCCATGCGATCTCCTGTCCAGGCATACAATGCCCCCGATCAGTCCAGCCACAATCCCAGGGAAGTAGTCATAACAATCATATTTATCCTGCCATGAGATGACCTGTCCAACCAGCTTGGGATCATCGAACACTTGCTGGCACTCGGCGAGTCCTGCATCCTGCTGTGCGTCATACTCCACTAACTCACCTACCATGGGTAAGTGCAGTATCCGGTAGACGTCCTCCAATGTCATAGTCATCTCTCTCGTAGGAAAGTGAAAGGTCCCGTCCTCGCTATGAAATCTCTCCACAGCAGCTGTCAGTAGTCCACAGTTCACCCGCACCTCAGGCATGAAGCAAACATAGTCCAAACCCATTGCACCAAGCGCCACTCTGTCAGCATGTATCTCTACAATAGGGGCATGGGAAACGTCTCCCTCAATTGCAGTGTGTCTCGAATATCCTCTTGTAAGCAAGCAAAGCAACGCGTCAGTCTCAAATGGCATATACCATACTCAACATATCTCCTGAAATATATCAATTCAACTTAGCCTCTCAAATTGATCAAAACAGCACACTACATCTCTTGACTAGATTCCTGCAATCTCGGAGATAGCTCATCGATTCCCGCATCAAACAGGATGCTAATCGAATCAATTTGGCTAAGTAATTTGCTATCCCAAGCAAATGCGCCACTAGAGGTGGTAAAAGCGCCGGAACATTCAACATATGCGCCGCTAAAATCAGCATATGAGCCACCTAAACGCCTATGCGCAGCTACAATGCACATATGTGCAAATTCAACGCATGCACCGGAACATTTGACATATGCACCACCGTATTATGGAATCGCCGCTACATTCAGCATATGCGTGGCTTTTCCAGATGCGCTGCCTAACCATACATGCGCACCCTAACTATGGAAGCGCAGCTACACTGCACATATGTGCCGTTTTCACGTATGCGCCACCAAAACTGGCATATGCGCCGTGAAATGACAAAAATGCCGCTTCGCGAGGCATATGCGTCGTTCTGCATTTCGGTGCATATGTTTGACCTATTTTCTATGTGCATTTAGGACACCCTAAATCGACCCTAGGAGAAATTTTTCGAAGCACATACCGGGGGTCCTGCCTCTGCTGGCCACCCGAATCGACAAACTCGCTCGAATCGATGCTCCTCGCATGGAATGTCTGCTGCTCTGGCTACCATGCTGCTCCACGTTTGCTCCAAGCTCTCTCAATCCAATCCAGCTCGAACAAGTGTACAAATGACTATTCTTGTGGACCCAGCTCCTATTTATAACCTCCAAACCCTAATTTTGGCTAGGTGATGACTGTGACTACTTCCCGTGCCCATTTTTCCTCCAGTTTTCTTCCTGTTTCCCTGAAACGCGTCCTTTTTCCTCTTGCCTATCCTAACCCCTTCATCTTCGTGAGATTGTTTGTCTCCGATTCTTTCGCCCTTTTCCCGTCCAATCTCCTGAGGGGGCATCCTATCGTCAGTAAGCCTGTACCAAGGGTAAACTGGGGCATGTATCACTATTAGACTATCGACTTATTTGAAACAACGCTATAAACAGCATTGCATCAAAGAGGGGCAAAATGTATATGCCTAAAAATGACACGAATCATCCTAAATAAATATTCTAAATATTTATTTCATTCTTCTATTAATTAAATAAATATTCCAAATGTATTTAATCAATTCACTGTTCCATAATTAAATAAATTTAATTTATTTAATTAAAATTCTTCTATATGTCCTACACAATTAAATAATCATAAATTATTTAATTAATCCAAATTCCTCTATCCTAAGTTCTAAATTCTAAAAATCCACCTCACCTTTACACCTCACCTTTTCCACCTCATCAGGTTGCACATGTAATTAAATATATTTAATATTTAATTATCTTATTTTCCCTCACCCACATGGCCTATTTCTTCTCAAATCAGAGGTTAGTTAACTAATCAATCAAAATTGTTAACTAACCTGTCAATTGAGTCAATTCCTCAATCAATTCAGTCAGTTCCATAATCCACTCTTCTAACTAATCAATCAAGTCTGTTAACTGTTTAGTCAATGGAGTTAACTCTCCAATCAATTTTGTCGCATCCCCTCTTTCATGATAGAGCTGGAACACTTGTCACATTTTAACTGGTTGCACATTCCTCAACCACCCTCAACCGTTGATCTTCATATCTCCTCTCAACCGTTGATTCCCATTCTTCCAAGTCTATAAATGAAGCTTCATCCCTCCATTCTATTCATCCAGGCTTTTGACATCGTTACTCTGCAGAAATATCACCACCGCGCCTTTGGCACCCTTTTACCATCCACAAGTTTGAGATCACATACTTGCTTTGAAGCTCATCTTCATTGCATATCATAACAACCATTTACCATCGACTTCCTCGAACACAGCTTAAAAGAGTGCACTCTCTAAGGGCTCCTTTCATCTGCAAAAGGATAGTTGTAATAGGCAAACAACAGAAGCATCGATATCAGGGAAGGTTTGCTTTGTGTTATTCATTGCTATTTTCATTTAATCTTCTTTGTTATCTCCTATTCTGTTGATGTTTGGGTCATACATTATTCATTTGATTGATCTGCATTTTACCCTTACAGTATGTTTCTCTGAGATGGAGAAATATGAGGTTAAAGCCCTTGTAGTGTATGTTTCTCTGAGACGGAGAAACATGAGGTGTAAGCCCTTGTCCATCTCTGAGACGGAGATGTGGTTCTTTCCACACATGGGAGTAGCCATGGTGGACGTCATGTTGAAGGACTCCATGATGATATCACGTTGAATGATTCCGTGATGAATTTTTTTGTCAAATGGGTGTAGTCATTGATGGTGTCATGTTGAGAGACTCCATGACATGAATATCTAGAAAAATACCTCCCTAGCTAAGAGGGAGTGTTAGTGTTTTGTAGCTGCGGGAGGTAATTTTTTTTATATAAGATATTCTTCTCTAAGACCTGGTTAGCCTAGCAGAGATTTGCCTAGTCTGCTATATATAGGAGATAGTCTCCGCACTTCAAAACAATTCAATTCCAAGCCAATTAATTCAGAGTGGAAGCAGGTTCGCCCTTTTTCTGGAGCAGCAGATCTAAAGGAGAAGCATCATTCTTATTGTTTATACAAGGGAATTAGACTATTTTCAGGTGCAGACTTATTGTGTAAGATTATGCCCTTCTAGGGCTTGATTGTGAGTGCCTGCACTTATTATTCTGATATATAAGAGAATATCTTGCTGGGTTTTTCTCCCTCAAGCAGGAGGGTTTTCCCAGGATATATGCTGTGTTCTATTATTTGTGTGTTGTTACATTTCTGTTTATTACATTTCTGATCTTAAAACTAACACCCACTAACAGTTTGCACTGCAACTAATAAGACTCGAAGAAAACCCATTTAAACCCCTACAACCTATTCCTGTCAAACCCTACTGACACTTCAGAAAAGTATTGGCAGTTCCTTCTCCTACAATTCCAATTTCTACTTATTCGGAGAGAAAGGCTAAAGCAGCAATTGGAGAAGGCGGTAGAGTGAATAATGTTATTGTCTGCTTTTATAAACTCTGTCCATACATTGATAGTCTGCTTAACTATTTTAGTCAAAGTTTTAGAGGGCTTCGAATGAGTTTCCTAATTTGTGGCCGGTGTTGGAGTTTCCACAAGGACGTGGAAATCATACATATCTTATCTCAAGAGTGACGAGATATTATTTTTCTTTCTCTCGTGTTCACCTGTACATCAACTCTCTCGATCACTCACTCCAAACATAAATAGCGTTTGGTGACGCGTTAGAGTCAAGATCCATGCGTATCAATGAAGGCAAAGACAGTTAAATTCGTCTGCAGTTACCAAGTAGTCTTATTTGGTGACCCACAACAGCGAAATCTGCGGTCGCCGTACCTTCTGTGGTCGCCCACGCTAAGACCAATTCTTATAATAACTGTTCTCGTTAAGAACCGTTACACGTCAAGATATCTAGTAGTCTAGAGGGCCATTTTAAAACAACGGGATGATCCTATGCGACTTTTCTCAAAATTTGTAATTAGCCGATAGGCTTTTATATGTGAGCATTATAGTGCTCGGAATTGTCTCGCGCCGCGAAAAAAAAAAAAAAATCACACCTTAAAATTTTCTAAACTCGTTGGTTGTTCCTAACAGCATATTCCTTGAACTTCTTATGGGTGCAAGTGCTAGTATTAAAACAAAGAAAGTAGAATTGTGTGATAAATGAGAGAAAGAAAACAAGTTAGGATAGGTAAAGGTGGAGATATAGAATGCATATACACCATCCCGTTTAAAAGAGTTCAGGAAATTTAGTTCAAAAGCTAATCTTGTAATTAGTTAGCTAATAGGCTTTTATATGTGAGTATTATAGTACTCAGAATTGTTTCAAGCTGTAAAAAAATTCACTCTGGAAAATTTTCTAAACTCGTTGGTTGTTCCTATTGGCGTATTCCTTGAACCTCATATGGGTGCAAGTGCTAGTATTAAAACAAAGAAAGTAGAAGTGCGTGATAAATGAGAGAAATAAAACTAGTCAGGATGGGTAAAGGTGTTGATATGTAATGCATATACGCCATCCCATTCAAAAGAGATCAAGAAATTTAGTTCAAAAGCTAATCTTGTAATTAGTTAGCCGATAGGCTTTTATATGTGACCATTATAGTGCTCGGAATTGTTTCATGACGTAAAAAAAATCACGTTGGAAAACTTTCTAAACTCGTTGGTTGTGCCTATCGGCGTATTCCTTTAACATCCTATGGGTGCAAGTGCTAGTATTAAGCAAATTGTACAAACCATGACACTCCATTGCATTGTGCCAAAATCCAAAGCGAGGCACTGTTTTCCTCTTTTAAGATTCTTTTAGCATGAGAAAGTTATATTGGAGAGAAATTGACTCACATATCAGTGTCCATATTAAAACTTTATAGTGACATTGGATTAATCAAGTTATTCAAGATTCAAGGACGTTAGGTTATTTATTTATTTATTTATTAAAGTTAACCCTTTGTGTTTATGTTTATATAATTTTTTAAAAAAATTATATATAAATGAAATTGTTGGAAAACATGGAGGTAAAGGTAACTGAAGAATCTAAATTTATGGGAAAACTAGACCCACTTGTTTAACCATAGTGGGATACACCTAACTAGTTTCATAATAATGTGAAAAATTGTTCCTACCAATCACTAAACAAACATAACTAGTTTGACCATACCCAAATTTGTATCAAAAATATGGTAAAAGCAAGGACTCGAATCTCTAAAAACGTGATCAAGAGTTTCCTTATAGTTGTTAAGATATTTGAATTTCTTTCTTTGAATTTATTGTAAGTCTCTTGTTGTAAAACCGTCTATGATGTGCCTATAATTTTTACATTAAATTTAATTAATTAGATTCTCAATTTATTTAATAATTTAAATAAAATATATTTATTAATTATTTAATATTACTCGTTTTAGGTGGTCTAGGAATAATGAAAATTTAAATTAAGTAAACAATTCTAATAAAATGTATTGGATACTTTTATGTTGAGAAATATTCTAAATCAATTCCATGTGTATGATTTTATATTAGTATAAAATTAGTCATGAAGGGATTAGAATAATTTCTTTTAATTAAGTAAAATAAACTTTATATAGTTTTTACATATTTAGGTCATTGTGATTACTATCTCCCTAATTTGATAACAATACAATTATTAATTAAATTTAATTGATTAGTTTTAAGTTTTCCTATTTTTATATGTATTTTTATATGTATGGTTTATAATTTTAATGAATAATTTATAATAGATTAATTACTATTAAAAAAATATGTTTCATGATCAATGTACAAAGGGCGAAAATGTAAAGTTGTGTCCTACTTCAACCTAACTTATTAGCATAATTAAATTTAAATATTTCAAATTAAATGTCAATTTTGGTCAAAAATATGTTTTAGTTATTTATTCATTCTAGGTAAATTAGATTAGGGGCACAAATTTTCTTGTTGGAAGTGTCCGTTAGATACATATGCAGCATTACTTTGGTGCCAATTTATAATATATAATTTAACATTCTCCCAACTCCTACTCACATACATAATATTTAAAACAAAATCTAAAAACACTCTTTTGCAAAGCTACTTCAAACTATAAAAAAATTCATATTTTAATTAGTGTCTACATTTTCTTTTTATTTTTACTAAAAGTAGGTCATCAACACTAAAATATACATCTAATTATCTTCTCAAGAGAAATACTAATATTTTTTTACTTTGAAAAAATGGATGCACAAGAAGAGAGATTCCACGTTGAGATGATTTAAATTTGTTTTATCTCAAATATATAGTTAAGACAAAAATTGGAAGTCCTTTGGAACAATTGTGTTTTTTTTTTAGAGGTAATTCACAAATTTGTTTTTGCTACCTGATTTGGGAGAATGAGCATTGTGTTGAACCTTTGACTGAGAGCCAAGGACTGAGGGGTATCCATTCTGCCAAATTCACCAAGGCATGATCCTGACCTCATCCCTTGTTGTGTCGGGACCCTTGCATTCAACAAGATTTGATCCTTGGTGGGCTCATTCAAAACCTTCCAACTTCACCAGCAGACCAAGGGCCCTTTCTTGAACAGTTGTGTTTTGAGTACACAAGACATCAAAAAAATTTAAAAAAATATATTCATCAAAATAGAAAAAAATAATCCTTGCACTAAAGTTTCAAGTTACAAATACAAAAAAAAGGGTTTAAAAAAAGAAATTTAATATAAAAAAGTGGAGGCACACTTAACCATATTTTTTAGCATTTTATAGTAACTAGATCATAGTATCAATTTTATAAAAAAAATGCATTCAGATAATTTTTATTTTTATTTTTAAATAAAAATATAAAATACAATAAAATATTCTACATTTCATTAGTTTATATTATTTCAAAATTCAAAACATATTTATCACTTTCTAATGATTTATGTTAAAAAGTTAGATCAATGTTGACCATTTCCTTTATAAAAGTGGTGTTGATGGCTAGATTGACACAAGCAACATAGGTAGAGTGAAAATCACCTTACCTCTCCTAAAAAGACAATTGACATTTAAGTCAATCACCTCCAAGGTCATGGGAGTTGGATCACAACTATACTGTGGAAACTTAGTGGTCAATATGGTATGTTTGTTCAAAGGACCTGGTATGAACTAAATCAATCTGGATTGTTTCTAATATAAGTTCTACTCTACTAATGTGTAAAAAAGAATTAAATATTTTAAGGTTGTGCAAGAAATATCGTAAGTGCTTTCAAATCAGTCCTTAGTAATGAAAACCTGAGAAATTTGATTAACTTGTAATGCTAAGATTAGTTTATAACTCTATCATTCACATTACAAATGCAAGATTCTAAAGAAATTTCAATGAGAAGCATAAATGAATACATATAACCAATGTATTTCACACAAATTTATATATTAAATCCATGACTCATTCACATAGGATCAATCATTTAAATACCTAATATTTAATCAAGCAATCAATTATTTAGAAAAGAGTTTAGGCATTACACCATGCATGAAAAAATAAATTTAAAGAAGTTAGAACCATAAATTATTAAATTTAAAAAGTAGCTACAATCTTAGCAAGATGCTACACTAGAACCTGGTTCTCTCCTTCAAATATCTCCTTCTAACTACTGAACTTTGAAAAGCAAATCTAAGTCTAAAACTTATACAATTCTAACTAGAATGAAAGATAATGGATTGGATTGGGTTCCTTTAGAAGATATGCATGGACCCTTTTATAGAGGCAAGGAAACCCTAACAATCAATTTTAGAACTAAAGTTCATGATTCTAGAAGGACTCATGCAACAATCCCTTGTTTAATTATTTCATGCAAACTAGAAGAACACTTTTCTATTTTTTGAACAAAGTCATGCAAACATTCTAATGAATACATGTAGAATAGATACTCACACAAAATTGGGAGCCACTTTGTAATTGTAGTGGGACCCTCTTACAGTACCTTAACAGAATAAATTGAATTAAATTCAAATAAATATTAATCTTTCAAAAATTAGAAATGAAGCTTCTAATTCAAAATATCTAGAGTAGAAGAGGCTTTGCTTCTCTATCATTTCTTGTATTCTTCAAAAGATGCTAAGCACTTGTTTAGTCGATCTTCATCAAGTCCATCCAAGCATTCTATTTTGAACTTGTATTCTTCAAAACCTTTATGCACATAGTTTATTTGTGTCTTCATCAATTGGATACCTTTTGTAATAACCCTAAAATTGGCTTTTGTTTCCATGCATTTATCTAAAGTAACCTTGTCAAAATCTAGGGCATTGTTCAACTCATCTTCCATCTTCTTCCTAAGGGCTTCTTTCATTATCTCCACTACATCAAGCCTCCATTCTTCCTTGAGTAATAACTCAAGATTTATAATATTTTCCATAAAATCTTCAAAATTGCTCATAGCCTAACACATCTTTTTGTGCTTACAAAATTCTAACCTTATACTCTATCTTCAAATCTATCCAAAATGTTATTATATTGATACATTTAATTATTAAACTTGTTTCATTATCTTGAAGAATTCCATTAGCCTTCAATTCTCTTGAGCTTATTTTATTCAACTATCATAGGTACCGAAGATTGATGAGATGTCATCAAATCTCATACTTTAATAAATTGTTATGTTGTCAATCTAGGAAGTGTACAATGGATATATGCAATAGGCAATCAAATATCACACTCTATTGATTGTTTGTTAATCTTTCTGCTCAATCAACTAATGTGAAGGATCTATGTATTGCAAATTAATAGTTTAAGCTATAGAATAGAAGAAATACTTATGCAGAAACAAAATATAAACTATTAAAACATTCAAAATCTAAACTAAGAAAATATTCAAAATCTAAACTATGAAAACATTCAAAAGTTATCATAGAATTGAAACAAAGTATTCAACTACTTGACTATTTTGAGAAAGGAAATCTACACTACTAAATTCTTGAAGACAACATTGATGAATGAACTCCTAAAATAAAACTACTTACTAATTTTTATAGAACACAACACTTTAGCATAGTATGAATACACTGAACAATACACATAACATTGAACAATACAAATAATACTAAGAACAATATAGAATGAATTATCCTGCAGGTAAAAACTTAAAACAATTTATTCCATTTGCTAAAAATATTTACTTCAACAAAAACATAGTAACTCATAATAACATCAAGAATTAAAAACACTTATCTATGAATCACTTTTCTTCTCCTCTAATCGAGTGGTCATTTCTCTAGAGATTGAAACTCTAAGAACTCACAACATCATCACACATACAGATTGCTAGTTTTGTTGAAACTAAAAATAGAGCTATATCTCTTCTTGCATTCATTCAAAAATCATTTACCAATAACTGAGCATAACAACACTCTATATTATTTCTCCTATATACGATGTTCTCTAATCATGCCTATAATTTAGCGTCATGTAGTTCATAAATGATTGTTGTTAAATTTTTTAACAGAAATCCTAAATTCCAAATGTTATGGTAATCAATAAAGAGTTTGTTTCTTCATCAACAAAGAAATAGAGAAATTGATGAAATAAATTTTCATCAAGAGTCTTCTTCTTGTAGATATTTATGTACCACTTATGAATCATGTTGCAATATATCTCCAACCATTTCGCCAAACAGGGGATAGGTGCAATGAATAGGGTATAATTTCCTATTACCATAATTTCTCTAGAACTACCTTTAGATGCATGCATTCTATAGAAACTAGGAACATTGAGTGACTGTGAGCATAGAATCTAGCCACTCGAGACAAACAAGAGCATACTCAACCTACAAGAAAACAAGTATTACAGACAATGGACAAATGGAATGCAAAAATATGGGATTGTGAATTAGCTTCCCATTGGTTGTACATATATGGCATAATTGACTAAGAATAGTCAAGCCAATAAAAGGAAAAGCTTACTAAGAATAGTGGTGCTCCAAGAATAGGAAAAACAAAACCACTTAACTTAGACAAGGCTAATCTAGGCACACCAGGTATAGATCAAAGATAAACATAGACTAATGTGCACATTTAAGTAAGCTTAATATACACCAACACCCCCCCTTAACCATAACATAGGTGAGCTAAATGAAGATGGGTCTTAGCAACTAGGTCTGATCAAGTACCCATGTACAATGCAATGTAATGTAATCTCTCATAAAGCAGAGAAAGGAAGAAAACACCGTGGGATAAAAACTTCCCTCTAAAAAGAGAGAAAGAAAAAATAAGAGGACTAGGAAGACTCCTCAAAGATGATAACTCTACACCAAGCGTAAAACCATGTCGCTCTAACTGCGATGATGCAAATATGACCCCCCATAGGAGAGTAAAAGAGACTATGTAGCCCTCCACAATGAAGTAGCCCCTATGCCAAAGGAGAATACCTGTGTATGAATGCTGAAAATGATCTATTTGTAACAAATCACATTTCTCCCTTTAGGAAGAAACAACTACAATGGTGAATGCTTAAAGAAGCGAGGTGAGGTGGTAAGTCTCATGATGTACCCTATCTCAAAATATTACTCAAATATCATCATGCTAATGTTGAAATGAGTTACAATCAAACTAGGAGCCTCAAGCCTAGCTGAAACAAGTGACCTCTCAAAATCATGTGAAAATTGATGAAGAACAAGATCCAAAGAACAGATGTACGAATGTAGAATGTTAATGCATGGCATGTGGCTACACAACAAATCCCATAGGATTTCCTATGAAGAATCACTAGAATCCCTCAGTGAAGCCTCTGTGAACTCTGTAGTAGTAGCAAGTGTATGTATAGTATCATCAAATGGTAAGATGAGATCCTCCAAAGTGTCATCAAGATCTAATATGTGAGACTCTACAAACAACTAAGAGATGTCTAGTAGAAGTGTGTCCCAATGAAATGAATCCTTAATATGACCCTGCTATAATGAATCACTGGAAACTCTTGTTAGTGTATATATATTTCATATATATTATACACTTAGGCATAAGCCTACTTAGGTGTGCCTTTATACAACCTTGACACATGTCTCATTGAAGTGTCAAGGTTGCTAGGTAGTTAGGAGAGGGGTCATCAAAGTTCCCACTAAACTAGCCACTCATTCTAGTCTGTAGGAGTCTTTCCCTCAACTAATAACTATCTCTGCTAACCTATATATGTACTTCTCTTCTCCAACTTACAATATGGTGGGCTTTATGGATTTCATTGATGTGTTATTTGCAACATTACTGTGCTTTCTTTTCATCTTTTTTTTTGGGAAACTCTTCATTTTATTAGAGCTGTTGGAGATAAAACAAGTCTATAAGTTTCATCTTTTGCAATAGAAATCATTTTTGTTTAGCACTGTTGGTTTTTTCTGTGTATCTTCATTGCTAGAGGTATTGGTGGCTAGTTGGTATATAAGGTACTATGGTGTCTAGTTGTTCCCCCATCTCCCACAAAGTGTTTGGCACAAGTTGTAACATTTGACTATCCTTCTCCAAAGGGAATGCCCTTGGTAGCATTAGCAGGAGGTGTGCCTTGCAGTCCAAAGATAATTTATGTCATGGCTTACACAATGGTTGGATTCTCACTGTAGTTCTCATAACAACGCCCCCATCTAGGATCTCTATAGACAACAACACAAGGAGCAAATGTATAAGAAATGCATGTGGCTCAAACCTCTAAGAGCTGTAGCAGCACCGAACCACCAGCTTCATTGCATCCATTATCTTCTTGGTGTTCTTGATTGAGTCTATGTGCTGCCACAATTGCCTCATGTCACACAACACCAGAGGAACTCTTCGCACTTCATCGTGCTGACACTTGCAACCCTTCCTCACTAAGCATCGACAAGATTGCATATTTGGAGCTACGATTAGAATCTAGGGAGCTGCTTCTAGTTCAAAGGTCTCACATCTCATACAAGGAGTCTCCTTTGCAATGTATGACGTGGTTATCATTTTAAACGCTGCAGTTGGCACTTAGAGAGGATGCAAGAAAAGAGCCAGGTACAACAAAAAAGAAAGCACAGTAATATTGCAAATAACACAACAATGAAATGCATGAAGTTCACCATAATATAAGTTGGAGAAGACAAGTACATATATAGGTGAGCAAAGGTAGTTGTTAGTTGAGGGAAAGAATCCTAATTCTTAGTTCTTATTTACCTGCACTATCCGGTGGCATCTAAATCTGGCCACCATTCCTTTGAGCACTGCCCCTTTCATCTTGTTTTTTTCCTCTCTTGCCATAAATTTTTCCCTAACTCGAAAGGGCATTGACTTCATATAAGTCATTTTAAAAATTTTCTTTCTTTAGTACTTAGAATAGACAATTTTTTTCAAATTTAATTGTCTAATAGCACTAAATTTTTTTATTTTAAATGGAAATTTTAAAGGGGGAATTAAACAATTTGTACAAATCTGTTGTAATATTTTTTCCCTTCATATCCCTAAGGATGAATCCATTGGGCATAATATCACACTCACTTATAAAGTGCATGTTTATGCTCCAATTGGACTAGGTTAAACGCACTACTTCTATTAGGTGCCACATTTAGGGGGGGAATACACAAAGGGGATTAATCATGTTAGGGCAAACATTAAATTATTTTAAAAATTACTAGTGCTAAATCTAGTCACTCTTGTAATAGGCTAAGTATTAGGGTGCGATTTTAATCATCCTTCTTAAACCTATAAGCATTGCATGATAAAGTGCCTAATTCAAGGTGGGTAATTAAGCAATTTGGGGTAAAAAATATTCAAGGGGATGTATATTTGCATTCCTATGGCATCTTTAGACAATTCTAAGATAAATAGATGGGATCTTCACTCTGGTGTGATTGATCACATGTCTCCTTATTTGGATATTTTCCTATCAAACGATCCTACCGACACCTCCAATATCATGATAGATGATTGTTATTATACTATTTGTGGACAAGGAATAGTACAAGTAGGTAATGGATACATTCACAATATTTTATTCAATCATGGCTTGATAAGAAATCTACTTTCTGTACATATTAACTCACCTGTTCAAATAAGACATATGAGTTCATAGCCACTACAACATTAGTTCAAGATTCTTAGAGTTGAGAAATTGTTGCAATTGGGAAGATTTGTCACTTCTCCTACAACTTCATATTTTATCACTTTAAATCTATTGAGGATGATGCTCCTATTTCCACTTCAAAGCATAGTGTCACTTCTCCGCAAAATTCTATTGGTTCTGTATAGCAGGATCTTTGAACTATTTTCTACCAAACAATTCTTCTCTTTTGTTCTAGATTGATTGTACTTGTTACTACATGAGAATTATGTGTTGCTTCTTCATGAACTTCCAGTAATTCTTTACAACAGGCTTGTTTTCTCTTGTAACAGTACCTGTATCACTTGCTACATAAGATTCTAGAGATGCTTCCTAGTGAGCATTCAGATATTCTTTCTAGCAAATGTTCTTGCTCCCTTGCTATATGGTGTAGAGGGAAACTCTCTCATACAAATCTGATCACAAATACACATAGAACACTATGTAAGAGGGTAGAAAATTAATTTGAAACACATAAAATGGAAGAGAAATCTACAATATGTATTATATTGAAAATCTGAAAATGATATACATAAACATTGAGCTCATATGCTCTCATACAACATGGGCTTCAAACATACAAAAATCTATAACTCAACATTACAGCTTTATTCCAACAGCATCTGGATATGCAAACACATCTTCTCCAAAAGCCCCTTTTCCCAAATGAGCAAGCCTCAATATGTAGCAACTGTGTGAGAAGAAAACCATTATTGGTTTCTCAAAACAACCTCCATAAATCCACAAAAAAGACCCGTCACTTCCAACTTCTCATCTGTCCCTCAATTTTTGGGATTTTCTAAAATGGTTTTTGAGTTTCATGCCTCTCCTTCCCATCTTTCCAGAACATTTTAAATTTCTTAACTTCGATAAGATATGAGAGAGTTATGCTCATTTTATCGAGACTGGGTCTGATAATTTCGACCCAAACATGCAACAACATGCAAAGCTTCTAGCCCCACCTCTTGGAAATCAATTCCAAGATTCTTGGCAGCCCCACTTATGACAAAATTAGTCAAATCCCACTAAAATTACATTTAATTATACCTAAGGGAAATTACATTTGTTTCAAATTAAAATATGGTTTTCTCAAAGCTCCAACATTATTTAAAAAACCAAACAACTAAAAATTAAATTATTTTTGGTGATGCAAGATTGTCATTGACCATGAATGATCCTGCACCATACTCCTAGAGAAAACAAAATTCAAGTCCACTTGAATAAGGAATATCATCATGAAAAATATATTTGATAGTCTTTAAGTGATGTCTTGCATTTCCTGCATTCTAGCTTTCTTGAAACAAAGTAATGTCCACTTCATTTTCACTCTTGGCTTTCCTACCTTCTTACTCATGTGCTTACGCCTATCAAATGGAAATAACTTCTTCTTATCTACTGATTTGGATACCTGCACCTAAATAATGACAATTTCATTCATCAAAACAACTTGGTCAGTACCATTACCAACGATGCATTCTTTACTTTTCTTCTCACACTCCTTTGGTGATCCTTGCAATATAACAACATCCAACTGCAAGAATTTGGTCTGTAACTCTGTAACAACAACCCTATCAGCAATTTCATTATCAACTTTTTCAGCAACATTAACAGTAATATGCCCTTCTACTTGTTCAACTTGCTCTTGAGACTTAAACAACTGAAAATGAAATGAAGGCTCATCCACAACCATTTCTACTTTGTCTTCTTCAATGCTTGATGTCAAAACAATATTCACTATTTCATTTCTTACCTCTTCCTTTGTCTAATATTGCTTTTGTTCTTCCTCTATTGCTACTGCCTTTGTTTGTCTTCTTCTTCTTTGGACAATTTTCTTGATGGGCCATGTAACCTTCCTCTTCACTTGATAAGTGCCAACTTTGCAATTGCTGAACTATTCTTTCCATATTTTTTCCCATCTCTTCCATAGCTTGCCTTAGTTCTCTTATCTCTTTCTCAACCTCTATTTGCCTCATCTTTTCCTCTTTCCTCTTCCTCTCTTTTTCTTCTTGCTTCTTCTTTTGTGAACCCCCAGCCTGCAAGTACCTTCTAAACAAATCCATATTTCCTCAAGCAAGTCTCTTTCACCTTTCTTCTTCTTGTCTTTGCCTCACCTAGGTCTCTTCTCTTTTCCTCTACCTAGTCTTTTGGCAACTAGGTTCTCTTTTCAACATGCACAAATAAAAACCCACAAACACCAAACTCTCTTTTTCCAAGACCTTCTGAGCTCTGATATGAATTGATGCATAGAGGAAACTCCCACATTCAAATTTGATCACAAATACACAGAACACTATGCAAGAGGGCAGCAAATTAATTTGAAACACATAAAATGGAAGAGAAATCTACAATATGTATTATATTGAAAATTTGAAAATGAGATACATAAACATTGAGTTCATATGCTCTCATACAACATGGGCTTCAAACATACAAAAATCTATAACTCAACATTCTAGCTTTATTCCAACAACATCTAGATATGCAAACACATCTTCTCCAAAAGCCCCCTTTCCCAAATGAGTAGGCCTCCATATGTGGCAATTGTGTGAGAAGAAAACCATTATTGGTTTCTCAAAACAACCTCCACAAATCCATAAAAAAATCTTTCACTTCCAACCTCTCATCTCTCCCTCAATTTTTGGGATTTTCTCAAATGGCTTCTCTGTTTCATGCCTCTCCTTCCCAGCTTTCCAGAACATTTCAAATTTCTTAATTTTGATAAGATATGAGAAAGCTATGATCATTTTACTGAGACTGGGTCTCATAATTTCAACCTAGACATGCAACAACATGCAAAGCTTCTGGCCCCACCTCTTGGAAATCAATTCCAAGATTCTTGGCAGCCCCACTTATGACAAAATTAGTCAAATCCCACTAAAATTACATTTACAATTGCACCTAAGGGAAATTACATTTATTTCAAATTAAAATATGATTTTCTCAAAGCTCCAATATTATTGAAAAAAGTAAACAACTAAAAATTAAAATATTTTTGGTGATGCAAGATTGCCATTGACCATGAATGCTCCTGCACCACTACATGATATTCTCGAGATGCTTCTTAGAGAGAATCTAGAGATTCTTTCTAGCAGAACATCATCTGGAGTAGTTGGTTGACATTTAGAGAGCTCATTCATTTTAGGGGGTACCTTTCTCTATTTATGAGAGATTGCACTATTCTTGGGTACCTCATCAGGACTAGTTGTTGGGACCCAATTTCATATTTGCATTATACATGGGTACCTCACCAGGCCTTGTAGTCGGGAGCCATTTCATTTGTGCCCACCTATGCTATGCTTAAGGGGGGTGTTAGTGTATGTATATTTCATATATATTATACACTTAGGCATAAGCCTACTTAGGTGTGCCTTTATACATTTTGATCCATAATGCATGTGTATAGTCAATATCCATGATGGCATACAAAGTATCATCTGGTATATATAAACTGATCAATCCAACAATGTGATCATGATGATTAAACCACTTATCCTTATGAGATTGTTTACTTAGTTTAGGGATAAGTCCATACAGATATGACATGAGATTATGGAACCTAAGATGTTTTAGGATGCCTTCACACCAAGACTTATAGTTTCCCTTGGTTAGATTGATTACAAAAGAGTGAGTTTCATATCGTATGATTAGAGAAAGTTAATTCCTTAAGACAACATAAAGTTGATACATTAGCAAATCCCCCAGATTAGGTGACCCCCTGGTTTTGGAACTTTAAAAATTAGTGAATTTTACAATGTAAGTAGGTCCAATGGATTCAAAATGTCAAAACATTAACTTTTGCAAAAAATGGTGCTCAATTTTGAGCTACCATTCAAAAGTTATGATACAAACAAGTTTCCCATAAATGGCCAGATTTAGACACCACCAGATAGTGAAGGAAAATAAGAACCAAGAATTAGGAGTCATTCCCTCAACTAATAACTACCTCTTCTCACCTATATATGTTCTTGTCTTCTCCAACTTATAATATGGTGGACTTCATGCATTTCATTGTTGTACTATTTGCAACATTATTGTGCTTTCTTTTCATCTCTTGTTCATTTGGGTTTCAACTCTTCAACTCTTGAAGGAGACACACTGAACTGAGAATCATAGGCATAGAAAGAATGTGCCCTATAATGTGACAATGTAATTCGGTCACCAACTGTATTTTTTGCCCTAGTACCTGCACTCTGAAATTGTGGCTGTCTAGCCTAAAGAGAGTTGAATGTGGGTGAGTCAGATGCCTAATCTTCATCCTCCATAATGAGTCTCAAGATGGATGGAGATGGCACCCCATCATTGTCCTCACTATCAGAATTGGAAGAAGAAGAAAATTTTGCCTGAGGAATTTGTTGTGGATGGTAGGAAGGAGAAATAGGTGAATTCTTGATGTACTGGTGCAAAGTGTCACTAGAGGCTCTCAAATGAATGACTTGGTATTGTAATGACACAACAGGTGCTAGAGGAGATGTGATCTCAATATCCTGCTCTAAAGAATCACTAGACACTAGACACTTGAGTCCCTCTCGTCCACATCCATTTATCCTAGTCAAAAGTCAAAAAAGTAAAAAAAAAGTAAAGAGAAATCCCTTTGTCCAACGGTGAAAACCACCCTTGGTGGTGCCTTGGATAAGTACCATGATGAAAACTTGGCAAACAGGTGTCTTGTGTAAGTTGATCTTCTATGTAATTCACACTTGGGGGCACGTTGTCTCATCCTCCTATCATTTTTCATCCTATCATTTCCTCTCTTACCTTATCATGCCATTTCCATTCATCCACATACATATACCTATCATATCGAGTCCATTTACTCTCCCTTCCTCTTTTGATCTTGATAAAGATTGGGGGAAAAATGTTAACAAATGTTTTGGATATCTCTTGACATACCTCATCCTTTCCAACCAATCCTATCATCATCCTTCATCATAAGATTTGTCATGACAAATCCTAAGCATTACACATAGAATGGGGCATGTTTTTCCTATGCGACATAGTCCTTCGAGATCACATCCTTGCTCTCTTACGCATATATCCATTTCATTCCCTATCAGCTATCATTTTATCGATCCATTCCATCCTACCTCCTTGCACCTAGACTTGGTTTCCCCTTGTCATTGGTATCTAGCACAAAGGCTACACAGATGGTCATCCATTGATATTCCAAAACATTTCAAAAACACAAAATAATCACAACATTTCAAAAATCCAAAAAAATCAAAACATTCCAAAAACACAAAAAAATCAAAACATTCCAAAAACACAAAAAAATCACAACATTCCAAAAACAAAAAAAAAAATCACAACATATCATAAACCCCCAAAAAATGCAACATATCAAAAACCCAAAAAAAAATGCAACATTCAAAAAATCCAAAAAAATCAAAACATATCAAAATCTACAAAAAATAAAATATTCTCAAAAACAAAAAAAAAAATAAAACATGTGAAAACCCAAAAATTAAAATATTCCCCAAAATTCAAAAAAAATCAAATATCCTACAAAAATGCAAGCAATAAAATCAATCAATCAACTCACCATATCAATCCACCAAATCATTCAATCCATTCATTCAAACCAATTCAATTCATCACATCATTCCAACAAAATTAATTCTTCAATCAATTCTTCAAATCATTCAATTCCTCAACTAAATCACTCAATCAAATCTCTTGATCGTTCCATTCAAACATGATAATTAGTCACATCATCATATTATTCAAATCAATTCTTCAAATCATCCATAGGCTGCATGGTCAAACTACGTTGCCTCTGAACTTTCACATAGGCAAGGCCATCATTGATGTGCCCCCGAGGCATTAGGTCAATCCCTTAGGGACCGTCCTATCAACCATCATAATAAGTTGTCCTTTCATGAAATGGACACCTTGATCAGACTAAAGCAATTAGTCTCACACACTTCAAACCAATCCAAAACATCAAACAAGGCAAGCTATCCAATCAGTCAAATCAGTCAATCGCCTTGTGATAATCATATGTCACTATCAGTATCAACTATCACATATCTCACATGGAATGGGGCATAGTTGAAACTAGGACTCTGTGCCTTATATGACATGCATCATTTCTAAAATCAATCATCAATCAAACCCTGGTGTTGCTCACATGGCCAACAACACTAGTGTCAATCAATCAATCACTTGCCTTATATAGGCTGTTGCACTATCGAAACCAGACCAGGTGTCTTATATGATATGCTTCTTATCCTGAAACTAGGCCTCCATCATTCAACATATCACAATCAATCAAGCACACATCACTTGGCAAAAGTTCCAAATGGCTGTTGGTCTAGTCTATTTTATTTTTCTAGATTGTTTTGTAGTCTCGTTCTTATGCTTCTCAAGGCAGTCCCTAAGTGATGAAGAGAAGCGAGGATAGAGTGAGACCTTTTTCTTTGATTGTTGTTTGTGGTTTGTCTTGGAAAAATGACTGGGGCAACTCGGTGCCTTGCGTGTGATTAGGATTTCATTGGGTGTGAATCAAAGACATCCTATGCATTGGAAAGAATAACTACTTCCTTGCATAAGGACTTACACACCTCACAATTATCTCATCGTATGTTCCAACAAGGTACCATAGTTAATAGTCTGAGTCAAGGCATTCCTTGTGTGTCATGGGCATATTTCAGAAGGGACTACTCTTTCCACTTTGGCCTCTATCATGCCATTGTGATTGTCATCCCTTGACATAATAAGTTCTATGATGATAAGCAGAAAAATTGCAAGTGAGAAGCTCAAAAATCTATCAAAGCAAGATTTCATTCCCATTCTTCTAGCCAATATTTCATTCCTCCACCATCTCTCTCTCGTATCTTCATTCATCCACCTTCATTGTAGCTTAACATATCATTCCTTTCTTTCATCCATTCCTACTTCTTCGTTAACCAATCCCTTTCATTTTAAGAGCCTGCCCGTGTTTGTCCAACCCGCCTATCCTCTTGAGGGGGCATCATCATCCTATCTTTCCATCATCATCCTTTTCCTCTATCCATTTCCTTAACTTCTTTGAAATGATGTTACTCAACAAAAATCACATCATCTCGAACATCATCTCAAAAAGGGGCAAAATGTAGACAACTAAAAGTGTCCTCTAGTTGCAAAACCCTAATTTCTTCCATATTCTCCTAATTTCCCCAATTTTCCCTCTATGGTTAAATAATTAATTTTAATTAATCAATTATTTAATTATTCATTACTCCTTGTCCCTTTAAATTTAAATAATTGAATATTTATTTAAATTAAAAAGCCTTATCCTAATTGAATAGGTTCCACCTATTTAATTTAATCACTTCACATTATCCCTTTCCTCAAACAAATTAAATAAATGAACACCACTTATTTAATTTAAAAATCCCACTATCCACCTCTTCATTTATCTTAGTTTTAAATTGTCTTTTATCCTCTTGTGGTGAGAAAACCCTAACTCATCTCAACCCTTCATTTGGCCTCAAAGTCAACAATGAATCTTAGCCCTCCACTCAAATCAGCTCCTCTATAAAACACTTCATTTAGCTTCATTTTCACCTCTTAATCTCTCTTGGCTTATGCTCTCTCTTAGTTGATTTTTCATCTCAAATTTTTTGTAAATCTCCAAAGTCTTGCTTATCATACACAAGAGCTTCACATGATGGTTGCATGAATCTGCAACTCTGAGACCAATAGTGCAAGACGAAGGAGGATAATTGAGAGTAGTCGATATTAGCTTAGGTTCTTATAAGTTTTCATGTTTATTTGATTGTTATCTAGGTTAGATTGCACTCCATTGGGAGCTAGGGTTAGATGTTATTTGTTTTCTTCATATTAGCTAGCTTTTTCTGTGTCTTCAGGGAGTACTTTGGTTATATTGAAGACTGAAGATGTTGTAGGTTCTTTGCTTTCTGAAGAGATGAGGAGGAAGGTATCCATTAGTGCCGAAGAGACCCTAAATGTTTGTGGAAGAGCAAAGGAAAAAGGTAAGAAGAATGAGAAGTGTGATAAATCCAAGTCCAAGGGGACATCCAAATCTCCTAGAAAGTCCAAAGTTATTTGCTTGAACTGCGGTAAGCCTGGACATATTCGTAAGGAATGCAATGAATAAAGAAGAGAAAAATAAGAGATTTGATTTTGATTTTGAGTCTAAGAAGGAACATGGTGATGCACATTCATTGTAGCTTTGGAAACTTGTGTAGGTAATGATGCATGGTTAATTAACTCAGGTGCATATTTCGATATGATCTTTAATAGAGATTGGTTTTTTGAATATGACGAATTTGATGGAGGTAAGGTGTAAATGGGTGATGTGTCTTATTTAAATGTTGTTGGTCATGGTAAAGTTAGAATCACATTTCTTGATAGAAGAATAAAAAGGATTAATGGTGTGTTGCATATCCCTAGATTAGAGTAGCACGAAATTTGTTATCTATGAGAAAAGTAATAGATGCAAGTATGTAGGTAGTATTTGCTAATGTAGGGTGCAAGATGGTTAGAGGTGCTATGGTGATTGCTAGATGTGTCAGATATGACACATTATATAAGCTTGATTCATGCACTGTTGAGTGCAATAGTACTTTTGTGAAAATCAAGTCTGTGGAAGAGGTGAGGGTTTCATCTTCAGTAGATGGTCATGGCTTTTGGGTACCCAAGGGTGCTCTTTCTTCAGAATCAAAGCTACCTATAGAGAAAACTATGTTATAGCACTAGAGACTTGGCCACATTGGAGAAAAGGGTCTAAGGACCTTGAACAATAAAAACCTTGTCGAAGGATTGTCTAATTGTAATCTTGAGTTTGATTTTTATGAGCATTGCATTTATGGAAAACAAAACCATGTTCAGTTTTACTCGAGTTCTCATAAATCTTATGGTGTATTGGATGTTATTCATTCTGATGTGTTTATTCTTGTAGATGTTCCTTCAATTGGAAAATCCACATATTATGTTTCATTTATTGATGACTATAGTAGAAGGACATGGGTATACTTTCTAAAGAGTAAATCTGAAGTTTTCAATCAATTTAAAGAATTTAAAGAAATGCTTGAGTTGCAGACTGGAAAGAAAATAAAATGTTTGAGGAATGATAATGATAATGAATTTTGCTCTAATGATTTTGATAGATTTTCTAAAGATTTTGGTATTCATAGACAAAAAACAACTCCATATTCTCCACAACAAAATGGAGTTGCAGAAAGAATGAATAGGACACTGATGGAGAAAGCTAGGAGTATGTTGAGTGGTGCTAGTCTAGAACAAAAGTTTTCGCTAAAGCTCTTGCCATTGCCTGTTATCTAATTAAAAGGTCTCCTACATCAGCTCTTGTTGATAAGACGCATATAGAGGCATGGTCAGGTCACAATCCTTCATTATAACATCTTATAGTTTTTGGTTGCGAGGCATATTCACATGTGCTAAAGGAGAAGTGAAGAAATTTGGAGAACAAGGATGTGAAATGGATCTTCATCGGATACAATTA
Source organism: Cunninghamia lanceolata (assembly GCA_027924645.1). NCBI lineage: Eukaryota > Viridiplantae > Streptophyta > Pinopsida > Cupressales > Cupressaceae > Cunninghamia > Cunninghamia lanceolata. Next base: position 768,787 of record BSBN01000593.1, read on the forward strand.
TTGTGTGAAAGGATACAAGCTTTGGAATCCTTTTTGTATAGAAGGTAATATATAGTAGAAGTGTTATTTTTAGAGAAACTAATCCTTCTTCTATTACATTGTAGCTAGAATAAAATAAATAGGTAGATGTGACTCAATTTCCTGCTACACTTGAGAAAGTTGAATCGAGGCCATGAATAGACAAGGAGTTGAGGAGATCTCATCTAGCTTTGAATTTTCAAAAGATGAGAAAGAACCTCCAACTTAGCTTGTTCGTAGGTCTACAAAGCATAGACAACCACCTAAAAGGTATTCACCTGAGGATTGGAGATGTATCTTTTCTTTGAATACTAACATGGATGAAACCAAATCTATAGAAGAGGTATTAGGTATGAATGATGCAAAATCTTGGAAGATAGGTATGGATGAAGAAATGACATCTTTGAAAAATAATGATATATAGGATTTTGTACCATTGCCTTAAGGATGAAAACCTATTGGTTGCAAATGGGTGTTCAAAAAAAGATTGGTTCAGATGGAGGTATGAAGAAGTACAAAACAAGATTGGTTGCAAAAGGTTACTCTCAAGCTGACGGTGTTGATTATGGTGAGATATTTTCTCCTATTGCAAAAGTGACATCCATTAGATTTTTTCTTTCTATTGTTGTTTATTATGATTTAGAGGTTGAGAAAATGGATGTGAAAAATGCTTTCCTTCATGGTGACTTGGAGGAGGATATTTATATGACACATCTAGAGCACTACATGGTCAAAGCTAAAGGTAATTTGGTCTGCAAATTGAAGAAATCTTTGTATGGCCTAAAACAGAGTCCTAGGATGTGGTACCAAAAATTTGATGCATATGTGTTGAGTTTGGGATTTGAGTGTTCTAAATTAAATCATTGTGTTTTTTATAAAACTAATGGTGATCATTTCTTGTTTATTGCATTATATGTTGATGATATGTTATTTATTGATAAAGGGTAAGGTATGATTTCAGAACTGAAATCCCAACTTGCTGCTAAATTTGAAGTGAAAGACCTTGGTGTAGCTAGACACATTCTTAGGATGTAAATTAGAAGAGATAGAGTTGACAGAAAGCTATGGCTTGGCCAAAGTAAGTATGTCAATTCAATTTTATGAAGGTTTAACATGCAGGACTGTAGAGCATTATGTATTCCCTTTTCAGTTGGAACAAAGTTATCTATTTTAGATTGTCCAACATCTCCATCAGAGATGGAAGAGATGAGTAGAGTGTCTTACCAGAGTGTAGTTGGAATTTTGATGTATGTTATGGTTTGTAATAGACTAGACACTGCCCAAGTAGTGGGAGTTCTTTCTAGGTATATGTCTAATCCTGGTAGAGTTCATTGGGATGCAATTAAAAGTCTTCATATATTTGTGCAGTATCTTAGAGTATTACTTGTGTTATCATAATCATTTGACTGAAGACGATATTTCCCTTGATATTCATGGTTATGTGGATTCAAACTGGGTAGGTGATATTCATAGTAGACGATCCACTATTGCTTATGTGTTAACTTTATTTGGTGGTACAATTAGTTGGATGAGTAAGCCAAAGGTTGTGGTTGGTTTGTCCACTACCGAAGTTGAGTATATGGCAGCTACTCATGCTTGCAAAGAAGCCATTTGTCTTAGGTGACTATGTTCAGATATTGGAATAAAACAAGGTGCAGTGACAATTTTTTGCAATAGTCAGAGTGTGATTTGTTTAGCTAAGAACATGATATTTCATGCCAAGACCAAGAACATTGATGTACAATATCATTTTGTTAGAGATATGGTCGAAGATGGCAGGGTGAAGTTGGTTAAGGTAGATACTTTGATGAATGTTGTTGATTCTTTAACTAAGCCAATGAGCATGCAAAAAAGTTTAGATGGTGTTCAGAGACTATGTGCCTTTTGGCCCCTGACAATTAAGAGATGATGTTTACTCCCTCTCATTGCTCTTGCAAGGTGTTTGACAAGTGGGAGATTTGTTGGAAAAATATGTCTCAACCTTGCATTTATATAAGACTTATTGTTGATAGGATATATATTTATATATATTTCCTAGTTACACTGATAGGTGTAATATACAATGGGAGGATGGGGTGGAGTGGGGTGTGTTAGATTTAGGGTAGGCAATTGAGAAGGGGGGTGAATCAGTTGTCTGAAACTTTCTTCCAATTAATCATGGAAACACAATGCAATAATTCAACATAAGACAGCAAGATTTTTGATGTAGAAAACCCAGTTAAGGGAAAAACCATGAGGTGACTAACCCAAGATTGTATTCTCTATTAGAAGAATAGAAAGAACAAATGGCACATACCAATTAGGGCTCACTACCCAAGCACACAGCTCACAAGAGGCCCATTGCCTATAGGAGACACACTGTCTACAAATAATAAGTATTACATACTTAAACTAAAGAATAGCATCTTCACCATGCTTGAGTCAGTTCTATTTAAGCTCAATACTTCTGCTCTGCCTTTCACTCTGCTCCTCTCTATCACACTCTCATCTCTGCAAGACACCTTTGAAATGACTTTACAACTCCTTATTGATACAAGTCATTGACTTAGGAATAATCATCCAAGTCGGCATACATAACAGAGAAAATACATAAATACAACATAACTAATTACAAAAGACTACACGCAGATCAACACACTATTGGCCACAAAGATTTGAGACTTCAATCTTTCTTTAGGAACATGCCATTCTCCACAGAACATCTGCAAGACCATCCACAGGATGTGTAACTCATCCGATCGGCCAGACTTAGGAAGAACATCATCATTCGGAAGTAATTCTTCAATTACGAGCTCAATCTTCAATACAGACCACCAACATGAACTGTGCACAATCCAAAGACCTCCACAAGCTTGCCTGAATCACCAAGAACATCCACACTACTTCTTACTGAAATCATTCTCTCCTTTATTTAGAATCTCAAGAACACTGTCTGTCATCACTGTCATATTGGGATAGATGCTTACGGACCTCCTGACCACGAACCAATTGAGTTGTCAATTCACATTAACTTCCTAAACACTCCATCAAATCCGTAGAATAAGATATTGCATTTCGGGATCTTACTGGACCTATCTGTGTCACTCTGTCACCTCTGAACATCTTCCAGAACCAGTTTTACTTAAGTGGCCATAACTTCTTCATATCTTCATGCGGACCTATGAAATCTTTACTGGATCATCGTATGACACATATCTACAAACCCTTTGGAGCGCATCCTCTGATCTTCATCTTAGCTAGGATCTTTACCTCACTGCCTTCACTGTTCTTCTCTGTTCCTAATAGGACTAATTTTCTCAATATCCTTAGCATACAGCTCATCCAATCCTTATCATCAATGCAACAAAAGTATGTTGACATCAATGATAACACCGGTTAAGCCCATACTTGTAACAATCTCCCCCTTTGTCATTGATGGCAACATATGATGTGAAAAATTATTTTAACCATCAAGACAAGAACTTCTCCTCACTGACACAACTCCCTATCAACAACAACCATTTACATGTCTTCTCTTCCTTTATTGCTCCCCCTTTGATTAGCAACCACTTGTTTTTCACATGTCTTCTCTCCCCCTTTGACATCAATGGCAAAGGGCACATACTTGCATCAATTCAGAATCATGCTAGCTGCCCCCCCTAAGTAACAGCATCCCATCATCAATCCAGGGCACAAGATATGATTGTGAGATCCACCGGATTGATGCACATCAGTGCACCTTAATTCAGAACCTTGGAAGGCACAAACTCCAATTTGACTTCATTCTTGTTCACTTGCTCTCTCAAAAAATGAAACTTGATGGATATATGTTTAGTCTTTGAATGCAACATCGGATTTTTTGATATGTTAATTGCACTTGAATTATCATAGAAGATTGTGATAGGTTCTTTATACTCCACTCTGATATCTCTTAGCATTTGCTTCATCTACAATACTTGAGTGCAACTCAATACTTGCAGTGGATAGAGATATTGCCTCTTGTTTCTTGCTCAACCAAGAAACCAATCTCTTCCCTAAAAAGAATGCTCCACCAATGGTACTCTTCTGGTCATCCACATCTCCTACCCAATCCGCATCTGTATATGCATGAAGAGAAAAATCATGATCTTTGGGATACCACAATCCATACTCAACTGTCCCTTTTAGATATCTAAAAATCCTCTTGACTGCCATGACATGAGATTCTCTAGGATCAGCTTGGAATCTAGCAACAAGACCAACAACATTCATAATGTCAGGTCTAGTTTGAGTGAGATACAATAGTCCTCCAATCATTGACTTGTACTTTTTCTGATCAGCCTTAGGAGAGTCATCATCTTTGTTCAATTTACATCCAGTTGCCATGGGAGTATTCATTAGTTTTGAGTCTTCCATCCTAAATTTTTTCAACGGTTCTTTCACATATTTGGTCTGAGAAATGAAGATTCCTTTCTTTGTTTGAGTGATTTGCAGACCCAAGAAGAAATTCATTTCCTCAAACATGGACATCTCAAATTCACTTTTCATTTGATTTGCAAAGGTTTTGCACATATTATCTCTTCCTCCAAAAATGATATCAACAACAAACACTTCAACAATCAAGATATTTTCATGATCAATTTTAAAATACAAATTACTGTCAGTAGTACCTTTGTTGAAACCAATCTTCGAAAGATGCTTATCCAATCTTTCATACCAGGCTCTTGGGGCTTGCTTGAGTCCATACAGTGCTTTCTTCAACTTGCAAACCATATCACCATGATCAGATAATTGAAATCCATCTAGTTGCTTAATGTAAAATTCTTCTTCCAAGTCACCATTCAGGAAGGCAGACTTGATATCCATCTGATATACTTTGAAATCCTTGAAGGCAGCAAAACCAAGAAATAATCTAATTGCTTCAATTCTTGCCACCGGAGAAAAAGTTTCTTCAAAATCAACTCTTTCTACTTGGGAGTAACCCTTACAGACCAATCTGGCTTTGTTTCTGACTACTTCACCATCTTCATTCAGTTTATTCTAGAAGACCCATTTGGTTCCAATCACATTCTTGTTTTTAGGTCTGGGAACAAGATCCCAAGTGTGATTTTTCTCAATTTGCATCAACTCTTCCTACATTGCTTTAGTCCAGTTTTCATCATTACAAGCTTCATTCACTATCTTAGGTTCAATCTTTGAAATCAGACAATACTCTTCTGAATCTTGAGCAATCCTTCTTCTTATTTGTACACCTTTGCTTTTATCACCTATGATCTGATCTTTAGAGTGATTCAATCTTACATACCTGGGAACTTTGGGAGTTTCTTGCACTTTTGGTTCTTGAACATGTTCATTCAAACTTATCTCTTCTTCCTGATTTACTAGATCAGTTTGAATCTGAATTTTAGAGGGAGCTTGGACTTCTTGAACAAAGACATCATTTTGATCATCTTCATCAAATTCATAAAACCTTGAGGTTTTTTTAATACTTTCATCAACCTTCACATTTGTACTTTCTACAATCTTCCTTAATCTCTTGTTATAACACTGGTATGCTTTGCTTTGAGTAGAATAACCCAAGAATATTCCTTCATCACTTCTAGCATCAAATTTTCCTAGATCTTCATCTCTTTTAATGTAACATTTGCTACCAAAGACTCTGAAATATGTCATAGTGGGAGTGATGCCAAACCAAAGTTCATAAGGAGTCTTACCGGTATTACTTCTGATTTGTACTCGATTGAGGGTATAGACTGTAGTGCTTATAGCTTCTCTCCAATAGATCTAAAAAACATTTGCTTCCATCATCATGGTTCTAGATGCTTCCTGGATGGTCCGGTTCTTTCTCTCCACTACTCCATTCTGCTATGGAGTCCTAGGAGCAGACAACTGTCTTTTTATTCCATGTTTCTCATAGAATTCTATGAACTCTTTGGATGTGAATTCTCCACCTCTATCAGACCTCAAACATTTTAGTTTTAATCTGGTTTCCTTCTCTACCATAGCCTTGAATATTTTTAATTTCTCAAGAGCTTCTAATTTCTCTTTCAAAAAAGTCACCCACATCATCTAGGAATGGTCATCAATTAATAACATGAAGTATCTGTCACCTTGCACACTCCTGATTCTTGTTGGACCACATAGATCAGTATGAACTAAGTCCAATAATTCGGTAGAAGATTGTTCCTTGCTTTTGAATGAGATTTTGCTTTGTTTACCCAACTGACATTCTTTACACAAACTATTGGTAGGTTTTACCAATCTTGGAAGATCTCTTACAACATGAGTGTTTCTTATCTTGATGATATTATCAAAATTCACATGACACATTCTCCTATGCCATAACCAGCTCTGATCAATTTGAACAAATAAACAACTTTTACTAGTACCAACCAAGTGGAAGATATTACCTTTTGTTTGAGTACCAGATGCAATCTCTGTTCCGGAGCTTTCAAAGATCTTGCATTTTCTATTCTTGAATTAGAGATCATAGCCTTTGTCCACCAACTATCCAACATTGAGAAGATTGTGCTTTAGACCTTCAACATACAATACATTACTAGTTTTGTTCTTTCCATCAAAAGAAATGGTTCCTCTACCTCTGATTCTGCCAGTAGAATTATCACCAAACTTTACCACTCCTCCTTCATACTTTTCTAAATCTATGAACTTATTTTTGTCACCTATCATATGGTGAGAGCATCCACTATCAATGACCCAATCATCCTTTTCTTCAACTTGGGCAGCCAGAGCTCTTTCTACAATTTTATGATTGACAGATTCAAAGGGCATTGGATCTTCTTCCTTGATGGCAATAAACACCCAATCACTTCTGGATTTGTTTCATGTCTCTGATTCATCATCTGTTACTCCTTCATTATCATCATCTTCATAAACATAGTAACAATTATTTTTGAACCTTGATCTATTAGGATTTGGTCTTGAAAATCTTTCCGGACACCTTGAGGTAAAATGACCAATCTTATTGCAGTTAAAACACTTCAAAGTCAATTTCCCCTCATACTTACCAAATCCTCTTTGCAGTCTTTTTGCAATAAGGGCTTCAAGTTGAGCAACTTCTGCTTCATCTTTTTCTAGGTCTTTTCTTGCTTTTTCTTACCATGATAGTTTCCTTGAAGAGTTCTCTCCCGGATCAAACTTTTGTTTTCCTTTTATAGAGGCACTAGCTTTGAATGCAAATTCAGTCTTAGGGGGTGCATCTCCAAACTTGGTCAATTCAAATGCAGCCAATTTACCAACCAATTGATCTCTTGTGATACCTAAGAAGGATATGAATTCTTCAATAGTAGCAACCTTATATTTGTAAGAATCAGGAAGAGATCTGAGAACTTTGCCAACAATCTCATCTTCATCCAACATTCCACCAGCACATCTAATGTCACAAACAAGCTCATTTACTCTTGGCATAAATGAAGTGATATTTTCATCTTCTCTCATCTTCAGGTTTTTGAATTTTCCTTTCAGACTCTATAGCTTGGCACATTTAACATACTTGTCTCCTTCATGTAGAAGTTCCAGTTTTTGCCAAATCTCATATGCAATTTTTAGATCAATAGCATTTGTCAACTCTGAATCAGATAAGGCACTTAGAAGAGCTTCTTTAATCTACAGATTGTTTTCAGCATCTCTGATTTCATCTATGGTACGCTGACCATTCTGTGGAGGATCATATTTCTTTGAAGCCATGATCCAATACTACATTCTCATACATTGCAAGTGGCATTCCATGTGAATTTTCCAAAGAGTGAAATTGGTTCCATCAAACCTCAGACTATCCTTCTTGTAGGATGACATCTTGGATCTCCTCAAGCGGTTAAGCTCCTTTTAGAGGAATTTAGCTCTGATACCAATTGTTAGATTTAAGACAGGCAACTGAGAGGGGGGGTGAATCAGTTGTCTGAAACTCTCTTCAAATTAATCTTTTCTTAATTCAATAGCATAATAATAAATTAATCATGGAAACACAATGCAATAATTCAACATAAGACACCAAGATTTTTGATGTGGAAAACCTGATTAAGGGAAAAACCACGGGGTGACTAACCCAAGATTGTATTCTCTGTGAGAAGAATAGAAAGAACAAATGGCACATGCCAATTAGGGCTCACTGCCCGAGCACACTTCTCACAAGAGGGCCACTGCCTACAGGAGACACTATCTATAGAATAATAAGTATTACATACTTGAACTAAAGAATAGCATCTTCACCATGCTTGAGTTAGTTCCATTTAAGCTCAATACTTCTTCTCTGCCTTTCACTCTACTCCTTTCTACCACACTCTCATCTCTGCAAGACACCTTTGAAATGACTTTACAACTCCTTATTTATACAAGACATCGACTTAGGAATAATCATCAAAGTCGGCATACATTACAGAGCAAATACATAAATACAACATAACTAATTACAAAAGACTTCACATGGATCAACACACTGTCAGCCACAAATATCTGAGACTTCAATATTTCTTTAGGAACATGCCATTCTCCACAAAACATCTCCAAGATCATCCACAGGATGTGTAACTCATCCAGTTGGCCAGACTTAGGAAGAACATCATCATCTGGAAGTAATTCTTCAATTACGAGCTCAATCTTCAATGTGGATCACCAACACAAACTAGACACAATCCAAAGACCTCCACAAGCCTGCCTGAATCACCAAGAACATCCACACTACTTCTTCTTACTGAAATCATTCTCTCTTTTATTCGGAAGCTCAAGAACGAAGTCTATCATCATTATCATATTGGGATAGATGCTTGCAGACCCCTTGACCATGAACCAATTGAGTTGTCAATACACATTGACTTCCTAAACACTCCATCAAATCTGCAGAACAAGATATTGCATTTCTGGATCTTACCGAACCTATCTGTGTCACTTTGTCACCTCTGAACATCTACCAGAGCTATTTTTACTTAAGTGGCCATAACTTCTTCATATCTTCATGCGGACCTCTAAAATCTTTACTGCATCATCTTAAGACACATATCTACAAACCCTTTGAAGCGTATCCTCTGATCTTCATCTTAGCTAGGATCTTTACCTCACTACCTTCACTGTTCTTCTCTGTTCTTGATAGGACTAATTTTCTCAATATCCTCAGCATACATCTCATCCAATCCTTATCATCAACGCAATAGAAGTATGTTGACATCAATGACAACACCGGTTAAGCCCATACTTGCAACAGGATGCATGTTAAAAAATTTTGTTAACAAAAATTGTTAAATGGCTAACATACATTAAATTAATGATATATTGTAAATCTTGACTGTCATTACTAGGTTTTAGATTTGATGGTAGATATTTTGTTGTCTTGTCTTGCCCTAGAAGGTAACCCTATTTTATGAGGGTGTTGTATTATGAATGTGGTATCGTGATGTATTCTGAGAGTCTGATAGCAGTCGTGTTGTCTCTGGATCTCTAGTGGTGATACTCCTGTGAAAATCTTTCTCTACAAGTATATTGTAATCTTTGTGTTTTTTGAATAATATATTGGGTGGATTTTGGAGTGTGGGGTTTTTCTCCCGAAAGGGTTTTCCCCGCATAAATCACTATGTTGTGGTATGAATGATATTTATGTTTATTTCTATTTAAGTTTCTGTAACATTTAAAGGTCTAAAAAGTTTTCCATTATCCCCCTCTCAAGATTAGTGTAGGAAGTTGTTCCTCTACCTTAGCTTCATTACAGAGGTCACCCACAACAAGGACAGGGTCCATGTGCTATATCAAAACTTAGTCGTCCATGTTTGTGCTTGAGCTATATTTTGAGGAGTACATATTTTGATGAACCTGATGTGAAAGACAAATCCTTTTGGGTGATTTTTATATGTTTTCATTGCTTTGATCCCACTTCCATCATCATTTTCACATTTGACATTGGATTCACCTTACATATTTTGGTGAACCCAACATAAAAACAAAAAATTTTGATCAATCATGACTTTCTCACCATTTTCACCTTCACTTTCCATCATTGCAATCACACTCATCTTTGCTTTCACTATTTTCATCTTAATTCATTCTATTTAATCTAAGGTGTATAAGGCACCCCTAAAAATGACAAAACTTAAATTTAACTTAGGGAATATTCCCTCCAAAGAGCCTGAGACACCATCTTTTGATAGGTATGTGCCGCCATCTGATTGAATGGTACTGATTACCTATTATTAGGACTATGAAGACTCTGATTATGAAAATGATAGAAGAGAACCTCACCATTCTCTTACATTCAACAACCCTGCATGGAAATCAAGGACACTAATTCAACCTACACATTCTAGAAAACCCAAGGTGATCATGAGGTCAAGAATTCGTCATGTAGATCAACCTTCCACAAGTAACATAGCAATGCACTTAGACAATGAAGGAAGATGTTTAGAAAAACATTTATAAGAGGCTAAAGAAGCTCAAGAAGCCTTGCACATTACCTACCAAGAAGAGTGTCAAGAAAATGCTTTGAGAGAACAACCAAGAAGATCAAACTATGAAAACCCATGAAATGACGAAACACAAAAAATAGGAGGTGCCACTCCTATTAATCTCATAGTTATGCTAGTCCAATGAATCAGGACGCTATAGGAAGAATAACGCATTCAAGATAAAAGAACAAAGATGCATGACAATAATAGAGTGGAACAAGACCAAGGGTTATCTCAAAACCCTCATACTTAAACTTTGACTCATGAAATGCAAGTAATGAGACCTTCCTAAATGGAAATCATATGATGCAAAATTGTCAAAGCATTCAAAATTGTCAACCAAATCAAGCAACTATGATCAGATATCAAATCCTCGAATAGGGTTAATGTTCTCAACCTTGTAATGTCAAAGCAAATTTTTGGGAACATATCTTGAATATCTAAAAGATCCTCTTGACCATGTCATATGAAATGTATTATTACCATAATATTAGGTTTCACAATTATAGAAGAGACATCAAATTATGGTAAATGAATAATGTTTAGTGAGTTTATAAATTGGTACTTACAAGGATGGGATTCTATGTAATGTTATGCCAATGTATTTTATGCCATCTCTTTTTAGGGAGCCTCTAGAAGTTTGATAGGAAGGTTGTGTATGATATTAGAAAGAACAATTATTAAATTGTGAAGGATGGAAAGAAGTTTACCTTAAATTCATTGAAATAAAGAAAAAATCTAATCAAATAGTAGTCCTACAGTGTGTTTCAACATTACAAAAAGTAGCTATTAAAAGTAGCAAAGGAAGTTAGGAGTGGACCAAAAGAAATTGGTAAATTGAGAAGCTCAAATAATATAGAAGGAAGCAGTGTTAGGTATATGAAAAAAATGCCCAAAGAAGTGAAAGAAAAATTAAAGGGGAACATTAATAATCACCAACAATGTGTTGATTTCAAGAGTAAAGATTAACAAATTCATGTTGGAGAAATGGTATTTGCTCATATATGGAAGGAGCAATTTGTAGAGGGAACTCATGACATACTAAAATGGAAGGTAATAGGAACATGTAGGGTCTTGAAGAGGGTTATATTTAGTGTTTATGAGATAGAGCTTCCAAAAGGACTAGATATTTTACCAATTTTTAGTATGACATACTTGCATACTTATTATGGACTTGAACCAGTGTAAAATCAAATGAAGGCTCAGATGTACAATTGGATAAATGGATGCAATAGTTTCTTGAAAAGAAATCAGATGGAAACACATGCATGCACTATGGGGTGAAGAAGAAAGATTAGCTGGATTAAGAGATTATTTGGGTCAAAAGTAAAGATGGGGAGTTAGAGAGAAGAATAGAAGAGGGGAAGAGGTCAAATGAAAAAAAAAAAGGATAGAGAAGAGCTCGGTAGAGGTTGTGCAACAACAAATAGTGTATGCTTCAAGCAAAGAACCAAAATTGTAAATATGTGACAACAAGGTAAAATGCTAGAATATTATTTGTCAACAAAATTGAGTTGAATGTGAGAGGGACAAATTCCTTGATGTATTTGTAATTTATAAGCATGTTATTTTGAGCTACAGGTAGACAAATAAATTTTATTATTAATTTTATTGTTACTTCCAATTTGTATGTGTTTGAACTATTTTGTGAAATAAACAAATTTTAATTAATCCTCTTAAGCTAGGCTTCACCACTAAACTACCCTTTTTTGTCAAACCAGTGGTTTTGTAACCCATGGTTTCAAAACTATCTTGCAAGTTTCATGGGTCTTTCTAGAGGTTGGCTTCTTTTGTGGAGCAGATTCTTCGCCTTTTGCAAAACTTTGATTCCATCTCCTTTGTGCATATTCCCAGAGACTGGAATGTTGTTGCTTATTGTCTTGCAAAATGGGCCTTAGATGTTGATTGGCACTGGTATGTTACAAAATAGGGGTCCTCATCTTTTGTGCATTCTTTGTTGTTTCTGTAGCTCCTTCAAAATGACTTGTTTTGTTATTTCTGGTTTATATTTTCTTAGTATATTGAGCTTTGTTGGTTCTTGGAGGTGGTGAGATAGTGGTAAACCTCATTGGACTTTTTTCCTTTGGACTTTAGTGATAATTGTTGCTGTTTGGAAGTCCTTTTATAATATTTTCTACTATTTCAGTTAATATAATTTTATCTTCTTTTCTTTTAAAATAACACAAATAAACAAACTCCCTGTTTCGAAACTATCCCCTAATAAAACTAGCAGTTTCAACTGTCTGTTTTGAGATTTTGGTTTTGGTGTTGATCATTTGGTTGCTCAGGTTATTTTGAATACCTGTTTTGTGTTTAGTGGAGCATTTGTCCCTGTATTGTATCTGTTCTGGTCTATTTATTTTGCTAGCCTATTGTTGTTTAGGCCTCTATATTGGCAGCTTCATGTTGCTCCCTCCTCCTTGTAAATTTAATTTTATTTCTTTGTTTCAATATTAAAATAACCGACAGTTTCATACTGCTATTTCCTTAGGGGTTTCTGCACCTAAAACTCAGGAAGTAAATCCTCTGCAATTTTCCCCAATCAGTTCTAGTCGATTATCTATTACATTCTCCCACAATGTTAAGGGCAATCCTTTCAGATTGCCTCATCGTGATTGGAGCATAGTTGTTTACCAATCATTTAAATTACAATTTCCCTCACTTTACCATTTAAAGCGCGCTTCAACAAAATCTGAGAAATCTTATTGGAAAGAAATAAAGTGGTGTTTTTTTATAAACAAATTATTCTAAAGTCTGTTGACTTTGGAAAGCATGTGGAAATTTTTGAAAATGTAGATTTACATACAAGCTCTAACTAGAGTTCTGGATATATATGATGTATGCACAAATTTTAGTTGCAGATTCAATCCAGAAAGCTCAGAGTGTAAAGATAGCACCTCGTACAATATTTCTGACTTGAAATTCAATTATGAATTCACAATTGTACCTACATAATAATAATATTTATTGTTTTTTTTATTTTCACTTTTGGTATTGTATTGAATTCACAATTGTAGCTGCATAAGTAATTGAAAACTCTAAATAATGGCATACAATTTACTCTAACTACATAGTAACTCTCGCTGGCTGAACCGCTTTCTACCCTAAGCAACTGCGTGTTTACAAACAAATTTGACTAAAGACAGACTAAATACAGCCAGCAAATTAAGATTATAGATCGATATTTGATACCTAATGTGAATATCATCCTATGGTTGCGTTGAGCCTCTGCTGTAAACGTCGTGCTACCCTCTTCGTTCATAGTGGGTGACTAGTTTCTGTACTAAGTAAACTGGTGGTGAAATTGCTATCATCGGAGTCGAGATGAAGCCAAACGAATGGTGGGTGGAATGTTGGAACATGCAGAAGCGGCCTTTCCTGGGACAGCATCTGTTTCACCTATTGCATAGTTGGACAGTCACGTGGATTGGGGTTTGAGCAGGCCAGTCCCACCATCAGCAAATAGGTTATGTTTTTGTCGTTAATAGTGGTGAGAGAATCAGTGGGCAGAGGCATAGGCAGGTGACTGTCAGCTGCTTCCAAGAGCTTATTCTCTCGGTACTGAAAGAATACGCCCAAAAAAATGAAAAGACAGCGCAAAACATAACACCAATGAGCAGAGAAAACACAGGGAAAAATAGAGTTTGATAACTCAGTAGTTATATTTATCTAGCTTTCAATACATTACATCTAAAATATTGTTTCTAGTAGCTATCCAGATACTGTGCCTAGCAGCTATCTAGACACTGTATCCAACAACCATCCAAAGGCTATGTCTGGCAACTCTCTATAATCACATATATATAGGTAGAAAGTCCTTGAAGCCTGGAAGCTTCTAGTTTTCTATATAATTCTAAAATAGCTCTTAGAATGTTCTTTTCTAGAATAGCTTCAGGAATGTTCTAGCTGATAGAAAACTCTAGAAACATTCTATCATTTTCTAGACAATCTTAATCCTTAACATCCCCCCTTAAGATTGGCTAGAATAATATAGAGAAAATACAAATGAGAGGGGAACATTATACTACTATCACCCCTTAATGTTCACCTCTAGCATACCAAGCATTCTTCGATCATATTCCTCTTTCATGGCTTGCTCCCATTCTTTCTTCCCTCTAGCTTGCTCATATGAGATTGGATCATTTATATGCAATACTTTGGCCATGAGAGCACTACCAATAATACTTCTAGCTTGTTCCAACTTGTATTTCCAGCAATATAACAACCCTGCAAACAAAAATCACTCTAGCAATATATCAGCTCTACAAACAAATCACTCCAGCAACACATCTACCCTGCAAACAAATCACTCCAACAATTATATCTAGCTGAATCTCTAGCTAAACCTCTTGATGGTCCTCTAGCTGAACCTGGAAAACATTCTAGTTGAACCTCTTGATGGTCCTCTAGCTGAACTTAGAAAATATTCTAGCTGAACCTCTAGCTGAACAAGGAAAACATTCTAGCTGAACCTGATTGAAACTCTAGCTGAATCTCTAGCTAAACTTGGAAAACATTCTAGCTGAATTTTTTTTTCAACAATCCCCCCTCAGCGTTACCCAAGGGGATTCGAACCTGTAACTTGGCTCTGATACCATGTAAGAAACAGCCCCAAGATGCTATGCCTAGCAGCTATCTAGATATATCCAGCAACCATCCAAAGGCTATGTCTGGCAGCTCTTTATAATCACATATATATAGGTACAAAGTCCTTGAAGCCTAGAAGCTTCTAGTTTTCTAGATAATTCTAAAATAGCTCTTAGAATGTTCTTTTTAGAATAGCTTCATGAATGTTCTAGCTTATAGAAAACTCTAGAAACATTTTATCATTTTCTAGACAATCTTAATCCTTAACAGGTACAGTTTCCACACCTAACCCACTAAATCTTGCCTGTCTTCTACAAAATAAGGGGGCTTTCCACAAACAACTTCAAGTACAACAACGCCAAAACTAAACACATCTGATTCAGCTGTGGCTGTTCTAGTGTGAAAGCACTCAGGAGCAATGTAACCAAATGTTCCTCCCACACGACTCGACGTGTAGGATGTCTGGTTGGGTTGTATGATACGAGCAAGGCCAAAGTCACCGAGA
Organism: Cunninghamia lanceolata; assembly: GCA_027924645.1. NCBI lineage: Eukaryota > Viridiplantae > Streptophyta > Pinopsida > Cupressales > Cupressaceae > Cunninghamia > Cunninghamia lanceolata. Next base: position 784,303 of record BSBN01000593.1, read on the forward strand.
CGGGCATTGTATTTGGAGTCGAGCATGGTGTTGCTAGGTTTGAGATCCTGGTGGATCACCTGCTCCTTGCTTTCCACATGAAGGTAAACTAGAGTGGAGGCCATACCAAATATGATGTTGTATCTCTTCTCCCAATCCAAATGCGCTATCCAGATATAGTTTTCCAGGCTTCCATGGGACTTGTACTCGTACACCAGCAGGAGGTTCCCCTTGTCATGACACCACCCGAGCAACGGTACCAGGTTTCGATGGCAGAGCCGGTTGATTATTCTGATCTCTGAGATGAATTCTTCTTTCCGTTGCATGGAGTCTTTGAATATGTGCTTCAAGGCCACCTCAGTTTTGTTCTTGCGGAGATGTGCTTTATAAACGGTCCAAATCTGCCGCTCCCGATCTGCGACTGGGAACTAAAGTTGTGAGTGGCCATTTAGAGGTCTTTGTATTTGAATTCATGTGGATGACCTGACAGTTTCTGAAGGGCGTTTGATATGATTGCCGCCTCTACTTGATGCTTTCTGTGCTTGAAAAAAAGTATAATAACGATCGCTATTGCAAACAACAAGGCGAACACCGCTCCCCCAATGGAAAGTCTGATTATTAATCCCTTGTTGCCCATGGAGTCGCTCAGATCTTGGATTGATAGACTCCACGAATGGACGCAATTAAGCTCCATGCTGTTGCCCGTGGAATCCATGAACCCAAAATAAACAAAGGGAGCAAGAAATTGAGAGAGATTGATGGGATACTAGAGAATCAGCTTTGAGGGCATTCGATCTGGTGACTTTGTAATGTAGACCTTCAGTTGTCGTTGAGAGCCGCAGTTGTCACTCAGAGCTGCTATATTGAATCCACGCCATTATTTTTTCTCCATTCTTTAGATGGATATTAGAAGCATTCAGACACGCATTTGTTGTGGAATTTATGCTGTTAGCATCAACGGTTACGTGGTTGTTATCTGGGTCATTTTTACCCTCGTTCTTATTTGTGTCGAATTCAACTGCTACCATCTTGTTACTGCTCAATCCGTCAATGAAAGAATTGAAGAACCCCAACCAGTGGCCATAGCTGTCAATAGGTCCATATTCACTATCTTTATTAGAAGATATTATAAACACCATACCCTCTCCGCTAACAGTTCTGTTGTCGGGTATTTTAATATTAAAAACAAAAGTGGAATTGAACAATGTGGGAGTATCTGAGGATTTTTTCCATAATCTGTATTGTTTATTGTATATGACTCTTCTCCATCGATTTTTTTGTGAATATTGGGGTTCATCATTAAGAGTTTTCGTTGTGACCTGCAAGGATTGAAGGGCTATGTCAGAATTGTTGAACTTGAAAAAGCTATTGTTCTTTTCACTGAAACTCTCAAAACTAAAATTCCCACTAACAGTTTGCACCATTAAAATACTGATTGCAACTAATAAGACTATAAGAAAACTCATTTAAACCCCTACAACTTATTCCTATCACACCCTACTAACACTTCAAAAAAGTATTGGCAGTTCCTTATCCTACAATTCCAATTTCTACCTATTCGGAGAGAAAGGCTAAAGCAGCAATGGAGAAGGCAGTGTGAGAATAGGCCCACAAATAATAAAAACATAATAGCAGTAATAAATAGATAAAAATAGGGCAAAACAGAGTTGAAAAAAAACAAGATATATAGTTATCTAGTTTGCATTACATTCCATCCAAAATGCTACATATAACAATGTCTTTAATCATACATATATATTTACAAAAGACTTTTAAGTCTAGAAGCTTCTAGCTTTCTAGACAATTCTATATTTTTTATTATAAAATGTTGGAATGTTGTTTTTCTAAATAACTTTATGGATTTTTCTAGATTTATGGAAAACTCTAGAAAAGGCCTACCTTTGCCTTGTGGAAAACTCTAGAAACAACTTGTCTTTCCCCTAGATAATCTTACTTTCCTTAACATCCCCCCTTAATATTGGCTAGAATAATACTTGAAAAAAATACAAAAAATAGGGAAACATTATGCTACTATCCCCCCTTAATGTTCATCTCTAACATACCAAGTATTCCTTTAAATTTTAAGAATTTGACTTCAGTCACACTCTTAGTGAATATATTAGCTACTTGTTCTTCGCTTGGACAAAATTGAAGATTGACAATAGTTTCTTGAACAAGATCCCGAATGTAGTGAACATCAATCTCAATATGCTTTGTTTTAGCATGAAAATCTAGATTGTTGGCAACCTGTATGGTACTTTGATTCTCATGCAATACATAGTACTAGCAAAACTTTGTAGAAAAGCAAGCTCAAATAGAAGATTCTGAATTCAAACTGCTTCCTTGCATGCTTCTTTTGCTGCTATATATTCTGCTTCACATGAAGATAATGATGTAGTTGTTTGTTTTTTACTACTCCATGTAATAGGGCCTGATCCAAGATGGAAAACATAACCAACAGTAGATTTCCTATCATCTATATCATCGCCCCAATTTGAGTCGGTAAATCCAATGAAATAAATTGAAGACTTATAGTCATAGAAGATGCCAAAGTGTATGGTTCCACGAATGTATTGTAAAATTCTCTTAGCAGCAAACCAATGACTTTCTTGAGGGACTGCATAAGTCTAAATACTAGATTGATTGCAAAATAGATATCTGGTCTAGAATGAGTTAGATAAAGCAAGCTACCAATAAGTTGTCTATATAAAGTGGCATCTACACTCTTGGAAGTACATTCTTTAGTAAGCTTGACTCCAGATTGAAATTGGGTAGATGCTAGCTTGCATTCAAGCATGTTAAAGGTCTAAAGTATATTTTGATTGTGAGATGAACAATGCATCATATAATCTACAAACTTGTAATCCAAGAAAATAGTTTAGTTCACACAAATCACTCATGAAATACCCTTTTAAGATCTGATTTTTAATCATTGATTAGCCTAATATTTGGTCTAGCAATGAGTAAATCATCTACATAAATTGCAACAAGAAGAATATCATCTTGAACTTTCTTCACATAAAGATTTTGATCTGACTTACATCTTTTAAATCCATGAAGCTAGAAATACCTGTCAATCTTCTCATTCCATGTTCGTGGTACTTGTTTAAGACCATAAAGTGACTTCTTTAATCTGCAAACAAGATTAGGATGTTGCTGATCTACAAAACTTGGTGGTTGATCCATATATATTTCTTCATATAAATCTCTATTTAAGAAATCATTTTTAACATCCATTTGATGGATATGCCCCCCAAGACTTGCAGCCAAAGAAAGAATAATTCTAACTGTATTCATTTTAATGACAGGAGCAAATGTTTCTTCATAATCAACACCCTCTTTTTTATTGAACCCCTTAGCAACCAATCTAGCCTTGAATTTCTCTATAGCACCATCTGATTTAAATTTTGTTTTGTAAACTCATTTCTAACCAATAACATTCTTACCTTTGGGGCACGGCACAAGTTCCCAAGTTTTATTCTTTGATAATGCATCATATTCCTCTTTCATGGCTTGCTCCCATTCTTTCTTCCCTCTAGCTTGCTCATATGAAATTTGGTCATTTACTTGTAATACTTTGGCCATGAGAGCACTATCATTCCTTCCTTGGATCTTTGAGCCTTTCCTATATATTTCTTCAGCACTCCTTGTCCTTGGTATAGTTGAAAAGTCATCTTCTTCATCATCACTACCTGTAGAAAATGGTTGATTACAAGCATTAGTTGTTTCATTTTCAATAGTATTAGCAATGCACACCTCATCCTCATCATTGTAGTCTCCATTTCTTTCTAAAATATCTAAAAAATTAGAAGCATTTGTTGTAGTAGAGTGAGAGGAAGTGGTTGTAAGTTGTGAATGCTTGAATCAAACTTTACATCTCTACTAACAAAGACCTTTTTTGTTGTCAAATCATATAACATGTAAGCCTTTGATTCTTCACTATAACCCACAAACAAACACTTATGACTCTTTGGTTCTAACTTTTCCCTCTTTTCATCAAGAATGTGTGCCCAAGTAATACACCCAATGTGGGGCTTTCTAGGTCACTCCATGCTTCTTCAGGGGTGATATTTGTGAGGGCTTTGGTGGGGATTCTATTCACAATGTATGCAACACAAGAAATAGCCAAACCCTAAAATTTATTATTTAAAAATTTAAAATGCAACATACAACGAGCCATTTCTAAAAGAGTTCTACTCATCTGTTCAACCACCCAATTTTTCTGAGGAGTATAAGGAACTATTCTTTGCACCTTAATACTATAATTTTCACAAAATGACTCATATGCATAATTGCAATATTCACCTCCAAATGTTATCTGTCCTTAAACACTTAATTCTTTTTCCACTTTGATTTTCAAGTAATGCCTTAAACTTTTAAAAAACTTCAAATACTTCATTTTTCCTTTCAAGAAAATAAACCCATACTCTCATGTTGTAATCATCAATAAAAGTGAGAAGGTACTTGGTACCTAAAAGTGAAGGATAGCCTGGCTCACATAAATCACTATGAATGAGTTGTAGCAGATGATTAGCTCTCCATGTTTTACTTGAATCATAAGGATCTCGAAGTTGTTTTCCTAACACACATCCTTCACACACACCTTTAGAAGCTAAAATTTTTGTTAATCCTCTAACCATATCCATTCTAACCATGTCTTGTAATTTTTTATAATTTATATGTCCAAGTCCAGCATGCCAAAGTTTTGACATATAATCAGTCTGAGCAATAAAAGCATGAGAGAGTGTGTATTCATCATCAACAAACCCCATAAATTTAAATAGACTCTCTTTATGATCAACTCTACCAATAGCAATTATATTGCTTGGGGTTTTTCTATCTCTAACAATAACTTGATCAGTAGTGACAACAAATTCATATCTAGCTTGAACTATTTTATATACTGAAATAAGATTTACCCCTAATCCTTCAACCAGTAAAACATTTTTCAAAGACCCGTTTGCTACATTAACAGTCCCTATTCCTAAAACTGGAAGTTTCATTTTATTGTCTGTTGGTATAATAGTCACAATGGTATTACATTGTTAGTAAATAAAGCAATAGTTAGTTTATAGTTAGATATAAATAAATAAATGTTAGTAATAAATTAGTTTTGGGAAGTTAGGAAGTTATTTCCCATAGGAAGTTTGTACGGGAATAATTGTGGATTTAAAATCAAATGTACTACATTGTAACAATCATTTTAATGACATTAATATATTATTCTATGTTTTGATATTGTTGTGCCATGATGGTGTAGCAATCTACATTTTGTGCTAGCATATTTCAATATGGTATCATAGGAAAAGAGATGCTAGGCTGCATAACGAAGTTATTTCTTGCTGTGTAAGATGCAATTTTGATTTCAAGGCAAAAGGAAGGTGTTTTAGATTTGTAGAGGTATTTGAAATTCACTCTGAGATGTTTTTGAAAGACCGTGTAAGGAGTTACAAAATAAGTTTATGAATGTTAGGGGCATTTAAGTTTGCTGGAAGTCTGTGAAAGTGATGTTTAATCATTTGAAAGCATGAGATAGTGTCACATTGAATACTTATACAGTGTGAGATTCCATCCAAGTTCTCATAGTAAGTTGTTCGAAGATGCAATAATATCATCTGTGGGTGGTAAATATTATTTGTTTGCTATGTAATGGTAAATATCATTTGTTCACTATGCAAGATGTGTGAACAGAACCAACATCAAAGTTGTTGCTTAATGTTGAAGATTTTATTTTATATTTGACATAAACATTCAAGTCATATGAAATTGATTTAAGTGAATGTGTTGATATCTGTTGCAATTGCCTAAGTTTAACTCCAGCCACAGGAAGTAGAAGATAAAAGTGTAAGAGGAATTAGGGTTCAGGCTAAACAAAATATTAAGTGCCAACTACATACAAAAGTGTTGTGCAATCATCATTGTTGGCATAAAGGATGTTGTGTATTATATATTGTTGTGAGTAGAGAAGATAATAAGGCATTGAATATATTATTCATCAAGGTTAATGTTTCATTGCCTCATACGACATGCCAAGTAGATGGAAGAGTCATATTCCATTGAAGATATATAGCAACACAATACAATAGAGTTCAAATATAAAGTGTAGATATATTTGAGAGAATTTGTCTTGAAGTTTTGTCAAAAATTTAGATATCCAACGATGCAATCAATCCAAGAGATAAACTGATGGAGCAAAAGTAGTCAATGCAAAGTTCTCCCTGAAGCTTCAGTTATTCAGGTTCAAGATGGAACTTGGAATTTCAATGTTAAAAATCACTTATGCTTTCGGGGCCATATTTTATATTCCTGATGAGGCCTCCAAAGACTCATCTAAGACATCAGTTGGTTAAAGTGTAACAGGGTCATATTGGAGGCAGGTGGCATTAGAGGATGGAGGATTTTCCATCATCTCAAGTTAGCCTCTTGCTTTGAGATGATGCTTTGCATGAGAAGCATTTTTGGTTTTGGTTATTTTGCTTTGCTTTGGTAATGCTGACTGATTTGAATAATGTATGTTTTATGAAGGTTTTGTTTTGGAGACAGGTTAGGGATTTGGTGTTGAGCTCAATATGGATTATTAGCCAGTGAGCTTCAAAGAGTATATGATCAAGAATTATACCCTTTCATGGTCACTAGACAATGGTAGAGATCTATTGTATCTCTTAGGGTTCATTGTCGAATAATTCAAAACTCTATGATTTGAGAGTTTGGGACTAAAGAGCTTAAGAACATAGCTTGAAGCTATGCCTTTCCGAGGGTAGACAAGACAACATGATGGAGCCCCGCTTGGTTTAGGATTTGTTCTTTGGAAGAAGATTTTCTATAAAATATGTATTCATATTATGTAATCAGCTTTTGTTCAGTATGTTAGCATTCAGGGGGTTCCCTTGGTACTATTGTAGGAACAATGTAATAAGGGGGGAATGTTGGCATAATAGTCACAATGGTATTACATTGTTAGTAAATAAAGCAATAGTTAGTTTATAGTTATATCATATAAATAAATAAATGTTAGTAATAAATTAGTTTTGAGAAGTTAGGAAGTTATTTCCCGTAGGAAGTTTGTATAGGAATAATTGTGGCTTTAAAAGAAAATGTACTGCATTGTAACAACCATTTGAATGACATTAATATATTATTCTATGTTTTGATATTGTTGTACCATGATGGTGTAGCAATCTGCATTTTATCCTACCATATTTCATTGTCAATAGTAATTTCTTGATCTGAATTCTTCCCTTCATAAAAATCAATAAACCTTTATCTATCCCCAGTCATGTGAAATGATGCCCCTGAATCTAAAATCCATAGAACTTTATTCGAATCTAAAGCAAAGTATCCTCCCTTAACATTAGATTTATTTTCAGGTCTAGCAACTACCTCCTCATTTGATTTCTCTTGCCTTTTTAGGGAGATATCTATGAAGCTATGTCTATCTTTCTTGCCATCCTTAAACCTTTCTTATTTGGGCTTGTATTGCTTCCTTTCATTGTCCCTCTTCTTCAAACAAAATTTCTCCATGTGATTCCCACCTCCACAATACCTGCAAATAATGGGTTATCTTCCAACTTGCTTTTCTGCACCATCATTTCTAGAAAAATTGTTAGAACCATCATTATTTCAAAATTTATTATTTCCTTTCCAATTCTTCTTTCCATCATATCTATAAAATTTACTCGTAGTTGCATATGCATGATTCTTCTTAATATATCCTTCTTTGATAAGTTGAACTTCTTCATCTAAAATAGATTTACAAAATTGATCAAAAGTTTGCTAGGGGGTATTGGGATTTAGTTGAAGAACCCTTTTCCTTGATTCCTTAAATACCTTGTATGGTTGGGGAAGCTTACTTTCAACCATTACAATCAACTAAATTTTTTTTTTTACATAGTCAGTACCTATTTTCTTTAGTTGAGCATTTAAAATTGTAACTTCATTAAAGTAATCAGTCATTTTTTTAAAATCAGATGGATCTAAGTTCACCAATTTTTCTTCTATACTAAACATGTTAGGAATATCTACATCTTAATAATCTTTTTCTAAATTCTCCCATAGCTCTATTGGATTATCAATATCAACAAATCTTCTATTGAGCTCGGGGCTTGACGCTTTACCAATAATACCTCTAGTTTTCTCCAACTTGCATTTCCAGAACTCCTTTTCTTTTTCATTTTGGGCTTCTCCAATTTCCTTATTCACTATCCTCTATAGAGTCTTTTCTCTCAAAGCATTCTTGACTGCAATCTTCCAATCTGAAAAACCACTTCCATCAAATATTGGCAAAACTTCATTTGTAGAACCCATGTTAGCCAAAAAAAATCAATCTTCAAACAAATATTACTCCAACAATATAACAGCCCTGCAAACAAATCACTCCAGCAATATATATGCACTACAAACAAATCACTACAGTAATATATTTCGAGTTGAACTTAGCTCTGATACCATGACAGAACAAACCCAAAAATAATAAAAACATAATAGCCATAATAAACAAATAAAAATAGGGCAAAATAGAGTTGAAAAAAAAACAAGATATATATTTATCTAAAATGCATTACATTCCATCCAAAATTCTATGTACAACAACTATCTTCAATCATAAATATATATTTACAAAAGACTTTGAAGTTTGGAAGCTTCTAGCTTTCTAGACAATTTTGTATTTTTTTATTCTAAAAAGCTAGAATGTTGTTTTTCTAAATAACTTTATGGATTTTTTAGATTTTATGGAAAACTCTAGAAAAAACCCGCCTTTTCCTTGTGGAAAACTCTAGAAACAACTTATCTTTCCCCTCGACAATCTTACTTTCCTTACAGGTGATAGAGTGAATGATGTTATTGTCTGCTTTTATAAACTTTGTACATACATTGATAGTCTGCTTAACTATTTTAGTCAAAGTTTTAGAGGGCTTTGAATGAGTTTCCTAATTTGTGGCCTGTGTTGGGAGTTTCCAGAAGGATGTGTAAATCATACATATCTTATCTTAATAGTGACAAGATATTATTTTTCTCTCTCATGTTCACCTAAACATCAACTCTCTCAATCACTCACTCCAAACATAAATAGCATTTGGTGACATGTTAGACTCAAGATCCATGCGTGTCGATGAAGGCAAAGATAATTAAATTCATTTGCACTTACCAAGTGTCTACATTTGGTGACCCACAACAGTGAAATATGCGGTCACCCATGCTAACACTAATTCTTATAATAACTATTCTCATTAAGAACCGTTACAAGTCAAGATATTGAGCCATCTAGAGGGCCATTTTAAAACATTGGGATGATCCTATGCGACTTTTCTCAAAATTTGTAATACTAGTAATCACACAAAATGCGTAATGGGTACATAGATAGGGTTGGGCTTAAAAAACACACTCTAAGATTTGACTTAGACATGGCTCATGGGCCCTCTTTTCTCCATTTCATCAGTTCTGTTTGTCCTCCGTTAACAATACATAAACCTTGTGTTTCAACAAACTGTGACTGCCTGCGATTACCCGTAAATTGGTGATAAGTTAAATTTGAACTCCCTCTCCTACTTGATCTCAGGGGCTCTGTTTATGTGGGTGCTTTTTTTCTGTAGGAGCAAGGTGTAGGCAACCACATTCTTTCACCATATACAAAAAATAGGTCTCCAACTCCATCAGTTATGATTTGCCAGCATACAACCAGCTTGCACCCAAAATGGGAGCTTTGGAACTGTTTAACCGAATGCGTCAAAGAAATGTGGTGTCATGTAATACCATGACCACAGGATATGCACAAAATGGATTTGTTAAAAAGGCATTAGAAACTTTCAAGCAAATCCAATTGGCTAGTGTAAAGCTAGAAACCTTTACTAGCGTCCTCCCAACTTGTGCCAATTGGGAGCTTTAGAATAGGGTATGGACATCCATCAAAGCATAAAGGATAGATGAATGTTGTCAGATGTTATAGTTGCTACTACTCTGGTAGACATGTATGAAAATATGGAATCATGGACAAGGCATGTGAACTGTTTGATAGAATGCCTCAAAGAAATGTGGTCTCGTGGAATGCCATTATTGCAAGCTATGCAGAAAATGGATTTGTGTACAAGGCTTTAGAAACATTCAAGTAAATGAAATTCGCAGTTGTAAAGCTGGCATCCTCCCTACCTGTGTCAAAATTAGAGCTTTGAAACAAGGTATGAACATCCATCAAAGCATAATGGAAGGGCATTTTTGTTAGATATTATAGTTGGAAATGCTCTAGTAGACTTGTATGGAAAATGTGGAAGCATAGACAATGAATGTGAAAAATGCCTCAAATGTGGTCTCATGGAATGCAATGATTCTGAGATATGCAAAAAAGGATTTTGCAAGGATGTTCTCAAAATTATTGAATTAACGAAGCACTCTAGACCATTTTTTTGACATGACAAGCTTTGTTTATGTTCTATGTGCATGCAGCCATGCAAATTTAGTGGATGAGGGCTACACATGCTTCAATCATATGAGTAACCCTTATAGCATTACACCTACAATTGATCATTATATGTGCATGGTTGACCTTCTTGCCCATGCTGGCTATCTTGAGGACACCCTAAACTTTATCATTAAGATGCCAGTTAACCCTATGGTGGTTGTGTGGATGAGTTTTCTTGGTGCTGCAAATCACATATGACTATAGGTCTAGGAGTATTTACAGTGATGTTATTTTTTATTTGAACCTAAAAATATACTCTAACTTGTGTTCTCTCAAACATCCATGAAGAAGTGGGGAGGTGGTGTGAGGTTCAAATGGTAAGGAAATTGGTGAAAGATAAAGGAATTATAAAGATCCTTGGATATGTCTGGACTAAAGGCCGTAAAATGGTACATGCCTTTTTGTGTAGGAGTCAAATCACTTCTGCAGACATAGGAGATCTATGCAAAGTTTGAGAAATTGGCTTGGGAGATGAAGGCAACAAGGTATTTTCCATATTCAAGATATTTACTTAGTGATGTGGAAAAGGAGGAAAAATAATTATTTCTCTACCACCATAGTGAAAAATTGGCAATTGCTTTTGGTTTGTTAGACACCCCCCTTAGAACAAATATTAGCTCTCTAGTTGTTAAGAACCTTCAAGTATGTGTTCATTGTGACAATGCAATGAAATTTATCACCAAGATTGTTGCAAGAGAAATTGTTGTGAGAGATGCCAATTGTTTGCATCATTTAAGGCTAGGATAATGTTCTTATTGAGATTATTGGTGAAGTTAAATGAAGTGATCTAAAAAATAGTCTCACGCTATAATAATGTGCACCATATCAGACCTACTCTAATAATGAAGGAACAATGTTGTATTTCAGTTACTAGGGAAAAAAATGGTTTTGTTTTTGTTTTGAGTATTTGGCAATCTAGACTATGATATTGGCTTCATAAAATTAGATGCATAGAGTGTAATGTAGATCACTACTTATATACAATATTGGGTTTTTGTCAAAGAATTATTTTATGATAACATGGACGTTTAATTAAACTATTTTCATAAAACCTACATATGTATGAAATGAAAAGATTGGGGAGGTGGTGGAGAAAGAGTGAAATAAAAAAGGTAAGGAACACTTTGATAGGTAAATGGAAAGATGGTTGAGTAGCAGGAAATGGGAGAGGGCTCACAATTCCCCTTGCCATTTTGTATAGTTCTTTTGTTTCGATTAATCGTATTATCTTTTGTCTATGTTAGGTTATGCATTTAATTACACATTCTATATTCAATATGTAATTTTATATAAGTGTATGTAGATTTTGTGTCATTTATGGTTAGATATTTCTAATTTTGTTTTGCATGCCTTTGCTTGATGAGATAGCTAATATATTTGTGAATTAGCAAATTTTTTTAATTTCATTTGTTTTCAATTTGTTTGGTTTCTATTACAAGGAAACCACTATAATTTATAATGAAGAAGTAAAAAAAATTACAAGTGTGATTATGTTACATAATTAGTGGTTATGCATGGCACTTGAAAAACTCTCATAATGAGGTTTATATATTGATGTTAGAGAGAAGAGAATAACATTTGTATATGTAAAAATAAAATAATGATTTATATCACATTGTAATTGCACATTTGTGGCATTACAAAATTGTGCATGATGAGATTTATAATTTTATAATAATGAGATAAGGGATTGAAGGTGGTTAGGAGAGAACTAAATAGAGCACTTCATAAGTGTTTGGAGTGACAATAGGATTTAAAACAAGAGGAACTCAAAGGGACGAGGGGAATTTTAGAGAAACATAGTGGAAGACATCATAGGTTTGAAATGAATATTATAATTGTTGGCAAGAAATGGAGAGGGACACCAGTCTAGAGATCTAGTCATCAGTCAAGACTTTGTAGTCAATTTATACCCCAATCAAGTAGTCAGAGATTGATAGAAAAACACAAGGAATAACATAAATAAAGTATCACATACAAATCACAATCATAAGACAACAGATAATTATTTGGTACTGGTAGATCTCCATATATATATATAAACAACAATCAAATGTCATACATCCATCCTCCGGCAGGTCTAAGCTCTACCTCATCCTTCTATATACATGTCTTCTATGGTATTCTTCATATCATCATATCCTACTATCTCCTATATTGCCTATCCTATATCATTGTATCTTATATCTATATATATACTTGTAGACACTTAAATATGACTCTAAATTCACCATCACTCACTAGACCTTATTCTTCCACATTAATTAAATAATTATTAGTTATTTAATTAAATTAATTTTCCCACTTTCTAGCATTAATTAAATAACTTACAATTATTTAATTAATCCATACTTTCTTCTAAATATTAATTAAATAATTTATAATTATTTAATTAATTAAATCGTGATCTTATTTATTTAATTAATATCACATCTTCTTCTTAATTCTTTTCCTTTTTTAACTCATGTGTATCTAATTAATTTATTTAATTAGATAATCCTCTCAATTATCCTCTCATTTTGTTTTGATTTATTTCCTTTTAAATCAAATCCTTTTGCTCCTTCAAATCTTATCTTCTACTTGTTTTATTTCCTCTTTTGTGAAATAAAGTAAAAAATTAAATCCCTTCTTCCTTCTAATATTAATTAAATAATTTATAATTATTTAATTAATTAAATTGTGATCCTATTTATTTAATTAATATCACATCTTCTTCTCAATTCTTTTCCTTTTTTAACTCATGTGTATCTAATTAATTTATTTAATTAGATAATCCTCTCAATTATCCTCTCATTTTTTTTTGATTTATTTCCTTTTAAATCAAATCCTTTTGCTCCTTCAAATCTTATCTTCTACTTGTTTTATTTCCTCTTTTGTGAAATAAAGTAAAAAAATAAATCCCTTCTTTCTTCTAATATTAATTAAATAAAAAATCCAACATTAATTAAATAAATCAAATATTTATTTAGTTAATAAAATCTAAATAACATCTTGATTTTTTTCCAAAATTGAACTCACTCTCAATTATCCTCTCATCTTCTTTTGATTTATTTTCTTTTAAATAAAAAAAAAATCAAATCCTTTTCCTCTGTCAAATCTTATCCTCTACTTGTTTTATTTCCTCTTTTGTGAAAATAAAACAAAAAATCAAATCCCTTCTTTCTTTAGTTAATTAAATAAAAAATCCAACATTAATTAAATAAATCAAATATTTATTTAGTTAATAAAATTCAAATAACATCTTCTTGATCTGTTTCCAAAATTGAACTCATGTGTATCTAATTAATTTATTGAATTACATAATCCTCTCATCTTCTTTTGATTTATTTCTTTTTAAATCAAATAAAAAATAAATAATTTTCCTCTTTCAAATCTTATCTTCTACTTGTTTTATTTCCTCTTTTGATAAATAAAGAGAAAAATCAAATCCCTTCTTTCTTCTAATATTAATTAAGTAATTTATATTATTTAATTGATTAAATCATATAAATATACTAGTTAAATAAATCAAATAGTTCAATTTGGATTTGGTGCTTTAAAATTGAATCATATAAATCATATAAAATTGGTGCTTTATGTGACTATATAACGCCTCACATCTTTAAAATTGGTGCTTTAAAATTGAAGAAGACAACTTTCACATTTGGATTTGGTGCCTAAAATTGAACAAGACAACTTTCACATTTGGATTTGGTGCTTTAAAATTGAATAAGACAACTTTCACACTTTGTTTTGGTGCTTTAAAATTAACCAAGACAACTTTCACATTTGGATTTGGTGCCTAAAATTGAACAAGACAACTTTCACATTTGGATTTGGTGCTTTAAAATTGAATAAGACAACTTTCACATTTGGATTTGGTGCTTTAAAATTGAATAAGACAACTTTCACACTTTGTTTTGGTGCTTTTAAGTTAACCAACAACTTACATATTTCTATTTGGTGCTTTAAAATTGAAAAACACAACTTCCACATTTTGATTTTGGTGCTCTAAAATTGACCAGCAACTTGCATATTTCCATTTGGTGCCTTAAAATTTAACAAAGCAACTTTCACATTTAGATTTCGATGCTTTAAAAATGAACAAAATTGTTTGTCGTGTCTTGTCTGCTTGCACTTTGTGAGTCAGTCTTGTCTCCCACTAGTTGGTACATATCCTTTCCCCTCGTGACATTACACAATCGAGGGTGTACGAGAAATACCAACGACCCAATTTTTTATTTTTCAGTAGAGAGGGCCTACCTTGGGACCTTATCACCAAAGGGATGACCTTCAACACATTTTTTTTGATGGGCTATATAAAAGGAGGAGAGTGAAAGTTGTACCTCAATCTAATCATCATTGTGTTTAGTGAAATCCCAAAGCTTGGGTGATACCAAGATAGAGGTGCAAGGTTGGTTCGAGTGTCTTAACTGATGTCCCTGACTCACACTTGTAGATAGATTAGTGTTTATGGAGCGCCTCTAGTATGAACCCTTGTTTAGAAGCCTAAAGTCCTTATTGGTCATCTACATAGCATGATGCAAATTAAAGTATCATGCTTGAAGTTACTCACCATGTACCATCCTAAATTATAGAGGAATCCATGGGAGACTAAGGTCTCCAAAATGAGAGAGTGAAGGCGTGCCCATGCCATCGAGCATGTGTTACCGGAGCTCTATCTCTTGGTTCTTGAGAGTGGAAAGCCCCAGTGTACAAGGACCTTTTGTGCATTGGAGAGGTCGATCCTATGGTATTTTGTCGTGGGCCTAACTTATGCAGATACTCCTTACATGAATAAATTAGAGTTGTAACATGTGTTTTCAGTGTGTTTTCAAATACCAGTAAATAAGCCACTTAACATTTTGATGTTAAGGACAAGCCTATGACCTTGAAAAGTTGAGTCAAAACTACTTTGTCTTCTTTGTTTTGCATGTGTGGATCTTTTTCCCCCTAGGGATTGAATAATTATCACCAAGAAAGCCTCACAAATCAATAAAATCCCCTCAAAACATTACAAAAAAATAAATTAGTCTAAAATTCTACATCTCCAATTTATTTTAGCAACAAACCTGACTTCACCCAAATCAATACTTTGAGATTATCAGTCATCCAATAAATTTCACCCATATTCATATCATCTTTTGGACTTTTAGAGCATTTTGAGACACTAGGATTTATCAACAACCTCATCATCAATCAAAACAAGCCCTCATGTTATCCAGTCATCTTCCAATCATCTAGTGACATTAGCTACCTTAGGAGTACATCTTCTCTTGGCTTGGTCTAAATCACTATCTTATCTATCTTTCCTTGAGTTCATGAGTCTATCTCTTAGCAGATAATTAAAACACCAATCAAATCAGGTATTGATCTAGATGTTCTCCTCCATCCAAAATCAATCCAAATCAATTAGTCAACACCAACATCCTAGAGTCTCAACTTTGTCACAAGAGTCCAAACAACATCCCATTCATCCTCAAATCATTATCACAAATCCTTGTCAAAAGGGTCTTGATAACCACCAAACCTAGGTCAAATCCAAAACCTAAAGTCATACTTTGATGAGGCTTTCCTTCTATCACCAATGATCATGAGAACCTTGTAGATTATGAGGCATATCTTGAGGAACAAGCTAAAATATGAAGAATTCAACACATTTGTAACTCCATGCCAACACTGGAGAACAAGATGATAGTACCACAACTACAAGGCATCATCCAAACACTTTACCAATTGCCACAACCCCTAGACCAACCAACCATACAAAGACTACAAACCATCATCCAACCACTTCAACAAAACCAATCACCACTAATACAACAACTCCTAGTCAAAATCCAACAATTCATACAACAACCACCAAACCAATATCAACAACCACAACCTTCATATAACACATCATCCATTATACCATCACCCATACAATACCAACAATTCTAACCACAACAACAACAATACCAACAATTCCAACCACAACAACAACAATATCACATTCCACACCAACAAGAATTCCAACCACAACCTCAACAAATTACACCTCAATCCCATGTTTCACCTCCATCACCATACTAACCTAGCCTATCCACACATCATGTCAATTCCACATCAACCTATCCCATTGATACCCAACAACATCCACCCCAAGATCATCCAACTCCTTATTCCAACATTTCAACTCATCATCAAATCCATTCACAAGGCTACCAAGATCCTTCACAACAAGAACACACAAGTCTAAGCTACCCTTTGCACCAAAATAAAGTGTCCTTAAGTACTTATGATACCTTTGACAAAGGGAACACCACTCTAGCTTATGCATCCTATGTGAACCCTCCATCATTGTCTAATCAAATACCCATACAAGAGCCTACTAGTCCTATACCAACACCACCATGTAGTCCCTATCATAGTCCATTGGTCCATTAACCTTCTAAACCATCAAGGCCTTAATTATTGTCATCCCAATGTTCTTCCAATCTTCCACCAAATGATCCCTTGGAGGAGATAACCCTACAATAATTGATCCGAACAAAATGGCTTGAGCTACCCCTGATAAAACCATCCAATTCAAAGCCTATAACATCTACCCCTATTATCCCTCCATCCAATCCTAATACTAATCATAAACCTACAACACCTTCCACCCCTATTATCCCTCCATCCAATCCTAATCATAATCCTAAGCCTACAACACCTTCTACGTCCCCTATTATCCCTCCACCTAATCGTAATCCTAAGCCCACAACATCATCCACCATTTTTATCCATCCATTATATTGTCCATCTACCCATACACTCATGAAGTATGTGATCCAATGGCTATTAGCAAGGAATAAACTATCTCCATGTCATCAAAAACCTATCCAAGAGCATATCAAAAAGCCTTAAAACATCATGTCCATTCCTTTAACCCCATCATGTATTCCAAAATCCATCAAGCCTATTGAAGAGTCTCCTACCATGAGTCCAAGTCATGATCCATTATACCCTCATGTTTTTCAGCATCTATAGCCTATTAAACCTATCCATGAGTCTTCCACTCTCATTCAAGCAAACCAAGAGCTCTGTCAAGAATATAATCTAAAACATGTGGAAACATCAACCCTTTATCTAAATCCATATCAAAGCACCTCCATCCAACCCATCCATAACCTTTATATTTTCTATGATCAAGATATTGTCCATGATCATGAGCATATCCATGACCAAATTGATCCTATCCATAATCCCACAACTATCCATGAACAAGCTATCCACACTACTCCTATCCATCCTCCACCTAGCCCTATCTATGATCCAATAACACCCACTTCCCTTGATGAGACACTTGGTCCCCAAGAAAACATAGATAATCAAATAGATAACTTGGATCCTATTACACTAAATCTTAATGAGCACAACGTTGAGCAAGATCCAACCATTCCAACTCATCCATTTTCTGATCTCACACCATCTCCTGTTGATCCCATTCCAAATCCATCTGCTATTGATCTTCCATCATCCCTTATCAACCGCATCCCAAATCCATCATCCTATTCCCTTGGTCCCACTACCTTCATCTGTGGTGGTTCTCTTATAGGAGAGGAATAAACTCTATCCGCCAACCATCCTTCCCCATATAATAATGGACTCACATCTTGTTTCCAAAGCAATAAACATCCCATTGCACATCGCATGCTCTAAAACATGAATTATCAAGGCAAAGGATTATGCCTTCTTCAACAAGGCATATTGGAGCCCATCCATCTCCAAATCCATCCACACACATATCACTTTGGCTATACATCTCAAGGAAAACAATCCACACATGTTGGTATGACCTTCACCCCTCCTAAATCCTCTTCTTTTAATCACAAACCCGGTGCACCTCATTGCACCTTCAAGTCATTTGTCGCCATCCCTCCTCCATTGTCATACCATTGCAAAAGCATATGACCATACATCTCCCTCCATCCACTCTTCCTCCACTCCTTCCAACTCCTAATATTCCCATCCTTACTCCCTTCATCCACAAGTTCCTTAATCCCTCCATCCCCAAATCTCGCTCCCTTAAATCCCCTCAACACTCTAACCAAGATCAATGAATGCACACATCACCTAAACATAAAGCTATCACAAAATCCATGGGATTGAAAAACACAAATTTGGATGCCTCTTTACATAAAGTAAAAATCCTACAAAAGATTTAAATTATCATACCGAAGGGTATCAATACACAAGTCAAAATCAAAAATCCAAAAGGCTACAAACACCCACACGCCCAAAAGCAAAAACAAAAATGGTGTGGGTCCCTAAGAAAAGAGAAATCAATCCAAATGAAGCATCCAAATCCCACTATATCACAAATCCTAAATCCCAAAAATCCCACAAATGCCACTCCCCATCTGAAAGCTCTATAAATCCTAAGTTGATTTGGGTCCCTAAGTACTCAAATTGGAAAAATAACAAATCCCCATTACTCCCAACACCCCCTCCCAATCACAAAATTCAAAATCCAAAATGGTGTGTGCAACCATTGGTATTGGTTCCTTTCCATTCCACAACTTTCCCACATAACTCTATCTCCCCATATTTAAAACACTATCCCACATATTTCACCCATCATATCCCTATGGTCCATGCTCTGCATAATCCTTCCATACACAGTCCACATCATAATCCGCTATCCCCCATCCATCCTTACATAAACCTCTCATAATCCACATCATAATCCACTATTATCCATCCATCCATACTCCACTCCATTTCCATCTCGTACAATCACCTACAACATCCATGCACGTAATGCTGACACATCTTGGAAATAGATGCTTGAGTCCCCATCCTCCATCCAAATCTCTCTTTTCCTTCCATCCACCCATCCTATCCAAATAAATTAAAGAGAAATCATTTTTCTATTGGTGAAAACTTAGCAAATAGGCTCCTTGGATAAGTACCATGATGAAAACCTAGCAAACAGGTGTCATGTGTAGGTTAATTGTCTATGTACCTTACACTTGGGGGCATGTTGTCTCATCTACCCATCCTATAATTCATTTTGCCTATCCTTCCTATCATATTTTTCCTTATCCATTATATCCGTATAATTATCCCCGTGATCCAATCCATCCTCCTTTCCTCCTTTAGATTTTGATAAAGATAGAGGCAAAAATATTGAAACATGCTTTGAAAAATCTCTTGATATACCTCATCCTTTCCAACAAATCCAATCAATCCTATCATCATAAGCTTTGTCATGTAAAATTCTAAGCATTAAATATCTAGAATGGGGCATGTTATTCTTATGCAACATAGTCTTTCGAGATCACGTCCTAAACACCTTATCCATTTCATCCACTATTGCCTATCCTTTTATTCATCCATCTATCATGTGTCTTCCATCCCATTTACTATCTCCCATCCTTTTATCCATTCATTAAATCCCATCTCCATCCTTTGCATCTAGACTTGGTTGTCTCTAGCCATTAGTATCTAGCATCTAGGCTATCCAAATTGTCCTCCAATATCATCCCAAAACAATTCAAAATCCAAAAAAATCATAACATCCAAAAATCTAAAAAAATCATAACATCCAAAAAATCCAAAAAAAATCAAAACATCCAGAAATCTAAAAAAATTACAACGTTCTCAAAATCCAAGCAACAAATTCAAATATAAGTCATCTTTAATCCATGCCAATCCAATCGAGTAATGTAGCCAATCATCCAAAAAGTATACTTTATTTTTGTTCCAACCTTGTTGTCAAACCAATCAATCAATCATTTATCCAATCATCATCAACGGGATATATCGTTCCCACATCCTTGTGTTGTTCTAGGGATATGTCATTCCCCACAATGACAACATTATCCTCAACTAATCTGATCAATCCTTGATCAATCAATCGTCAGTTTACAGCTTGACATGGGCAATACCTTGTTTGTTTTTGAATCATTTGTGCATGCTTTCTTGTGTGTGTTATCATTTTATCTTGCATTTGTATCAAGTCCTTATCATTCTAGCTAATATTCATATCTTGTGTATGGTGGAATATATTTTTGCATATCTTTGCATCTAAGCTCTCATTATACCTTTTGTGCACTTTGTAGGAGTTCGGACAACACTGAGAGGGGGGGTGAATCAGTGTTGTGTAGATTTTTGCAACTTATTATAACTTTTAATTTACAAGACTCAGAAAGAGAAAGTCATCAATGAACTATTACACATATATGTATAAGTTTGATAATGAAAATTATGAGCAGGACCACATAGAGATAAATCTTAACATAGAAGCAAGAACACACATAGAAGCATATCATTAACACGAGAATTACTGGAGTGGAAAACCCTCTCTGGGTAGAAAAACCACTCAAAACTGCCTCACTGGCTTAACTGGAAAACATGCCTCACTAGCTACAATATGTATCTAGGAGCACCAACTCCAATACCAAATAGAAGCACCTACTTCCAACACTGATATACCTCACTGGTAAACAAATAGGTCTCACTGACCAAAAAGCCTCACTAGCTAATATAAGGCCTCACTGGCAAATTGAATCTTCACTAGAAGTAATAAAAAAGTTCAGAGGGACACTCTGTTTCATTCAATACAAAACATATGTTTGTCAAATGGCCATTCTGTTCAAAAATAAATCTTACATCCGGATACACTCAACATCACTTCCCTACTCTGTATGTTTCATCTCTCTCTATTTAATACACACCATCAATGCACCTGAAAAACAACTTTATACAAGTTGAATATCTTTTCACCTTTCCTCTTCTGTATGAACATTTTCATCTTCTCTCAATGAAGAACCTGCAAAAACTTTTCACCTTCTCTTATTTCAAAAATCAATCTCTTGTAAAAAAAAATTATTATTTCTCTATCCATTTTAGAGCCCTTTCATATTCGTTGACATCTCAAATTATCCCTTGTAAATCTTCTTCAAAAATTTTGAAACTTTCAATCTATTCATTTTCCTTCAATCTTTTCAATGCTGATTCATATTCCTACAAAAAAAAAACACATTCTCTGATTGCAAACAAAAAAAATCTTCAATATGACATTTCCTCCCTGATTCATATTTTCTTTCTCATAAAAAATAGAATCCTTTATTTTCTTACAAGACAAATCTTCTCCATGAAAACCTTTCATATTCTATGATCAAACTTTGATATTCTTCTGTGTGCAATGACTCTTCAATTTGCATAAATAATTTCTTCAAAAAAAACTGTGTCAAATCACTTTTCAAAAATACATCTCTGCAAAAAGATTGTCAATCATTTTTTCAAACAAATCATCTATAAAAAAAATTTGCTCTCCTTGTCTTCTCTTGCCTTAAAAAAAAAAAAACTCCTCAAATTCTTCTTTGCATATTCCTGCAATCTTTTCAACCAGACTTCAAAAATCAATTTGCCTTTGTATAAAAAAATCATTGAATGTCTTTCATATTTTTGAAACCTTCAATCTTTATATCTACAAATAAAAAACACTTCAAAAAATATCCTTCAGAAATATAATTAATCTGCTCCTTCACAAATTCCATCTGCCCTTAGAAAAATCCTTTAAACTTCTCATAACCAAAAATAAATCCAGTCTGCCCTATTCATCTTCCCTTGCATAATCAATAAATCTTCTTTAAAAAATCTTCTTTTCTTCTCTTAAAAAAATCTTTTCCTTAACAAAACTCTTCATTTTCTTAAAAACTTTCTCTCAAAAAATAATTTCCAAAATAATAAAAGTCTAAACAATTTCTAAAAAGACTCCTTGAATCCCGAGAGAGAGAAAGGGATAATTATGTTTTAGATTTAGAAAACTTTCTAAAAACATTTTAAAACTCTTTAAAACAAATCTGTTTTAGCCTTGTTGAGAAAAAAACTAAGAAACTCCATTATAAAAGGCTTTATTAGAAATACTAATAAAGTCTCTAATATAAGCAAGGAGATCGGGCTGCCTTTTTAAAGGAGGCTCAAAGCATGAATCTCATGTCATATATATGACATTTTAACATTTTTTTTTTATCGGCCAATTTTATTATTTTTAAAAAATATGTTTATAGAATATACTTTTTGATAAAAGCAATTTGATGCTTTTCTTAAATAATTTGCTCCCCCTTTTTAAATATGCATTAATTTGATGGAAAACTCCTTGAAAATCAATCTTTCCTTATAATATCAAGTCAACCCAACTGACAACATCCTAGGCATAGTAGCAACTACTTCTGATCAAAAGAATAATATGAACAAACCTTTCATTTGATGAACAAAATTCATGCAACCATACTGACCCCTAATAGAATCTTATCATTTCAACTTTGTCATGCTTGGAGATATACTGATTGAAGACCACATCTGTGAAGATCATGACAAATTGTGAACAGAGATTTCACTGCAACAACACATAAGATGATATACTCCTGATGAAGTACTCCTGCAACAACACACAAGATGATGTACTCCTGTTCCTCCTATTCAACAACAATGGCAACTTTTCACCAACAACTGAACACACTTTTGACATCAATGACAACTTGTCACCATCACACTTGGACTATGCTTTAAGTTTCCTTCCTCATATGTCTCAACAAGGTTGTATTACGCTAGGTGGATAAGACACATCGTCACCCTGGTTTTTATACCTTGGTGTATCATGTCTAGTGCTATACCAAACTATATGGTTGCTCACCTAATGCAACATAACGTATCATTCATCCATTTCATCCATCCCTTATCTTTCCTTAACCAATCCATTTCATCCATTTTGAAAACATATCCATGTTCTTCTAACCTTCCTATCCTCTCGAAGGGGCATACCATCCCTACATCAGTTTTCCTTGTCACTTTCAAGTGACTGGGACATCATCATCCCTAACCCTACCATCTTGTTCTATATAACCAAATACTATATTTTATCTTTCTTTGAAATGATGTTGCTTCACAACACTATCTCAAAGAGGGGAAAAATGTAGACACCTAAAATTGACTCTAAATTCACCATCACTCACTATACCTTATTCTTCCACATTAATTAAATATTTATTAATTATTTAATTAAGTTAATTTTCCGACTTCCTAGCATTAATTAAATAACTTACAATTACTTAATTAATCCATACTTTCTTCTAAATATTAATTAAATAATTTATAATTATAATTTAATTAATTAAATCATGATCCTATTAAATAAATCAAATATTTATTTAGTTAATAAAATCCAAATAACATCAAGATCTTGATTTCTTTCCAAAATTGAACTCATGTGTATCTAATTAATTTATTTAATTAGATAATCCTCTCAATAATCCTCTCATCTTCTTTTGATTTATTTACTTTTAAATCAAATAAAAATCAAATCATTTTCCTCTTTCAAATCTTATCTTCTACTTGTTTTATTTCCTCTTTTGAGAAATAAAGCAAAAAATCAAATCCCTTCTTTCTTCTAATATTAATTAAATAATTTATATTATTCAATTAATTAAATCATAAATCTAATATTAATTAAATAAGTCAAATATTTATTTAGTTAGTAAAATCCTAATAATATCTTCTTGATTTCTTTCCAAAATTGAACTCATGTGTATCTAATTAATTTATTTAAGTAGATAATCCTCTCAATTATCCTCTCATCTTCTTTTGATTTATTTTCTTTTAAATCAAATCATTTTCCTCTTTCAAATCTTATCTTCTACTTGTTTTATTTCTTTTTTTGTGAAATAAAGAAAAAAATTAAATCCCTTCTTTCTTCTAATGTTAATTAAATAATTATGCTGACAGGCATTATACAGTGGGGTGGGGATGAGAGCACTTATTTTTTCTCTGTAAATTTATAAAAAAAGAAAATGAAAAATAAAACATAAGAAATAAAAAATTAAAAACCAAAAAAGAAAAAATAAAAACCAAAAAAGAAAGGAGCAAAAGCTGAGAAAATCACAAGAACCAAAAAAGAAATTGGAAAAAATAAAAAATAAAAACTAATTAGAAAAAATTAAAAACAAAAACAAAAAAAATGGAAAAAATAAAAAATAAAATCCAAAAAAGAAATTGGAAACAGTTGCAAGGAGAAAAAGCTGAGAAAATCACCAAAAATATGAAACAAAAAAAAATTAAAAAATAAAAATGATAGAAAAAAAAGTGAGAAAATCAAATAAACTATGGAAAAGATATATCCCTCAGCGTACTTTAGATATATTTTTTTTAAATATAAATATATTAGTTTATATTATTTAATTAATTAAATCATAAATCCTACATTAATTAAATAAATTAAATATTTATTTAATTAATAAGATTCTAATAACATCTTGATTTCTTTCCAAAATTGAACTCTTGTGTATCTAATTAATTAATTTAATTAGATAATTCATCAATTATCCTCCCATCCTTTTTTCAAAGATTTATTTCTTTTTGAGGATTTAAAACTAAAATCAAATCTCTTTCTAGCTTTTCAAATCTTATCTTATCTTGTTTTATTTCCTCTTTGATCAAATAAAGAAAAAATCAAATCTCATCTCTAAAATCAAATCTCTATCAAATCTTCTTCCCTCCACATCAAAACTCTATAAATATAGCCTCAACCAAGCCATTATTATCATCACACAACAAAATAAAGATATATTGCAGGAATCACGAGTAACCAACATATCAACATCTCAATCACTCTATCAATCTCTCAGAACAAAGATAGTAGGGCTTGGGTGCAACTCTACTCCATTCTAATTGAAGTGTGTGGATTTAATTTAAGGAGAAGGTTTTGTGTATTTGCATTTATCTTTTGTTTTCCTTTGATCAATTTTCACGTATACAATAATATATCTATTACATTTAGGGATGTGTCTTCTAGCATCTTCTGTCAGCCTGCAGCCTCCGCATAATGTATGCACCAGCTTCAGATTAGCTCTTCTCTATTCCTTGTATCATGGTAACATTATCCCCCCTTCAAAATGATGTCTTGTCCTTAAGACATGCAAAATCAACTGCTAGGCAAGATAGTCCTGTAGATCTACTTCAGTTGTGCGAGATGGGTGTCCCATTGCTTCTTGGCCTTAGACAACATAGTTATTTCTCCTTTTATATTTATGTATGTCTCCTTTGCTTCTTCTATGGTTTCTGGTATTAGTATAGTTTGTGGAATCTATTTGGCTTCTAGAAAACTACCAGTCAAATTAGCCAGCCTAAGGTTGACCACTTCCCTTAACTACTTTATTTGGCTCCTTATTTGATCTCTTTGGTCCTAGAGCTGTTGGTGCTAGTTGTGAAGTGTCTCCACCTACACCCTTATTTGGAGTTCCTTAGCATCCATCTAGTCTTTTATTGCTTTGGTGGGCTGTGGCCATTTTAAACAAAGTTGATAAAGAATATTTGCTTCCATAATGCTTTGTTGAATGCTCTTTATGTGTGTTTCTAATTGAGTGTGTGCCTTGGCACACTTATTTGTCATCTTTGTTAACCTTTTCTTGTTTAGTTGCTCTGTTATCTTCTTCTCTAGCTGGTTAGAGTAATCCTTGAATCCCTATGTCAGTTGCTTCAATTGTTCTGACAAAGGTAATGTAGTATCTCTAGGTGTCTCTGGCATCTCCTTTGTGAGTGTATACACCGTATCTTGAAGGAATTCACTCCCCTCTACATGTTTCAAAATTTCTTCTCTTGCAAAGAGAGAGAAAAACATCTCCCAACTATAGTTTTTACAATGGAGATATTCCGGAAAGATTCACTTGGCCTTCTACCACTAGCAACTAGAACCAATGTGGATTTAGGATGGGTGTTATCTACTTTTTCTGCTCAAATAATTCCTTAATGGATTCAATCGAAGATGAAGAGGATTCTAGATTTTCAACCTGCTCTGATCCTCTTTGCTCCTTTCTTTTTTCCTATCTATCTTCTTCCCTATTCTCTCCATTATGTGTGTGTGGGTTTATTTTTTGTTGTTGTGTTCTTCTTCTCCATGCTTGTGTTCTCTAGAGGAGATACCCCTTGTTAAAATGTTTTTGGCTGACTTCCCTCTTGGCTTGCCTCTATTCTATTTTCTCCTCCTATTTGTATCTTAGTGTTGTGCAGAGGTGATGGTGCCTATTGTTGTTCATTTTCCTTCATGGATTGATATAGCTTTGCTATTACTTCATCAGTTTCTTTTTAAATTTTCTCTTTTTCCTTCTTATTTCTCCCCATGAGTGTATCTACTCTTTGTTTTCTCCTCAACTCCATGGCTTGCAGCTGTATCAATTCATTCTTCTTCTCCAGTGACAATGTGTCACTAAGCTTCTCAATGGCATTTTGCCTTATTTCCTCTTCCAATTGGAGTGCCTTATTTTTCCTTTGCCTTAATGATTCTATCAAGCTCTCTAGAAATCCATCCATTATTTCATGTAATGTATTTTCTTTGTCCCTCATGTATTGGATCATTGCTTGAACTATTATTTATTTATTCTCCTTAGTTGAATCATCATATAAAGCAACACTTTCTTGTACCATGCCTACATTCTCCATGGCATTGAGCAGTGCATCCAATCTGTATAGCTCATGTGCCAGTTCTTCTTGTTGTTCTGTTGGTTCTTCTTCCGATGTCTATTGTCCTCTTATCTTTCTCTTCAATTTTGATTCTTTCTCTTCGCCTTCTTCTTTAGAGTTAATCACCTCTATCATTTCATGAGTTTCCTTTCTTTTTTCCTGTTGCTTCTATTGGGGAGCCTTCTTTTGTGTGTTCTTCGTCATCCCTGACAAAATTCTGATATTGCTTTTCATTCAGATGATATGGTTGATGATGTTGGAGTCTGAGATGTCATCCTTTCTAACCTTCTTACTATCACAACCTCCTTGGTAGGTAGTGGGGCTGATGTGGCAGGTTTTGGAACTGAGGTAGTTCCCTTTTCTGGAACTCCCACCTCTTGTGCAACTTATCTTTATTCTTTTCCAATTGTTCCTCTACATTTTGTTTATGTTGTTTTCCATCACTTCTCAATAAGTGCCAAATCTCTCTGCACTTGTGTCCTTTGGTTTTTTTAGTATAAGCATTGGCCTCTACTGTAGTGATCTCATAGGAGAATTTGGGTACCCATGATGTTCTTGGCTCGACTACTTCCATGTAGGTAAACTCCTTGTCCACCAAAAAGGTAATGTAATTGATGTATTGCTTGACCACTCCATAAGAGATTCTATCTCTTTCCCTCATCTCTTCTTCTAGGGTTTTGAAGAAACCCCAACCTGTGGCACTATATGCATTTGTTTCCTTGAATTGCTATGTGCTTTTTCATGTCTAACTCTACTGGTATGTTTTGATGTCAGTTCTCCCTCATAAACCATGGTAATTCATCCAAGAAATAAAATGTAAGGCAAAAAATAAGGGTTGCATATTGAAACTTGTAATTTAAGTCCTTGATCTTCTATAAATTCTCCAGCAACTGTTGTTGCATTACCTCACAAAGATCAAAATCCTTGCCCTCCTTCACCATCTAATAGGTAGTGTGAATAGTAGTGGCAGTGGTCGAACCATCCCGGTTGGTATAGCATACTTTATAAGAAATAACCATGGTGAGATATTTCACTCTTAGGTCTGTGATTTCCTTTACATGCATGTTCCTTCCATCTATTGTTTCTCTGGTTAATTCCCTCACTTGGTCCATTCTAATGGCCTCCATTGCTAGTAGGGTTCCTATGGCACTTATCCCTGTGACTGCCCTAATGGCCTACTTTGTAATTTTGTAAGCTTTATCCATATATATAAATTCATAATCGACACAGCTTAGAGTGATTCTTACCCATTTGTACATCTGTGAAATCAGTGTAATCCTTCAACACATCCAGTCTCTTTGCTGGTATATTTGCATATTCAGGTAGATACCCTACATCTCCCATCAATGTGTCCGTTAGCTCCTCAAATTTCATGTGATTAATCTCTGCCAAAGTATTGTGAATGTACTTCCTCACATCCTTTGTATAGACCACATCTTCTGGCACATTCAAGAATGCACCATCTTTGTCCACTTCTAGGGATTTCCATAGATATTTCTTGAACTTCAGCCTCGGCTTGTGTGTGATGTCAATCAACTCAGGGGTTGCCATTATGTATTCTCTAGCTAATGTGCTCTTGTACTCCTCATTACTTCATTCACTGCTACATTTTCTCTTGGAGCTCCAAATTTGCCAAAGTGTGAATGCAAAGTGAGGTTGTAATGTTTGATTAGGGTTAAATACCCCTCTTTTTGCCCTAATTTTTCCTACTTTTCCCTTTTATTCTTTTTTTTTTGGTTACTTTTATTGGAGTAGCTATGTTGTACACCTTGCATAACATTGGTATTATTTTATTATGTAAAATAAATATTTATTTGTGGTGCATCATGTGATGTGTTTATCCACATTAATTATTTATTTGGTGCCACTTGTAAAAGTTGTATGTAACATATAATTGGGTTAATTATTTATTTGTAATTATTTAATTATTGGGAAAAATAGTACCAACTAGTATATTTATATTTAAAAAAATATATCTACAATATGCCAAGAGATATCTTCTCAAGGTTTTGTTCGTGCTTTTTGCATTTTCCATGGATTTTGTGAATTTTTCAAATTTTTTTCCTTCAATTTTTTTTGGTTTTTATTTTTATTTTGTCGAATTTCTTTTTACGTTCCATAGTTTTTTGTGATTTTCTTATTTTCAATTTTTGTTTTGGTTTTTATTTTTTACTTTTTCTAATTTCTTTTTTGGTTTTCATTTTTTAATTTTTTGGCTATATATTTAGACAAAAAAAATGAGTGCTCTCATCTCCACCTTGATGTGATTGTAGAATGCCTCTTGGTATAATAATTAAGTGTGGGGTCACTGGTTTTGTGGACTCATGGTTTTGGGATAGATGGTTTTACCATACCACATGTATTTGTGTGAGCTTATCTCTATAAAAGAAAACACATGAGTAGTTGTTGAGGTTGTCTATTTAGCTTGTGAGCTTATTGGATGGGTTTATCTTGTTTGAGCATCTCTTGCAAGTTGCATTTGTGAGGGTTTGAAGCATGGCATTTGATGTATAGTTACATGTTTGTTCAACTGAAGTGTAGGAAGATAGCTTGATGTTTCAGAGGTGGTCTATACATATGTATTGTACAATCTCTATTATTGAATAATATATGAGAGATAGAGCTTTTGAAGGCTGGGTTTATCCCTCATGGAGTCTTCTCCCAGGGTATATCTTGTGTCACCATTGATGGTATGATTGCCTATTTCTTTTGCATGTGGATTTCTGGTTATTGTTGCACATTAATCTCCTATTGGGCTATAAGGATTTAGTGTTTATGGTTCCATATTTCCAACATTTTGTATTAGACTTTGGTTACCATGATTTGGGAGGAAATCTCTATTTGATAACCCAAGCTATGAGTGGATTTTTTGTGTATAGTAAAAT
Source organism: Cunninghamia lanceolata (assembly GCA_027924645.1). Classification (NCBI taxonomy): domain Eukaryota; kingdom Viridiplantae; phylum Streptophyta; class Pinopsida; order Cupressales; family Cupressaceae; genus Cunninghamia; species Cunninghamia lanceolata. The sequence goes on from BSBN01000593.1 coordinate 814,087, forward strand.
CCATGGCTTTGCAAGAAGGAATGAAGGCATTTTCAGGGTTACAAGGTTGTTTGTAGACTTGGATTGTTGCAGCTCTAGGGTTTGATGGAGATTTAGGAAATGGGTTTTTGATTTGGGCTCTTTATATGGAGGGTTTTGGAGGTCAACTTTTGCAGGAAATCTCTTGGGAAAAAATAAACCTTGCCATTGGATCCAAGAGGTTTTGTAGGCAAAGAAAAACATATAATTTGCCCATATTTGGAGATAGAAAATTTTTTCCCTATTATGTGCCCTAGGGAATCTTGCAGGGAATCTAAAGATTCCGTATGGAATCCGTATGACATAGTCGTAGGTTTTCATCAGAGAATATTCCTTGTGTACAACATTTGCATAAGTATGGTGTATGCAAAGTTTAAATAAAAAATTTGTTTTCTAAAGTCTGCAAATATATATATATATATATATATATATATATATATATATGAGGGTGGGGGGTCTGCAGACCCCTGTATCGTGTGCTAGACATTAATAGGGTACCATCAGGGTACACCTGTCAGCCCTAGTTGACAATGGTTGGCCCTCCAGCTAGTGCGACTGGGCCCGCAGGGCCTTAGGCTACCGGTCTTGGCTGCCAGTTCAACAGGGTCTAGTTGGCATGCCAAGCATGGAGCCACCAGATCTTCAAAAAAATTTCAAACAATTTAAATTTTAAAAGTTAAAAAAATTAAACCAAAATTAAAACCAATTCAAACCTGCCACTAGCAGCACCACTAGGGCACCACCGGTGCGCCACCGCCATAGGCCGGCTACCGACCAGCCATGCACCTACCACCAGATGGCCACCAGGGCCAGGTTATATAGCATAATTACGAAGATTTTTCTAGAGGCCATAATTTCTTCATATAGAGTTGGATATTCAACTTTTTATAGTCGATGGAAAGCTCTTTCTACGTACTTCGCTGTGATATCATAGTTTTTTCTAGAGTTTTCCATTTTGATAGTGTTTTTCTAGTTGTAATCTAGATGTGCGGTTTGAGTTTTGATGGGGCATAACTTGTGCATATGGAGTTGGATTTCAGACTTCTTATTGGAAAGGTATTTCTAAGCACTATGTAGTGGAGTAGGTTTGGAGATGATATTATGAGGTTTTGTTTAGTTTGTACTAGTTTGAGCTCGTTTTGGTTCCTATGACTTATGGTACATTTATGAGTTGATGGAAAATTGAATATGGGATGATTTGGTGTTTGAGTCATTGCAGACTTACATATTTATCTTTGATTATCCTTTGTTGACAACATTATACATGTATTTTTGAGTTTGCATGTTGCATTGTGAGATCTACAGGTTGTGCAATGTTGTAGGTTGTCTATGCTTACATGTTGCATATATTACTTGGATGTGGGTTGTCTATGCTCGTAGATGTTTCAGTGTTGGTGTAGATTCTAATTTGTGGCTTGGTTTAGTCACATGTTGCATTGGTTTGCTTGTCATTATGAGATATAGAGAGATGGTATTACCTGATATAGTCATGATATGGGACTTATTTTTTTTTACTATATGTTATAGTTGTTTGAGACTTGATGGGATTTTGATGTAGGTACATTAGGTGGTGATCATGGTGTCATGGATGTTCCTTGTTTGGTTGGGACTTTGGCATGACATGATTGTTTTACATATGCAGTTTTGGTGGTGTTGGATTAATGTTTGGTTTACAGGTTTTGATCATCTTCTTGGATTGGAGATTATGGTTTACTCGACCTTTTGAGAGCTATGTCATTACAGTGGGATTGTTTGATAGTGTTGGGGTCATGGATGATCTTCATGTAGGAGATAGTTATCACGATGTCATGGATAGCTTGGTTACATGTTTTGGTGGAAGCTTTTGATAGTGATGGTTTGATGTTTATGATGCTTCCATGTATAGCTCAGTATCACAGTTCAATGGGATCTTTGGCATGATATGGTTATCTTCATGTGATTTGGAGATGTTGATCCTTTGTTTAGAGATGTTGGTATTGTGTCTTGGTTTACTCTTGATTTCAGATTAGATTGTTGGCATGATACAAGTTCTCTTGAGATAGGATGTGTGCATTAATGCATTTGATCTTCCTTTGAGGAGATGAGTAGATCATGGTGTCATGATATGTTCATTGTTTATGCATACGTGCAGTGGGAGCTTTGACTATGATCTTTATGGTTCTCTTGGTATCGGGTACATTGGTCATGTGCTTGGGAGCTTCATGATAGTGTGGTGTTGCACTTGGAGTTTAGCATGGATTGATCATGGAGGTACTCATGGATACCTGGAGATTTAGGTGAGGCTTGAGTTCTCTTGGGATTAGAGATGTGTTGATATGGTTACTCTTTTATGAGGATTTCAGCAATAAGACCAAGGAGCCTACACCTTGGTTGGACATGAGTTCAACATGGACATGTTGAGGAGATTGTTCTTGGAGAGAGTCTTCAAGGCTTGGTGCATCCTGGAGGAGCAATCTCATCCCCACTCTTGGTCCTCTCAGCAGTGAATGATTTGATAGGTATGCCCACCTGCTATTCAAATGCATTCTTTTCTTTGTATCGTGTCTTCTCATGCTTGAGTCTTGAGCTATGGATTATGGTTGTGAGGACTTGTTTGAGGAGTAGATGTATGGTTATGATTAGTTATCTCATTATGTTTCATCCTAAGTTGTTATGAGATCATTGTGTGTATTGGAGACAGTTAGTGGTTTTGGGCTTATTCCTACTTTGGGATGGTTATGAGTTTGATCTACCTTTTGGTTTGAGAGGCTTGCATCTTATTGTTGGATGTTGAGGAGGCTTCTTATTTTGAGGTTGTAAAGGAGACCATACTTTTCACAACTATAACACATTAGTATGGATAGAAGGACATGGTTATGATTTTTAGGTTCTCTCTTGTTAATCTTATGCTTCTTCCTAGATGTTTGTATTCATATGATAGTGGAGTTAAGATGTGTATGGAGATTTTGAGTCTCTTTGACTTCTTTCTCTTATGATGTGGAGGATTTGGGAGAGATATGGACTTGAGGAGAGTTATGTTGCAACTATTTAGTTTGCAGATTTTGTATATCTATGTGTGTGTTCATTGACACTATATGATAGAGGATTTGGCCACATCTTCTATGTGAGTGCTATTAGTGGATATTTGGATGCCTTGATCCATTTTTTGGATTTGGCATTTACTCATGCAGTGGGAGTTCTATTATGTATATGATTCCTTTGGTGGATGTTCTCATTATGCTACAGTATGGAGGGTCTTGAGATTTGTTATCACATGCTTTGTGTTGTTACCTTGGAGGGCTTCTTTATGCATGATTGAGTATATATACAGGGACTTGTTATCATTGTGATTTGAGTTGGATATGTTGATGGCATAAGGTCTACTTGTTATCTTTTGTATACCTTGGTTTGGAGGTATGGTTAGTTGATGCATTAGCAACTAGCTATGGTTTCTATTTCAACTATGGTGATTGATTCTTGTTAGCTATTTGAGCCTATTTGTTACCATTGGTTTTGGTTTTTGTATTTGGATATTAAAGTTGATTCAAGTTTATTTCTTCTACATGATAGTTTAGTGTGGCATCTCTTTTGAAGATCTTATCCTTCATGGTTTGGCATGATGTATGATGGGGAGATTCTTGTTTGAGATGGTGGATACCTTCTTGGAGCACATGAAGCACATGGATGGTTTCCCTTGATGTTTTGAGTTTACTTGTTGATCCCTTATGCAATGTATACAACAAGTGGGAGAATGTTGGAGTAGGTGTGTTGTACACCTTACATAACATTAGTATTATTTTATTATGTAAAATAAATATATATTTGTGGTGCATCATGTGATGTGTATATCCACATTACATATTTATTTGGTGCCACTTGTAAAAGTTGTATGTAACATTGGGTTAATTATTTATTTGTAATTATTTAATTATTGGGAAAACTTCCTACCAATAATTAAGTGTGGGGTCAATAGTTTTGTAGACTCATGGTTTTCAAATAGATGGTTTTACCATACCACATGTTGTATTTGTGTGAGATTATCTCTACAAAAGCAAACACACAGGTAGTTGTTGAGGTTGGTTGTTTAGCTTGTGAGATTATTGGCTAGGTTTAGCTTATTTGAGCATCTCTTGCAAGTTGCATTTGTGAGGGTTTGAAGCATGGAATTTGATGTATGGTTACATTCTTATTCACATGGAGTGCAGGTAGAGAGCTTGATGTTTCAGAGGTGATCTTTGCATATGTATTGTAATCTTTATTAATGAATAATATATGAGAGATGGATGCTTTTGGAGGTTGGGTTTTCCCCTCATGGAGGGTTTTCCTAGGGTATATCTTGTGTCATCATTGATGATATAATTGTCTATTTCTTTTGCATGTGAATTTCTAGTTATTGTTGCACATTAATCTCTTATTGGGTTATGAGGAATTAGTCTTTATGGATGCATATTTCTAAAAACTTTATTTCCTTGCTTTTTATGTCTTAAGTCCTACCCCTTATTAGTGTTGGCAAGAGACACTATATGGATTCATGGTTGTTGTCATTGATGGCAACAAAGGTCATCCCACATATCCGCAAGACATGATGTGTCTCTACCGGAAGTCAGAATAAAGAATGTTGTGGTCCGGTGAAGAAGAACAGAGCATGTGGCAAGGTCCGACAGATTGGTCCGGACCTCTCAGAGGAAGTGTCTTGGTGCAGTGCGGCTTTGGGGAAGTCAAGAGGACTACCTTGAGTGGTATATTCCAAGGATCTAGCCTCCGGTGATGGACAAGGAAAAAGATATGAATGGTTGAGTACCGGATTCCTGAGAGACAGTGAAAACAGAGGAAGAACTGACTGGCAGAGTATCAGACTGCTTTCCGGATGGGTTACTATTGATGACAGAGGTTGTGAAGGCATGAATCATGTTTGGCCGACATGATTAATGATATCTACAAGTATATGCTTGATCCGCATTGCTTGGTGAGGAAGGATTCAGCCGACAGAATGAAAGTTTATAAGAAACTAGACTGTTCCGGATGCCGACTAGAAAGGTGATGAAATTACTTGTGCGGATATATATAGAGGATGGATTTAGTTGTGAAGTGTTGTGTTGTTGTAGAGATATATTCGAATAAGTCCAGATAAGAGCAGAGGTAGCAAAAAGGATCCGGTATGTGAAAGATAGCAGAATAAAGAACAGAGGAAAGATGAAGTGCAGCAGATCAGTGTACTGAGCCTAACCGGAACTGAACTCCAGCATATGCAGATGCTTCCAATCAGTTCAAGACTGTGATTCTCATCACTTTGTAGACAGTGTGTCTTCTTGTAGGCAGTGGGCCTCTTGTGAGCAGTGTGCTCGGGCAGTGAGCCCTAATTGGCAAGTGCCATTTTTGTAATTTCCTATTCTTCTAACAGAGAATAATTTTGGGTTAATCACCCCGTGGTTTTCTCCCTTAACAGGGTTTCCACGTCAAAAATACTGTGTCATGTGTTTCTTATTTCATGGTTAATGTTTTGTGTTTGATTTTATGCTGCATCAATTAAAAGGAAAGTTCAATAAAGGAAATAATTAGGATAACTGATTCACCCCCCCCTCTCAGTTATCAACAATTAGTGCTTAGTCTATGATACCTTATGTTACAATGGTTGAATCTCTCCACCACCAGTTTCTTTCTTCTAGAGATTGATGATCTAGTGTTTTAGCATCTGGAACAACCTCCCCACATTGTTTTCCTTGTGTCTTTTCCCCCTTTTTTCTTCCTCTTTGCTTGTGATTGTCCTTCTTGTATCTCTAGGAACCTAGTCATCTTGATATGTCTATTCCTCTACATCCTTTGCCTCATTTGCTGAATTTTTTGAGATATAGACTTCTTATCCCTCCTCAATTGCCTCGAGTAATCTCTAGTGTTTTTTGATGAAATGTAGAGGATTGTGGTATGTGTTCTTTGCCAGTTCTAATCATGAATATACTTCAGTAACTAACCATTTTTGTGTTTTTAGCTCCAACTCTTCTCTCATCTAGGTTTTTAAAAGTTCTTCACTATCTGTGTTGTAGTGATCATCCTCTATCTCCAACTCTCCCTCAGAGTTAGGCTCTTCTATTGTTTCTTCTACATCCAACCTTAAAATTGTGTAGAGATTCTTTGTATCCTTATCACTATCTTTATTGTGATTGACTTCTTCTATGTATGCTTCCTCCATTGGCGATCCCATAAGAATATGGACAATCTTGTTCTCATTAGAAAATGGGTCTTCTTTCTGGTAGTCTATGATACTATTTGCATCTACAAACCATCTCAATCCCAAAATTGTATTAAAAGATTCTCCTTGATCCTTCATGGCTAAAATGAAGTCTAAGACTTGTTTGACCCCCATTAGATTAACTTCCACTTGATTCCATGTTCCCATTATCTACATGTTAGATCCATGTGCCAAGATTCTATCGTAAGTTGTCTCTGTTAGTTTAGGCCTTCCCAACTGCTCCCAAAGCTTCTTTGTGATCATTTGGACATCTACTCCCATATATATCATGACAATCTACACTTTTTTGTGATTGCTATGAACATCCACCATAAGTGGCTTTCTCTTCCATTCTCTATCTATTCTTCCCATCCTCTAGAGTTGACTCTTTTGACCTTGATCCTTATTCTAGTACTTTGAGAATTGCTTCAGTTTCTCAATGAGTCTATGTTGTTGTGTCAATTAGGATAACTACTTGAGAGCTTCTACTTCTTATTTGGTGAAAATATACTTGTATTGTTTCTCCTTTTCTTGCTCATTCCTTATTGTTTGTTTAGCTTCCTTCAACACTTCTTCATGTTTTTTCATAGTAGGAACAAATTCTTCTTCCTCCTCACTATCTTCTTCTTCTGTCTCAATGGTGTAATGTCTTCCAATATTTATTCCTTGTCTTTTTAGTACCACAACTTTCTCCTTCCTTCTTCTTCTATCTTTTCCGGTATGTTTTTTCTTTCTTCTCTGATAGTCTTCTTCCACTTTTGTAGATTTTGTTGAAGATGCATCTATTTCCTCCTTGATATTCTTCTAACAAGTTCTTGCTCCTTGACCCTTAGGTTCCCTTCTTATGATCCTAGCCCCTTTTTGCCCAATTAGGTTTTGTAACTCATCACTCTTAGATTATGGTTGTGCATTCCAAAAGTATTGTTATTCTCTATCACAAGAAAATAGATCATGATCTATATTGGTACAAAATGAACACTATGTTTTCCTTTCGCCTCAACATTTATTAGAAAAATGTCTAAGATTTATGTAATTGAAAAATGTAGCATCCTCTCTCCTTTGACCTCTTCCATGGCTTCATCCTCCAAACTACTCTCTATCTTGATTATTATAGCTATTCCCATAGGATGAGCCACAATAGTTTGAATTTTGTGTGCATTGACATTCCTCTGATTTCTCCAATTTGGTTTCTTGTATCCTTGATCATATAAGTTTATTTCTACTATGCCCTTCACATATGACATGTTGTTTCTCTCCACCAAATTTGTGTTGCTATACCATGTTTCATCTTCCTCATCATTAATATCCCTCTTCCTCCAAAGTTTTTGTGAAGGACAATCCGGTGTTTCATGGCCATCCCATTCTTCACACAATCCACAATATACTAAATTTATTCTTTTTGTTGTTGTTCTGATGTCTGCCTTCATTACAATAGCTTCCCTTTCACCTTTTCTTATAAGACATTCATTTCTCAAATGACCTTCCCTTGTATAGTATGAGCACCAAATATTAAGGCTTTGCTTCTATGTATTCTCCTCCTGCTTGGCCAAAATCTCATGTCTCAGCTTCAATTGCTCCAATTCCAATTTCAACTTCTCGAGTTTTGAGTTCCTTCATTATGTCTTGTCTACACCAGGATTGAGACTCTATCTGGTAGGCTAGTGTCACTACTTCTGCATATGTTTCAAATATTCTTCCATCCAAGGTGGTTCTTAAATCAGGGCTTATTCCAGAAATAAACCATTCTATCTTTTGCTTCTCTGTCACCGATTCCTCTAACTTCCTATTTGTCTCCTTGAATATTCTATCAAAGTCTTTTATTTATTCTTTGTCCAACTGCATCAAATCTCTCGTCTTGTTGAGCACTTCTGTAGGAATATCTAAAACTCAAAAATTCTCCAAGAATAGTTTCTTGATTTCCTCCCATTCCTTATCACTATTTGGACATGCCTTTCTATACCACTTCAATGCTTCATTCTTCAAGGTGCCTATGAAGTCAAACAACTTGATTTCATCTCTTGCTACCCCCTTCTGGTTCTAAATAGACTCCAAAATAGAAATGTGCTTTACTACTTAAGTAGTGTTGCGTAAGTGCAGGAAGATGGGGGGCCAAAAAGGGGTCTTAAGTGGACACTTTCTTTTCTAAAATCAAGAAATACTGACCTTGGATGAGAAATTGAGCATAGTTAAACTCAAATTTTTAAGATGCAACAAAAACAATTTTTGTAGTGCTTCGAGTCTACTTTCTAAACTAATATTTTTTTTGAAAATGGTATAGATTAAGGGGTTCAAAAAAGGGAACCATAGAAATTCGTGTTGTTTTTGTCAAAAAACATAACATAGCATGTTTTGTGGCTCCCTCAAAAGGTTAACTTTTTTTGGTATTTTTAAAATTGCTTCAGTGAGAAATTAGCTAACAGCATGTAGTTTATGCCCAAATTTTCTGATAAATTTTTAATGAGTATTTGATTTTTTACTAATTTTTAAAGTGGACACATCTTAAAAAATAGAATTTTTGTTGTGCTACCCCTGTAAATTTTGAAAACTAATTGAAAATTAATTTTTTTTCTAATGTGTAGAATGGAGTTTGGTTTATAAAAATGTAATTTATTTGTAATTTTAATGAATGGTTAATTTATAATGAAAAAAAAGACCAAACACTAGTTTTTGCCCAAAAACAGACACATAAAGAAAAGGAATTAAAGACGAAAGGCTTAACATTTTCAAAATGTGAAAAATATTACATCGTTAAATAGCTAAGAGAAAGCCTAACATTACTCAGGTGTTTGATTTGTTTGACCTTGAAACATGTGCAAATATGAGGGTTAGCACGAATGAAATTATGTGAAATCCTGTAGAATATACAAAAACACGTCTTTGCATGTTGGGAAGGCACTCCAAGCCTTTGGGTTGGAAATCCAAAGCAAATCCCAAGCCTAAGGCTTGGGATTCCAAAAGAAAAATTATAACGCGAGCGCGTTATAATGCTCTCGCATTAGAATGACTCGAGTTATGTTTTGTATTTTTCTCTTTTTTGCAAGTTTGTCTAATGTTTACCCAATTTGACATAATGCAAGCGCATTATAACACGCTTGCGTTATGTCTCCCTTTGAATGATTTTATTCAAGTTTCTTAAACATGTTTGATGTATGTATATATGTATGCTTTTATGTATGTATGTATGTATGGTTGTATGTATGTATGTACATGTATGCATGCTTGTATGTATATATGTATGCATGTTTGTATGTATGTATGTACATGTATATATCTATGCCTATATGTATGTATGTATGCCTATATGTATGTATATATGTAAGGGTTTTGTGTTTAGGGTATATAAGGACTTGAGCCCATATAGTTTTTAGGGTTCAGGGTTGAGTTTTTTGGGTTTAGGGTTTAAGGTATAGGGTTGAGGGTTGACGGATTAGGGCTTAAGTAATAAGTAGAGGGTAGAGGGTTGAGGGTTGAGGTTTGACGGTTACAGTTGAGGGATAATATTCAACTTGTTGAGTGTATAAGATTAAGTGTGTAAGGCATGGGGATTAGGGTTTAGGATATTGGGTTTAGGGTTTACGATATGGATTGAAGGTATATAAGGCATAGGGTGACTTGGGTTGAGAGTGTATGGTTTAGGTTCTAAGTATAGGGTTGAGGCACAATATTCAGGGTTTAGGGTATAAGGGTGAGGTTATAGGGTATAGGGCTGAGGGTTTGTGGGTGTAGGCTTTAAGCTTTAAGGTATAGGGTTGAGGATTGAGGGATTAGGGCCTAAGTATATGGTTAAGGGTATAGGGTAGAGGGTTCAGAGTTTATAGTTGAGGGATAATGTTCAATGTTGAGTGTCTAAGATATAGGGTTTAGGGTTTAAGGTCAAGGTTATAAGGCATATGGATTAGGGTTGAGGGTATAGGGAATAGGGTAGAGGTTTGAAGGATGAGTGATATTGTTTAATGTTGAGTGTCCAAGGTTAAGTGTATAGAGTATAGGGTTTTAGGGTTTAAGGGTATCCAGGGGTTGAGAGTTTAGGGTTTAAGTGTTTAAGTTTTGAGGGATTAAGTGTTTAAGGGTTGAGGGATTAGGGTTTAAGGCATAGTGTCGAGGGTAGAGGGATTAGGGATAGGGTTTAGGGTTGAAGGTTTAAGGATTAAGGTTTGAGGCTATAAGGCTAATGGTTAAGGGATTAGGGTTTAATGTATAGTATCAAGGGTAGAGGGTTTAGGGATAAGGTTTAGGGTTTAAGGTTTAAGGGTTTAGGGTTAAGGATTTAGGGATAGTGTTTAGGGTTAAGGGTGAATGGATTAGGGTTTAAGGTATAGTGTTGAGGGTTAAGGGTTTAGGGATACGGTTTAGGATTTAAGGTTTAAGGGTTGAGGGTTTAGGGTTTAGGGATACAGTTTAGGGTTTAGGGATAAGGGATTAGGGTTTAGGGTTGAGGGATTAGGGTTTAGGGTTGAGGGATTAGGGTTTAGGGTTGAGGGATTAGGGATTGAGGTATTGTGATGAGGGTTGAGGATTTAGGGATAGGGGTTAGGGTTGAGGTATTAGGGTTTGAGGTATAGTGTTGAGGATTGAGGGTTTAGGAATAGGGTGTAGGATTTAAGGTTTAAAGGTTGAGGGTTGAGTCTTTAGGGATAGGGTTTAGGGTTTAGGGTTGAGGGATTAGGGTTTAAGGTATAGTGTTAAGGGTTGAGGGCTTAGGGATAGGGTTTAGGATTTAAGGTTTAAGGGTTGAAGGGTTGAGGCTTTAGGGATAGGGTTTAGGGTTTAGGGATAATGGATTAGGGTTTAGGGTTGATGGATTAGGGTTTAGGGTTGAGGATTTAGAGATAGGGTTTGGGGTTTAGGGATTAGGGTTTGAGGTATAGTGTTGAGGGTTGAGGGTTTAGGGATAGGGTTTAGGATTTAAGGTTTAAGGGTTGAGGGTTGAGGATTTAGGGATAGAGTTTGGGGTTAAGGGTTTAGGGTTTAGGGATGAGAGATTAGGGTTTAGAGTTGAGGGAGTAGGGTTTGAGGTATAGTGTTGAGGGTTAAGAGTTTAGAGATAGGGTTTAGGATTTGAGGTTTAAGGGTTGAGGGTTGAGGATTTAGGGATAGGGTTTAGGGTTTAGGGATAGGTGATTAGGGTTGAGGGTTGAGGGTTTAGGGTTGAGGGATTAGGGTTTAGGGTTGAGGGATTAGGGTTTAGGGTTTAGGGATAAGGGATTAGGGTTTAGGGTTAAGGGAGAGATAGAATAAATACATGACAACGATTAATATAGAGTTCTGTATAGCAAGCGGTAATGCAAGCGCATTATAACACAAGTGCATTATGGCTTAATTTTTTTTAAAAGAAAATGTTGGCCACTTTTTGGACCCTAACATTTTGCACCCGCCCTGTCCTTCTCAAAAATTGGTAACTTGATAGGAATATCCATTGTTGGTCTTCTCAAATTATCTAGTACTTTGTGGTAGGTTTCCTTTGGTATGCTCCTTTGATTAGGTTGTCTTTTCTTAATTTTTTTCACTTCCCTTGTCTCTCTGTAGTCAGATATGAAAGTACTCCTCTCCTAAAACTTCTACGAAATTATTCTAGATCTCTTCTATTTTCTTTGCTTCCTTATTTGCTTGAATATCTTCCTTCTCAACTAAAATTATTTTGACTTTATATGGCACTTGGGGTGACTCATGGTCTAGGGGTTGTTTCTCTTCATAATGTCTCTTCAAATTAGGGGATACTCTTTTTTTGTGAAAAACATCATGTCGACATCTAGTGACGATTGAAATAACCTTCTAAATTCCTTAGAACTCCTCTCAATGTTACCACATCTTCTCCTCCTCCTCTTATCTCCTTTACACTTAGGAAAATTAGATCCTCTATATATTCCTCATCCATATTCAAAATATTTGGTGTTAATTAAGAAGTTTTGGTTGTCTATGGTAGAAACCCTAATTCACTCTTTTCTTCCTTTTCCCTTTTGCCTTTCTTTCTGGTAGCACCCACAGTGGCGTGCTCAACAAGATACTCCATGACATGCTCTATTTCTTCTCCTTCCAATCTCATTTCTCTGGTAACACCCTCCATGGCTCGCTGAGCAACATCCTCCATGAAGCGCTTGTCTTCTTCTTCACTTCTAGTAGCACCCTCCATGGCGTGCTCCATGAATTCTTCTTCTTCTCCCTCTACAAATTTTGTTGTCATCTCTTTTCCACTCTCTTGTGCTCTTTCAATCCTTATGTGGTAGCATTCATGTCATTCTTGAGTCTACCTCAATCTTTCTTCTTTATTTATCTCCATTTTGGTTCTAATTCCTTCACCAATCTATCTTTTCATCCACTTCTCCCCTTTTGCCATGGGTTTTCTTGATTTGGTGTTCCATTAGTCTTTTTATATCGCATGGTATCATTTTTTGAAGAGTCACATCATTTGAAATGTCCTTGTAGAACCTACCCCCTTTCCACTTGACATCCCCTGAAGTGCTTTCCCCTCTCTCACAAAGGTAGGAACTTAAGGAGACTCATTTTTTTCCACAACATGAAAATTTTCTTTGTCAATCTAGCCTTCTCTACTTTTTGGAATTATGTGCTACTCTTTTGAATGTTTTTCGCTTCAATATTTAACTACCTTCTTGTAGGGTCCCAACAATAGAGCCAAATGTTGGCAAGAAATGGAGAGGGACATTGGTCCATAGATCCAGTCCTTAGTCAAGTCATTGTAGTCAGTTTATACCTTAGTCAAGTATTTAGAGATTGGTAGAAAAACACAAGGGATAATAGAAATAGAGTATCACATATAGATCACAATCATAAGATAGTTCACATAATTATCTGGTACCGATAGATCTCCATGTATATATAAACAACAATAAATTGTCATACATCCATCCTCTAGCAGTCTAACTCTCTGCCTCATCCATCTATATACATGACTTCTATGTCATTATTCATATCATCATATCCTACTATCTCTTATATTTCCTATCCTATATCATCATTTCTTATATCTATATATACTATATCTATTACATTTAGGGATGTGTCTTCTGGTATCTTCTGTCAGCATGCAGCCTCTGCATAGTGTATGTGCCAGCTTCTAATCAGCTCTGCTCTATGCCCTGTATCATGTTAACAATAATTATACTCATAATATGGTCAAATTGACTACTTTATTCACTTGTTCAAACCTAAAAAATGGTAGTAAAGCTAAAGGAGTTGAATAATTTTTCACTAGTCCCATATCTAGAAAATGGTACTGAAGACTAAATTCCATATGCCACATCTATTGATTGTTTACAATACTTAATCACAACTACATTAAGAATCTTGAATTCTTGTACTTAATTCATGTCAAAATTTAATAATGAGGGATTCATTTCATGATGTCCAAAGACTTATGAGACGTGGCTAACAATTTTTGTTTAGTTGATTTAAAAATGGAATGTTATCATAAGCATGCATGTCTATATACAATGAAAGCAATAAAATTAGTTGTTTTGGAAAGAATATAGAATGTTGAACTTTAATTCTTCATCTCATGCAAATACATTTGGCATTGTCATGATTATAAGAAAACATACATTTCTAAGTTATTATAAGTCTTTATAATGAGTGTTTTTTTAATGTTTACAATAGAAGGGAATTTGTTATGAAGCACCTTCTATTCTTACAAAAGCTAGATCACTTTGTAACTATCACTAGTACTAGTATCACACTTGAGGTCCCAAGGGACATTTAAAATTATAAATGAATATTTTTGTGTATATATTATAAAAGTAGGAAACATTTGAATGGAAGCAACTCGATTGTCATTAAAAATAAAAATAATTTTAAAATAATCCCATAGATTATATTATAGAATTGGGTAATATGGTAGTGGTTCTTTAAATCATGTGATATAAAATGATCCCATGGATTGGATCTTACATCACAAGGGACAACAATAATTATTTTTTGCATGATTACATGAAGTACATTGACTAAGAGCCTTGCTTGATAGGTTGGGTTAAGCTCTTAGCCATAAATTTTAGGACACTATAATATCTTCACACTATGGCTCACCATTTTTGTTTTTTGTCTATGTTCTATCTAGAATCATGAATTTGTTCTCTCTTTTTCATTAGTGAGTGCTTTGATTTGGGTGCAATGGCCTTTGGATGTAGCTTAGGGAAGAGGAATTGCGAGGATCGTAGGGTGGAGACATCAAAATAGAAGGGTAGGAGATAAAAGGAGAGGGTGGAGAGCACCAAGATGGTGGAGAATTTCATATATGTATAGAAAGGGAGATTAGGAATCTTGATCTCTACTCCTAGTTCTATGTATTGTAGTTGAATAATAGATTTGATAGAGCATTTGATTACATACACTTCTTGACTAGTACAACCACATAAAATGAAAGGTCGTAGGGCATCATTTGATATTAGTGGACCCTCCTCATCTACACATGTTTGTGTGCCTCATCCTTACATTATGTACAATAATTTGTGCTTAGGTCCTCTTTGAGTGATGATTCAACCACCCCTAAACACATTAGAAAATGATGTCCTTTAGATTTCATCTATATAAGCCAAGGCATTGGGGACTAGAATACAAGCTAAGGCAAAATGAATTAGATCACAAGAGGAGCAAGGCTAATCTTTCTTTGAGATAAAATTTAAAATTATTTCATGATATTCTCATATAAATAAATATTATAGTACTATTATATCTAAGTGGGATAACAATTGATGACAGGTGAGGAGCTTATAGAAGTTCACCATGGTACTCTTTCTAGCATTTAATTTCACTGAGACTTGATGGTATAAATTTTTCTACACATCTAACCTTTTCTTACTGTATGCATTTCCTTTTTTTCTAATAATTATATATTGATTTATATCAATGTTAGTTTCCTTTTACAACCTATTCCAAATGTGAGTCATGTGTCACCTTTCCCAACATGCTTTAGTAGGACTTTTGATCATTCAATAAGACCATCATTCACTAAATGACTCTTTGAACATCAGAAACAAGTCAAAGTAATTGAATTGAATTTTTCTTTAATTGATAGTTTAGATTTTATAGTTGAATATAGTGATTTAGATGTTAATAAATTTTTCTACACATCTAACCTTTTTTTATTATGTGTATTTTCTTTTTTGTCAATAATTATCTATTAATTTATATCAATGTTATTTTACTTTCACAGTCTATTCCAAATGTGAGTAATGTGTCAACTTTCCCAGCATGCTTTAGTAGGACTCTTGATCATCCAATAAGACCATCATTCATCGAACAATGCTTTGAATGTTAGCAATGAGTCAAAGTAATTGAATTGAATTTTTCTTTAATTAATAGTTTAGAGTTTATAGTTGATTATAGTGATTTAAAGGTTAATTGAAGTTATTATGATTATGTATATACAAAATTACATGAACTTGTCATTTTTCATATAGGAACTCTTAGTTGGTCCACCCATGATGGTTCCTTCTTAGTTGATGCCAGAGGGCTCATTAGTGGTATATGTTTGTTTTGTCATGAAATAAAACTAGTTAAAGGGACTGGCCTATCAGCTAAACTAAGAAACATGTCACTAAAGATTGTAATCACTAAAAGGATCATTAGTCATACTATGCCAACAATGATGTTACCTTGCAAGAAAGTGGTCATCTTGTAGTACTAAGATAGTCTTTTTATATTTTATATAGATTCATGAGTCAAAATATTATCAAAATCACTTTAAAGGAAGTCATGAAAACCAAGTGGACTATCATGGGATTAATAATTTATCTCAATTTTTGACAACTTCAAACCATTTGACCATGCTGACAATGAATACATTCTTACAAAATGTCTCAGTTATATTTAATGTAAGGGTTCCAATAGTGGGAACTAGCTAATGATGCCAACACATTAGGGTGGGTGGATGAATGCTAGTGGAGGCTTCATTTCATTCCACAAATTTCTTGATCCTTTTGAGCTACATCAAACTGATAAAGTCCTTTAAGAGCCCTAAGTGCAAAAAGGTATCAACCTTTGACGCAGTAATTCTCATAATCCATGGCACCTAGAAATTGTTTTTGTTTGAACCTTCAAGTGGATGTCAAGTGGACATCTACAATAACCTATCTTAGTTTCCAACAAATCCAAATTGTTTGAGCATGCTAATAGTGAATGCATTCTTGCAAAATGTTTGAATTACATTTAGCATTAGGGTGTCAATAGTCATATTTTTTGTTATGCACCTCATGAGATGGATCTAATAGTGCCAACATGTTAAAGTGGGTAGGGGAATTCTAATGGAAATTGATTGTCATTGCTGTCAAAAAGGTGTGAGTTTATGATGCAGATACATCATAATGAAAGTTAGATTGGCCTTCCTATGACAGGATGTGGATCATGCTTTCAGGAGTTCACAAGAGTTCACTTAGTGAAAATGCTTGATGAAGTTGCTTTATGTATGTTTAAGATGAAATTCATATCTTAATGATCATGCTTCATTTGTAAAGGTTTGGGTTCTCATCTTAAGGAGTTGTTGTTTCATGTTGCTTATGCTCTCATCTCAAGAGTTCACATAATATGATGTCCTTATATTAAGATCTACATTGCTTTGTGTCAAGATGATAATTGGGAATTTGAGTTGATATGTTACTTCATCATGTTCAATACTTCATGTGCTTTGAGGTTGTATTATATTCATGCTCAGGATATGTAAAGATGCTTTCATCCCATCTTGGTTACTCATGTTGATGTCATGATCTAAGACTTACAGAGAGTAGTACTTGCAGAGAATGTTACAAGGGTTCAAGATGTTTGATGCTTGATGGAGTTGTGTTGTAGTCAAGATGATTGAGTTATTAATGTCAAAGGAATAGAGACATTCATTGGGATAGAAGGCATGTTATTTCTTTTTCAGGAGTTGTTTCACTCTTTGTGTCAGAAGATGCTACATGATATGGTTGCTCCACTTCATAGTTGCCTCTATAGTATTAGGACTTTTACAAGACTATTGATTAAAGGAAATCATATTGGCATTAAGGTTTGCATTAGATTTTGTCATATAAATACACCTCTTAAGTGTCTAAGGCAAAGTGTTCCTTTTATGTTCAAAATGTCCTTATCATTTTTGCTATCTTTCTGCAACAATTAAGGAACATTTCTACAACAGTGAATTGGTGTTCCTTATACTCTCAGATCTCAATGAAAGTTTTTGATTGATCTAAAACCCTAAATTTGTTCCTAAATTTCTAACACAGTCCTTTGAGACCATCATATATGTAATACACTTTTATTTTAATTTTCTATTGACCTGCTATAGTAGGTCATGTCACTTAAAGTGACTTGTTGAAGGGGTGTTAACACATATGTTCAACCAGCCCCTTTACCTTTTTGACCGGTCTCCTCTTATAAGTGTGGGCACTAAAAATTATCAGTGGTCCTTATTTAAATTGAGATGAGCGTGATTTGCATTATCAACGATGCATATTTGAATTTGATAGATTATTGATGTCTCCTTTATTCTCTATCTTGTAAATTAAAAGTTGTAAAAAGATTTTAAAAATTAGCCAACACTGATTCACACCCCCTCTCAGTGTTGTCCTAGACTCCAACAAGTGGTATCAGAGCATAGGTTCCCTATAGAAGTCTAACCAGCTTGGGTAGGTCCTGATAGTGGAGTACCATGGGAAAGTGTAGAAGAAATGAGAGCAGGAGTAAAGACAAGTCACATACTGATCAAAAGACACCATCTATACCAAATTTAGATGTTGATATACAATGAGTTGATAGAAATGAGTCAGGTATTAAAATAGAGGAAGAGTTTTCAAAAGTTCCTTTCTTTTATGGTTCAGATTTCTTTGTTTGGTTCTTTAGAATGCAAGCCTATCTATTTTCTTTAGGATATGGTGTGTGGATGTCAATTGAGAGTGGGTATTTTATTTCCTCTCTATCACCTAATGATACAAGTAACAAAGAGGCTTATGAATACAATCATATAACAAAAAAGACTATTATGTTTGGGTTGTCTAATGAAGTTTCTTGTAACGTTATGAGTTGTGAAATAGCTCAAGATATGTGGAAGGAGCTGATTAGAAACTATCAAAGTGATGCACTTGAAGGGGAAGATAGCTTGGTGTCTAAAAAGGGTGACGATGAAAAGAGACATTCACATGAAGAAGATCTTTTTTATGGATGAAGATGGACAGGAGTTTGATGAAGATGATTGTGAGGTTGATATTGAAGGAGAACTCATATGTGCTCTGAGTGAAATCAAGAAATATAAAAAGGAGAATCAGAGACTAGAGTTGTAGATACAACAAGAAAAAGACTTAAAAGACAAAGCACTTTCAGACCTTGAAGATGCTAGAAATATGATTATAGATTTGAGGAATCGACTAGGTGAATCAAAAAATTAATTATCATTCTAAAGACAAAGGTTGAGGAAGCTAAGAGGACAACTAATGTAATAAAATCTGAGTTGGAAGCTAAAACAGTTGAATGTCAAAAACTTAAAGGAGGAATAGTTTCTTTAAGAAAAGATCTTGAGGATGTTAGAAAGCAGTTGGAAAAGAATCTAAAATTTGAAGAGAGCACAAGCAAGTTACATGAGATGCTTGGTAAACAAAAAAAACATAGGGACACCTCTAGACTTGGTTATGAAGAGGGATAGTCTTCTAAAGTTAGAGAAACTCCAAGAAAGAAAATTGATCTAAGTTATCATGCTACTGCTCCTGAAGGCAAAAAGAAGATTGAAGCTGAAATGAATACCAAGGATGAGTTTGTCAAAATGCATAATCAAAGGGGGAGAAATTTCAGAAGAACTACTTCAGTTAGACAATCATTTATGTATGGGTATAATTATTCATTTTTTGGTTATTGTTATACATGTAATCACTTTGGACGCAAAGCAGTTAATTGTAGAAGAAATCAATTTGCTTCAATAACGAATGCTAATATTTTGTGTTTCAAGTGCAATTCTCCTAGTCACAATAGCTACAAAATGTATGGAATAATGTCATCGTCTAGTTTGATAGGTTGGAAAAATAAAAAAGGTTGAAAACGTTTGGAAGAAGAAACTTGAACAGAAGAAAGAACTTGTGAATGCTTAGAGGTAGACACAAGGTCAAGAGAAGACAAATCCTAAACTTGTGCATCTTGCACAAGTCACATCATCAATTGTATAACATATAGCATGAAGTTAGGGGGAGTTGATTAATGTCTTATCTCTTAGCCCCATGGATGTTGCTGCAATCAAGGAGCAAGTGGAGAAGGAATTGATTGTGTTCATTGTCTCTAGAATATTCAATGCATTTCAAATGAATATCTCTATATTGTTGTAGTGGTATCTTTCACAGTGAGATGATAGATTCACTTTGATGTCAAAAAATTTCTTCACGGTGTTCATCTCTCTTCCATTTAAGAGACCTAATATCATTTCATGGGAAGTAGTTCTCCAAGCTACCTCTTTGGTTATTTAGTGATCAATGGTTATGAGCTATGATATTTAACATGTTGATAAGCCAATAGAGAATATGTAGTCATTTGATTTTTGAAAATTTGCTGATTAAATTTGTGATCTTAGTTGAACTAAAGTCTGTTGATTGATTTGAGCTTCATTCTTGTGTAATATGATATGATGCAGTCATAATTTCAATTCGCAGGCAGTGGACAGTGACAGGGTGGAATTAGAATCAGAATATTGAAGTTTAGTTTCTCTCAGTATTGGAAGTCTCTTGGTGCAGTATAGACTTGATGGGCTGATTTGAATGATACAATCAAGAGATAGTAGTTCTTGTTGATTACAGTATGTGGTTCTATATAAATCAGATTTGACGTTGTGTTGCAAAAAGTGTCATGTGCAGGAACAACAGGATGGTCTTCATCAAGATAGTCTTCATTCCTTTTAGGATGGTCTTCATTCTTTATCATGCCAAGAAGTGTGTGCAAGAGTAAATTGATTGTTGTCACTATCATGGAAGTCTTGGCAAGGTCACCCCTTGAGTGGTTATCATGTTATCATGAGTTGTGAATATTGTGATGAATTGTCCTCATGTTATTATTATCATAATTTTGCTTATTGAACCTGCATTGTTGTTCATCATGGGTGTTGAAGTGTTTATGATATCTTTGCATGGAGTTCAAGTTCATATGAGTCATTAATCATAATTTATGCCTTCATAATCATACATCATACTTTATACTTTGGGAGATCTTGGAGATGTGTCATTTAGGTCAAAAAGGGTTGATGATTGTGAAAGAATTGTTTGTCATGAAAAGTTTGTTTTGCAACCAAAAGTAATGTAATTAGAAGTTTTCTATCAGATATCTTAGTTTCCATCTTGTTAAAAGAAGTGATTGGAGAATCTCAATAATATCAATTTTCATCTTCATCTTCATATTGGTGATGTGACAAGAAGTGGTATTGTGCTATGAGTATGGTATAGTCTATGGGCAGTTTATAATAGTGGTTTGATGCTTTGTTTGGTATGCTTCACATAATGTTTCTCTCAGGTTCTATGCTTCAGGATGTATGTCTTTAGATGTGTACTTCATGGTGACTTGTTTCTCTCAAGTTGAAGAGCTGCTTTCAGGAGGAGTTAATTTAGCCTTTGTCATCCAATGTCAAAAAGGGGGAGAGAAAGAAAATGCATCATGTAGTTTTGCCATCAATGACAAAGGGGGAGATTGATGGAAATTGATTGTCATTGATATCAAAAAGGTGTGAGTTGATGACGTAGATATATCATAATGAAATTTAGATTGGTCTTCATATGACAGGATGTCAATCATGCTTTTAGGAGTTTACAAGAGTTCACTTAGTGAACATGCTTGATGAAGTTGCTTCATGTCTATTGAAGATGAAGTTCATATCTTGATGATCATGCTTCATTTGTGAAGGTTTGGGTTCTCATCTTAAGGAGTTGTTTCATGTTGCTTATGCTCTCATCTCAAGAGTTCACATAATATGATGTCCTTATATTAAGATCTGCATTGCTTTGTGTCAAGATGATAATTGAGAATTTGAGTTGATATGTTACTTCATCATGTTCAATACTTCATGTTCTTTGAGGTTGTATTGTATTCATGCTCAGGATATGTAAAGATGCTTTCATCCCATCTTGGTTACTCATCTTGATGTCATGATCTAAGACTTACAAAGAGTGGTACTTGTAGAGAATGTTACTGGGGTTCAAGATGTTTGATGCTTGATGGAGTTGTGTTGTAGTCAGGATGATTGAGTTATTAATGTCAAAGGAATAGAGACATTCATTGGGATAGAAGGCATGTTATTTTTTTAAATAGGAGTTGTTTCACTCTCTATGTCAAAAGATGCTACATGATATGGTTTCTCCACTTCATCGTTGCCTCTACAGTATTTAGACTTTTACAAGACTATTGATTAAAGGCAATCATATTGGCATTAAGGTTTACATTAGAGTTTGTCATATAAGGAGACCTCTTATGTGTCTAAGGCAAAGTGTTCCTTTTATGTTCAAAATGTCCTTATCATTTTTGCTATCTTTTTGCAACAATTAAGCAACATTTCTACAACAGTGAATTGGTGCTCCTTATACTCTCAGATCTCAGTCAAAGCTTTTAATTGATTTAAAACCCTAAATTTATTCCTAAAGTTCTAACACAGTCCTTTGAGACTATCATATATATGATACACTTTTCTTTAATTTTCTATTGACCTGTTACAATAGGTCATGTCACTTAAATTGACTTGTTGAAGGGGTGTTAACACATATGTTCGACTAACCCCTTTACCTTTTCTACCGGTCTCCTCTTATAAGCGTGGGTGCTAAAAATTATCATTGGTCCTTATTTAAATTGAGATGAATGTGATTTGCATTATCAATGGTGCATATTCAAATTTTGACCCCTTTACTTATGGTTGAAATTTGAAGTGCAGATGACCATCATTTCTAGTAGACTACAGAGATAAGCTTTTTAAAAGCTAATTTTAGTATGTTTTTAAAGGCAGTTTTTTGAGGAGATTTTTATGAAGTTTTTTTCTAATTTTAAAACACAAGTGGGCCTCCCTCTCTCGTGCAATTTGAAATTTTTTAAAAAGGAAGTTATTTTTTTAAGGAGATATTTTTTTTCTTTCTAACAGAAGATGAAGAGATTGAAGAGTATTGAAGAGAAAAGCATTGCATGTTCATTATGATTTTATGAAGACAAAAATGTTTAGATTGAAATGTTTGAGAAAGGAATATGAAAGGTCAAGTTAATTTTATTGTAGGTGAATTGATTTAATGGTGAAGATGAATATGCAAAGTTGTGGGAATAAAATATCTTCTATATATATAATATTTTTGCAGGTGCTGAAAGAATATAGAATGAAGATACAAACTTTTGCATGTCAAAATAGAAAAGAATGGTTTTTGTGATTTTAATGAAGAATGCAGAGGGTTCAATGAAGATTAGTATGTCTTGAAGAATAAAGATGAATTATGATGTGGAGATGATTTCAATGCATAAGAGAAATATGTAAATGCAGAGGTAATTGTTTCAATGTCTTTGTGAAGGAATTCTTAAGTTCATGTGCAGAGATGACAACAGACAAAAGTTAATGGAGCTATTGCAAACAAAGAAATCAAATGATTGTTGTAGAGTGAAATTGTTTTATGTTTGATCAATTCAGGAGCTTGTATACTGTGTCTTGAGATGATAATTTGTAGAGATTGTATTATGCAAGTTTTGATATGGTAAAATGTTGATTATTTATCAGGTTGAATAGATTGCAATTGTAAGTAAATTTGTCAAATGAGGGTTAAAGGAGGAATTTAAGGTTTTATGATGGAATGAAATAGGGTAATCCCCTGAATTGATTTGTTTTCTTATGTACACTTGTATCAACTAGTGAGGCACAGTGTATGCTAGTGAAGCATTTTGTAAAGCTAGTGAAGCTTCCTTGGTCAGTGAGACCTAATTATAACTAGTGAGGTTTTGATTAAGCCAGTGAGGCAATTTTGAGTGGTTTTTCTACCCCATGAGGGTTTTCCACTCTAGTAATCCTTGTGTTATGATTTGCCTCTATGTGTGTATTTTCTAATGTTTTACTCATAAGGTCTTGTTCACTCTATTCATCATTATACTTGTGCATATGAATTTGATAGATTATTAATGTCTCCTTTATTCTCTGTCTTGTAAATTAAAAGGTGCAAAAAGATTTTAAAAATTAGACAACACTGATTCACCCCCCCCTCTCGGTGTTGTCCTTAACTCCAACAAATTCTTGTGGAGGTCTCATTTTATTCCCTAGGTGTCTTGATCATCTAGGCTACATCAAACTGAGAAAGTCTCTTAAGAGCCCTGAGAGGAAAAAGGTGTCAAACTTTGATGCAATAATTCTTGAAATTTGTGGCACCTAGGAATGCTTTGTTTTCACCTACAAGTAGAGGTCCA
Source organism: Cunninghamia lanceolata (assembly GCA_027924645.1). Taxonomy (NCBI): domain Eukaryota; kingdom Viridiplantae; phylum Streptophyta; class Pinopsida; order Cupressales; family Cupressaceae; genus Cunninghamia; species Cunninghamia lanceolata. Next base: position 837,677 of record BSBN01000593.1, read on the forward strand.
GTCCATCTATAATAATCTATCTCAATTTCAAACAACCCCAAATTGTTTGACTGTGTTAACAATGAATTCATTCTTACAAATTGCTTAAATTACATTTAGTGTAAGGGTGCCAATAGTCATATTTTTCATTATGTATCTTGTAGTACAAAACTAACGGCGTCAACATTTCACTCACTATAAGGGTGAATTATAATGGAAGCCTCATTTCATTCCCCAAATGTCCCAATCCTTTCAACCTACATCAGATTGAGAAAGTCTCTTAAGAGCTCTAAGAGAAGAAAGGTGTTGATTTTGATGCAATGATTCTCAGAATCTATGGCACCTAGGAATGTTCTATTTGTACCTACAGGTGGAAGTCAGGTCCATCTACAATAACCTATCTCAAGTTCCAACAAGTCCAAATCATTTGACCATGTTGATAATGAATTCATTCTTGCAAAATACTTGAATTACGTTTAATGTAAGGGTGCCAATAGTCATATTTTTTGTTGTGCACCTCATGGCACTAAATCAATGGTTCTAACATGTTGGTGATAGTGGAATTATTTGAGTGCTATCCTAAGGATACCTTGTTATTCTTGTGACTTTATGACAGTCTTGCTAATCATCTAGTACTTGTTTTGTGGGCCATAGACGTGCATGTTTTGGCCTTCAACATACTTTTTTAAAAAGATCACTTTTGTACATCCTATACAAAACCAATTTTTATCATCTAGGTGTTAAAATAAATTACATATTTGAAAATTATAAATAAAATTCTACATGTCATATTTTTAGACCATGTTAATATTCTTTGTATAAGTGCTTCAAAATTTTACCCAAACTATGAACAACTTCAATTTTCAAGAAAAAATTTGCCACTTTTTGGCCAAAAAGTGCACCCAGTATCTTGCATCAACCCATTGATCCTAGTCTTAAAATGGTTTGTACTAATATTTAGATCCTTAAATCAAGAAGCTAGTGTTAACAACTTCTCAAATCCCTCTACTAGTTTAAATTCTAGATAAAACAAGTTAGAATAATCTTTTACAACTAGTCCTTGAGTCAATAATCTAACCTCTAGTTGTGTTTCCCTAATCCTAATTTCTCTCTTCACAACCACTATAGTGTCTCTCCTCCATGACTCCAACTCATCCATACTTACTAATGCCTCATATTCTCCTAACTATTCTATGTCATTCTTTTAATATTTTTCTTGTCCATTCTCATGAGGGTAATTAACCTTTTAGGTTCATTTATATTTTTAAGTGGTGTGTCATTTGATAATCTAACTAAATCAACAACTCTTGGAGATTTTACTATAGCTTGTAGTATGCTCCTTAGATGGGCCTCTTGCACTCTTTCAATTCTTTTCAAGTACCTTTCCTCTTGTTCTTATCTTTGTTTTGATTTATTTCCTTCTTCATTTTCCTTCTCAATCAAATCCATTCTCTTGCTCTCTTCAACTCGCATCTCATTCTCAAGAATGATCTCTCCTAGGTTGTTGTTATCTCCAATAGTTAGACATGTTTTGACATAGTAGTCACATCTTTTCAAGTTCACCCCCCATTCTACAACCATCTTATAGGTGTCTAACCCTCCTCCAAGTGCTAGAATTGAATGTGCATTACTACATATCTTCAACAAGGCTATATTCTTTCTATATAAATAAAATTCTCAAATGTCCTTGTTAGCAGGTTACTTGGTACAGAACAGAGCCGATTGGAGGGGACTACACACTATGTGGAGGCTAGAAGCTTATAGAAGATTATGTATAACACATCCCTAATATGTAATAGATATAGTATATATATATATATGGAAGAATAGGAGTAAGATAGATAAGATATTCTGATGTAAGGATGACATATAAGTCATGTATGTAAATGGGGAGGCAAAGACTTACACCTGCAAGAGAAAGGATAGATGATGTATGTATTTGATTACTGCTAATATATAGAGAAATCTATCAGTACTAGGTAATATTGTGTTATCTTGCTATGATGTGTATTTGATGCTCTGTTTTGTTATTCTTTATGTTTTTTTGTCAATCTCTAGCTACTTGACCATGGTATAGACTGAGTACAAAGACTTGTTTGAGGACCGGATCTCTGGACTAGTATCCCCTCTACATTTCTTGCTAACATTTGGTTCCATTGTTGGGACCTTGGAAGAAGGTAGTTAAAGATTGAAAGGTTACAAAATCTAAAGAAGTAGTATAGAGTTCTAGAAAAGAGAAAAGGTGAGGTTGGCAGGAAAATTTTTAAAAGTGTAGAGGAATTCAAATCTCCTTAAGTTTCTACCTCTGTGAGAGGGGGTTAGGCAATTAAGGAGATGTAAAGTAGGAAGGGGGTAGGGTCTATAATGACATTTCAAATGATGTCACTATTCAAATAAGTATTCCATGGGATATAAGTGGACTAATGGAACACCAAATCCAACAAACCCATGACAAACAGGGAAAAGCAAAGGAAAAGAGAGCTCGATAAAGAAATCAAAACTAGTATGGAGATAAGTAGAAAAGATAGATTAAAGCAAAAAAGGAATGATAAGAACATTACAAAAGGAGGGAAAGGGCACACGAGAAAGAGAAAGGAGTGATAATAGAAGGTGTAGAAGAGAAGATGGAAGAATTAGATGAGCACACCACTGACAATGTTCTTGGAAGGAAGGAAGAAGACACACGTGTCATGAAGGATATTGTTGAGCGTGCCAAGAAGGGTTCTATCAGTGAAAGGAGATTAGATAGAGAAGAAATAGAAGGTGTTATGGAAAATGTTGAAGAGCATACCATTGTGGGTGTTGCCAGAGAAGAATGTCGAAGGGAAAGAGAACAAACAGGTGAACTAGGGTTTATGATGCAAACTATCGAAACATATCAGTTAACACTAGAGATTTTGAAGATGGATGAGGAATATATAGAGGAGTTAATTTGCTAAAGTATAAAGGAGAAAAGGGAAGGAGGAGAAAATGTGGTAAACATTGAGAGGAGTTTTGAGGGTTTTGAAAAGTGATTTGAATCAACATTGGATGCCAACATGATGTCATTCACAAAGAAAAGAGATTCCCCTAATTTGAAGAGACACTATAAAGAGACACAACCCCTAGACCATGAGTCACCTCGAGTGCCATATAAATTTAAGAGAATTTAAGTTGAGAAGGAAGATATTCAAGCAAACAAAGAAGCAGAGAGAATAGTAGAGGTCTGGAGTAATTTTGCTAAAGTTATAGGAGAGGAGTATTTTGCGATATGATTATAAAGAGATAAGGGAAGAGAAGAGAAGCAAGTTGATAGAAGACAACATAACTAGAGGAGAAGACTGGAAGAAACTCAATGTAGAGTACCAAAGATTCTGAGTAGACATGGATACACCTATTAAGTTACATGTATTTGAGAAGGATACTACTGAAGAAGTTGAACACATTTTTGTGCTCAAGTCAATTTGGAACCCAAAGGGCATAACAAGAGATGAAATAAAGTTATTTGACTTCAGAGGCACCTTGCAGAATGAAGCATTGAAGTGGTATAGAAAGACATACCTGAACAGTGACAAGGAGTGGGATGAGATTAGGAAGACATTTTTGGAGAATTTTGGAGTTCTAGATGGTCTGATAGAAGGGGTAAGTAAGATGAGAGATTTGATGCAATTAAATGATGAATCAATAAAGGACTTTGATAAAATATTCAAGGAAACTACCAAGAGATTGTAGAAACTCTTGATTGAGAAACAAAAGATAGAATGGTTTATTTTCAAAATAAGCCCTTAAATAAGGTCAGCCCTAGATGGAAGAATATTTGAGACATATGCAGAAGTAGTGATATTAGCCTACTAGATAGAGTCTCAATCCTGGTGTAGACAAGATAAGATGAAGGAAAACCTAGAATTGGAAAAGATCAAGTTGGAACTAGAGTAACTGAAGCTAAGGCAGGAGATATTAGTTAAACATGAGGAGAATATATAGAAACAAAGACCCAATATATGGTGTTCATATTGTACAAGAGAAGGCCACTTGAGAAATGAATGCCCTAGGTCGAAAGGTGAAAGATAAGCTATCGCAATAAAAGAAGACACCAAAGCACAAATGAAAAGAGTCAATTGAATAGTATATTATGGATTATGTAGAGAGTGGGATGACCATGAGACACCTGATTGTCCTTCACAAAATTTTTGGATGAAAGAAGAATGTTCTAATAAAGAAGACAAAATTTGGTACAAAAATTTAGAGGAGAATAATAACATGTCCTATGTGGGGAGAAACTCATATGATCATGTCTAAAAACAACTAAATTGGAGAGATTAGAGGAATATCAAAGCAATACAAAATTCAAAATCTAGTGGCTCATCCTATGGAAACAACTATAATAATGATGACAGAGAGCAATTTGGAGGTTACAAAGGAGGCAAAGGCCATGGAAGAAATCAAAGAAGGGAGAATGCAGCATGTTTCAATTGCAACAAGCTAGGACACTTTGCTAATGAATGTTGGGCTGAAAGGAAAACATAGTATTCATTTTGGAACAGTACATAACATGATCTATTTTGTTATGAAAAGGCACAATAGTACTTTCAGAATGCACAACCACAGTCTAAGAGTGATGATCTACAATACCTGAATAACTAAAAAGGAGCAAGGATCATAAGAAAGGAACCAAAAGATCAAGGAGCAAGAACTTGTCAGAAGAACAACAAAGAGGAGACAAACATATCTTTAACTGAATCCACAGAAGAAGAAGAGTACTACCAGAGAAGCACACCAAAAAATACTAGAAAAGAGAGAAGGAAAATGAAGGAGAAAGCTGCAGTAGTGATAAGACAAGAAAAAAATACTAGAAGATATTATATCATTGAGACTGAAGAGAAATACAATGAGGATAAAGAATTTGTCCCTACTAAGAAACAACATGAAGAAGTGGTGAAGGCTAAACAAAAATAAAGAAAGGAACAAGAAAATGAGAAATAATACAAGTAATTTTTCACCAGAGAAGAAGTGGAGGCTCTCAAGCAGTTAGCCCAATTGACACAACAACATAGGCTCATTGAGAAATTGAAACAATTTTCTAAGAATTTGAATAAGGAACACAATCAAAAGAGTCAACTCTAGAGGATGGGAAGGATAGATAGAGAGTGGAAGACAAAACCACTTGTGATAGATGTTCACATCAATAATAAAAAGGTCTAGACTGTCATGATAGATTTAGGAGTAGATGTTAACATGATAACAAAGAAGCTGTAGGAACAGTGAGGAAGACCTAAGTTGTTAGAAACAACTTACAATATAATCTTGGTGGATGGATCTAACATGCAAACAATGGGAACTTGGAAGCAAGTGGAAGTTAATCTAATGGGGATCAAACATGTCTTAGATTTCATTATTGTAGCCATGAAGGATCAAGGATAAGCTTTCAATGCACTTTTGGGCTTGATATGGTTTGTAGATGAAAATGGTGTTATAGACTCCCAGAGAGACTTGAGCTATCATTTGCCAATGAGAACAAAGTTGTCAATATCCCTTGGGATCATCTATGGATCAAGCATATATAGAAGAAACTAATCAGGATGAATACATTGATAAGGATGCAAACAATATCTATACAATTAGAAGGCTTCTGGATGCATAATAGACAATAGAAGAGCCTAATTCTGAGGGAGAAGTGGAGATAGAGTGTAATGCCCTGCCATGCAACCCTAGAGATAAGTTGAGCTAAAGTAATAAAAAGGTAGAATTATTTTTTTAAAAGAAGAAATGATAGCAAAAAATAACATAGACTAATAGCATCAAGTTAAACTATCATCTCGAGGGATTACATAGCTGCATTATTGCAACTTAACAATAATCAACAACATACATGATTTGATTGATCAAATGAATCAAACTAACATTTTAGGTTACAACATCATATGAATATATCAGCATTTTTGCAACCAAGATTACAAGTGTAGAATAGTTTATCTTACAAGAATAATTACATAATTTCAATGATACAAAAGATCTCTTTCTAGATACATCAATTACATAAGGATTTCTTCTGATACAAAAGATCTAAATACAAATAGTACAAATGTCTGTCTTCGATATAGGTGCAAAACTAGAATCAAGAGAGATACATCTTCTTTACACACAAGCCACAATGCCAAAAAATCAATGGAATAAAGCACAACTACCTGACCATGTGGAACCCTGAGGTCCACCCCCCATGGTAGGAGATAATAATGAGGTCCCACAAAGACAACCGCCAAAAGACAAAAGGCTAACATATGCATGGACTACACATGACTTCAATACAACCTTGGTTAATATGAACATCACAAGTAACTCAAACAATACTTACACACTTAACATGCAATTCCAGAGGCACTCACACAACCAAAGGAAGAAAAATAAAACTTGGGAGTGGTAGATTGCAATAGGGAGGAGTGTCATCACATAGCTTGTCATGAGTTATCCTGACATGTCTTCCTAGGCACTGCCCCCATCTTGGGTTATCTTGGCAGCCTCTCACGACCACCGGTCCCCATACAAACTCATGCGGAACCAACATACCTTTCATGAGGACAAGGCAGTTGATTTGCCATTCCATGCCTTCTCATCTCATCTCAAGCCTAAATGAGCACTTGAGCCATGAGTGAGGCATACATTATCTTGCTTAATGTGATTAACTACCCAACCCCTAAATTTATTAATTAGGTTATCACTTGATTACCAACTTCCAATGGGTTATTATGGCCACCACTTTGGGCACTGGCCCCACATTGAAAGCCACTCCCTTATCTGCATCTAGAAAACCTATCCATCAAGCATGTCTTTTACCAAATTAACTACAAGTGCTCAAATATAATGCAAGGCACTTACCTTCTTGCATAACCAATATAATCAGATGTATAGGTACACTGAGCAAGGCACAACCATCTTGCACATGTAACATTCCAACAAGAATAAGAAACCATATTTCAAGAATACATTTCATTCAACTCACAAGATGCACACATAGCCAATTCCCCACACAATCACACCCTCCTAGGCCTCTGGAAACCACTCTTCCCAAACAACACAACACATGACACCATCGAAACGCAATGGTAACACACCATAATCACTTCCAAAATACATCATAAACCAAAATCCCTCATCAATACTTCAATAACAAAACCACCGATGTAACATATGATTTCATTCACTAATAATGGTCTTAAAGAATGTAACATTATTCCAAGCATGATCAAACATCTAACAACATAAGGTAACTCTAATGTAAACAATAATAACTTGAAGGAATACCAATTATTCTAAAATAGAAAATTTAGTCAAACAAGATACTACCTATTATTAGACTAACCCACTTTCTACACTGATGTGGATCTTATTAAAATTCTAGATAATTTTGTTATTTCTATTCAAAATAATTGTATAAGCAAAACATAGAGGATCATAAAGTAGATTAAAACCGATCATCCATTTAAATCTTTAGAAAGTATATGTGTTAAATGCTAAATGTTTTATATCATATCAAACCTAACCTCCACTTACTCACCCAATTTCATAACTAAGCACAATCTTCAATATAAGTCATAAATAAGATTAAACTCCATTATATGACCACAAAGTTCCTTAAGGTGAAGAGGAAGCAAGATATTTATAAAAATACTTGACAAGTCTTACAAAATCTAAACTAAATGTTATCTTCCACCCAAAAAAATATCAAAGATATCTAGACATATAACAATCATAAATTAAATTCATAGACTAACTCTATGCACACTACTTAAAATATTCTAATTCATACTACAATTAAAGACTTAACTAAGGTCATCATACACACCTTATAACTAGATCTAAAATAACAATTCAACATTTATAATATGATAATTCACATCAATTTGGCTAAGACAAATATATATTAAGAAGCCTTATTTATTATCCATATCCTACTCTCTTACAATAGGTAAAACTACTAATATTCTTAAATATACAAGATAAAATAATAAAACAATAAATTATTTTAGAAGGATTTGACTTTTTATATATAAAGTAACGCTTAAATATAACATATCTAAATAATAGGGATGAAATAAAATAATACTTAACTATAACACTTCCCTCAATAATAGGGATTTGATTTCTTATAAATAAAATAACACTTAAATATAACACATCCTGAAATAATAGGGATTTGATTTCTCATAAATAAAATAACACTTAAATATAACAAGGGCAATTACTGAGATCTCAACATTATTGAATTCTGTGCTAAGAAAATAGGTTTTTTATTAAACATGATATGTCTAATTTTCAAAAACCTGAATTGACAGTAAAATTTTCTATAATTTTAAATACTTCATTTCCATTCCCTAAATTTATGGAATTTCAATCTAAATTTGGGTCTTGGAGACAAATGGTTGTTTTTGAAGATCCTATGATAATGGAAAAGCCAGAGCTTTTTGAATCTGAATGGGTTTGTGAGGATTCGGAAAAAGGCAAAATTCCATGGGAAGATTTTGATTTTGTTAATCTTGGGGAAGCATCTTTAAATCATTTGTTCAATTCCTCTAGTTTGAATGAAGGACAAGATTATGTTAATGGACCAGCAGAGGAATTTTCATTTGAGTTTGATATCGGCAAAAGGGAGGAGTCAGATACCCCTAATTTTTTCCATAAAGAAAAAGTGAAAAAGAATTTATTTCTAGCATTTAATAAGGAGGAAGATATATGTATATCAAATGGCAATCAATAGGATGTTTCAAGCTTGGTTAATTTCTCTTTTTCTGAGGAGGAAATGAAAGATTTTGTTGATAAGACTATTCATAAAGTTGCTTTCGATCTTATTGATAAAATTGCGGATGAGGTAAATGCAGAAGAATCTCATGAAGTTGTAGGCAGGGGTGTCTCTCTTATTAATAACACTTCTGAGTTAAGCTTGGTAACTGATAATCAGTTAAGTATAGAGAAACAAGATTGGAAGGTTCTGTTAGGTGATGGGATTGGTAATAAGGTTTTTAACCCTGATCAAAACTTTTCCTTTCCTAATGCTAGTGACGTTCCTCCTAATGCTAGTGAGGTTTTTTATTTTGCTGCAAAATTGTCCATCTCTCAAACTTCTAGTCAGGATTCTCCTAGAAAATCTAGGTCTATATCTCCTTCCATGAGAGGTCAAAAACCAAATCATTTAAAACTCAGGAAGAAATTAAGGCTGGGTTGCAAGCTACCCTTGAAACCTATTTGAGATCAGGGAGAGTGAGAAACTCTCCCTAAGAACAATGAAGATCCTATCCTGGAATGTTAGGGGCATTAATGCCCCTAACAAGAGATGCTTGGTAAAGTGTTAAATAGATTTTGTGGGTATGGACATTATATTGCTTCAAGAGACAAAGTTATCTCAAACCCAAGCTGAAAATATTTTTCTAAATTGGCATAAATGGAAGTTTCACCATTCTCCTTCTCAGGGGGCGTCAGGGGGTTTGGTTATTCTATGGGAAAATAAAAGTTGTGATGTAGATTTTATTTGTTCTACACATAATTTTTTATTGGTTAAAATAAACTCCCTATCCCTAAACTTTTGGTTATTTAATGTTTATGGGCCAATTTTGACTTGTGATAAAAAATGGTGCTGGGATATTCTGACAACACTATTGGAAAATTAATCTGGAGAAAAAGTTATCTTAGGCAGAGATTTTAATGCTATCACTTATTTGTCTAAAAAATCAGGAGGGATTTGTCCTCCTCAGAGGGTAATTGATGATTTTAATGATTTCATTTCAGATAATGTGTTGGTGGATAGCCCTTTATTAAAAGGGAATTTCACTTGGTCTAATAGGAGAAAGGATTTTTTAAATATTGCAGAAAGATTGGATAGATTTTTGTTCTCTTCTGATTCATGTTTTGATACTAAAATATTTGGTACCTCTATTCTTCCCTTTTCTGCTTCAGACCACTTTCCCATTTCTTTTAATTTGGACAAGGATATGACTAAAAAGAATCATAGATCATCTTTTAAATTCCAAGCTATGTGGTTTAGAGATTGTAGCTTTTTACCTCTATTGGAAACTTGGTGAAAAAATACCCCTTTTGTGAAAGGTTCTTGCATGTTTTGGCTTAATAAGAAACAAAATTAAGGAATGGAATAAATTTTCTTTTGGTAATATTTTTTCTCAAAAAGTTGCTTTGCAATCTCAATTAGAGTAGATGAATGAATTCATTATTAAAAATGGTATGGATACTACTTCTTTTGAATGTGTAAAATCTCTTCAATCTAACCTAGAGGAGGTTTTAGCTAGAGAAGAAATTTTTTGGAGATAGAAATTGTAGTGCCCCTCCAGTTTCACCTACGATGTGCAGGAGGTCAGATAAAGGAGCAGGAGGATGAATGGAAATACTCAGAATATTCAAGGTAAGATAGACATGATGATGGTAAGTTTAACATGAGGATAATTGTATGCTTTTGATTTATTCAGTTATGAGTTAATTGAGTATATAGATTAGTTTTATGCGACTAGTTGACTCATGAGTAATTAGCTATTGATTAACTATTTATATGGATTTTGGGATGTGTTGTGAAGGGATGGTGTAGTATTACTCATAAAAAGTACCCTACTACACTATGATTTTCTATCACTATGTGTTTGTTTGGATGATGAGATGTACATATATATTGTATTCGACTGTGTTGTTGGCTGCAGGCTACAGGTACCAGGCATCAACTCCACCTAAATCAACAAGTCTGAGCATACCTTCATACAAATGGAATTGTTGAATGGAGATAACATAAGGTCCCCTCTATCAACTAATGTCTTCAGTTTGTCATTGTCCGTGTATTTCCTGTCATGGGTGTAGTTTTTGTGTTGTTGGAGCCTGCATTCGAATATTGTTTAGCCTATGGTTTGTGGTTGTCGTAATTGTCATATATATGCATCAATATTAGTTATTTAATTAAGAATATTAATTAGTTGATTTCTATATTAATTAAATTAGTAATCTTGAAAGCTAACAATATTTATGACAATAATAATAATAAATAAGAACTTATAAATATTCAATAATTAATTATGTGAACAAATATTTCTTGAGTAATTATTTATATTCTCAAAATTAATGTTTGGTGAGTTGTCAAAAGATGTATTTTTTTAGAAAGAAGTTATAAGTCTTAGTGGTAAATAAAAATAGCATTTTGTAAGTTAGTATTACCAGAAGAATTTATTGCCACTTCGTGAGGAATCTTCTGGAGGTTTTTTTTGGGGAATCTCCTCTATCTTAAAATAGATAGGTGTTGGCTGTTTTTGAGAGAAGAGGATTTTTGCTGGGGAAAAACTAGCTCAGGGGAGAGGATTTTGATTGGCATGGATTTACTAGCTCAAGGGAGGCATCGTTGAAGGAAGGGAGACATCTTGAATCCTAGGGATGAAAGGTTGAGTGACGTCTTGGCCTGGGAAGGTTGGAGGATTATCCATTCTCCCTAGAGTGGGGCAATGGCTTTGGTGATGGCTGGCAAGAGAGCTATTATGTCTGCAGTGCAAGCTCTTTCCCCACTCGCTACCATCAAAACATTGCATAGTTTTCTATGGATATAAGTCTATGAAAGCTATTGTGATGTTAACCCAACATGTCTACATGCACTTAGAACATAGACAAAGAAAATAACTCTGGTGAAACCGATATCATGGTGGACTTAGCACTCAATCTTTAGGTGTGTATAATCTATTTTTAAGGTTTACCTTTGTGGTTTTGTAATGCTTTTCCGCTTCACAAGCTTGCTCAACTGCTATGAGCTTATTCTTAGCAAGTATTCTATGTCCATAGCTATACAAACCCAAGCTAGAGATTCAGCCGTTACTTACTGTTAATGTTTGTAATATTTCTAAACTTGTCAGTTGTTTATATTGGCATATTTCCTAAGCCTCTTTTCAGTGCAAGTGCTAGTTATAGTGATCTATTGTCTTAGTTCACCAATGGATATTGTCTTTTACATTAAGACTGGGATAACCAAATTCTTGCTCTTTGTTTATGCTTGAGGCTAGCATAAGTTTTTGGATTCATTTTATCTTCTACCAATTTCATTGTGTAAAATTTCCTTTACTGGCCTATGTTAAACTTACCCTTATCAGTCTTGAATTAGTTTCATCTTGTGCTATGTCTCTCCTACCAAATGTTGCTCCATCAAAGGTTGTGTAACTTGGCTTTAATCCTGCCAATTGCATTTACATTGGAGTTTCGAAAGCCTTATCTTCTAATCTAGTGTATGCTCATCTCGAAATCATTGTAAACTGTGGAAAACTATACATTAAGGTAGGCTACCAAACGGTTCATGTACTACTGCATTTCCACTATTGCCACTGCTTGGAAGTTGAAGTCTTTTCCATAAAAACATTTTGTGCTTGTCCTTCAACCCTCACATTTCATGAGATGACATCGCTTTGTCGCATCCTCTCAAATATTCCTATTGCCTGGTGCATACTTCTACATTTTGCATACATACCTACTTTAGCAATTTTCAACTATAATATTGTAATCCCACTTCCATTATGCTATGATAGATGGCCATACCCTGTTCCATAGTTCCCTTTTGAGCATAGGCAAAGTGGATGCTAGCAGAGGTTGTGGAGTCAGACCTTACACCTGACATTTGCATTTGCTTAAAACTTCAAAGCCATCCTCACCAGATCCATGTTGTTCATTCCTACTATCATTGCATACCATGAGAAGAAATCTCATTGAGGCACTCTGTCAAATGGTTTTGGTACCTTTCCTGTGCTTCCAATGGATTGGTTTTTCTTGCTTCTTTGTGTTTTCTTCTTGTTAGATTTATGATTAGTGGTGTACACCATCTTACCATCCTTTTTGTTTGGAGAACTTCTACCCTCTCTTGTCCATCAACCTTGGACAGCTGATAATTGTGATTTGTTTGCTATTTTAGATAGTGTTTATCTTATTCTTTTTTACATTTCCCTCTCACCGTATTTGTGGATCATCATAGTTTGCATGCGTTCTTGTAGAAGGTACTTTGGGTCACTTATTGAAATCAGTTAAAAACATCAGTATGCTCCCTCTTTTCTTAGATGTTTTACTTCTAATATTAAAGTTTACATTGTGCCACTCTAGTGATATTTGGCTTGGAAGTTTTTAAATCTGAATTGTGGTAGGAACTTATTTTTTCTTGTATTTAATTAGTATTTTGGTGGAATCTAGATCTTTCAAGTCATGTGTTTATTCCAAATAATAATATTGATTTAGAAATACCTTAGGTATGATAGTCTAGAATACAGGAATCTTACCTAGTACTTCAATTAATATCAATTTGATGCAAATTTTTATCCTAGGCCAAGGTTAAAGATCATCTTTTTCTTGTGTAATTGTGGATACATTAGTTGTGTATTATTTGAAGTCACTCTATCCAATAGTGCTTTAGTTCATTACATTAGTACAAAAAAATGGTGTTATGATCCTAGATCAATAAAGAGACTATCTAACCAATAGATTCTAGTGTGATTTTGTCAAATACTGGTAAAACCTTGATCTTTTACTCACTCTGATAACCCTAGAATGGGTCTAACAAGTTCGAAGGAATAGTTAATTAGTTTATTTTCTCTTGATATCAATTATGGTTAGGATAACCCCTTTGTCTATCGAGGATATTAGATTTATAAATAGGATTAGATTCGCTATGGAAAATAGTTCCTTGTTACCACTTTCTTGGTATAAATTTGTAGAGCTTCGATGTAAGTACTTTTGTTATAGTGACTAGAATATTAGTATTTTGCACTATATAAATAAATTTAAGTTATTGTTGGAATTATGTTGCATCCTTAGTTCCTTGTTTAGTACTTTATTTCATATGTTGCAATTGTGGGACAGTAAATTGAGTGATTGATGATGGATCTTAGTTTTTTCGTACATATATCAGTGAATGTCATTGTGGGACCATGGTGTTATAATGGTGTCAAGTGTTGGTCAAGTAGATTCCAGAGGCCAAGAGGGGTAGTCTTGTGTATGTCTCTTATGATATTGTAATCTTATTATTTTTGAATAGGAATTTGGTTATGTAATATTGACTTTCCTCTAATTATGGACTATGTGGTTGTGGTGACTGTGCAAGATGACCCATGTCTTGCTCAGTGTAACTATTCTTGAGGTTATGTTCAAACTCATGTTGAGGTCCTATTCGAGGTGTGGTTGTGGAATCCTCTTTGAATGTTGTGGTTTTTTACTGTCAGTTGAAATTTTTGGAGCTGAGGACCCAGGCCTTGCTCTGGTTACTTTATGTTGAGATTGGTATGCAAGAAGGTAAATGCCTTGCATGGTATATGGAATCTTGTTCTTTGTATTGCTTAATGGTTAGGGTCTTCTAGATGTAGGTGGGGAAGTGGCTTTCAGTGAGGGGATGGTGCCCAAAGTGGCTTCCAGGATAACCCATTAGAAGTTGTTAATCCACTGATAACTTAATAATAAATTTGGAGGGTGGGAGAGCTTTCACATTAATCAAGATAAAGTATGCCTCACTCATGGCTCAAGTGCTCATTTAGGCTTGAGATGAGATGAGAAGGCCTGGAATGGCAAATCGGTTGCCTGTCCTCATGAAAGGTATGTTGGTTCTGCATGAGTTTGTATGGGGGCCAGGGGTCGAGAGAGGCTACCAAGATAACCCAGGATGGGGGCCGGTGCCTAGGAAGACCTACCAGGATAACCCATGACAAGCTATGCGATGACACTTTCTCTACTGTAGCCTAGCATTTCCTCTTTGTTCTTCCTCTATGTTGTATGACTACTTCTGGAAGTTTTGTTAAGTGTGTGGAAGTGATGATTATGTTGCTTATGTTGTCTTGTTAACCCGTGTGTACTTGAGTCATGTGTAGTCCTTGCACCTGTCAGTCTTCTGTCTTCTTCTCTATTGCTGCTGCAGAACCTTATGTTATCTCCTAGCACAGAGGGGTGGACCTTAGGGTTCCACATGGTCAAGTGGTAGTGCTTTTTCCTCCATTGGTTCTCCCTTGCTGATGTTCTTGTGCGAGAAGAATGGATCTTGTGATACAGATTCTAGATTTATGTTCCAGATTGACAAGGCAGCTATTTATTCTCATGTTCTAGTTTTGTGTATCAGATTTATCATATTATAAGTATTCCAATGTAATTCAGAAAGAGAAAGTGTGAATGATGTAAGGATGTACCCTTATGTATGGGAAATTGTATATGTACTTATAATTCTAATTTTATGATCTTGTTGATTACTTATCTAATGTTTTATCATGAAAATGTTTGTGTTCATTCATGTGGTCCAATAGATTAGAATGGAACTTTTGATGTTGGTTAATTCTTGATCCTGTTAAAGTTTATTAAGTAATGAAGTTGCGGAACCCTAGACGACGAGTTAGTTATTGATATGTATTGATGTGTTGACATTACTTTGTCATTTCTATCTTTAAAAAAAAATATCCTGTTGTTTAGCATAGTTGTGTTGTCCTCTGGGGTTTCCTAGCGGGGCGTTACAGAAATCAAGGGAGACCTGGCTTAGAGAAGGAGATCAAAATACAAAAATTTTCCATGTTTCGGCTATGGTAAGAAGACATAAGAATTCTATTCATGTAATCAAAGACTCAATGGGGAATAATTTGTAAGATGATGTTCTTATTCAAAAAGAAGGGGTTAATTTTTTTCAAAACCTTCTTTCAAAAGAAAATACTAAGGTCCCGCATTTGACTATTCTAGAAGTTATAAATCATATTCCTCCTTTGATTTCTCAAGAAGATAATGTGGAATTGATGAAACAATTTTCTTTAGAAGAAATTAAGGTAGTGTTTTTTCTTTAGATGTAGATAAATCTCCTGGCTTAGATGGTTTTACTCCACTTTTCTTTCAAAAGTGTTGGGACTTTATAGGTAAAGATGTATGGTTGGCAGTAGAAGAAGCCCATAGAAATTGTACTATTTTGAAAGAGATTAACTCTACCTTCATTGCTTTAATTCCTAAAGTTGCTACACCTTCTTCCTTTGCTGATTTTAGACCCATTTCTCTTTGTAATACATTGTATAAAATCATTTCTAAAGAAATAACTTTAAGACTTGCTATTTTCATTCCAAAAATTGTTTCAGAAGAGCAAGGAGGTTTTGTCCCAGGTAAGGAAACATCTGAAGGAGCATTGGTGGCTCATGAGGTTCTACATTCAATTCATGATCATAAACTTTCTACTATGTTGGTTAAATTGGATATGTTAAAGGATTATGATAGAGTGTCTTGGGACTTTTTGTTTCAAATTCTCCTTAAGTTTGGTTTCTCATCTAAGTGGTGTAATTGGATTTCTTCTTGCATTTCTGGTTCAAGTTTTTCAGTTTTGATTAATGGTTCCCAGTCTAATTTCTTCAAATCTTCTCAAGGGATAAGACAAGGTGATCCTTGTTCCCCTTTTCTTTTTATAATAATGGCAGAAGGTTTGAGTAGATTGATTTTGAGGCAAAATTCCTTGGGAAATTGGAAGGGGATTTAAATTCCTAGAGTTTCTTTTGCTATTACTCATGCTTTATTTACAGAAGACACTATGTTGTTTGGTCAACCTGTGATGTCAGAAGCTAAACATATGAAGGATGTAATTTCAAAGTATTGTTTAGTATCGGGTCAGAAAGTAAATCAGGAGAAATCCAAAAATGTTTTCTTTTTTACATCCTCATTAGTTCAAGAAAGGGTTGCAAAATATCTGGGGTTTAAGGTGGATGTCCTTCCTTCAAGATATTTGGGGATTCCTCTTTTCTCGGGATCAGTTAAAGATATGTTTTGGGATAAACTTATTAAAAGCATTAAGTCTAAAATCTCTTCATGGAAAGGTAAATGGTTAACGTTGGCAGGCAAAATCCTTATGATTAAATCAGTTTTGTCTACAGTACCTGTGTATATGCTTTCAGTGCTTATGGTGCCCAAGTCCATCCTTTCTTGCCTCATTAATATCTTGAGGAAGTTCATGTGGAATGGATCTAACTTGAATGGAAAAAAGATCCCTCTAATTTTTTGGGATAAAATCTATATTCTGAAGCAGAAGGGAGGAACTGGGATTCATAACATTGAAGCTCACAATAAGGCTCTTAGAGCCAAGTTGGTTTGGAATTCATATGAAAAGCTAGACTCTAAATGGGGAAAAATTATGGTAGCTAAATATCTAGATTCATCTTCACCTGAAAGAATCTTTACTATTCTGAATCCAAAGATGGGTTCTCAGATTTGGAACTTTTTATTAAAATGTAGAGAGGTGATCTCACCTTTTTTATCTTGGGTTATTCAGGATGGAAACTCATCCCTTTTTTGGGATGATTCTTGGAATAGTTATCAGTCGTTGTCAACTATAGAAGGTCTTCAAGAAATTAAGTTATTCTTGTGTCAAGTTTGGGGAACAAAAGTTAAAGATTATATTATGGTTGATTCTGATTCGGGAATTAATCAAGTTATGTGGAGAAATTTTGATGACTTTCTGATTCCCTTAGAACAGAAGGTCTTGCTTAGGAATATCCTGAAGGAGAGAATAATTTTTATTTCAGGAGGAAGGGATAAACTCATTTGGGTCCCCTCAAAGTTTGGTCATTATATAGTTAAGCAAAGATATCTAAGTATCATTAGTAAGGATTCTAATTCAGCTAATGATTGGCCTTATAAGCTTTGTTGGAGTGGTCATTGCCTACCTAAAGCAGGGGCTTTTGTTTGGTTAGCTTTGAATTATAGAATCCTTACTAGTGATAGATTAGTCAGGCTTGGGGTTGCTAATTCTTTCTTTTGTCCTCTTTGTTCTGAAGTCAAGGAAACTGTGGATCATTTACTGCTAAATTGTCATTTCTCTTCAAAAGTCTAGTACTAGTTACTCTCAAAATTGTGTTGATAGGGCCCCCTTCCTTTCTCTCTCCTTCAAGTTTTTCAAAGTTGGCCTATCTTATTCATAAACTCTACCTTCTCTGCTTTGTGGTTGGTCTCGCTGAGTATTGTGATTTGGATTTTGTGGCTACAAAGAAATAGTAGAATCTTTAGGAAAATTAATAACTCTTTTGATGCAATTATTGTAAAAATTGAGAAATTGATTTCAGAAGTAGTATCCGCTTCTCTTATTTTCAGAAAGGTAGGTTCTCTAGTTTTTACTTCTTAGGATGCTCTAATGTTAAAAAGTTGGAAATTTTTACTTTTGCCTAACTCAAATTGCTTTAACATGGGAAGTAAGACAGATAGGTCCTCCATTAAGTGGATCCCTCCACTTGTTTCTTTTGTAAAACTAAATTTGGATGGTGCGAGTAGGGGTAATCCTGGTGATTCTAGTGCTGGTTGTGTTTTGAGGGATCATAATGGTTTAGTTTTAAGAGCTTTATCAGTTAAGCTTGGCTTGTGTTCAAACAATGAGGCAGAGGCTTTGGCATTAATAGCAGGGCTAAATCTTGCATTAAGATGTGAAATTACTAATATTATTGTGGAAGGGAACTCTTTGAATATTATAAGGGCATTTACTCTTAAGTCATCACCAAGTTGGAAAATTGATTACATTTTACAATTTGGAAGGAATCTACTTGATCATTTTCAATCATTTAAAATAGTCCATACATATAGGGAAGGCAATTTGTTAGCAGATTTTTTAGCTAATTATGCTTTTTGCATTAATGATTCTTTTAAGGAGTGGGATTCTAACTCCCTTTTGTTGATCCCAAGAATTAATTGCATTTTAGCTAAAGAAAGTCCAAACTAACTTGTTATGCAAATTATGAAGTATTTAGTGGAAAGATGTCTAAAGAGAGTATTGTGTTTTAGCCGCTAAAACTAGAATTAACACTATTCTGCGGCTACATTCTGATAGCTTACATCATCCCTTGATCTGACGACAGTTTCATCTGGTGTGTAGTACTACTATTTTAATTTTGCACGTAGGGTGGCAGTTCTCGCTTAACGATATATCTTGTCAGGAATGATATTATTCATTATATTTTGAAGGAACTCTCCTTTATATTCTTGTGTTTGGCTCGTCATCTGCCATCTCTTGGTAATCTTTATATTTGTTCTGCTTTACTCTCCTAATCTGGTTTATTCGCAAGATTCAATAAATTTGTTCTAGTATGGGCTCCATCCAGCAAAATAGAAGAATTCTCTTGCCAATTCAGAATTGGGAATGACCCTTGTTAGGTCTCCTCAATCCGAATTCCATGCAGGAAGTTTTTAAGATTTACGAAGATGATGTTTAAAGGGCTATTATCCAGGTTTGTGGTCTACAAGTTTTACATTTTCCTAGAACTTTATATCCATCCCAAGTAGTGTTGCATTTCCTCTCAAATGCTATGGATTTATTACAAAGCTTTGATCTGGTAAGGAATTTGGGCTTTTTATTTGTCCATGACGTTCATTTTCCTGTGGATGTTTTTAATGAAGTTATAGAGGATTACGACTTGTATACGGGTTATGCTCTTGTGGGTGGTTTGTTTGATCGCAGGGATCTCTTCCATCATCCTACACACTTCATTGTCTCTTTAATGCTATGTTGCATGGTCTTCAAAACAATTGTGTTAGGTCTTTTCATAATTCTATCCATTACCATAGGAGAGAGCTAGGGAGACAATTGGTAGATGATGCTACAGATGTGTTTAATTCTATGTCTTTTCTTCTGAATTATATTCCTCCTCCACCACCTCCTCCCCCTCAGCCGACAGAAGAGGAGGTTCGTCATCAGTAATGTTTTATTGTTGAAGGATTGCAAGATGAAAACAGATAGTTAGGTTCTTTTTTGGGAGTTTTTTGTTTTTGATATAATTGGACTGTATTAGTTGTAAATTTTGTAATAGCATTTTTTGACTAAGAAGTCAACCATGTAATATTCACAGATACAGGCTTTTCATGATCGACTCATCTTTTTTGAGTCATTTTTGTATTAGCTTTGTTTTATAAAAGGCTACAACTAGAGGTTTTCTTCGCTTGATTCTTTCCTACCGGTATGCCTTATTGAATCAAGTTGTTGTAATTTCTCTTTATTATTAATATATTTTCAGTGGCTATGCCACTTTTTCTCAAAAAAAAAAAAAACTTAAATATAACACATCCCTAATAATAGGGATTTGATTTCTCATAAATGAAATATGACACATCCCTAATAATAGGGATTTGATTTGAAATATAATAGTACTTAAGTATAACACATCCCTAATAATAGGGATTTGATTTGAAATATAATAGTACTTAAGTATAACACATCCTAATAATAGGAATTTGATTTTTCTATAAAAAAAATACTTAAAAAAATAAAACACATCCATAAAACTATTCTTCCCTATTAAATAGGGAATTGACATCACACCTTCAAAATAATAGATAAAACTCGAATTAAAAACAATAATTTATTAAAGGACAATTTTAAAGATAGTTAAACTTTATAATTAACATTATGCAACATCAAATGCTTAATATTTAGCATAAAAAGGTTTAATTATTTAAATTTTTAAATTAAAATTAAAATAATTTATTATATGTAAGAATTAATTAAATCAAATTCAAAAGAATAAGATTTTATAGTATCCAAATACATATATATATATATATACATATATATATATATATATATATATACATATATATATATATATATATATACATATATATATATATATATATATATATATATATATATATATATATATATATATATATATATTGATTTTCACAAATAAAAGTACTTTCTAAACTCTAACAGAATTTCTAATTCTAATATGGTAATACAAAAGGCAGATTTTTATGTTACTAAAACTTACCGTTCCTATTTCCTATCAAGGTTAAAATAAAATTATTTAAGCACAAAGAGATTTATTTATTCACTTCTATTCATTATGAAAGCTATTCATTTATTCACATAAAAGTATTCACACAACTAGAATTAAATTTGATGAAAAGAATTTGCAATATTTTTTGTAAAGCTCTTAAATAGTTTAATTGTCATTTAAGATTTTAAGCTTTTGGAAGTTTTACAGAGGGAGAAGGGTAACAGTACTAGGCTACAACCTTATAGAAAATAACTTGAGGGTTAGAGATATTTATTTATATCTTTTTTTATTTTATTTTATTTTTCTTTCCCAATGCATAAACATAGAAGAAATTAATTTTTTTTTAAAATCCATTCATAGGTAAATGAAGGAGAAGCTTTGAGAGGTGAGAATGCAAATCAAAGCAATCATTTTAAGCATGGTGCTGCTGGAAATATTTCTACAGGATAATTGATAATGGTCTGCCCAATCACTTCAAATGGGGCTGACTCAAAGAGTTGCGTTCTAAAAAAAGAATTGATTACAGGATATCAACATTACTGGATTTCAGCAAATAATGATTAATACAAGGGCAACTCATTCGGTGACACAGTGATGAATACTAGATGGTTTCCCCAATATAGGTGCTATAGGAGGGTCACAAGATCTACTTCAGATTGAGCTACAGAAATTTGTAATTGAATTCTACTTGAGAATCGAATGAATGTTTGATCATTGTATGCCAGAATCACCATAACTGAGTCCAACTCAATTAACTTAGTTGTAGAATTTGTAGGGTAATCAAAGGGATTAGAAATGCTTAGAAGAATACCACAGATAAAGAAATACAAGAAGACCAAAGATTGGACAACTACCAGACATGAAATTGGCAGATTTGAGGAACAATGCTCAAACTAATAAGCATGCAGAGATGATTAAATCAATAGAAGAGAGAGATTCCTACACAGAGACACAATTTCACAGGCAACATTTATTTACTTATTCAAATAAACATACCTGGAATTTATCCTTGAGTTTTAGAATCCTCTTCCCGTTGATTTCCTTTCTTCCCCAATTCTTCTTCTACACAACTCCCCCAAATTTCTCTATATCTTTTCTAAGAACTCTCCCCTCAAATAATCTTCCCAAAACCAAAAATAGACCAGGATAATAAATTCCTAAATCCCCCAATCTTCCATTACTGACATCTACTATCCAAAATTTTAAATGCATTTCTACCACCACTATCTGGAATATTTTCAAATCTTGAAAATTATTTCCAGCAAACACTTCCTCAAAACAATTAATGACAATATCAAAATAATATCTTCTAGCCCAAAATTTAATAAATTACTAAAATATTAAATATTAATAATTGATTCGATAACTTTATTATCATTATTATTATTAACTATAATTACCAATAACATGAATAATTTTCAAATTTTTGACAACCCACTCCAACAATAAATTAATGGCAAAATAAAATAAAATCTCACATGTCCGATAAACTCAATAAAGTACTAAATATTAACAATATTGTTATTATTGCTAGCTTTCAAAGCTACTAATTTAATTTAATATAAAAATCAACTAATTAATATTCTCAATTTTCTACATTAATTAAATAACTAATATTGATGTATATATATAAACTTATTATTATTATTACTATAACAATTAATAAATCTCCAACAAATACACATTGACTATATAAACAAAATGATCAAATATCAACACATCTATACACATAGATCACTTATTCTATAAGATGAACCAAACGACTATAAAATGAACCTTAAACTACAATAAACAAACAATAACAACCACATACCAAAGGATGACCAACACCTGAGGACAAGCACCAACTGAGCGACAACTACACCCATGAATGGAAATACATGGATGACGACAAACTGAAGACATTGGCTGACAGAGGGAACCCCTTGTTATCTCCCATCCACATTATCCATTGGTGTAAAGGCACGCTCAGACCTGCTAATTTAGGTGGAGTCGATGCCTGGTACCTGCAACCTGCAACAAACCAAAGTGTTGTATACACACACACACATATAATCAAACACACTATGATAGGGAATCACAACATAATAGGGTGCTCATTATGAGTAATACTACATTGTCCCCTCATAAAACACATCACAAATATCCACATTAAACAAGTTTATTAGTAACTAAACAACCAAATAACACATATTTAGATAGTCGCATAATTGACATAGTAAAACAAATCTACATAATCAATTAATCCATCTCTGACCACAACATAAGCATAATGTACTAATCATAAAGTATCAATAGTGTCATCATAGTAAACATCAATGAGTGTCATCAATTACATCAAAATGATTAACCTGCCATCAACATGTCTAATATACCCTAAGTATTCTGAGTATCTTACCTTCATCTTCATGCTCCTTAGCCCAACCACCTGCTCATTCAAGCTGAGAATGGAGGGGAACTACATAGAGGATGATCACTATAGTACAAATAGTGAGGAGGTTTTAGAAGCTTGGATGAGAGAAGAACCAGAACTATAACAAGGAAAATGTTGGGCTACCAGAGCATATGCATGATCAAGACTGGCAAGGAAGACGTACCATAACCCTTTTCATTTCATCAAAACCCATCACAGACCACTTGCGACACATATAGGGAGGACAAGGAAGATATATCTCAAAAATGTCAGAAAATGAAACAAAAGAAGCAAAAAAATCAACATACCCAAATGGATGAAGTACCAGAGATACAACCAAGATAGTCACAAGTCAAGAGGATGAAAAAGGGAGAAAGAATGCAAGAAAAACTTTGGAGAAGGGTTTCTTAGGATATCAAATCACTAGATCATATATCTCTGGAAGAATGAAATCAATTGTGGAAAGATTTTGCCATGACAACATACTGTATCAAAGCCCAGCTGCTAACAAGGAGTAGAACTTAAGTCCTAAAGACAAAAGGAATAAAGTAATAATGAAAAAGAAAAACAAAGATAGGAAGGAAAATTAATACAGAACAAAAAGTTATTTAACCCTAATCTCACCAAAGGAACCTCACTTTGCATTTGTACTTTGGCGAAATCAGAGATCTGAGAGAAGAAGAAAGCAGAGAATTTAGCAGTCAAGAAAAGAAGCACACATGCAACAAGCAAATAAACAATGGTGACTCTTGAGCTAATCAACATCACTCACAATCCATGACTAAAATTCAAGAAAAATCTCTAGAAAGCCCTAGAGGTGGATCTAGACGATGCATTCTCGAATATGTTAGAAAATGTGGTGTATACAGAGGATGTAAGAAAATATATTCATAATACTTTGGTGGATATCAACCAAATGAAATTTGAAGAGATGAGGGACACAGTGTTGAGAGATATAGAGTATTTACTAAATATGGAAACATTCCAACAAAGAAATTACACATATGGAAAGATTTTTCCAACTTCTCGAATGCCCATGAATGGATAATGATCATCCTCAGTAGAGTACATGATGAGTTTATATATCTGGACAAACCCTATAGAATAACAAAGGAGACCATTAGGGTAGTCACAAGGTTGAGTACCATAGGACCCTTACCAACAATGAAATCTATTAGGATAGATCAAGTGAGGGAGCTAACTGGAGCTACAACAGATAGAAGAAATATGCATGTAAAGGATATCACTGATCTGTGGATCAAATATACCACCATGGGCATTGCATACAATGTTTACTATGCCAACTGGGAGGCTTTAGCCACAACAACTTCAATTCACATTGCCTACCAGATGATGAAA
Source organism: Cunninghamia lanceolata (assembly GCA_027924645.1). Taxonomy (NCBI): domain Eukaryota; kingdom Viridiplantae; phylum Streptophyta; class Pinopsida; order Cupressales; family Cupressaceae; genus Cunninghamia; species Cunninghamia lanceolata. The sequence continues at coordinate 862,169 of BSBN01000593.1, forward strand.
TAAGGCAAGGATTTTGACCTTTGCAAGGTGATGCACCAACAATTCATGGAAAACCTGCAAATGATCAAGGATTCTAATTATAACTTCTGATATGACGCTTTAATCATTTGCCTTGGATTTTAATTTTTGAATGAGCTATCGAGGTAGAATGGGAAGCAATGGCAACAAATGCAAGGGTTCAATGAGTACTCTAGAAAGCTAGAGAAGAAGGTCACTAAGCAATTGAACAAGAAAAGATTGGCATAAATGACTAACAAGTGTGCCAAGGCACACACTCAATTGGAAGTACAGATAAAGAACATACATCAGAGTATTGCAGAGGCTAATATATTGTTCCAATTTTTCTTAAAATGGCCACAGTCAACAAAAGCAATAAAAGATCAAATGGATGCTTTGGAGCTTCAGATCACAAATATTGCAATAGAGTATGACCCTCTAGCAGATAAGGATGGAGTGATAAGAACACAGGTGGAGACATTGCATAATCAACACCAATAGCTCCAGGATCAAAGGGACTAGATCAAGGGCCAAATAAAATAGCTGAGAGAGGTGGTAAACATAAGATTGGCTAACCTAACTGGTAGTTTTTTAGAAGATAAACAAACTACTCAGATAAGAAAGATACCGGTAAGTATAGAAGAAGTGGAGACATATATAAAGGTAGAAAGATAGATAGACATGGTGGCTAAGGCCAAGAAGCAGTGGGATACTAATTTAACTTAGCTTAAGTAAATCTACAAGACTATCCTACCTAGAAACTAATTTTGCATGTCTTGAGGACAAGACATAATTTTGTGGGGGGGTGATGTTAGTAGTTACTTGGTACAGAATAGAGCCGACTGAAGGAGACTACACACTATATGAAGGCTAGAAGCTGACAAAAGATGATGAATAACACATTCCTAATATGTAATAGATATAGTATATAGAGATAGGGAAGAATAGGAGCAAGATAGATAAGATATTTTGATGTAAGGATGACATAGAAGTCATGTATGTAACTAGGGAGGCAGAGACTTAGACCTGCCAGAGGATGGATAGATGATGTATATATTTGATGACTACTAATATATATATAGGGATCTACCAATACCAATTAATATTGTGTTATCTTGCTATGATGTGTATTTTATGCTCTATTTTTTTATTCTTTATGTTTTGTTCTCAATCTCTAGCTACATGACTGGGGTATAAACTGACTACATAGACTTGTTTGAGGACCAGATCTTGGGACTAGTATCCTCTCTACATTTCTTGCTAATAGTCCTTATCTTTGTCTGTGTTATCATAAATTATTTCCTTAAATTTGTTCTTCCTCCATTGTACCAACAATTGAAGCCTATGGATTAGATTTGTATTATGCTATGTTGTAGTTTAGTGTGATACAATAAGGAAGAACATGCATATGTGGTAAGATATGGACCAAATCAAAAGAAATAATACACACATGCATCCATAGACATCATAAGTTAGAAACATATATATGAATCCTTTGATATCTAATACAATATATGTTATATAGTCATTATGCTCTTACATTCATATCTCTCTCATGCATGCTTATCTTCTCTATTTTGTAGATTAAATGCTATCTATTACATTCATATCGTATCCCTATATATTTTACATCCTCTTTTTACATATATGTAGTAAGTGCTTCTTACGTACTAAATAGCTTCTTGAGATGTGGCAACATGCTTGTAGCACTATTCTCATATAGTTGTGACCTTCTATGGATACCATAAAGCATTTACTCCTATCACACAATTGGTTCTTGGGTTCTACATCATCTCGTGTGTGTCCTTGCAACATAATGTTGGGTATGTGATCTTTGAGATAAACTTTTCTTATAGCACCCTTGCAGGTTTTCACCATAAGCATATATTAGGATGCCCTTTAGGTTTTCAACCTAACAGGGGGTGAGATTAGGCCATCTAAAGGGTTCTCAACTAGATCCATCAAAGTCTTCATTTTGGTTATGGTCTTACTAGTAGTTAGGAATCACATGGGTGTTAATAATCGTTTGATCTCTATGTGCTAATGTATCTCACAAACTCTAAAGTGTGTCATCTCTATAAATGATTTTTTTTTAAATTATAAAGTTTAAACACTTTAATAAATGAAATTTAAATTAGGTAAATTTCAAAATTAAATAAATTTAAAAAAAAATTTAAAAACTTAAATTTAAATTTTTAAATATAAAAAAATTTATCATTTAAATATCAACTAAATTATATAAAATTTATATCAATTTATAATCTAATACTATATATCAATTTATTAAATTTTAGATCAATTTTTTAAAAATGTAGATTTAAAAATATATAAAATTGATATAAGTTTTATACAATATTTTATGTAAATTGATATTTTTTGTTTATATACTTGGGTTAGGCACCAAGAGCCACCATAAAAGAGCATTAAAAGCCTAGATTCATTGTAGAATTGAGCTCACTTGATCCATCCAAATTTGAAATTATCATATCCTATTCTTATCATTTAGAGATCTAGTGAACTAAAAAAAAACTTCAATCTAGATCTAACCTCACACAATAGAATACATGATGCCTTTCCTCAACAAATTCAAGTGCCATCAAATCTAGGCAAAAGAAAAGACTTACTAATTACACTAATAGCTAGCCAAGAGCTAGATTAAGTTATAACATGATCTAAACCATTTCTGTACAATCACTTGAGACCTACATAGAATGATAATAACCCATCATGCAACAATACCCCTTGAGACCTTCTAGATACAAAAAGAGTCCTACCCACACAAAATGCCCTATCAAGCCTCTAAGCATACAACATCATCACAATGAAAACCTAGATTACCAAAAAGAAACCATATATCTAGAGGGAAGGGAAAATGAGAACAACGCTTCCTCCAATATGTATGCAATCAGCGATAATTTTTCTAGTTCTGTGTGGGTGGCCTAGAAAATTATGCAGGCATAACTAAGGCCTCATGACAAGCTATACACTTAACATATTTTTCTAGTTTTGTGGCTAGAGGAACCTCAACCAGATCATCCTCCTCCTCATAGAAAATAGAAACATTAAACTTACTTTCCAATGATAGTTTGACATTACGTGCCTTTGTTATTTCTTCCATGCCTTTATACATGTTAGTTTTTATCATTTTCAAATAATGGAAATGCTCAATATAATAGTTAAATAAGATCTTAGACTTGTCAATGATACCTTTAGTGTCATCATGGAGAAGATAAATACCTATAACAAAGGAGAATGCGGCCGTACAACCAACTGACTAAACCACATCAAACATGTTTGACCTTCCCAAGGATAGTCTAGGATCTAGTAGCAACTTGGTTAGGTCTTCTTTAATGCCCACACATGAAGCCCCATCCATCTCCTTGGCCAATTTCTAGATACATAGAACTAGGAGCAGAGGTCAAGATTTCTAATCTCCCTTTCTATACATAGATGAAATTCTCCACCATCTTGGTGCTCTCCACCCTCTCCTTTTACCTCTTACCCTTCTATTCTAATGCCGCCACCCTAAAATCCTAGCATTTCCTCTTCCCTAAGCTACTTCCAAAGGCCATTACACCAAGACCAAAGCACTCACCAATAATGAAGAGGGAATAAATGCACCATTCTAGATAGAGCATAGCCATAAAAAAATAATGGTGAGCCATAGCGATAAGATATTGTAGTGTCCTAAAATATGTGGCTAAGAGATTACTACAACCTATCAAGCAAGGCTCTTAGTCAATGTGCTTCATTTCATCATCCAAAAAGACTATTGTTGTCCCTTGTGATGTAAGATCCAATCTATGGGATCATTTTATATCACATGATTTAAAGAACCACTACCATATTTCCTACTTTTGTAATATAATCTATAAGATTATTTTATAATTATTTTTACTTTTAATGAAAATGGAGTTGCTTCCATTCAAATGTTGCATACTATTATAATGCATACACAAAAATATTCATTTATAATTTTAGGTTTCCCTTGGGACCTCAAGTGTGATACTATCAGTGATAGTTACAAAATGATCTAGCTTTTATAAGAATAGAAGGTGGTTCATAGAAAATTCCCTTCTTCTATTGTAAACATTAAAAATACACTCAGTATAAGGACTTATAATAACATATAAATGTATGTTTTCTTATAATCATGAAGTTGTCAAAGGTATTTGCATGAGATGAAGAATTAAAGTTCATCATTCTAGATTTTTCCAAAAAAAATTAATTTTATTGCTTTCATTGTATACAAACATGTATCCTTATGATAACATTCCATTTTTAAATCAATTAAAAAAAATTGTTAGCCACAACTCATAAGTTTTTGGACATTATGAAATGAATCCCTCATTATTAAATTTTGACATGAATCAAGTACAAGAATTCAAGATTCTTAATGTAGTTGTGATTAAGGATTGTAAACAAACATTAGATGTGGTATATGGAATTTAGTCTTCACTACCATTTGTTAGGTTTGCACAAGTGAATAACGTAGTCAATTTGTCCATATTATGAATATAATTATAAGATTCCTTTCAAACCTATAATGTCTTCCATTATGTTTCTCTAAAATTCCCCTCATCCCTTTGAGTTCCTCTTGTTTTAAATCCTATTGTCACTCCAAACAATTATGAAATGTCCTATTTAGCTCTCCTAACCACCTTCAAATCCTCATCTGATTAGTATTAATTTATAAATCTCATCATGCACAATTTTGTAATGCCATGAGTGTACAATTACAATGCAATGTAAATCGTTATGTTATTTTAACATATGCAAATGTTATTCTGTTCCCTCTAACATGAATCTATAAACCTCATTATGAGAGTTTTTCAAGTGCCATGCATAACCACACATTACAACATAACCACACTTGTATATTTTTTTACTTCATTATAAATTATAGCAGTTTCCTTCTAATAGAAACCAAACAAATTAAAATCAAATTAAATTAAAAAACATCCGTGAATTCATAAATCTATTAGCTACCTCACCAAGCAAAGGGATGTGAAACAACATTAGAAATATCTTACCATAAATGACACAAAATCTACATAAACTTATATAAAATTACGTATTGAATCTAGAATGTATAATTAAATGGTTAACCTAACATAGGAAAAAGACAATACGATTAATTGAAACAAAAGAACTATACAAAATGGAAAGGGTGATTGTGAGCCCTCCTCTCCCATTTCCTACTGCTCAAGTATCTTTCCATTTACTTGAAGTATATCTCACCTGTTGTGTTTCACTCTTTCTCCACCACCTCCTCCATCTTCTCATTTCATACATATGTAGGTTTTATGAAATCAATTCAATTAAATGTCCATGTTATCACAAAATAAGTCCTTGACAAATACCCAATAGTGTACATAAGTAGTGATTCCATTGAAATATATGCATCTAATTTTATGAAGCCAACATCATAGTCTAGATTTCTAAATACTCAAAACAAATTTATAGAACCATTTATTTCCTAGTAACTAAAAATACAACCTTGTTCCTTCATTATTAATGTAGGTCTAACATGGTGCACATTATTATAGTGTATCCCTATTTTGTAGATCACTTCATTTAGCTTCACCAACAATCTCCACAAGAACATTCTCCTAGGCTTAAATGATGCAAACAATTGGCATCTCTCACAACAATTTCTCTTGCAACAATCTTGGAGATAAACTTCATTGCGTTGTGACAATCAACACATACTTGAAGGTTCTTAACAACTAGAGAGATAATAGTTGTTTTAAAGGGAGTGTCTAACAAACCAAAAGAAATTGGAAATTTTTCACTATGGTGGTAGAGAAATAATTCTTTTTCCTCCTTTTCCACATCACTAAGTAAATGTCTTGAATATGGAAAATACTTGTTGCCTTCATCTTCAAAGCCAATTTCTCCAACTTTGCATAGATCTCCTATGTCTGTAGATGTGATTTGTCTCTTACACAAAAAGCACATACCATTTATGGCCTTCAATCTAAACACATCTAGGGATCTTTATAATTCCTTTATCTTTCATCAATTTCCTTACCATTTGAGCCTCACACCACCTACCCACTTCCTCATGGATGTTTGAGAGAGTACAAGTCATAGTATATTTTTAGAGTTCAAATAAAAAACCAGCATCACTATAAATACTCCTAAGCCTATATTCATATGTGATTTGCAGCACCAAGAAAACTCATCCACACAACCACCACATGTTTAATTGACATCTTAATGATAAAGTTTAGAGTCTCCTCAAGATAGCGAGCATGGGCAAGAAGGTCAACCATGCACACATAATGATCCATTGTAGGTGTAATGCAATAAGGGTTATTCATATGATTGAAGCATGTAAAACCCTCATCCATTAAACCTGCATGGCTGCATGCACATAGAAAATAAATAAAGCTTGTAATGTTAGGATATGTTCTAGACTACTTCGTTAATTCAATGATTTTGAGAACATCCTCACAAAATCCATTCTTTGCATATCCTAGAATCATTGCATTCCATGAGACCACATTTATTTGAGGTATTTTGTCAAACAGTTCAGTTCCTTGTCTATGCTTCCACATTTTCCATACATGTCTACTAGAACATTTCCAACTATAATATCTGACAAAAATCACCCTTCCATTATGCTTTGATGGATGTTCATACCCTATTTCAAAGCTCTCATTTTGGAACAAGCAGGGAGTATGCTATCTTTACAACTATGAATTTCATTTTTTTGAAAGTTTCTAAAGCCTTGTCAACAAATCCACTTTCTGAATATCCTACAATAATGGCATTCCACAAGACCACATTTCTTTGAGGCATTATGTCAAACAACTCACATGCCTTGTCCATGTTTCCACATTTTACATGCATGTCTACCAGTGTAGTAGCAACTATAACATTTGACAAAATTCATCTATCCTTTACACTTTGATGGATGTCCATACCCTGTTCCACACTTAGCGGAGGCTAGGAGGATGCTAGCAAAGGTTTATGGCTTTACACTAGCCAATTGCATTTTCTTGAAAGTTTCTAAAGCATTTTAAACAAATCCATTTTGTGCATATCATGTGGTCATGGTATTTTATGAGGCCACATTTCTTTAAGGATTCATTTAAACAGTTCCAAAGTGGTGCAGGAGCACCTACTTGACAGCTGGCCTTCATGAGGCAGTTAGTTAGTTTGAGTCTTGTTAATGTTTCCAAGAAGGTCTGATAAGACCAATGCATGTAATAAGGTCATGTTGACCATACTTTCTATTTTTAGCTAGTTTGTTAAGACAGCTGTATGCTGTAGGTTCGGTTGCATCTCCCAGCCGCCTGGAGAGATTTCCCAGCCGCTTGGAGTCGAGTGGTAGTACTCGCCAGAGATCCTATATATGCATGAGGATCGGTTGATTTTAGAGATAGTATTGGATCGAGTTAGGCTGCACAGAGTGAGACGGAGAGAGAGACTGATCATTGTATTTGCATCTTTTGAAATCAAATAAAGTGATCCTATTTGTGTTCATCCTCTGTTGAATTCCATTGTTTAATCGATTTGCTGTTTTGGTGGTTTCATGGATTCGCTGATCCATTCCACCGGTTGATTCGTCGAATCGGTGGAATGGTTATGTATAGTAGGTTAGGAGTTAGTTTGTTTGTTCGCATGTAGGTGTGCAGGATCGCCGTCGAGAGATGTTGAGGACCCTAGCATGGGTATGTGCTAGGTCAAGCTGATAGTTAGAGTTTGGAAGATCACCCTGAAAGTGGATCGGGTCATCCCAGGAGGTTCGGCGGATTGAATTTCACTAAGGCTGGAAAAAACCTTCACAACGGCATCATCAGGATATTTCTGCGTATATCCTGCAGGTACTTCAGGCATCATCCGGATAAGTGGAGATGAGCATGATGCAGTCGGTTGCATAAAGTGAAAGTGCATTAGGGTGATCATCATCAGGTGTTGCCGAGGAGGAGCGTATCGGCATAAGGAAGAAGATCGGGTTGATCGCGGGCCGAAAAAAAGTTAAGTTTGGCCAACAGCAGGATATGACGTCATCGTCATCAGGATATTCGTCATCAGGATACTGAGGAGCTACATGTGACGTCATCGTCATCAGGATAATCGTCATTAGGATATCGGGGTGACGTAAGCATCGAAGGAAGGGTGCATAAGGTTTGTCATCATCAGGATATATCGGAGGAACCGGATGTTCTATATCCTGCTGATGAACATGATGTTGAACATCATGATGCTGAAGATAGTGAAGGTAGAGTTTGGCGGTAAGGTGAACATTGAACGTCAGGAGGATGTTCGCGCTTGCCGAGTATGATGATGCTGCCGATAGTCGGATATGATGATGTTGCTGACATGCGAAAGGGCGAAGGCTTGTCTGCAGGAGGATATCGGTCGGTAGGGGAAATATGATGATGCTGACAGTGTTAACAAAAATATGATGATGATGATGAAGGGTTGCGGACATCCATGCTGTGTGTTAAGGTTTTAGTGTGGATGCCTCTGCATCATAGTGGTATTAGAGCTCAGCAAAAGGTCTAGGCTGTTGTGAGTTGATTCTGTCACCGAAAGGACAGAGGTAGAGGAGTGAGAGGTTGACAAAATGCCTCCGAAAGGTAGTGGTACTGCAAGGGAATTGCAGGAGATGAAGGAAAAACATGCCAAAGAGATGAGGAAGATGAAAGAGCTTGCTGAAGCACTTCAAGCCAGGCTTGTAGCCCTGGAAAGGAACAAAAAGAGGGAAGTGGAAGACAGTGAATCTGAAGAAGATGAAGATGCTGTTGAAGAGTATGAAGAAGTAGCTGAAGATCTGGATGCTGAAGACCAGAGATTGGCAAAACTGTTAAAGGCAGTGCTGAGTGATAAACCTAAGGTAAAGGTTGATGTTTCCAAGTATAATGGAAGTTTGAATGAAGATGAGTTACTGGATTGGATTGCTGCACTTGATAATCACTTTGAATGTGAAGATGTTGCTGAGGATCAGAAGGTAAAGATTGCAAAGACCAAGTTAGGAGGTCATGCTTTGGTTTGGTGGGATTATGTACAATCTGAGAGAAGGAAACAAGGGAAGTCAAAGATCACTTCATGGGATAAGATGGTAGCAAGGATCAAAGGTAAATTCTTGCCAAGGGATTATGAAATTCAGATGTTTAAGAAGCTACAATTTTTAAGGCAGAAGGAAATGGGTGTGAAGGCATATACTGAGGAATTTTATAAGTTGAGTATGAGATCTGGTCATCATGAGAATGAGGTAGAAAAGGTGGCTAGGTACTTGGCTGGTTTGAGATTGAACATACAGGATGAGTTAGTTTTAGCTAACCCTAAGAGTGTGGAGGATTGTTACCAAATGGCAATCAGGATTGAAGAAAAGGTGAATAGGACACAAGATAAGTCCATGAGAGGAAGAGGAAACAATATGAGGGGAAGAGGATCAGCCCCTACACAAAGGCAAACCAATGAGGGTCAAGAAGACACTGGTAAAGGACAGGGACAGTCTGATTTCAGAGGTGGATGGAAAGGTAATAAAGGTAGATTTGGAGGTGGTAGAGGTTCTACTACATTTTCAGGCAAATGTTACACCTGTGGTGAGTTTGGGCATCCATCTTTCAAATGTCCAGAAAGCAAAGGTTCATCATCCAGAAATGATAGAACTAATGACAAGAGAGTACAACTTGTACAAGAAGAGAAAGTAGAGCAAAGTGTGCAGAGTTCAAACACTTATCAAAGAGATAGGGAGCCTGACAATTATGCATATCCTGAGGATGGAGAAGCATTGATGCTAAGGAGAATTAGTTTGCAGGCATCAAAGGACATGATGCAAAGAAGAGCTCTTTTCAAGACCACATGCAAGAGCAAAGGTAAAGTATGTAAGGTTGTCATTGATACTGGTTCAACAGACAACATGGTATCTCAGGAAATGGTGGATAAACTGATTTTGGAAAGGATTCCACATCAACACCCTTACAAGGCATCTTGGGTGAGTGATAGTCAATCACTTTTTGTCTATGAATAGGCATATGTGGATTTTCAGATTGGAGCATATCATGATAGAGTTTTGTGTGACATTTTGCCCATGGAATGTTGTCACCTACTGTTGGGTAGACCATGGCAATTTGATAGAAGAGTACTGTATGATGGGTATGCTAATACCTACACCATCAAGAAAGATGGGAAAACTATTATGCTAATGCCATTACAGGAAGATGCTGCAGCAAAGGGGGCAGCCAAAATCATTTTAGTGGGAAAGAAGGAATTTGTGCAGATGCCTATAGGAGCAGGCATAAAGGCAGTTGAGGACACTGCAGGGAAAGAAGTTGTTAAAGACAACAGGTTGAAGAAAGTTACAGTTTTGACTGACAGAGGTCAGTAGCAGGTGCAGAAACAGGTTTGCAAACAGCAACCAGTTGAGAGGAATGACAAGGATGTTGTCATAGTTGGGACTATTGTTTGTCCTATAAAGGTTGAAAGAACGATAGGATTGAACATTTCAGAAGTTCAAGAGGCAGTTCAGACAGAGATTCTGGTCAGACAACCTGACAAACACAGGGTATGTGAGAGGAAGGCCTACATTGACAGGCATGAGGATTTACTTGCAAGAAGGCAAGTTACAGTTTAGAAGTCTTGGAGCAGCCAAGAGCCAATAGAGGACAAAGCTGGAACAGGTCAGAACACTGACATGACAAAGTGTAAAGGTGGAGGACTTCCACAACCAAACTCATGGGACATGAGTTCTTTTCTGTTGGGGAGTATGGTGCAGGAGCACCTACCTGACAGCTGGCCTTCATGAGGCAGTTAGTTAGTTTGAGTCTTGTTAATGTTTCCAAGAAGGTCTGATAAGACCAATGCATGTAATAAGGTCATGTTGACCATACTTTCTATTTTTAGCTAGTTTGTTAAGACAGCTGTATGCTGTAGGTCTGGTTGGATCTCCCAGGCACCTGGAGAGATTTCCCAGCCGCTTGGAGTCGAGTGGTAGTACTCGCCAGAGATCCTATATATGCATGAGGATCGGTTGATTTTAGAGATAGTATTGGATAGAGTTAGGCTGCACAGAGTGAGACGGAGAGAGAGACTGATCATTGTATTTGCATCTTTTGAAATCAAATAAAGTGATCCTGTTTGTGTTCATCCTCTATTGAATTCCATTGTTTAATCGATTTGCTGTTTTGGTGGTTTCATGGATTCGCTGATCCATTCCACTGGTTGATTCGTCGAATCGGTGGAATGGTTATGTACAGTAGGTTAGGAGTTAGTTTGTTTGTTCGCATGCAGGTGTGTAGGATCGCCGTCGAGAGATGTTGAGGACCATAGCATGGGTATGTGCTAGGTCGAGCTGATAGTTAGAGTTTGGAAGATCACCCTGAAAGTGGATCAGGTCATCCCAGGAGGTTCAGCGGATCGAATTTCGCTAAGGCTGGAAAAAACCTTCACAACGGCATCATCAGGATATTTCTACGTATATCCTGCAGGTACTTCGGGCGTCATCTGGATAAGTGGAGATGAGCATGATGCAGTCAGTTGCATAAAGTGAAAGTGCATTAGGGTGATCATCATCAGGTGTTGCCGAGGAGGAGCGTATCAGCATAAGGAAGAAGATCAGGTTGATCGCGGGCCGAAAAAAAGTTAAGTTTGGCCAACAGCAAGATATGACGTCATCGTCATCAGGATATTCGTCATCAGGATATCGAGCAGCAGGATATTGAGGAGCTGCATGTGACGTCATCGTCATCAGGATAATCGTCATCAGGATATCAGGGTGACGTAAGCATCGAAGGAAGGGTGCATAAGGTTTGTCATCATCAGGATATATGGGAGGAACTGGATGTTCTATATCCTGCTGATGAACATGATGTTGAACATCATGATGCTAAAGATAGTGAAGGTAGAGTTTGGCGGTAAGGTGAACAGTGAATGTCAGGAGGATGTTCGTGCTTGCCGAGTATGATGATGCTGCCGATAGTCAGATATGATGATGTTGCTGACATGCGAAAGGGCGAAGGCTTGTCTGCAGGAGGATATCGGTCGGCAGGGGAAATATGATGATGCTGACAGTGTTAACAAAAATATGATGATGATGATGAAGGGTTGTGGACATCCATGCTGTGTGTTAAGGTTTTAGTGTGGATGCCTCTGCATCACAAAGCTCTCATTTTGGTGCAGGCTAGTAGTACATTGGTAAATCTTAATTGATGGAGTTGGAGACCTATTTGTTGTATATAGTGAAACAGTGTTGTTGCCTAAACCTTACTCCTATAGAAAAATTACCCACATAAGTAGAGCCCCTTAGACCAAGTGGGAGGGGGAGTTCAAATTAAACCTATCACCAATTTACAAGTAACCATGAGCAGTCACAGTTTGTTGAAATGTGTAGTTTATGTATTGTTAAAAGAGGACAAATAAAACTGATGAAATGGAGAAAAGAGGGCTCACCACCCATGTCTAATTCAAATATTAGAGTGTGTTGTTTAAGCCCAACCAAAGTCTAGAAGATGAAGGAGGATTAGTTCAATGAAAGCAAGAATCAACCAAAGATAGCATAGCTTATGGAATGCATGCACATGCAATAGAGAATAAAGAGAAAGATACAGTATGGTGTACCCATTTAAAATGCCCAACATCATCTGAACCATCAGATTAAAATCAAGTCTATGGAGGGTGCACACCGAAGAGTCTTAGGAACCAAAAATGAAGAGAAAGTGTGCCAATCCTCCATGTCATCCCAAAGCACCAATGGTGCATCAGTTGAGAAGAAACATAGATGTCAGTTTCAAAGGAGCGCTAGAGCTCCACATGTTAGGGTAGGAATTAAAGTTAAATCTTAATTTACTAATGTTTTTCAATACATGGGAATGTTTTTCATTAAAATCTTTTATTAAAATCTTTAGAAGATTTTAAAGTCAGTCAATATTAAGTGAGTCATTTAAAATAGAGGTGGGACCCCATAGTAAATAAATTTAAGCTTTATTTATTAATGAAACACATGCAATTTGTAAAGTCATGGAAGTAAAGGAAAAGTTTAGTTTCATAAAAAGAAACTATCGAAAACATGTACCTGTATAGGAAATAATAAAAGTGAATATCTTTTAATTTTCTTTACGTCGTTAAAAGAGAAACTACAACTGTAGACACCCAAATTTGTCCCAAATTTGTATATGTCTTGCAACATCTTGTTAAAACATTATCCTAGACATCATAAGCCATTTTTGTTCTAATTCCCATCCTAATTTCCTTAATCCATTAGCCAATTAATTAAATAAATTTTATTTAATTAATTAATTTCCCATTCATAATCCTATCCTTAATCCCATCATCCTAATTAATTAAATAAATTTTATTTAATTAATTAATTTCCACATCATATCTTATCCTATCCTATTCATCTACCCAATTAATTAAATAAAATCTTATTTATTTAATTAATTTCCCAACTATATCCCAACTAATTCAAATATTTAATTTGAATTAAGTCACCTCACTTTTTATCTCACCTTGACACTTGTCCATTTCCCCTTAATCATGTGTGGTAGTACAACTTTCATTTAAAATCCTTCACATGTACAACTAATGGGACCTAATTTTAGTATTTGTGTACACCATCACATATAAACTTATTAAATAAAAGTATTTGTGTACACAATCACACATGAGCCCTATCCTCTTCTTTACACTTGTCACATGACTACAACTCACTTGAAGAGTGGGAATAACTAATCAATTCTAGCCATCCACATCAATCATTTAGTTTTTTAATTTCAACCATCCATTCGAACCAAGCCTTTCCTATAAATCAACCCCCTCACAAGCCATAAGGAGGCATTGAGTTGGAGTATCCTTATGCTGTTGAAATCACATTAGAGCCTTTGCATCTATCATCATCATCTTCCATCTATCATCTCAATCCTATGCAAATGTTATGATACCGAATTGTGAGCAACCAATATATCAAATTAATCAAACAATTCATCTTGCATCTTTGAGGTATTGAATGATTTGGGTTTAGGTTATGCATTTCATTGTTTGATTATTTCCATTTGCAAATCTAAATTTTTTGATATTCATTTTGGCACACCCGGTGGGACTCACTTCGCTTGATCTTTTTTGCAGGTTTTTGTAGTAAAAATTTGTATTCATCTAACCCACATTGTCGAGTTTTACAGGTTTAATTAACTTTTTGTTGCAGATCTGCTATTTTTGGATAAAACCCTAGGTTTTAAAGATTTCATCATATCTTCCAAATGGCTGTAAATTTTTCTACAAGATGTTAATAAAAGTTTGTCCATGATATGAGGAAGCTACATTAGAAAAATTATGGGTTTCTCGCCATTTTTGTGGGAGTTATCATGTTTTTTCATAAAATCATAATTCTGGGCACAAATCGGTGAATTTTTTTAAAAAAATTATATTTTTGGAAAGCTCTTGAAATTGTAATTGGGGTCTATGTTTTACAGATTTAATTTGGAGGTCATATACAATGCACAAAAATTAGATCTTTGTCGACTGTAGCTTTTCCATAAATCTGTATTTCTGGGTGTAAAACATGGAATTTTTCTGATTTCTTTATATTTTTTGAAAGCTCTTAGAAAATCAATAGGAGTCTCTTCTTTTATTTTTTAATTTTCAAACCAAAAATGTCTTGAAATAATCAAATCTAATTTGGCTATGTATCTAAAATTACAATTTTCCTTTCCTGATGAGCTTATTTTTTATGCCTGCATTATAGTATCATTTTTATGTTGTAGGTGATCATAAGGAGCTTTAGTAGTAGAAATATCAATCATATACAATAGCTTGGAAAGTGAAAATAATCTAGGTGCATTCATTTCTATCTTTCATCTTTTCATTTTAATCAATCTTGTTTGCAAAGACATTTTGATTTGGGCATAAAAAAAACAATTGTTTGCAAATTCACATCAAAAAAATGGACTAAAACAAACCATTGTCTTTCATCACATTTAGATTTGGGCTTTAAAATAAACAAGTGTTTGCATTGTCGTCCACACATTGAATTTCTAAGGTTAACGAACCCCATGCGAGTGTGACCAAATGAATGTATATGCTCTCTCCTTGCGTCCTAACATGAACTTGGAGATCAAAAATATTTACTTGTGTTGCTTATGTTAAACCTTAGAGAGGCCTACCTTGGTGGGAAAAAAGGTACTCACCCCAAGGGAACGATCTCAAGTGGTACTTTCATCCTGTCCACTATAAAAATTAAAGGATAAGGCGAAAGCCAAGTCTAACCGCTATTAGAGCTCACCATATAGTGCTAACTCGAAAGGAGGTGTACCTTTGTGTATATTAAAACTCCTAGTAGGGTTAGTTAAAGTCTTAAGTGGCTTGCTGGATGCTCGTGGGGTGCTGATCCCCTGGATATTCACTAGAACCTCCTTGTGATAGTGGCCTTGCCTTGACTAGGCTTGTTGAAGTGTCTTCACGTGCTTGATTAACCATCATCACATTCTTCCAAACTAACAACTTGCTTATGTGTCTTGTGTGAGTGATACATGTGTGTATATGCATAATCATTTGTTTGAATATTGTCACATCAAGCTCTAAACACCCAAACACATAAAAACAAGTCATCCTACACATTCTTCCAATAACATTCGAACCCAATCACTTTCATCCCAAACATAGCCTAGTCATCATCCAACCCTTCATAGCCAAGTCATTCAAACCATCCTAAACCTATTCTAGCCATCCATATTCCATCCAAGTCATTTCCACATCATCATCCAAATCCCTAAACAAGCACTTGCTAAAAGGACTTAAGACAAACACTTGGGTGACAACATGTTTACACTAGAGGACCCAAAAATCAATTCCAAAGATTCCTCCAAAATCTTTATCAAGGATCACAACCCCTAAACCAAGATGCCATTGAAACATTACAATTCTTCATCCAAAGAGCTCAACCCCATGCAAGCCAATCACCTCAATTACAACACTTCATAGCCCGAGTCCAACACCTTTTAGCCACTAGTCAAGCTCGACAAGCACAACAATCCTTAGCCACTCCATACCAACCTAATCCACCTCATAGCCACATGTCATATCCATCCACTTCCTATTAACTTAATCCACCTATCCACCAAGTCAATGCCACATCCACCTCAAGCTTATCCAATCCCTCATGCCACCATTCCAATGCACTACCAAGACCATCTACAAAGCAATCAAGTGATATTACAAGAACAACATCCAAGTCCCAATGGCCCTTTGTATATAAATAAAGTGAGCACAAGTCAACCTTGCCAACAAGATCAAATGCCCGCATCTTTGAGTCCACCTCAAGATTATTTGTCTACATATCCTACCATTACACCTAGCTACCAAGACTATCAATGGCCTCCCCAATGAGCACAAGTGAGCCCAAATCCACCTTTGCAACAAGAAGCATATGCAACTCCAAGTGGCCCTTTGTATATATACCATGCGAGCCTAATACAACAAGACTTAATTACCTTTGACAAGGGAGATAACAATCTAGCCAATGCATCCTATGAGTGGCCTTCATCATCCAATCACCCACCAACACATGAGCCTTCTAGCCCTATCATGACACCACCATATGATCCTACCCCTAGTCCATTGGTCCACCAACCTTCATCACCTTCATCCTCATGTTCTGCCAATCTTCCACCACAAGATTTCTTGGACATAATCGTACAACAATTGGTTCAAGCAAATTTGATTGAGCTACCACTGATAGAACCTTTTGAACCAATCTTTGAACCCCCTTGGTATAATGAAAACCATTATTGTGCATACCATAGGTATAAGGGCCATACAACAACCATTTGTGTCAAACTTAAGAGATTGATCACAAACCTCATAAATTGTGGTAAGATTATCCTTTCATCCAATCCAAATCCTAATCCACCCAATCTAATTAGCCCCCAATCTAATCCTAATCCTAATCCTAATCCAATGCCATCTACGCTTATCATCCATCCATTATATTGCTCATCCACCCATACACTTGCAAAGGATGTAATCCATTGGCTACTAGCTAGGAATAAACTACCCCCATGTAAAACACCAATTCATGAGCCTACCAAAGAATTTCCAAAGGTCATGTCCAATCCTATAATCTCATCATGTGGTTTGCATATCCTTGAGCCTCTTCAAGAGCCTTCCATTAACATACTTAGCCCTTTATGCCCATCATGTGACCTACAAGCCAACAAGTCTATTCAAGAGTCTCCAACCACAAGCCTAAGTCAAGAGCCATCATGCCCTCATGTCAATAACCATCAAGAGTCTATCAAGTTCACTCAAGAACCTTCCGCTTCCATCCAAAGTCAAGAGGTATGTCAAGAGCATAATCTTAAACATGTGAAAATATTAAACCCTAATCTTAATCAAGATCAAAGCAACTCTAAGTTCCACCTATCCATAACCTACATATGGTTTACCCTCAAGCTATTAGCCATCACCATGACCCTATTCATGAGAAAATTTATCCCTTCTATAACCCACTTAATCCTATTTTTTCTTATATTTATGATCAAGGTTCTATCTAAGATCATGAAGACCATCATGACCCTTGTGGCTAAACTTTATCCATCTCATGATCAAGATGATATCTATGATGAAAAACCTATTCAAAAGCACCTTGATCCTATCCATAATCCTATATCTATCCATGAGCAAGATATCCAAATTGCTCCTAGTCATCCATCATCTAGCCCTATCCATAATGAGAAAACATCCACTTGTCATAATGAGACATGTGCCTCCCAAGAACACATAAGCATAGAAGATAAAAAAAAACTTGGATCTTAGTGAACACAATGCTAGTCAAAATCGTAATGATCCTCCTTCCACATCTACCATCAATCCCATTTCAAGTCCACCATCATGTCCTATTGGTCTTACCACCCTTATACATGAGTGTTCTTCCTTAGGACAACAATGACCTTTATCCACTTCACCTTCTCCATCCAATAAAGAGTTCAAGTCTAGTTCCCCAAGCACACATAGTCCCATTGTCCATCGCATACTCCAAAACATGAACTACCAAGGCAAAGGTCTAGGCCTTTATGAACAAGGTCTTTTGGAGCCAATTCATGTCAAGATCCCTCCATGCTCATATGGCCTTGGATACACACCTCAAGGTAAACAAGGCCAAGATGTTGGTAATCCCTTCATGTATCCTAAACCTACCACTTTCCATCATACCCCCCATCATCTACCCAAAACATATGCTGTCATTCTACCTCCATCATCCTATAAATGTCAAAAGCATGTGACTGTACACCTTCTGCCATCCACTTTGCCTCCACTTTTACCAACTCCAAATATCCCTCCATCCACCTTGCCACCATTGCTTCCAATACCTAACATACCTATCATTCATAAGTATCCTCACATCCCTAATCATGGCCAACAAAAGCACACATCATTTAAGCATAAGGCTTCCAATCATTCCATCCACTCCACCCACCCCATGGGATTCAAAAGAAAAAATTTTGATGCCTCTATTTATAAAGTTAAAAATCCTACCAAAAATCCTAAAGGTCTTCATACCTTAGGACATAAGGAATCAAAATCAAAGAAAAGTTCATCTAAGCAGCCATCTAAACCCTTACCTCCAAATGCAAAGCCCAAAAGCAAAATGGTTTGGGTCCCTCAGCATAAACCAAGTAAGTCAAATGAGGCATCGTCATCCACCTCTCAAGAATCCCAACCACCTATATCCATCCAAAAGCCTACTTCCATCCAAAACTTCCATTCCCTTCAAAAATCCCACAAGCAAAGCAAAAGCACTAAAAATACTAAATCTATGTGGGTTCCTAAATCACTTCATCAACCATCCCTTAAGCAAACATCTCCATTGCTTCCTACACCACCATCTCATCAAAAGCTTCAATGTTTAACACGGTGTGTGTAACCATTGGTCATGATTCCCTTCCATTCCAAAACATTCCCACATACCCCGATCTTCCATCCATTATCCTACATATCTTCCCCATCAGCTTCCTATGATCCATGCTTTTGTATAAGCCTTTCATCCTAAGTTTGACATAATCCACATCATAATCGACTATCCCCTATCCTTCCATGCATAAGCCTTCCATAATCCACATCATAATCTACTATCCACCTAATCCATCTCCCATCCACACAATCCTTTATCAACATCAATGAGAATAATGACATGGTCCATGCGGAGATAACATCTATCTCTAATGGGACACTATCACCTTTCATAGCACTAGACACTTGAGTCCCTTCTATCCATTACCATGGTGAAAACTTGGCAAACATGCGCCATGTGTAATTGTCATCCCATCCAAAAAAGAAAAAAAAATATAAACAAAAAAAAGAGAAAAAAAAAGTAAAGAGAAATCCCTTCGTCCAACGGTGAAAACCTGGTAAATAGGCACCTTGGATAAGTACCATGATGAAAACCAGCAAAACAAGTGTCATGTGTAGGTTGATCTTCTATGTCACTTACACTTGGGGGCACATTGTCTCACCCAACCTATCAATTTTCAAACTATCTATCCTATTATATCATTTTCCATCCTATCTTGTCCTACCATTACCATACCATCCTACCATCCTTAGCCATTACATAAACATGCCTATTCCACTGAACCCATTTACCCATCCTTCCACCTTTTGATTTTGATGAAGACATAGGGGCAAAATGTTGAAACATGTTTAGATATTTCTTGACATACCTTCTTTCCAAACCAAGTCCTATTCATTGACCATTCATCCATCCCATTCAAACCAATCCATCATGTCCTCCTATCGTCATAAGTATCATGTAAAATCCAATCTTATCATCCCATTGTCATGAGCCTTGTCATGTAAAAATCCTAAGCATTACCACCTAGAATGGGGCATGTTATTCCTATGCGACATAGTCTTTAGAGATCACATCCTAGCTCCATTATGAGGCATACATCCATCCACTATAACATATCCTTTTTATCCACCCATTTATCATGAGCCTTCCATCCCTTGTTGCCCATCCTTTTATCCATCCAATTCCATTCATCCATCCTTGCATCTAGACTTGGTTTTCCCTTGTCATTGGTATCAAGCAGAAAGACTACCTAAATTGTAAATCCATTGACATTCAAAACATTTCAAAAAATCCAAAAAAAATCAAAACATTTCAAAAACTCCAAAAAAATCAAAATATCCCAAAAAAACACAAAAAAATCAAAATATGTCAAAAAATCCCAAAAAATCAAATATCTAATGAAAAATCCAAGAAATAAAACCAATCACATCATCCAAAACAATCCACTCCATTCAATCAAAATCAAATCATCATAATCATCAATTCTTCCTATCAATAACATTCATTCATCCATTTCAATCAATCACTTCTTCCAATCATATCAATCAAATCAATCTAAGCAGTGATCTTAAATCCAAGTCACACTAATCCATATCAAGCAAGCTAATCAATCAAGGAACATTATCCAATCAAATCAACAAGTTTTTGATCCTAATCTTGTCACCCAATCAATCATCATCAATCATCATCAATGGGATATAGCTTTCCCCACAATGACAACACTATCTATCATCATCAATCAAACAATCAATAATTGGCTTATGACCTAACAAGGGCAATACCTTGTTTTTTTTACATCCTTTAAGCACATTGATAACACTTGCTTGTGCTTAGATTGAGTGGACACTCTAATCATCACACCATCACTATCATCATTCAAAATAATCCAATCATCAAAACAATCAACCCAGCAACAACAAACATCAAAACCAAAGCACATCAAGCCAACCATCAAAACAAATCCAATCAAAATGAAATCAAAAGAAGCTCAATCCACCACATATCATCACATCATCAACATTTCATCAATCAATCTCAATCCATAACTTGATCAATTCAATCCATTTTCATCATCTCATCAATAAAACAAATCAGAACTACATCTCATTTCCATTGTTAAGTGCCTTGATCCTGTAGATACAAGGTATGTAGGCAATCTGAGATACAAAGGAAGTGCCCAGATTCAGGCACAAGTGATTTTCCTTTTTCTTCTATCATCTATCTTCTACATCATCAATAAACAACTTCTTCTAATCAATCCATTCACAGCAATCCATCATCATCAAAATTAAAGAACATCCATCCAACCATCAAATCAATTCATCAATCTTCATCCATCATTTCAAAGTAATGATCCAAATGCAAGTCAATCCTTAAATCTATACCAATCCAGTTAATCAATCAGGCCAAGTTATCTAAGTGCAATCAATGGTCTCAATCCTAGCCTTTTTGTAAGCCAAATAAATTAGCCAATCAGCCAACCAACTTAGCAAACAACCTTGTGTTGATCTAGGGATATAGCTTTCCCCGCAATGACAACACTATCAACTATCATTATCATCATCAATCAACAATCAATCAATGGTTTATAGCTTGACAGGGGCAATACCTTGTTTGTTTTTGAATCATTTGTGCATGCTTGCTTGCTTGTGTGTGTTATCTCCTTATCTTGCATTTGTATCACATTCGTATCATTCTAGCTAATATTCATATCTTGTGTATGTTGGAATAGCTTTTTGCACTATCCTTTGCATCTAAGGTCATATCATACCTTTTGTGCATTAGGACTTTAATGCTTTAAGTTTACTTCCTCATACATTAAACAAGGTTGTATTATGTTGGGGCATGAGACACATCGTCACCCTGGTCCTTATACCTTGGTGCATAACATCTAGTGCTATATCAAACATCATGGTTGCTCACATTCATTGCAGCATAACATATCTTCATTTCTTCTATCTATCCCCTTATCTTTCTTTTGCAGCCAAGCCATTTCTTTTCAAGAGCATACTCATGTTTATCCAACCCACCTATCCTCTCGAGGGGGCATCGTCATCCTATTTTTCCATCCATATCCATTTTCCTCTATCCATACCCTTACCTTCTTTGAAATGATGTTACTCTACATAAATATTATCATCTCGAACATCATCTCAAAGAGGGGCAAAATGTAGACACCCAATTTTTTCCCAAATTTGTATATGTCTTGCAACATCTTGTTAAAATATTATATTAGACACCATAAGCCACTTTTGTCCTAATTCCCATCCTAATTTCCTTAATCCATTAGCCAATTAATTAAATAAATTTTAGTTATTTAATTAATTTCTGCATCATATTTTATCCTATCATATTCATCTACCCAATTAATTAAATAAAATCTTATTTATTTAATTAATTTCCCAACTATATCCCAACTAATTCAAATATTTAATTTGAATTAAGTCACCTCACTTTTCATATCACCTTAACACTTGTCCATTTCCCCTTAATCATGTGTGGTAGTACAACTTTCATTCAAAATCCTTCACATGTACAACTAATGGGACCTAATTTTAGTATTTGTGTACACCATCACATATAAACTTATTAAATAAAAGTATTTGTGTACACAATCACACATGAGCCCTATCCTCTTCTTTACACTTGTCACATGACTACAACTCCCTTCAAGAGTGGGAATAACTAATCAATCCTAGCCATCCACATCAATCATTTAGCTTTTTAATCTCAACCATCCATTTGAACCAAGCATTTCCTATAATCAACCCCTCACAAGCCATAAGGAGGCACTGAGTTGGAGTATCCTTATGCTACTGAAATCACATTAGAGCCTTTGCATCTATCATCATCATCTTCCATCTATCAATCTTCCATCTATCATCTCAATCCTATGCAAATGTTATGTTGCCGAATTGCAACCAATATATCAAATCAATCAAACAATTCATCTTGCATCTTCAAGGTATTGAATGATTTGGGTTTAGGTTATGCATTTCATTGTTTGATCATTTCCATTTGCAAATCCAAATTTTTTGATATACAACAACAACACTCTCAGTGGTAAAAGACATGCAACAAAGAAGTGATATTTTTACATGGGAAAAGATGAATCAGAGACAATAAACAATGAGTTATCTTATGGAGATCAAGAATGCAATGGAATTAAAGGTAGACTTTGGGGGATTCTTTTCCTTTATTATCAGAGTTTTAAAAACATAGAAGGGAGATTATTATTCAACAGCAAAGGAATAAAGATAGAGGTAGAGACAGAGGAGTAGATTCATGACCAACACAAGATTTTTTGCAAGCCTTGGTGTCAAGTTTTCTTTGAATTAAATGAATCTAATGCATTGTATCATAGATATTTTATGTCTTCATTTTAATTCACCCATGAAGGGAAATAGTCATTCTATGCCATGTTTTTTGTTAGTATTTCTTATTCTCTTATCTTAGATCTGTGGCCTTCATTTGCAAATTTGAGATTAGAAAACCTAATGCAACTAAATGATTATGTGATTATCACTTCTCATAATTGTGGTTGTGCTTATTTATCTTCTAATTTTGAATCATGTGCACAATATTCAAATCCTTTGCAAGTTGGAAAGTTGGTGATTGGCACATTGCCATATTATCTCGAATTTGTTTTCCAATTATCTCTTTTCTTTTCTCTAAAAATCTAAAAATGATTTAATTGAAAATCCTATGAATAGCCAACTTCTAAAACCTTGGAGGTCATCCACAAGCCATGTCCATGTTTGCAAGGTTTCCCATGTTGGTGCAGGTTTGCATGCAGGTGCAGCGTTTATGTAACGCCCGCCTTGTACACCTTAAAGAAATAAACTCTTATGCTATATGAAATAGAATTTTTTTTTTTTTTTAATGTTTAAGATAACAAATAATGTTAACATAACTAACTACGACATATTCTCTAAGGATTCAAGGCTGCATTACTTTACAAACCAACTAACATAATTTAACATTCATCACTAACTGATCTAAATCCATTGCACAATTGGATAATTAATTCATATTCATTACATATCATCAAATAATGTAATACAATCTACATACATAACTGAAATGCTTTCCTTACTCATAAGTACATCATGACATCATTACATTGCCATTTTTAGACTACATCAGAATCACATACATTATGATTGATCTGTTACACAAATCTGGTACAAGATTATACACATACATTTTCATCAACTGGTACAAGTACAATTGTCTGAAAACTGGGGTAAATCTTTTCTGCATATGAACTTGACAAGGAATAACCAATGGATAATAAAGCTCTTCCACCCGACCATGTGGAACCTTGAGGTCCACCCCCCGAGCTAGGAGTTAACATGAGGTCCCAGACAATGACAGTCAGGCAGACAAAGACAACCAAGAACAAAGGACAACCAAACGCCAATACAACATAGGACAATAACAATACAACACATCACAACTTAACTTCCAGAGGCAACACATAACAAATGGGGAGAGTATAACTAGGGAATGCTAGGCTACAGTAGGGAGGAGTGTCATCACATGGCTTGTCATGGGTTGTCCTGGTAAGCCTTCCTAGGCCCCGGCCCCCATCTTGGGTTGTCCTGGTAGCCTCTACCGACTCCCGGCCCCCATACAATGCTCATGCGGAAATCAACATACCTTTCATGAGGACAAGGTAGTTGATCTTGCCAGTCCAGGCCTTCTCATCTCATCTCAAGCCTAAACAGGCACTTGAGCCATGAGTGAGGCATCCACTTATCTTGTTTAGTGTGCTTAACTACCCAACCCCCTAATTCATTATTTAGGTTATCACTTGATTAATCTACTTCCAACGGGTTATCCTGACTGCCACTTTGGGCACCGGCCCCACGTTGAAAGCCACTCCCCTACCTGCATCTAGAAGACCCTACTCAACAAACATAGCAAACATCATCATGACGACGATGATACATAAACCATGTAAGGCATTAACCATCTTGCATAACCATTATTCTGATATGAACATATACATGTAATAATGCAAGGCATTTACCTTCTTGCATATCATCTCAATTACAAGGACATACTCTTAATACATTTTCCATGGCTTCCAATGAAGTAACTCATAAGAAAAATACTTTTTCATGAATACCGACGTCTCCCCATTGTCTAATCCAACACAACATCCCAACCAAATAAATAAATCATAACATCCATGAAGAGCCTTTCTACACATCATGATGCATTTAGAATATTTACATTCTTTCACAATGCCATAACCAAATTCTTTATACATAACAAAAGGCGACACGACTTCAATAACTCAGGACACTTATCAACACATTACATGAAGCCGACACACAACAACCTTGGCCTCTGGAAATGAACCCTTGACAACTTACACCTTGACCATTTCATACAATTTCAATTCACACTAACTAATTATCTATTACCTTTAAATCAAATTTCCAATACAATAATTATATACCTAATCCTTAATCCATTATCTTAACAAAATGAAGATACCATATTAAAACCAATGTCAATCTAAATTAAATTTCATTAACCATAATATATGTAATCACAATGATTTTCTTTTAATCAAATAAATAATGGCAACATTATTCTAAATTCCCAATTTTATTTGGCTTATAAACAATCAACCATACTTTTGAAATAATAATAATAATTATTATTATTATAATTATAATAATGATACTAATAATAACATTGATATCAATAGTACTACTATTAATACACACATGCATTCAAACACATTTGTAAAGGAAATAAACATTCCTTAGGGTTAATCTAAGCCAATCAGACGAAATGCATACAAGAAAGCACAACTAACCTGGATTAACAATGACGGGTTTCTGCAGACTAGAGTTGAAATGATAAACCTTAATGCACGGAAAGTAAATAAGAAAACTCTATTTCTACCTCCAAAATGTGACTTCTTCTCAGTGAAGTGCATCAGATTCTGCACAGAGTTTGAGAACTGTTTAGGGTTGCGTCTGCAACTATAGTTTTGTCCTCTACTGTTAGATTTGTCCCTACGCAAAGACTACTTCTATTCTTATGCTCACCTATTTTGCCTCAGCTTCTTCTACCTTTCCTAATATCCAAGGACTGGCAGTAGATTTCTTTAGGCAGCCCAATGCCAGGTCTAAAACTCCTCATAGTTGAGCAGATTTCTAAGTGTTTCGGTGCTGTTTTGAATTCCCTGGCCTGGCTGGCCCAGACAATTTGACCTTGATGAAGATGTTAGCAATGTATGCCTTTTGGATTGCTTCGATCCATCCTGCTCCAATCCATGTTCATGTTGATCCTTAGCTAAAGATACAGATGGCAAAGTTCTTTGAATCCTATTGTCAAGGTTAGGTTTGGTATCTTTGAAATACCAGTCGAATTCATGACCAGCTGATCTTGAAAATGCAGCATGTTGAACTGTCTGGGTACAAATTGGCTGTTCTATTTGTGTATCACACAAATTTTCAGAGCACTCATTTTTAAATTTCCCATAGACGATTGCAAATGTATTTCTGTTGGAGTTTTCTCCTGAAGTGAATCCTTGTCGTCACTACTCAGGTCAATCACACTGGAATCCACATTACTCACACTTGTGGACATGTCTTCTATGCCAAATAATCCCAGCAAATAATTCCTGCGCTTCTCAGGTATTCTTTTAATCTACTTATTTCATCTAACGTGTTATTTCCATAGCATCAAATGCCTACATGCTACCAGAACATTTTCAATTATAATATCTGAAAACAATATTGTTTATGTTGCATTATCCAGAGATAGACTGTATGCTGATGAAGGAAAATGGGATCAGGTTTTTTTAAAAAGGCCATTTGTATACCTTAACAGCTTTCTAGAAACTTTTCATGAAACGGCTTTATGCGGATCTTTTCAATGAATCCATTCTATACAACACTGTAATCATTGCATTCAGCACGGCCATGGATCTTTACAAGGAAATCTTCAACTTTTTGTGTGCTGGGATCGGTATCATGGGACCTCTCCAGAAGTGCGCTCAGGAGAAAAACATGATCATTACAATAGCATGATCGCAGGTTTAAGTGACCAAACTGCAAGGAATTACCAGAATTTGCATACACAGGTTGGTTGCGCCCCTTCTAACCACGGCAGTTGATATGGTCATCGATGCTATTAAACTCAGAGAGAAATTGTTAATAAGAGACTATGTAAATCCTTTTTTTTTTTTTTTGCTAAGGCAATCGTTCCTCTCATTTTCCAGGAAAAACAATCACCTTACACAATAGCCCTGCTGTTGAAAAATCACAAAGCAGGTATTCCGCTGCTATAACAGCGAGTCATGATAAAATTGGTGTTACTATGCAAAAGACCTTACCGCGCCAGCACAATCCTCATCATCATTCTCGAAAGAAGCCATGGATGCCTTCGCCCCTCAACAAATATTGATATCCGTAACACTCAAGATTTCTTTCTCTACAGACTAAAACTTATTTCTCGCATAATTCTGACCAGGAGAGAAAAATATTATAAAACAAAGCTTCAAAAAGGATGTCTATACGGGCCTGAGAGAATATATAGCATCCAGGGTCCAGTGTTACCTGCGACTTCCCGCGAACGATCTAAGATTACTTACAGAATCGGCAGAAATACACCGTCAATGCCATGTAAGAGAGTTCAATGAGCATTCCACTCATCATGGCAATGTTTTGGCATTTCTAATCGAATGCATAGAAGTTGTTAGGAGGATACAACGTGGAGGAGGAAAAACTGTAGTAAGATGTATGTATCTAATGATTGAGAGAGATGGTGAAATATAGAAATACATCATGGCATCTACGAATGGAAACATCACAAAGGTGATCTCCTTCGAATGTAACCTAGGAAACAATTACAAAGCTGTTGATTATAGTATAAATGTCAATGAGAATGCAATGATCTTATCTACTCCTTGGATATCAAGTCGTCTAAATCGTAGATAGAAACACTAATCAGTAAATAGGTTTGGAGGACGGTGGAAGAATTGTAAGGAACATTCCATTTATTACAGGCCCAATGATCTACATCTAAATCCACCCACAGAAAATAAACATTTGCAGAAGTGACAGAAGGTTCAAGCAGAAAACTATTTAACCAAAATAATTTCATAGCAATAAAAGAAGCAATCAACCACACAGGTTCAGATTCAGAAGTTAGGCATTCAGTGGAACCTGGCCTTGATTATCGAATCGTCGAGTCCGTTTCAATTGCTGAAGTTCCACGCTTCTTTTCCCAGCCTTCTACTCTCTTCTTCTACTTGCAATGCTGTCCTCTTTGCCTCTACAAGCTTTTCTTTTATAACACAGTCTCTCTCATCTACCAAGGAACTCGGCATGTGATCCCGTGCATCTCCCTCCTCGAGATAGACTTTTATTTAATTTAATAATCCCAAGAGGTTATTCTTTTTATTTTATTGTATTTCATTTTTTAAATGAAAACACATAATTCCCGACAACATTTAATGACTTTATAGCTGACCAACCATTGCATTTAATAAAGTTTTAACATTACAACAATCTATAATAGTACAACTATATATTAATTTATTTTATTAATTTAGTTGTAAATCACTAATTACAACATAACTTACAACTATTTTATTTATTTAAATATTTATTGCAAATAATATTATATTAAATAATACAAAACTTCTTACAATCTTTATTTAACAACTATACTTCTAATAAAATAATAATTTATTTACAACAATAATCAACAACTATCGACTCAATATTATCTTTTATAAATATATTTAATTATCAACATTATAATTTCTGTAATATGATTCTATCTAATGCACAATGATACCTTACACACTTAGACACTTTCTAACCTAGTTAGACTCCAAGGTACAGTATTACCTGTCTGCAAGTCATGATCGAATGACAGACAATGACCAAAAGGATAAACTGACAACTAGACCACACTGACATGGGACCTCACGTTAACTCCAATCAACTAATCCATTGGCGAAGGCACGCTTAGACCTGTAATCAAGTGGAGTCGATGCCTAGTACCTGCATTCCTGCAACAACGCACGGTTAAGCATAACAAAATATATATATCCACATGCAGTCCTGTAGTGAATGGAAATCGCAGTGGTGTAGGGTACTCGAGAGTGAGTAATACAACACTGTTCCATTCACGTTTATGAATAAATGATCAACTATGTTGAACAAGGTATCTGATATTAATAAACAACATAAAACATTCAATCCTCTTACAATCCAATATCGTAATTAACATCAAACATCTGTAACATCTAGTTTATTTATCAAATTCTAAAGCATAAAATAACCTATTCTAACATCAACATCTGTTATCATAACAATTAGGTCCATAATGAATTAGCAAAATAACAAGAGGTCCATCATCTACGGTCTAAGACACTATCATAAAGCCTAAGCAACATCAATCTGATGGACGACGAGATGAGGGGCACTACAGTTTAGGTGCAAACTTCATTATCAATAGTTACATTGAGTGGTATACCTCTTGTCGACCTAACATGACTCTTTTGAAAAGTAATTGAGATTTGTATATATGTATCTCCCTCCCTCCCATTTGGGGAGGATGACGAAGTGATATTTTAATGAATATTTGATACATATATACAAGCTCTCTCTACAATTTTGAAGCTCTCTACTTGTGAATTATTATTACTACTATTGCACTAACCCTTGCAAGTATTTGTGGAAGCTTCTTCCTTCTCCAACATCTCCTAGTTTGTGACTTGTGTTAAGACATCAAGTCCAACCAGGGTTTTATACTCATGGTGAGTTCATTTCATTACATTTGGTTACTACAATCTTTATCAGTTATCTTCCCAGGCTGTTCATTGTGAACACACACTCTCTCTATCATTTGCTATTGTGGAAGTGGAAACACTTACACAGGGTTTGACCGAGGCAAGCCCCTATACAACACAACCATTTTTTCCTCCTCTTATGTGCAGATAAAGAGTAAAGGTTTCTAATATTGATGAGTGACAAGAAGACAAAGGATACAAAGATGAAGATATTCACACATAATTTGGTCTGCCCCAAAACCATATGATTGGAGCACCTAGAGCCCGTGTCTAGTTCCAACAGGTCCTGCTTCTGGTGATAGGTTCCTCTCTATCTACTTATTTCATTTCTACTCCTATTTCCTATCTTTTGTAATTGATGTCTTTAATGTTACTCAATTTTTCTCATTAGATCTCTTCATTGCATAGCTTAGTCAATACATTTTTCATGAATCCCTAATCATAGCAACAAAGGAACAAAGTCCCCACCAACTTATAGCTTGGCTCTTCCCTAGGGACAACAGTCAAGCGTATAGCCCTTGGTGGCTTCTGTTCCAATATGTGATGAGGAAAGATTGGTCTAATTACTTCATTGTTGATTAGACACTATTTTTCACATCTCACAACTTTCAAGTGAAATTGGCTTAAGTAGAAAGACACTAACGAGATATATGAAAAGGATAAAGGTTTTGGATGATATTATTGCAGAAGACAATTGGGCAATGATGTCTAGGGTTCCTTGTTCTGAAAAGATTGAATATGGTGTTAGGAAGTTGCTCTCATATTTTTGGTAGGATCATACCTGCCCTTCATCAAATAGTAGAGATGTTATCAACACAGGATCGGACCAAATGATTATGAAGTGCATATAAAACATTGGTTAGACATAACACAACATGAGATGTATGTGACATCTTGTGATGTAAATCCTCAAATAAAGATTGGGAAAACTATATTTCAAATGTTAAGGCCATGGTATGTGAAGGCAAACAAAGTTTTTGAAACTTGTTGTTGTCATTACCATATTGAATTCGATCTTTACTATCAAGTGTTTTAAAAGATTAGAGAAGAAAGTGATGGTGTTGAAAATGTACCTCCTAAATGGATAAGTTATTTCATAGCATCCATCTTATGTGATAAATCTAATTATGGTGTATATGGTCCAATGAAATGCATAAAAGGACTTTGTGAAACATGTAGAAATTTGGCTAAAATGCCTTTGAGAAATGAAGATACTGACATGATGAAGTTGGTAAATTGTAAGAGTTACAATTAAATAAAGTTTAAAACAAAATTTGGGAAAGAATCAACAAGGTTAGATTATGTAGAAGAGGAACTACCTATGAGAACATTTATGGAAAAATTCTATAAATTGATACAACCATACATACATCATGCATATTTTGCTAAGTAGCAAGTAAAAAAATTCAATTGTTGAGAGACTTTCCCACTTGGAACAGTTTTATCAGTAGTGGACTTTGCATAAAATTACTCTTTTACCCATCAAAAGAAGATTCAAACACAATAGTATTATTCAAAGCAGGTCACTATTATGGTGCATATGTGTTATCAACATGCACAATTGGATTTGGATGGTGTTGAGAGTACATAGCTAGAATGAGTCATTAAAAAAAATATTGCTGTTATATTAGCAATGATAAAGATCATGACATGCATTTTGTAAAACATTTCTTTAAGAAGTTTTTTGAAGGTTTGGCAAGAAGGGGTGTCGAAATTGAAAAAAAAATTGTATGGTTAGATGGGTGTGCATCACAATTCAACTCATCAAGGCCATTTTATGTACTTTGTAGGTATCATCAACATTACAATATACCATATATTTTGAGTTTCTTTGAGAGTGGAGATGGAAAGGGTGAACATGATGGTGGAGCTTGCATCAAATGCGCTCTAAGAAAAGATCAAATGGATTATGAGGGATATCGTATAAATGATGCACATGGTGTTGTTAAATGGTGTAATAAACACTTCACATGTGAGGTTGACACATCTTTAGGGAGGAACCCACATCCAAATAGAGTGTTCTGGGAGATATCAGTTATGTATTGTTTAAAAAAAGTTTGCCTTGTTAATATTTACTTAAAATTTTATTTATTTTATTTGATTGTGATTATAGTTTTATAATTTCAACAAAATTATTTAATTGTAAATCATATTTAATGTATATATAAAATTGTAGGTGTGGATAGAAAAATAATGCATGGATGTAAGAGGGTAGAGAAAGCAAGATCTTTACATTGTGTCATGAGTACATATACCCACACATGGATATTGTGCACTAGGGATTACTCTAGTTTTTGTTATGACTGCATGTTGGGAGATTGTGAGAATTGCAAGAACCAACAATGTGGATATGTCAGTGAATGGAATATGGTGCCTCTATTTGTTATTGACACATATGAGAAAAATGAAGATGAAAGCTTGAAGACATTCCTTTGATTTCAAATGATTATACCAAATTTCAGGATTGATTAAAAAAGGTATATATATATGTAGTGCAACTTGTAGTTCAATTTTTTTAATTTTTATATGTTGATAAATTTTAATTTTGATTTTGTTCTTAAATATTAAAATTAATGATAATAAATAATATTTTTTTACATTTCATTGTTATATAGGAGATTTCTTACAATCATAATAGAGGCTAGAACATAGAAGGTTTTATTTATTATTTATTATGTTGCACATAAGAGAGGAAGAATTTAACAAAACTAGGAACAAGCAATTAAATGTTGTTTTCCATAGGTTCAGTTGTAGTGCAAGGGACATATCTCAAACAAGTCAATTTTTTTTAAAGTGGGATTCATTTTATTGATTACCAAACTCACAACATGGTGTATCAGTACAGCCACCTAGTAATTTCCACTGGCTTATCTCTTCATCAAGTTTCACGTGCACGTGGACCTCATAAGTGGAGACCAGTGACAATTTTTTGTACCATTTCAAAACTTTAAAAATCATTGAGTTTCATATATAAAAATAAGGATTCATGAAGAACTGAGGTCATTATGTGTCTGAATGGTAAGGCATAGTTTCTAAAATGGTATAAGCATCTTCAATCTTGATAGAATCTTCATCAGAGAATGTTCTTGAATCGGTGATAAATGGGCTCATTGAAATAAAGGTTCTCATTCTCATGTATGTAGCACTGCCCTGTTCAATGTTACCAAGTGTCAAGGTTTTCTCAACATTGAACAATGATGGTTCGGCATAGCAACGAAATGTATAATAGGATGGCGTCCCCAGTCATTTAAGAGTCAGCATAATTTAAAAAAAAAGATCAGCCTCTAAGAATTGATACCATCTTGTCACTCATAGGCACCATCAAATAAAGCATTCCAAAGGCTCATCTCAATTTAATGAAAGGATTGGCTAATGGATCAGCTTGTAGTAAATATGGCGCCACCTTTGGATAAGTCACCATTAAAATCAGAGGCACCTTAAGGAAACAGTGTGACCTCATAGGAGCCATCACCCTTTATAATATACACTCAGCTCATTCCAATAATAATATTCAAATGAAATGCACAATGAAAGTGGTGTGGTTATTTTGAGTAATAGAGAGGCTTCATATGGAACTTGTGTTTAACCAAGGCTCATTTGAATGAAGCAATGGTGTTGTCATCACAAAGAACTAAGGCTCGGCCTATGAGATGGGATACCACCATTTGAAGGAAAATCGGAAGCACACATCAAAATAGTGATCGACTCATGTAGTAAGGGCACTCTGTAAAGGTGCAGTCATATAGTAAGCTGCCACCTCTAACAAGGGAGCTACCCAAGTTCAATAAAGTTCAGCCAGTAGGCACCGATGGCAGCGTAGAAAGCCCATGCCCTTTCTATTAGAATGAGTAGGCATCATATAGCAAGAACCATAAGTAAGCCGCCATCCAAAATAAGAAAGGTGCTTTCAGTGTAATAAGAGGTGTTGTGTTTGTTTAAAGCCATAACCACCATAAGATATAGCCACAGCTTTAAGGGGAATGTATTTTTGAGAGTTTGTGATATAAGAGAGGATCGGCCCACATAAAACCATTAGATAGTGCCACCATCATGATACAAAGTTGCAGCCATGAGTATGAAGCTCAGCCCGTATGGTGTATCACCAAATGGAGGAAGAGTGCGACATCTCTATAAAAATCATAACACTGCAAAGCCCAAATCAAAGCCATCAAAAGAGGCACAGTCATAAACTAAAGATAATGCAGTCATAATTCAATAATGTTGCATACCCTAACCACCAGAGGCATGCAATGATTGTTACAATTGAGGTAATTCTAGCAAAACAAGTGCTTAGCATTATAGGATGAAGCATCAAGTCAAAGAAAACTATATATCATGAACCGACCTTCTCCAAAGCACTACAAACAACTAAAGCCACAATCTTTTAAAGAATGAAGTCACAAGTTTGTAAAATATGGCGACTATATATCATCAATGGCACATTTTCTAAATATAGAAGGCACAACCATTAAGCAATAATGGCAGCCATTATGCAAGGCTCGACCCAAACTTGAGATACAGCCTCTAGTTTCTGGGCACAAAGGTATATCAAACGAGGAAATAACATTTCGCCAGCACCTTCATTAAGAAGTAGCGTCACTTTTGTCATTAGAGGTAAGGTTTAGTCCCAAATGTGGCACTGATCATAATGGTGGGTGCTCAACAATTTGAGGATGTTCAGTCCCTCAAGCCACACACACAGGCACCATAAGATGTAGAGGAGATCGACAATTTGGGTAGTTAGAGAAGCAAGCTTCAGAGTAATCCACGTGTTAGAGGCGGAGGTAGAGGAGAGCAGCTTAAGGGGGCACCAAGGTGATGCACGTGGCAGCTCTGGTGAAGAAAACCAAAGGAAACATCAGATGCAACCACATGGGGGTAGCAGAGGAAAGAAGATAAAGTGTTTTATTTCATTTTAATAAAGTGCATCAAATAAGTTGAATGAGGAGCCGAGTAAATGTTGAGTCTCTTGTAAGGATGGTGGGCCCCTTTTATAAGGCTAAATGCTTTATTTTCATTTCAAATATTAATGTCTCATAAGCCATCGGGATAGGAAGTTTAGTTTTGAATAAAGATTAAAATCCAAATTATAATTGAAATATGTGACATGGGTCCCTCTAATGTTAAAAAGTGAAGCTTCATTAAAATAAGAGTTTTGACTCTCTTTCACAGGAGATATAAGTGATGAAGCCCTAATTATTATTATAGCCATTTTATTTTTCATGAACTTTCATGGAAAACAAAAGAGGAGAGTGGTAGGAGATTTTCTTTCTCACATAGGCAAAGAGATTTTTTCCAACTATGAGGAAGTTGTAGTTTCAGTTATAGAGCCAGATTTTATGCCAGATTTTGTGGGGATTTTCAGTTGTAGATTTTGGGGGCCGTTGAATATATTTTCTTGGGTTTTTGGCTATAAAAGGCAGATCTAGGAGACAGAGAAAGTTAGCTCTGGAGAGTTCCATAATTCTACATATTTTTCAGATCAAAGAGTTTTCTACCAGCAGCAGATGTTTTCTTTTGCCTTAGCAGAAATTTTGAATGAGAATGTAGCAGTTATCTTGTGTAACCATTTTTTGCCTCTGTAATATGTTACTATTCAAATAATGAGAAATACTATTTTGTGCATATCTGAGTCTACTTTTTTTATTGTTTCTAATTTCTCTGTTTCTTTTGCCTTTGTTAGATCTGTTTCTTAAACTATGTATCGATCATGCATTTTGCTCTTTGATTTCAATTAAATCATTTAAAGTTTGACATTGTGCTGATTCAGATTAAGTTTAAATTTGGTGCATCACCATAGGGTTAGATTCTATTTTATTGTATCCATAATCTTGTTTCTTCTATCCTCTTTCCAAACCCCCTTTGAAAATGAAAGAGTCAGCTTCCTTAAAATCTGGAGGTCACTTCAGGGTTCAATCCCACATCTCTGAAGTTTCCTATGTTGTTGCTGGATTAAACCCACAAATTTATGCTTCAATAGTTTTTGGCACACCTAGTGGGACTAGAATCAAAGACTTGGGTCTTTGTTTTCATTAAATATTTGCCCTGCATTTTGTGGTATTGGTGGTAAACCACAAAAATATCTGCTCATGGGAGCATGAATCATCCATCTGGCGACTCTACTGGAGGTTCTTTCTTGAATCTTTGCTCCTGCAGACCATGGCAGCCCATAGTATCTATGTGCATCTGAATATTCAGAGGGATCTACCTTTTGTGACTTGGTATTCAAGTCCTCTTGTTCTTCAGTAGCAGGGTCAAGTCCCTGACATAGCATGGAAGGCACTACCTCACTTTCTTAGAGATGGCTCAATTTCCCCTGCATACCACATTCAAGATGTTGCAAGTTTATGCACTGTTCACAATGTCACAACTGATAATCATGCCCTCTTGTTGCTTGCATCTTCCCTCAAAGGAAAAGTAAAAGAGTGGTACAGAGGTTTGTAGCCCGGTTCAATCACTAGATGGGATCAGCTTGGTGGACTCATCTACAATCAGTTCAAAGACAGGACAAATGTTAGTACTCTCACCCAGAACCTCATCACCATCAAAAGGCATCCAATGGAGCCCATACATGACTTCAATTCAAGATTTGACAAGGTATGGAAGAAATTCTTAGTTGATATTAGACCATCTCCAGTCTTTGTATTTCTTTACTACTTGAAGGCTTTAGACCCTAAGATCTCTGTCATGATACAATCTTTAGGAGGTGAAACCCTTCCTCAATCATATGATTTGGCTATTAGAGCTGAAAAAAATCTCATTGAGGCTGGTAAACTATCTCCTCTGCCCTTAAAATAGTTGATGCCTCATGCAAACAACCTATCTTGAGTTCTTTCTTGCAGTCCAATGTATGCCTTTGCTGATCCACCCACCCTCCCTGCTGATTTGTAGAATCATGAGGAGATTATGGAGGTAAAAGAACTAATAAAAACCCTCTCCCATGAGATCAATGAGCTAAAAGATCAAGCCATGTATAATGCTGATCCAATTTTTATGCCCCTAAGTTTGTATGAACAGCAATCTGAATATAGCTAGAAAAGATACAATAATCTTAGAATTATGCATTACAAGGCTCTGTAGCTACAAATCAGCCCATAGAAGTCATAGATTAGGTTCTTTGTCACTTTGATGTCTAAGAAAATCTGAGTCTCAAAGATCAGAATGCAAGCAAGGAAGTGGCTCCTGTCTATTCAGTATGTCCTTCTGGTTATTAGTGTCAGGCATGTGTGGCAAGGTATGATTCAAAGATTCTGTCAAGTCATGAAGAAGGTGAAGAAGATATTGATGAGGTGACACTTCTAGAAGTTGAAAAGTACTTCAAGAGGGGCTTTGAAGCTAAAAAGTACTAGGTTGAAGATGATTCATAGTCTGTACCTCGTCTTGAGGAAGAATTTGTAAAGGAAATTTCTAAACATGCAAATACAGAGTGTCTTTATTTCTGCAATGAAGTTTCACATTTTGAAGAAGATACCATCGAAATGCATGAGGGACAACAAGATGAAGATTTGTTCTCACTTTTTCAACAAGGCTATCAACTACTAGATGTAAAAAACCCTATCATTGAACAAGTGGATGGTTGTTTTACAAAGCCTAATGCAGCAGATCAGAAAGAAAATTTTGATGTAGAGGTTGATCTAAGAGTTGATTTGTTTTCCATTCTTGAAAATGGTTATACTCTTCTTCTTGATGGAGATTCACAAACGCAAGAAAAGATACAAGCCAATGAGGTCCGAAGAGACATCTGCAAAAGTGAAAAATCACATGCTAAGTCACACACTGAGCCTTGCTATGCACCTTTCCTCTTGGAAGAAGGAATTCCAATTAGATTAAGGGTTGTGATTGGAAGCTCAGTCACCTGCACACCTATTTTTAAATCTATCTTAAGTCATAATGTTGGTGGAGAGTCAGCAAAGGAAGTCCTTGATAGAGTTTTATTAGCAGAAGCTTACAAATGCCAACAAAGAAATAAAATTCAATGCATGGTTTTCCCTTCCCACCCTCTACTGAAGCAAGCACCATATGCAAATCAACCTGATTGGTGTTTGAAGCCAAAAAATACCCTTCAGAGAAAAGGAAAATGAAAAGGTACAATTTTTTATTATACTTTTTCATGTATTTCATATGGTTAGTTATTAGTGTAAAATGGATTCAGGGGAGAAGCATCATCAAACATGGTAGTTATTTTGCCACTCCAATGAATGGGCATGTCTCTGTGTGTTTCAGTTGTCAGTAATTTAGCTTCAGTTTCAAAATAAGTTGTTACAACAATAGCATTAGTTTTACGTTCAGTTTGTTTGTTTTCAATAAATCTCAGCTACAATTGAGGATGCGTGGTTGATCTTTGTGGTTCAGTCATGTCTTAGAATTAGTGGTTAGTGATCAATTTGTTTCAGTTATGGGTATGTTCATATCCGCAGTGTTTCAATTTCAGCTTCATGCATCTTTAGATGCAGATGTGTCTTTAGTTTCATGAATGTTTTAGTTTTAGAGTAATGTGACTCTATGCCCAATGATTAAGGCACTGATATACGAAGCTAGAGATTTTGAAGTTTGGAGTGAGCAGGCCCACTCCCCAGTCAGTCACCAAGAAATGGTGACAATTTTTTGCACCATTTCAAAACTTTAAAAATTATTGAGTTTCATATATAAAAATAAGGATTCATAAAGAACTGAGGTCATTAAGTGCCTGAATGGTAAGGCACAGTTTCTAAAATGGTATAAGCATCTTCAATCCTGATAGAATCTTCATCAGAGAATGTTCTTGAATCAGTGATAAATGGGCTCATTGAAATATAGGTTCTCATTCTCATGTATGTAGCACTGCCCTGTTCAATGTTGCCAAGTGTCAAGGTTCTCTCAACATTGAAAAATGATGGTTCGGCATAGCAATCAAACATATAATAGGATGGTGTCCCTAATCATTTAAGAGTTAGCATAATTTAAAA
Source organism: Cunninghamia lanceolata (assembly GCA_027924645.1). Taxonomy (NCBI): domain Eukaryota; kingdom Viridiplantae; phylum Streptophyta; class Pinopsida; order Cupressales; family Cupressaceae; genus Cunninghamia; species Cunninghamia lanceolata. The sequence goes on from BSBN01000593.1 coordinate 900,744, forward strand.
TAAAGATTGGCCTCTAAGAATTGATACCATCTTGCCACTCATAGGCACTGTCAAATAAAGCATTCCAAAGGCTCAGCTCAATTTAATGAAAGGATCAGCTAATGGATCAACTTGTAGAAAATATGGCACCACCTTTGGATAAGTCACGATCAAAATCAAAGGCACCTTAAGGAAACAGTGTGGCCTCATAGGAGCCGTCACCCTTTATAATATACACTCAACTCATTCCAATAACAATTTTCAAATGAAATGCACAATGAAAGTGGTGTGGTTATTTTGAATAATAGAGAGGCTTCATACGGTACTTGTGTTTAACCAAGTCTCATTCAAATGAAGCAACGGCACTATCATCACAAAGAACTAAGGCTCGGCCTATGAGATGGGATACCACCGTTTGAAGGAAAATTGGAAGCACACCTCAAAACAGTGATCAACTCGTGTAGTAAGGGCACTCTGTAAAGGTGCAGTCATATAGTAAGCCACTACCTCTAACAAGGGAGCTGCCCAAGTTCAATGAAGTTCAGCCAGTAGGCACTGATGGCAGCGTAGAAAGCTCATGCCATTTCTATCAGAATGAGTATGCATCATATAGCAAGGACCATAAGTAAGCCACCATCCAAAATAAGAAAGGCACTTTTGGTGTAATAAGAGGCATTGTGTTTGTTTAAAGCCATAGCCACCATAAGATATAGCCACAAATTTGAAGGGAATGCATTTTTGAGAGTTCATGATATAACAGAGGATCGGCCCACATTAAACCATTAGATAGTGCCACCATCATGATACAAAGTTGCAGCCATGAGTATGAAGCTCGGCCCGTATGGTGTATCGCCAAATGGAGGAAGAGCATGGCATCTCTATAAAGATTGTAACGCTGCAAAGCCCGAATCAAATCCATCAAAAGAGGCACAGTCATAAACTAAAGATAGTGCAGTCATAATTCAATAATGTTGAATATTGTAACCACCAAAGGCATGCAACAACTGTTACAATTGAGGTAAGCCTAGAAAAATAGGTTCTTAGCATTATAGGATGAAGCCTCAGGTCAAAGAAAACTATATATCATGAAGCGGCCTTCTCCAAGGCACTACAGACAACTAAAGCCATGATCTTTTAAAGAATGAAGTCGCAGGTTAGTAAAAAATGGCAGCTCTCTATCATCAATGGTGCATTTTCTAAATATAGAAGGCACAACCATTAAGCAATAACGGCAGCCATTATGCGAGGCTCAACCCAAACTTGAGATGCAACCTCTAGTTTCTGGGCACACAGGTATATCAAATAGGGAAATAGCATACCTCCAGCACCTTCATTAAGAAGTAGCGTCACTTTCATCATCAGAGGTAAGGTTTAGTCCCAAATGTGGCATTGATCATAATGGTGGGTACTCAGTGATTTGAGGATGCTCAGTCCCTCAAGCCACACACACAAGCACCATAAGATGTAGAGGAGATCGATAGTATAGGAAGTTAGAGAAGCAAGCTTTAGAGTAATCCACATGTTAGAGGTGGAGGTAGAGGAGAGAAGCTCAAGAGGGCACCAAAGTGATGCACATGGCAGCTGCGGTGAAGAAAACCAAAGGAAACATCAGATGCAACCACGTTGGTGCAGCGAAGGAAAGAAGATAAAGTGTTTTATTTCATTGTAATAAAGTGCATCAAATAAGTCGAATGAGGAGCTGAGTAAATATTAAGTGTCTTGTAAGGATGGTGGGCCCCTTTTATAAAGCTAAATGCTTTATTTTAGTTTCAAATATTAATGTCTCATAAGCCACCGGGAGAGGAAGTTCAGTTTTGAATAAAGATTAAAATCTTAATTAAAATTTAAACATATGACATGGGTCCCTCTAATGTTAAAAAGTGAAGCTTCATTAAAATAAGAGTTTTGACTCTCTTTCATGGGAGATTGATGCAGAGGTAAAGGTAGTAGCTGTTGGAGTTCACTAGATCTCAATGCTTCCTTCAAGAGGTATACAAAGGTGTTTATTATTGTAAGCCTACACAAGGCTTCTCAAGGAACTAACATAGCCCTGGACCACTCACTGGTGTCCATCCTCATAGGCTATTCAACATCCCAATGGTGAGTCACTACTCTAACCAACCCATATACACAATCCACCTTCTAGGACAACAATCTACCTTCCAAAACTCTCAAACTACTACCAATCTACTCTACCAACATGGATCTTCACACCTAACACAGCATGCACCTACCAAGGACAGGACCAACATGAAATTACTGACCCAACACCTCACCTCTGTACTTGTTCTGACAGAAAACAGTAATTGTGTTATGACTGTCTTCAAGAAAATAGTGTTTAAAGGAGGTTAAACCTTGTAATCAAAAAGAATATTTAACACAACACTAAACACTCTCAACTCTCAATGACCATCACCTCTCAATGTATAATCCAAATACCCAGATGGAACATGTTCTCCTCCTCCAGCATGCAGCTGTACTGTACCACTAATGTATAGAAAATAGTGGACTATCTTTCTCCAAGGAGAAGGCCTAATTCAGAGATTGTAGGTAAGAAATATAGTAAATCTGCCTTCTTAGGCTCTACCAAACAACTGCAAAGGTCTGTCCTTCTCCAAGACACAAAAATCCAACCTCCATTTGACTGAGCATGTGGCTATTTTCAAAATATGCACTGTTCTTGCACCATTGCTGCTAACTAGTCACTGTTTTTGACTAGATAGATGCATGCCATACACCTTGCATAGAGGAGTTTAACCTCCCAACCATGGAAAACACTAAATCTACTCTACCATCCTCCATCCCACTAAGAAATGGTGATCACCTTCAGAGGACAGAGGAAGAAATATGCATTTTGTCCAAAACCCTAGCTATGGAGGGTTTAAGACCAGTTTATACAAAATGAATTGAAACTTCCTTCACAAAAGATGTCAAGAACTCTAATTAGATGCAAATGAAAGGTATTTGACAACCCTAACACATTTCCTAAATTTTAGTTTATGAACAGTCCGTACCAGCTGACTGTCTACAGCAAAAAGTAGAAAATCACTATTTTTATCTTCTAAAAACTCCTCTCCTATATCCCTCCTTGGCATGTTTATACAAATTATTGTTTATAGAAAGTTTTGCAACCTTTCCACTTCTCTACTGCCCGTACAACTACCCATGAAAGGTAGTGAAATGATGGGAATAGCTTTTTTCTCCAAAAACTCCAAGTTTCAAAAAAAGAAAACCTATAAAATAGGCCTAAACTAACTCTAAAATGGACTAGTCAATTAAAATGACTAAGTCCTTATTACATAGCATGAAAATGGCTTTCAAAGCCTTAGGGAAAACCAAAATAACAAGACCACAATGTATGACATAGTCAAAAATGACTAAAACTGGAGCTCCTGCACCATACTCCCCCTGTGGGAAAAACTCAAGTCCCTTGAGTTGCCAATTGTTGAAGTGTCATGCCATGCTTCAAGATATCTGCTTCAGTCATCTAGGTGGCCTCTGAATTAGGAAGATCCTTCCATTTCACCAAGTAGTCTTTATAGACACCTCTCCGAGTCTTCTTGACAACCTTGGAATCTAGAATGCACTCCAACTGCAAAGGTTTGCTTGGAGGTAAATCCTTGATCCAATCAACATCTTCAGCCACCACATCTGATCCACTTTCACCAGGTAATGGAGGTCTAAAAGGAAAAAGATCACAAACATTGAAAATTGGAGAGATACCAAGGCTAGATGGTAACTCAATCTCATATGCATTTGGACCGAATTTGTGCACTATTTTGCATGGCCCAATCTTCTTCATCAAGAGTTTAGTTCGCTGACCCTTTGGCAATCTTTCTTTCCTCAGATATGCCATAACTAAGTCACCAACTTTGAATTGCACTTCTCTTTTCTTCAAATCTACCTTTTCCTTGTACTTTGTGACTAATTTTTCTAGTTGCAACTTGACTTGATCATTGACTGTTTTCATGGAGGCAACAAACTCTTCACCAAGTGCACTCCTTCTATCCCATCCCTGGAGATCCTTCAGCTCAAGTGGCCCTCTTGGATGAAAGCCATAAACTATCTCAAAAGGACTTTTACCAGTGCTCCTATTCCTTGAATCATTGTAGGCATATTCAGCCTGACTGATAACCAAGTCCCATGCCAAACTATGTTACTTTGTAAGGCATCTTAGAAGGTTTCCAAGTGATCTATTAACCACCTCAATTTGACCATCAGTTTGTAGATGGTAGGCTGCCCAACTTCTTCCACAAGGTCCTCCAGAAGTGACCTACAAACTTAGAATCTCTGTCAGTTACAATGGATAATGGTAAACCATGTATCCTTACTACCTCTCTGAAAAATAGACATGCAACATGAGATGCATCATTTGTGCATTTACATGGCACAAAATGAGCCATCTTGCTGAACCTATCAACAATGACAAACACACTATCCACCCCTTTGGCTATCCTGGGTAACCCAAGCACAAAATCCATGCTGATACTTTCCCAAGGTCTGTTGGGAATGGGAAGGGGCTGGTATAGACCTGCATTTGAAGACACACCTTTGGCTCTTTGACAGATTCCACAACTGGCTACATACTTCCTCACATCTGATTGCACCTTTGGCCAAAAATAGAACCTTGTGACTTGTTCTAGTGTCTTGTCTAAGCCAAAATGTCCTCCTAAAGAACCATTATGCTTCTCCTTGATGATGTTGTCCCGCATGGAGCACTTAGGGACACACAACAAATTGCCTTTAAACAAGAGGCCTTCCTGCAAAACAAAATCTGCATACTCTCCATGGAATGTGTTAGCCAAGTTCACACAAACATCATAAGACTCTTTGAAACCAGAATCTTCTTTATACAGCTCCTTTAAATAGTCAATACCCATGCTTTCTAACTAAATTTCATGAACAAGAAGCAACCTCCTACTCAATGCATCAGCCACCTTGTTAGAGACACCTCTTTTGTCCTTAATTGTGAAGGTATAAACTTGTAGCTATTCCATCCATTTAACATGTCTATGGTTTAATTTTTCTTGACTATTAAGAAAGATTAAAGCATGATTGTCAGTAAACACAATAAATTCTTTGGGCAGCAAATAATGTCTCCATTTCTTAAGAGCTTGCACCATTGCATAGAGTTCTAAGTCATAGGTAGAATACCTTTGCTTGGCTTCATTCAACTTTTCTGAAAAGAATGCCACTGGATGTCCTTCTTGGCCGAGAACAACACCAATAGCTTGCTGACTTGCATCACACTCAACAACAAACACATTATCAAAATCTGGGAGTACTAAGGTAGGTAACTCAGCCACCTTTGTTTTCAACAACTCAAAACTATCATCAGCTTCCTTTGTCCACTGGAATCTACATTTGACTCCACCCTTGATGGTATTGAGGATGGGAGCACTAATGCGACTGAAACCTCTGATAAACTTCTTGTAGAAAGTTGCCAATCCATGGAAACTTCTCACATCTCCCACTGTTTTTGGAGTAGGCCAACTGAGAATAGCCTCAACCTTAGAGGGATCCATCTTCAAACAACCATTAGAAATGACAAATCCTAGGTATACAAGTTTAGTTTTCATGAACTCACATTTGTCTAAGTTGATCATCAACTTGTGTTCATCCAGCTTCTCCAACACCTGACCAACATGCTTCACATGCTCTTCCCTTGTCCTACTAAAGATTAGTATGTCATCAAGATAAACAATAACAATTTTACCAATGAATTCAACTAATACCTCATTCATCAGGTGCATAAATGTACTTGGCACATTGCTAAGACCAAATGGCATAACAAGCCATTCATAAAGACCTTCATTGGTCTTGAAAGCAGTCTTCCATTCATCTCCGTGTCTGATCCAGATTTGATGATATCTAGATTTCAAATCAATATTTGAGTAATAGCATGATCCTCCCAGATAATCCAAGAGATCTTCAATCCTTGGCATTGGGAATCTGTACCTTATGGTGATCTTGTTTATGGCCCTTGAATCTGTGCATAGCCTCCACTTTCCATCCTTCTTAGGAGCAAGTACACTTGGAACTACACAAGGACTTAGACTCTTCCTAATCAGCCCTTTCTCTAGGAGATCTTGAATTTGCCTTGCCACCTCTTCATTTTGATGTGGAGTCAGCTTGTATGCAGCCTTGTTAGGCAATGTAGCACTAGGTATTAAGTCAATTTGATGACTAATATCCCTCATGGGTGGTAAGGAGTTGGGAACTTCCTCTACCACAAGGTCTTGATACTTATCTAGAAGTTGCTGCACTTCCAATGGAATCTCCTTCTATTTTTGTTCTTACTGATCTAATCCACTCTTGGGCTTCATGACCAAAGCATACCCCTGGTTGTCATTCTCCTTCAACAGGTTTAGGAACTCTTTGCCATTCACCAACATGACACTGCTGTTATTTTCCTTCCCCCTAGGCTGCTCCAACAAAGGATCCATTTTGAATGCTCTTCCATTCTTGGTGATAACATAAGTGTTCTTCTCACCATCATGCTGAGCTTTAACATCATACTACCATGGGCAGCCAAGAAGCAGGTGACATGCATCCATAGGGATGATTTCACATAGCACTTTGTCCTTGTAGTCACCAATTGCAAATTCAACCCAAGTTTGTTCCTCCACCATGAAACTTTGGTTCTTGTTTAACTAGGAAATCTTGTGAGGACTGATATGAGAAAGCCTCTTCAACTTGCACTTCTCAACCATCTTAGTGGATACCACATTCTCAGTAGACCCTGAATCCACTATGATTTTGTAGAGTTTCCCATAGGCTAGGCCTTCGGTTCTAAAAAGATTCTTTCTCTGTGGAGGCTCTTGTTTCAATGGCATCTTCAACATAGACCTTTTGATCATCATACTCTCTCCATCTAGAATAGGTGCAGCACTTCCCATTGGTGAATTCACACTCTCACAATCATCATCCTTTACCAATTGATTTCTCTTTCCACTGTCATGAGAGTTGTTGGCTTTCCCTGGGCATTTGTTCATTGTATGGCCAACTTGTTTGCAGCCATAACACTTTCCAGTGAAGACTCCTGGTCCTCTACCTCCTCCACCATTTCTACCCCTGCCATTGGGACTTCTCCAACCTTTGAAGCCTCCTCTATGCTCTGTCTCAGGTGGTGTTTCTTGCTGACTGTTATTTTCAGTTTTGTTGAACTGTCCACGGCCAAAATTGCCTCTTCCTCTTTGGTTTCTACCACCTCTACCTCTGGCACTTTGTTCACCCTTCCTTCTTAGCTTTTCCTCTACTCTAGAGGCCAATAAGAAACATTCATCCACTATCTTTGGTAACACTAAACTAATCTCATCTTGCAGATTGCATTTTAGTCCATTTAGGTACCTAGCCACCATCCCTTTTTCATCTTCATTATGATTGGCCCTCATACTGAGTCTATGAAATTCTTCTGTGTAGGCAGCCACATCCATGTCTTTTTGTCTCAAATTCTAAAATCTCCTTATGATTTGAATCTCATAGTCAGGTGGCATGAACTTGCTTCTGAGCATAGCCACCATTCTGCTCCATTTAGTGATGGGACTCTTCCCAATCTTCTCCCTCTCACTTTGCATATAGTTCCACCATACAAGTGCAAAACCTCTTATCCTTGTCTTGGCAAACTTGACCTTTTTGCTGTCATTGAACTCCTTGTAATCAAAGAAGTTGCACATAGCTTCTATCTAATCGATGAGAACATCTCCATCCAACTTGCCATGAAAAGTAGGCACATCCATCTTGGGATCACCACTGTCTTCATGAGCACCCTTAAGTGCATTCAAGAAGGCTTTCTGATCTATAGACATATCCTGCTCCAGAGGATCCTCTTCTGCCTCTATTTCTTCATTTGTGTCAGAAGAACTTCCCTCTTCTTTAGTCTTGCCCTTAGACTTCTTTTCCTCTTGCAATTTTGGTTCTTGCAATCTTGCTTCCTGCAATCTTGCTTCAACCATATCTTCCACCAACTTCTTGATTGAATCTTGACTCATTGTCTTGGGAGACATTGTACTAGCCTTTGTTTCAATTTCCTCTTCTGACATACACTGTTTCCAATCAGAATATTGGCTCTGATACCAATATGATGCAGAGGTGAAGGTAGTAGCTGTTGGAGTTCACTAGATCTCAATGCTTCCTTCAAGAGGTATACAAAGGTGTTTATTATTATAAGCCTACACAAGGCTTCTCAAGGAACTGACATAGCCCTGGACCACTCACTGATGTCCACCCTCACAGGCTATTCAACTTCCCAATGTTGAGTCACTACTCTAACTAACCCATATACACAGTCCACCTTCTAGGATAGCAATCTACCTTCCAGAACTCTCAAACTACTACCAATCTACTCTACCAACATGGATCTTCACACCTAACACAACATGCACCTACCAAGGACAGGACCAACATGAAATTATTTACCCAACACCTCACCTCTGTACTTGTTCTGATAGAAAACAGTAATTGTGTTATGACTGTCTTCAAGAAAACAGTGTTTAAAGGAGGTTAAACCTTGTAATCAAAAAGAATATTTAACACAACACTAAACACTCATAACTCTCAATGACCATCACATCTCAATGCATAATCCAAATACCCATATGGAACATGTTCTCCTCCTCCAGCATGTAGCCGTACTGTACCACTAATGTACAGAAAATAGTGGACTGTCTTTCTCCAATGAGAAGGCCTAATTTAGAGATTATAGGTAAGAAATACAGTAAATCTACCTTCTTAGGCTCTACCAAACAACTACAGAGGTCTATCCTTCTCCAAGACACAAAAATCCAACCTCCATTTGATTGAGCACATGGTTGTTTTTAGAATATGCACTATTCTTGCACCATTGCTGCTAACTAGTCATTATTTTTTACTAGATAGATGCATGTCATACGCCTTGTAGAGAGGAGTTTAACTTGCCAACCATGGAAAACACTAAATCTACTCTACCTTCCTCCATCCCACTAAGAAATGGCGATCACCTTCAGAGGACAGAGGAAGAAATATGCATTTTGTCAAAAACCCTAGCTATGGAGGGTTTAAGACCAATTTATACAAAATGAATTGAAACTTCCTTCACAAAAGATGTCAAGAACTCTAATTAGATGCAAATGAAATGTATTTGACAACCCTAACACATTTCCTAAATTTTAGTTAATGAACAGTCCGTACCAGGCCGTACCAGTTGACTGTCTACAACAAAAAGCAGAAAATCACTATTTTTATCTTCTAAAAACTCCTCTCCTTTATTCCTCCTTGGCATGTTTATATAAATTATTGTTTATAGAAAGTTTTGCAACCTTTCCACTTCCCTACTACCTGTACAACTGCCCATGAAAGGCAGTGAAATGATGGGAATAGCTTTTTTCTCCAAAAACTCCAAGTTTCAAAAAAAGAAAACCTATAAAATAGGCCTAAACTAACTCTAAAATGGACTAGTCAATTAAAATGACTAAGTCCTTATTACATAGCATGAAAATGGCTTTCAAAGCCTTAGGGAAAACCAAAATAACAAGACCACAATGCATGACATAGTCAAAAATGACTAAAATTGGAACTCCTGTACCAGAGATATAAGAGATGAAGCCCTAATTATTATTACAACCACTTTATTTTTCATGAACTTTCATGGCAAACAAAAGAGGAGAGCGGTGGGAGATTTTCTTTCTCACACATGCAAAGAGATATTTTCCAGCTATGAGGAAGTTGCAATTTTAGTTATAGAGATAGATTTTATGCCAGATTTTGTGGGGGTTTTTAGTTGTAGATTTTGGGGGGCATTGAAGATATTTTCTTAGGTTTTTGGTTATAAAAGGTAGATCCATAAGACAGAGAAAGTCAGTTATGGAGAGTTCCATAGTTCTACATATTTTTCAAATCAGAGAGTTTTCTACTAGCAGCAGATGTTTTCTTTTTCCTTAGCCATCTTTTGCCTCTGTAATCTGTTACTATTCAAATAATGAGAAATATTGTTCTATGCATATCTGAGTCTACTTTCTATTATTGTTTCTAATTTCTCTGTTTCTTTTGCCTCTGTTAGATCTGTTTCTCAAACTATGTATCAATCATGCTTTTTCCTCTTTGATTTCAGTTAAAACATATAAAGTTTGACATTGTGTTGATTCAGATTAAGTTTAAATCTGGCACATCACCATAGGGTTAGATTCTATTCTATTTTATCTATAATATTGTTTCTTCTATCCTCTTTTCAAACCCCCTTTGAAAATGGAAGAGCCAACTTCCTTAAAATCTAGAGGTGACTTCAGGGGTCAATCCCACATCTCTAAAGTTTCCCATGTTGTTGCTGGATTAAACCCACAAATTTATGCTTCAACAAAGACTAGATAGAGATGCCCATCAGAAAATATTAGCTATTATTGAAGAGATAGATAAACCAATGAATGTAGTATAAAAAATGTAGACAACATCTTTCATTTTATTTTAGGTATTCACTAGACCTACTATGGTAGAATATCTTCTTATGTAGATGTAGTAGGTGTCTTAGGTCTACTAGATCTCAAGAATGTCTTACTTGTATTTAACTTTTAAATTATTTTAATTTATGCTTCAATAGCTTTTTCATGTTTAATTTTAATTTCAATGGTTCCTAAAATTTTTAGAGTCCATGATCTCTAGGTTCTAATTTTATTTACATTTCATAGTGGTAGGATATTTATTTTTGCAATCATGTAGCTCAGAGGATTTGAAGTTATTGTTTCATTTCAGGTACATGATCTCTACACTATCCAACATAATATTTTCTTACATGTTTGTAGGCTTTAAGTTAGACATATCTTAGACGTGTCTTATAATGATATATATCTAATAGGTGTCTTCTATATCTAGAATAGGTGTCTTAGATATGTCTTAGGCCCAGACTAGAATAAGGTATAAAATCTAGGTATGTTAGGTCTACTATGTCTACTAGATAATCTAAATTTGTCTTAGTTATTTTTTAGGTCTAGACTAGAATATGCTATTAAATCTAGGTGCACTTATCTTAGATATGTCTTAGGTCTAGACTAGAATAAGGTATAAAATATCTAGATGTAGATTAGATATGTCTTAGTTCTAAGTTACATCTACTATAAAATCTAAATATGTCTTAGATATGTCTTAGTTCTAGACTAGAATAAGGTATAAAATCTAGGTGTCTTAAGTCTACTACATCTATTAGAAAATCTAAATATGTCATAGAAATGTCTTAGGTCTAGACTAGAAGAAGGTATAAAATCTAGGTGCCTTAGGTGTCATAGGTCTTAGGTGAGGCCATATGAGCTTCCACCTTCATGCGATTGGCCTTGTCAGTACAGAATAAATATTTCTTGAAGCTAAGGAAAGCTTTTTTGTATCTAGAAGTTATGAAACCCTATTAAAGTTTCTTCGTGCTCATGTGAGTTTGGTATCATTAGAAAATTATAGAACTTAACTTTTTAGTTCATTGTATTTAGAAAGTTGTATGTGAGCTTAATTATCATTTAGGTCACAAATGTGACAAGCCTCTTCTATCTAGTTTATTGCATTCAAATAATATGAACTTGTATAGAACAATATTTGGTATATATAATGAAATCAATATTGGATGATACCTCTTCACACATGGTCTAGGAGTACAATTATTCTAGTTTTAACTAACATGGATGACTATATACATGAGTTCATGACCTTAAATATAATTATGTTAAATTAGCTAATTGAGTTGTATTGTTATATTTTGCCTGGCCCCAAAATATTCTTGTTTCCCTCCTTCTATCAAAGAAATCTAACTAGAGAAAGCCTGAATAGAAGGAGGAAAAGGTTTAAATCCTACATTTCCCTATTCTCTCCCTTAAAAAATTTTCCAAAAGCTTGCCTGGGGTATCCTTGCAGAAAACTCAAAAAAACCTAGAAACCCTTTGTTTTCAAGTGCCTTCCATTGTAGAGTTTTCTCGGTTTTATACTTAGTCATTTTTATGCATCTGAGGGTGATGTCATCTTCTGTTTGGGGGTTTTCTATCTTTTGGTTGAATTTGTATCTCATGTATGCATTTTCAGTTGTATGCATCTTGTATACATTTTTTGTCTATATCAGGTTTTTGTATACATCCTTGTATGTACATTTGTATGTATCTCCGCATATACAATTGCATATACAAGGTGGGATATAAAAGTGCAAGGTGCATTTGTGCATACCAAAGATACAATGCGGACCCAACGAAAAAATAAAACTTGGTAAACTCCGCAGTGGGGTCCGCAGTTGAATTTTGATTGCATGTGTTTGATATACAAAAGTCAGATACAAAGGGAGATACAAATCCAAAACTGAAAGAAAAATGCAATCAGTTTGAGAATTGTGGCGATTGTATGCGATTTTGTATGTATATTGGATTGTATATGCAATATACAAAAGGTGATATACAAAAGTCAGACGCAAAGCGATATACAAAGGGATATTAAAAAATGGATCCAAACTTGTTTCAAATTTGTTTCATAAACATAATGGGGCTCGAATTTGTATATTGAAGTGCATGTATATGCGATATGCAAAAGAAGGTGAGATACAAAAGTCAGATCCGATTTCAATTCCAATCTGCTTCATAAAATGTTAAAGTCTGCTTTTTTATATTTGTATGTATTGTATATGCAGTTGAATATGCAAAGGTAGATACAAAGCCCGATTGGGGTATTTTTTGCTAGTCTATTATGCAGCGATGGGGCCACAAATGGAGATCTAATAGAGTGATGACACATGTCCAAAGCTAGATGCAAAAGGTGATATAAAAGTTTAGGTCTGCTTTTGTATGTTGGAAATTGTATTTCATATACATTTGCATATACAAAAGCATATATAAAGGGAGATACAAAGACATATGCAAGGGATTTAATATGCAAAATATAAAAAATGAAGAAATCACATAAGCACAAAATTGAACAGTTTGAAGGTGACATCATCCAGATCTCCTCTTCGACCAGGTTCTATAGTAGGGTGACGTCATCATGTTGATGTTCAAGGTGCATACAAATGAAGATTCTCATCACAACGAAGATAAAATTGACGGCCGGTCTACATTCAGTCAGGAATGGTCGCTGACTCTGAGAGTGAATTTGCAGTTTTGGCGATAAGACATCGTAGTGCCCGAATTAAGTTTTGCAAAGATCCCTGAAACACAAAATCGATGAAAATCTAGAAATTTAAAGGGGTCAGGATTTAAAGTGTTGTAAGAGTTTTGTTAAGGGGTGATCTGTCCCATCTGCCATCAATGCAAATCGTATGTCTCTCAATTGCCCCTTTCAGAGATTTTATGCATTCATTGTTGTAGGTAGATGATTCAGCTGCTCACATTGAAAGCCCAAAATATTTTTCATCTGCCCTACTCCAAATATTTCCTTCCATAACTTCTTGCAAGTGGACGTCCATTCTAGCTGAGATATTTCTGACATAGCCCATTGGGCGAATTGATTGTAACTGACTTAGGTCAAAGTGCAAATGCTATATATGCATAAAATGAGATGTAAAAAAGGGTTGGAAAAATTTAGTAATCTTATGCATCTGATTCCAAACAGAGCATCCCTCTACTGTAACCTTGCCTTATGATTAAATACATGCTGGTTGTTTTACCTCTTCATACTATTTTGACTCTGTGTGATTTAAGAATGATGTGTTTGTCAATGTTTAATTCTTTCTAGTCATTTTTACTCCTTGCCTCTGTCAAAATTAGTTTGATATGTGTATGTTTATTAGTTGCATCTAATTATTTTGTGCATCTTCTCAGTTCTATGAGGGTTCTTTTATTCAAACCTAGTGTATCACCTTATTTTCATTCATGTTTCTTTCTACCCCTTTTCCCTTGCAAGCATTAGCACTAGGTTTAGATATATTTCTCTAAGCATTAGGCTTAGAATGAGGAACAAACCTTCTCTAGAGGTCTGATCTCAATTTTCAAAGTCCCACACTTTTAAGATCATTCCAATTGTATCATTAGAATGCTTGGACTCTCTCCAAGCAAAGTGCAATTATATGTGAAAACAGTTCTTGACACACCCGGTGGAACAACTCTACTATGAGTGAGAGCTAGACTGAGGATTTGGTGTCACTCTTGGTCTACATGTTGCTGTGAAAGCACCAACATATACTTGGCGACTCTGCTGATCCAGTTCCTTCATCAACTTTCAAAATTTTATGCTTGAAGTGCAGACAAGGTCTTCTTCTAGGGGTAATTTCCAATTTGTTGAACTCTCCTTTGCTGATAGAAGAAGAAGAACAAGACTCTCAAGGTCCCCTATGAGAGAAAATACAAATAATTGTTCAATTCATACAAGGGCACAGTCCACTCCTCCATTAAATTTTCAGGTTAGGTCTCAACATTCTGTTAGAACTTTTCATATCCCCTTTATTATAAACCCAAATACATTTAACATGGTAAGGAATTTGCCATTTGTCACATTTCAAAGGGACAACCCTTTGGCCCTAACCCAATATGATGACATTCCTGCATCAGCCTTGAAGGTTATACCATTTTTTAGGAGTGAGAACTCTATCATCCCTGCTGAGCACATATAAGACATTGCCAGTGTTTGTTCAGTCTATGTCACTATTGACAACGTGGCTGTGAGGTTGCTGGCCTCTTATTTTAAAGGCAAAGCCTTGTAATGGCATAGAGGCCTCCAGCCTAATTCAATACATAACTGGGATGACTTGGGCACTAAATTGTGCCAACACTTTGAAGATAGAAGTGACCATTTGTCACTTATGGAGCAGTTGGCTTCAACTAAGAGAGGTCCACATGAGTACATGGTAGATTTCAACTACCATTTTTAGAAGCCATGAGACATGATCCCTCAACTGGTGAAGCCCTCTCCAAACACTGCATTTATATATTATTTGAGGTCTTAAATCCTAATATTGTAGTTGTGATTCAATCTATAGGTGGAGTTGTCTTGCCAGACGCCTATGATACAACTATTAGGGCAAAAAATTGCCTAATTCAGGCAGGGAGGATTACCCCAAGGCCACCTATGACTCTATTTCCAGAAGCCCCTATCATGCCATCTATTGCCATTGCCCCAATTCTTACTACGGTCAATCCCACTCCTTCTCTATCTTCACCTACACTTGAACAATTAGAAGAGAGAGATGCTCTGATCAGAAAGTTAAGTAACGAATTAACATTGACAAGGAGACAGAATGCACAACCAAGCCGGACATATCAGCAGCCTAATCAACCCTATCAACCCTTCAATCAGGGTTATCAATAGAATAGGTCGTCATATCAGAATAATATATAAAGACAAGGACAACCTAGCTACATTAGACCACTCAATGCTATTGACCCTAATGCAGCTATGATGAAGGGGGTAAATCATAAAACACACAATAGAAATTGCACACAGAAAATAGAATTTTTTTTTATTGATTTGGACAACTTATTACATTACAAAAGATCAAATACAATTAGAGGAATCAACCCTCCACAGGTTGCAACACATTGTAGCTTCCTATCCCAAGACTCCAGAATCATCTTCCTTTTGTAACCCCAAATCTACTTGGGTTTCTTTTTTCCCGACTATTCTTGACTCTACACTTTCCCCCTTTAACTCTACTTCCCTAAGGGTTCCCAAAAATGATCATATATAGCACTTTTTAGTGGCCACTAGCTTAATTTTGAAATTTGCATCTCCCTCCAAAAATAGGTCAACTTTGTGGGGCCATAACTTTTGATCCTGCCGTTGGATTTTCAATTATAATACCTTTTTTGGAAAGCTCTTGAAAAGGTGGTTGTCTAAAAGTAGACTGCTTGGGTTTCCCACCAAATTTTGGACCCATCTGGAGCCTCCAAGTGCCTCAAATTTGACTTTAAATATTTCAATAGGATTTTTAGAATTTGAAATTTAATATCTCACAAATGACAAATGATATTGAAGTGATTTCTTCACCATTAGCTTCAATTCACCATTCTAGAGGTCTGTGTAAAATTTTGTATCCAACCATGCACAAATGCAAACTTACTAAAAATAGTAACCTTGTCAAATTTAGCCCTTATTGAAAAGAAACAACATTTTTTTTTTGTTGATACAAGATTGCTCTTACACCCTGGATGCTCTCATACCACTTGATGAAGGGGATAAATCATAAAACACATAACAACAGAAATTGGACACAGAAAATATAACTTTTTTTAATTGATTTAGACAATTTATTACATTACAAAAGCTCAAATACAATCAGAGGAATCAACCCTTCACAGGTTGCAACACATTACAGCTTCCTATCCCAAGACTCTTCAATCATCTGCCTTCTATAACCTCAAATCTATTTGGGTTTCTATTTTCCCACCTATTCTTGACTCTACACTTTCCCCCCTTAACTCTACTACCCCAAGGGTTCCAAAAATTGGTCATATATAGCCCTTTTTGGTGGCCACCAGCTTAATTTTGAAATTTGCATCTCCCTCAAAAATACGTCAACTTTGTGGGGCTATAACTTTCGATCCGACCCTTGGATTTTCAATTATAATACCTTTTCAGAAAGCTCTCAAACAAGCGGTTGTCTAAAAGTAAATTGCATAGGTTTCCCACCAAATTTCGGGCCCATCCGAAGCCTCTAAGTGCCTCAAATTTGACTTTGAATACTTCAATAGGATTTTTGGAATTTGAAATTTTCATATCTCACAAATGATAAATGATATTGAAGTGATTTCTTCACCATTAGGTTCATTTCACCATTCTGGAGCTTCGTGTAAGATTTTGTATCTAATCATGCAAAAATGCAAACTTATTAAAAATAGTAACCTTGTCAAATTTAGCCCTTATCGAAAAGAAACAACATTTTTTTTTGTTGATGCAAGATTGCTCTTACACCCTGGATGCTTTGATACCACTTAATGAAAGGGGTAAATCATAAAACACACAGCAACAGAAATTGCACATAGAAAATAGAACTTTCTTTTATTGATTTGGACAACTTATTATATTATAGAAACTCAAATACAATTAGAGGAATCAACTCTCCACAGGTTGCAACACATTATAGCTTCCTATCCCAAGATTCTGGAATCATTTACCTTTTGTAACCCCAAATCTATTTGGGTTTCTTTTTTCCCACCTTTTCTTGACTCCACACTTTCCCCCTCTTAACTCTACTACCCCAAGGGTTCCCAAAAAGGGTCATATATAGCCATTTTCTGCGGCCATCAACTTAATTTTGAAATTTGCATCTTCCTCAAAAAATAGGTCAATTTCGCGAGGCCATAACTTTCGATCTGACTGTTGGATTTTTAATTATAATATATTTTCAGAAAGCTCTCGAAAAGACGGTTGTCTAAGGATCAATTATTTAAGTTTCCCACCAAATTTCGAGCCCATCTGGAGCCTCTAAGTGCCTCAAATTTGACTTTGAATACTTCAATAGGATTTTTGAAATTTAAAATTTTAATATCTCACAAATGACAAATGATATTGAAGTGATTTCTTCACCATTAGCTTCAATTCACCATTCTGGAGGTTTGTGTAAGATTTTGTATCCAACCGTGCATAAATGCAAACTTATTAAAAATAGTAACCCTGCGAAATTAAGCTCTTACTGAAAAGAAACAACATTTTTTTTTGTTGATGCAAGATTGCTCTTACACCCTAGATGCTCTGATACCACTTCATGAAAGGAGGTAAATCATAAAACACACAGCAATAGAAATTGCACAGAGAAAACAGAACTTATTTTTATTGATTTGGACATCTTATTACATTACAAAAGCTCAAATACAATAAGAGGAATCAACTCTCTATAGGTTGCAACACATTATAGCTTCCTATCCCAAGACTCTGGAATCATATGCCTTCTGTAACCCCAAATCTGTTTGGGTTTTTGTTTTCCCGCTTATTCTCGACTCTACACTTTCCCCCCTTAACTCTACTACCCCAATGGTTCCAAAAAATGGTCATATATATCCCTTTTCCACGGCCACCAACTTAATTTTAAAATTTGCATCTCCCTGCAAAAATAGGTAAAATTCGCAGAGCCATAACTTTCGATCTGACCATTGGATTTTCAATTATAATACCTTTTTCGGAAAGCTCTCAAAAAGACAGTTGTCTAAGGATAGATTGTTTAGGTTTTGCACTCAATTTTGGGTCCATCCGGAGCCTATAAGTGCCTCAAATTTGACTTTGAATACTTCAATAAGATTTTTAGAATTTCAAATTTTAATATCTCACAAATGACAAATGATATTGAAATGATTTCTTCACCATTCTGGAGGTTCCTGTAAGATTTTGTATCCAACTGTGTACAAATGCAAACTTATTAAAAATAGTAACCATGTCAAATTTAGCCCTTATTGAAAAGAAACAACATTTTTTTTTGTTGATGCAAGATTGCTCTTACACCTTGGATGCTCTAACACCACTTGATAAAGGGGGTAAATCATAAAATTGACAACAACAGAAATTGTACATAAAAAATAGAACTTTCTTTTATTGATTTGGACAACTTATTACATTACAAAAGCTCAAATACAATCAGAGGAATCAACCCTCCATAGGTTGCAACACATTACAGCTTCCTATCCCAAGACTCTGGAATCATCTATCTTCTGTAACCCAAAATATGTTCAGGTTTCTATTTTCCCATCTATTCTTGATTCTACACTTTCCCCTCTTAACTATACTATCGAAAGGGTTCCAAAAAATGGTCATATATAGCTCTTTTCGACAGCCACTGGCTTAATTTTGAAATTTGCATTTCCTTCCAAAAATAGGCCAACTTCGTCGGGATTTTCAATTAT
This sequence comes from Cunninghamia lanceolata, assembly GCA_027924645.1. Lineage (NCBI taxonomy): Eukaryota > Viridiplantae > Streptophyta > Pinopsida > Cupressales > Cupressaceae > Cunninghamia > Cunninghamia lanceolata. The sequence continues at coordinate 919,478 of BSBN01000593.1, forward strand.
AAAAAACTTTTTCGGAAAGCTCTCAAAAAAATGGTTGTCTAAAAATAGACTACTTGGGTTTCCCACAAAATTTCGGGCCCATCCAGAGCCTCTAAGTGCCTCAAATTTGACTTTGAGTATTTCAAAAGAATTTTTGGAATTTAAAATTTTAATATCTCACAAATAACAAATGATATTGAAGTGATTGTCTTCACCATTAGCTTTAATTCACCATTCTGGGGATCTATGTAAGATTTTGTATCCAACTGTGCACAAATGTAAACTTACTAAAAATAGTAACCCTACCAAATTTAGCCCTTATTGAAAAGAAACAACATTTTTTTTGTTGATGCAAGAGTACTCTTATACCCTAGATGCTCTAATACTAGTTGATGAAGGAGTAAATCATAAAACACACAACAACAGAAATTGCTCACAGAAAATATAACTTTCTTTTATTGATTTAGACAACTTATTACATTACAGAAGCTCAAATACAATCAAAGAAATCAACCCTCCACAGGTTGCAACACATTACAGCTTCCTATCCCAAGACTCTTGAATCATCTGCATTCTGTAACCCCAAATCTGCTTGAGTTTCTGTTTTCTCGCCTATTCTTAACTCTACATTTTCCCCCTGAACTCTACTACCCTAAGGGTTCCCAAAAATAGTCATATATAGCCCTTTTCGGTGGCCACTAGCTTAATTTCAAAATTTACATTTCCCTCCAAAAATAGGTCAACTTCGCGGGGCCATAACTTTCGATCTGATCGTTGGATTTTCAATTATAATAACTTTTTCAGAAAGATCTCGAAAAGATGGTTGTCTACATATTAATCACTTAGGCTTTCCACCAAATTTCAGGCTCATCCAGAGCCTCTAATTGCCTCAAATTTGAATTTGAATATTTTAATAGGATTTTTAGAATTTAAAATTTTAATATCTAACAAATGACAAATGATATTGAATTGATTTTTTCACCATTAACTTCAATTCACCATTCTAGAGGTCCGTGTAAGATTTTGTATCCAATCATGCACAAATACAAACTTACTAAGTATAGTAACCCTGTCAAATTTAGCCCTTATTGAAAAGAAACAACATTTTTTTTTAGTTGATGCAAGATTGCTTTTACACCCTAGACGCTCTAATACCACTTGATGAAGGGGATAAATCATAAAACACACAACAACATAAATCACACATAGAAAATAGAACTTTCTTTTATTGATTTGGACAACTTATTACATTACAGAAGTTCAAATACAATCAGAGGAATCAACCATCCACAAGTTGCAACACATTACAGCTTCCTCTCCTAAGACTCTGTAATCATCTACCTTCTGCAACCTCAAATCTACTCGGGTTTCTATTTTCTCGCCTATTCTTGACTCTACACTTTCCCCCCTTAACTCTACTACCCCAAGGGTTCCCAAAAATGGTCATGTATAGCCCTTTTCGGCGGCCACTAGCTTAATTTCGAAATTTGCATCTCCCTCCAAAAATAGGTCAACTTCGCGGGGCCATAACTTTCGATCCGGTCGTTGGATTTTCAATTATAATACATTTTCAGAATGCTCTCAAAAAGACGGTTGTCTAAAAAAAGACTGTTTGAGTATCCCACCAAATTTTGGGCCCATCTGGAGCCTTCAAGTGCCTCAAATTTTAATTTAAATATTTCACTAGGATTTTTGGAATTTAAAATTTTAACATCTCACAAATGACAAATAATATTGAAGTGATTTCTTCACCATTAGCTTCAATTAACCATTCTGGAGGTCCGTGTAAGATTTTGTATCCAACCGTGCATAAATGCAAACTTACTAAAAATAGTAACCATGCCAAATTTAGCCCTTATTGAAAAGAAACATTTTTTTTTTGTTGGTGCAAGATTGCTCTTACACCCTAGATGCTTTGATATCATTTGATGAAGGGGTAAATCATAAAACACACAGCAACAGAAATTGTACATAGAAAATAGAACTTACTTTTATTGATTTGGACAACTTATTACATTACAGAAGTTTAAATACAATCACAGGAATCTACCCTCCATAGGTTGCAACATTTTACAACTTCCTATTCGAAGACTCTGGATTCATCTACCTTCTGTAACCCCAAATCTACTCGAGTTTCTTTTTTTCCACCTATACTTGACTCTACACTTTCCCCCATTAACTCTACTACTCCAAGGGTTCCTAAAAATGGTCATATATAGCACTTTTCAGCGGCCACCAGCGTAATTTCAAAATTTGCATCTCCCTCCAAAAATAGGTTAACTTTGCGGGGCCATAATTTTTGATTCGACCGTTAGATTTTCAGTTATAATACTTTTTTGAAAAGTCATCGAAAAGATGGTTTTTTAATAATAGACTACTTAGGTTTCCCACCAAATTTTGGGCCAATTCGGAGCCTCTAAATCCCTCGAATTTGACTTTGAATATTTCAATAGGATTTTTAGAATTTGAAATTTTAATATCTCACAAATGACAAATGATATTGAAGTGATTTCTTCACCATTAGCTTCAATTCACCATTCTAGAGGTCCGTGTAAGATTTTGTATCCAACTGTGCACAAATGCAAACTTACTAAAAATAGTAACTCTATCAAATTTAGCCCTTTTTGAAAAGAAACAACTTTTTTTTGTGTTGATGCAAGATTGTTTTTACAACCTAGATGTTCTAATACCACTTGATAAAGGGGGTAAATTATAAAACACACAACAGAAATTGCACACATATAATAAAACTTTCTTCTATTAATTTGAACAACTTATTACATTACAGAAACTCAAATAATATCAAAGGAATCAACCCTCCACAAGCTGCAACACATTACAACTTCTTATCCCAACACTCTGGAATCATCTATCTTCTGTAACCTTAAATCTGTTTGGGTTTTTGTTTTCCCGCCTATTATTGACTCTACATTTTCTCCTCTTAACTCTACTATTCCAAGGGTTATAAAAAATGGTCATATATAGCCCCTTTCGGCGGCCACCAACTTAATTTCAAAATTTGCATCTCCCTCCAAAAATATGACAAATTCGCGGGGCCATAACTTTCGGTCCGACCATTAGATTTTCAATTATAATACCTTTTTGGAAATCTCTCGAAAAGATGATTGTCCAAAAATAAATTGTTTGGGTTTCCCATCAAATTTCGGGTCAATCCAGAGTCTCTAAGTGCCTCAAATTTGACTTTGAATATTTCAATAGAATTTATGGAATTTAAAATTTTAATATCTCAGAAATGACAAATGATATTGAAGTGATTTCTTCACCATTAGCTTCAATTCACCATTTTGGAGGTCCGTGTAAGATTTTGTATCCAACCGTGCACAAATAAAAAAATTACTAAAAATAGTAACCCTGCCAAATTTAGCCCTTATTGAAAACAAAACATTTTTTTTTGTTGATACAAGATTGCTCTTACACCATGGATGTTCTGATACCACTTGATGAAGGGGTAAATCATAAAACACACAACAACAGAAATTGCACATAAAAAATAGAACTTTTTTTATCAATTTGGACAACTTATTACATACAGAAGCTCAAATACAATGAGAAGAACCAACCTTTCACAGGCTGCAACACATTACAGCTTCCTATCTCAAGACACTAGAATCATTTGTCTTCTTTAACCCCAAATCTGCTCGGGTTTCTATTTTCCCACCTATTATTTCCTCTACACTTTCCCCCCTTAACTCTACTACCCCAAGGGTTCTAAAAAATGGTCATATATAGCCCTTTTTGGCGGCCAACAGCTTAATTTCAAAATTTGCATCTCCCTCCAAAAATAGGTCAAATTCGCGGGGCCATAATTTTCGATCTGACCATTGGATTTTCAATTATAATAGCTTTTCGAATAGTGCTCAAAGAGATGGTTGTCTAAAATTAGTCAGCTTAGGTCTCCCACCAAATTTCGTGCCCATCTGAAGCATCTAAGTGTCACAAATTTGACTTTGAATATTTCAATAAGATTTTTAGAATTAAAAATTTTAATATCTCACAAATGACAAATGATATTTAAGTGATTTCTTCACCATTAACTTCAATTCAGCATTCTGGAGGTCCGTGTAAGATTTTGTATCCAACCGTGCACAAATGCAAACTTACTAAAAATAGTAACCTTGTCAAATTTAGCCTTTATTGAAAAGAAACAACTTTTTTTTTTGGGTTGATGTAAGATTGCTCTTACACCCTCGATGCTTTCATATCACTTAATGAAGGGGTAAATCATAAAACATACAACAACAGAAATTGCACACAGAAAATAGAACTTTTTTTATTGATTTGGACAAGTTATTACATTACAGAAGCTCAAATACAATCAGAGGAATCAATCCTCCAGAGGCTACAACATATTACAACTTCCTATCCCAAGACTCTAGAATCATCTATCTTATGTAACCCCAAATCTACTCGGGTTTCTATATTCCCACCTATTCGTGACTCTACACTTTCCCCCCTTAATTCTACTACCCTAAGGGTTCCCAGAAATAGTCATATATAGCCATTTTTGGCGGCCACGAGCTTAATTTCAAAATTTGCACATCCCTCCAAAAATAGGTCAACTTCACGAGGCCATAACTTTCGATGCAACCGTTCGATTTTCAGTTATAACATTTTTTTAGAAAGCTCTCTAAAATACGGTTGTCTAAATGTAGACTGCTTGGGTTTCCCACCAAATTTTGGGTCCATCCGGAGCCTCTAGGTGCCTCAAATTTGACTTTGAATATTTCAATAAGATTTTTAGAATTTAAAATTTTAATACCTCACAAATGACATGATATTGAAATGATTTCTTCACCATTAGATTCAATTCACCATTCTAGAGGTTTTTGTAAGTTTTTGTATCCAAATGTGCACAAATGCAAACTTATTAAAAATAGTAACCCTGCCAAATTTAGCCTTTATTGAAAAGAAAACAACATTTTTTTTTCTTGATACAGGATTGCTCTTACATTTTGGATGCTCTTATACCACTTGATGAAGGGGGTAAATCATAAAACATACAACAGAAATTGCACATAAAAAATTAAAAAAAAATTATTGATTTGGACAACTTATTACATTACAGAACCTCAAGTACAATAAGAGGAATCAACCTTCCACAGGCTGCAACGTATTATAACTTCCTATCCCAAGACTCTGGAATTATCTGTCTTCTGTAACCCCAAATTTTCTTAGGTTTCTGTTTTCCCATCTATTTTTGACTTTACACTTTCCCCCTTAACTCTACTACCCCAAGGTTTCCCAAAAATGGTCATATATAGCCCTTTTTCGGCATCCACCAGCTTAATTTTGAAATTTACATCCCTTTCAAAAAATAAGTCAACTTCGCGAGGCCATTACTTTCGATCCAACTATTGAATTTTTAATTATAATACCTTTTCGGAAAGTTCTCGAAAAGATAGTTGTCTAAACATAGATTGTTTGGGTTTCCCACCAAATTTCAAACCCATCTAGAGCCTTTAAGTGCCTCAAATTTGACTTTGAATATTTCAATAGGATTTTTAGAATTTGAAATTTTAATATCTCACAAATGAAAAATGATATTGAAGTGATTTCTTCACTATTAGCTTCAATTAACCATTCTGGAAGTCAGTGCAAGATTTTCTATCCAACCGTGCACAAATGCAAACTTACTAAAAATAATAATCCTGTCAAATTTAGCGCTTATTGAAAATAAACAACATTTTTTTTGTTGATGCACGATTGCTCTTACACCCTAGATGCTCTGATACCACTTAATGAAGGGGGTAAATCATAAAACACACAACAATATAAATTGCACACAAAAAATAAAACTTTTTTTATTGATTTGGACAACTTATTACATTACAAAAGCTCAAATATAATCAGAGGAATCAACCCTCCACAAGCTGCAATTTATTACAGCTTCCTATCCTAGGACTCTGGAAACACCTACTTTTTGTAACCCCAAATCTAATTGGGTTTCTATTTTCCCGCCTGTTCTTGACTCTACACTTTTCCCCCTTAACTCTACTACCCCAAGGGTTACCAAAAATGGTCATATATAGCCATTTTCGGCGCCCACCAACTTAATTTCGACATTTACATCTCCCTCCAAAAATAAGTAAACTTCACGGGGCCATAAATTTCAATCCAACTATTGGATTTTCACTTATAATATCTTTTTGGAAAGTTCTTGAGAAGATAGTTGTTAATAAATAGATTGCTTCGGTTTCCCACCAAATTTCGGGAACATCCAGCGCCTCTAAGTGCCTCAAATTTGACTTTGAATATTTTAATAGGATTTTTAGAATTTGAAATTTTAATATCTCACAAATGACAAGTGATATTGAAGTGATTTCTTCACCATTAGCTTCAATTCACCATTCTGGAGGTTCGCATAAGAATTTGTATCCAACTGTGCACAAATATAAACTTACTAAAAATAATAGCCCTGCTAAATTTAACCTTATTGAAAACAAACATTTTTTATTGATGCAAGATTGTTCTTACACCCTGAATGCTCTGATACCATTTGATGAAGAGGTAAATCATAAAACACACGACAATAGAAATTACACACAGAAAATAGAACTTTCTTTTATTGATTTGGACAACTTATTATATTATAGAAGCTCAAATACAATCAGAGGAATCAACCCTCCACAGGCTGCAACACATTACAGCTTCTTATCCCAAGACTCTAGAATCATTTACCTTCTGTAAATCCAAATCTACTTGGGTTTCTATTTTTTTCGCCTATTTTAGACTCTACACTTTCCCCCTTAACTCTACTACCCCAAGGGTTCCCCAAAATGGTCATATATAGCCCTTTTTGTCGGCCACCAGCTTAATTTTGAAATTTGTATATCCTTCCAAAAATTGGTCAACTTCGTGGGGCCATAACTTTCGATCCGACCGTTGGATTTTCAATTATAATACATTTTCGGAAAGCTCTCGAAAAGACGGTTGTCCAAACATAGACTGCTTAGGTTTCCCACCAAATTTTGGGCCCATCCAGAGCCTCTAAGTGCCTCAAATTTGAATTTGAATATTTCAATAAGATTTTTAGAATTTGAAATTTTAATATCTCACAAATGACATGATATTGAAGTGATTTTTTCACCATTAGCTTCAATTCACTAATCTAGAGGTCCGTGTAAGATTTTGTATCCAACCATGCACAAATGCAAACTTATTAAAATATAGTAACCTTGTCAAATTTATCCCTTATTGAAAAGAAACAACATTTTTTTTTGTTGATGCAAGATTGCTCTTACACCCTAGATACTCTGATACCACTTGATGAAGGGGGTAAATCATAAAACACACAACAACAGAAATTACACATAGAAAACAGAACTTTTTTTATTGATTTGGACAACTTATTACATTAGAGAAGCTCAAATACAATCTAAGGAATCAACCCTCTACATGTTGCAACACACTACATCTTCCTATCCCAAAACTCTATAATCATCTGCCTTTTATAACCACATATCTGCTCAGGTTTGTGTTTTTCCGTCTGTTCTTGACTCTACACTTTCCCCCCTTAAGTCTACTACCCCAAGGGTTCCCCAAAATGGTCATATATAGCCCTTCTCAACGGCCACTAGCTTAATTTCAAAATTTGCATCTACATCCAAAAATTTGTCAACTTTGCAGGGCCATAAGTTTCGATTCGATAGTTGGATTTTCAATCATAATACTTTTTCAGAAAACTCTCGAAAAAATGGTTGTCTAATTATAGATTGCTTGGGTTTTCCACCAAATTTTGGGTGCATCCGGAGCCTCTATGTGCCTCAAATTTGACTTTGAGTAGTTCAATAGAATTTGTGGAATTTAAAATTTTAATATCTCACAAATGACAAATGATATTGAAGTGATTTCTTCACCATTAGCTTCAATTCACCATTCTGGAGGTTTGTATAAGATTTTGTATCCAACCGTGAACAAATGCAAACTTACTAAAAATAGTAACCCTGCCAAATTTAGCATTTATTAAAAAGAAACAACATTTTTTTTGTTGATGCAAGATTGCTCTTACACCCTAGATGCTCTGATACCACTTGATGAATGGGGTAAATCATAAAACACACAACATAAATTGCATACAGAAAATAGAACTTTTTTTATTGATTTAGACAACTTATTACATTAGAGAAGCTCAAATACAATTAGAGGAATCAACCCTCCATAGGCTGCAGCACATTACAGTTTCCTATCTCAAGACTTTGGAATCATCTAACTTCTGTAACTCCAAATCTGTTCGGGTTTCTGTTTTCCCGCCTATTCTTGACTCTACACTTTCCCCCCGTAACTCTACTACCCCTAGGGTTCCAAAAAATGGTCATAAATAGCTCTTTTCGACGGTCACCAGCTTACTTTCGAAATTTGCTTCTCCCTAAAAAAATAGGTCAACTTTGAGGGGCCATAACTTTCAATCTGACTGTTAGATTTTCAATTATAATACATTTTCGGAAAGCTCTCGAAAATACGGTTGTTTAAAGGCATATAATTAAGGTTTCCCACTAAATTTCGGGCCCATCTGGAGCCTCTAAATGCTTCAAATTTGAATTTAAATATTTCAATAGGATTTGTGGAAATAAAAATTTTAATATATCATAAATGACATGATATTGAAGTGATTTTTTTACTATTAGTTTCAATTCACCATTCTGGAGGTCCGTGTAAGATTTTGTATCCAATCGTGCACAAATGCAAACCTACTAAAAATAGTAACCCTGTCAAATTTAACCCTTATTGAAAAGAAACAACATTTTTTTTTGTTGATGTAAGATTGCTCTTACACTCTAGATGCTCTAATACCACTTGATGAAGGGAGCAAATCATAAAACATACAACAACAAAAATTGTACAGAAAGTAAAACTTTTTTTTATTGATTTGGACAACTTATTACATTATAGAAGCTCAAATACAATTAGAGGAATCAACCCTCCACATGCTGCAACACATTACAGCTTTCTATCCCAAGACTCTAGAATCATCTGCCTTCTATAACCCCAAATCTGTTCGACTTTCTGGTTTTTCACCTATTCTTGACTTTGCACTTTCCCCCCTTAACTCTACTACCCCAAGGGTTCCCAAAAATAGTCACATATAGCCTTTTTCAGGAGCCACCATCTTAATTTTAAAATTTACCCCTCCCTCCAAAAATAAGTCAACTTCACGGGACTATAATTTTTTATCCAACCTTTAAATTTTCAGTTATAATACTTTTTCGAAAAACTCTTGAAAAGATGGTTGTCTATATGTAAATTGCTTGGGTTTCCCACCAAATTTTAGGTCCATCCGGAGCCTTTATGTGCCTCAAATTTGACTTTGAATATTTAAATAGGATTTTTAGAATTTGAAATTTTAATCTCACAAATGACAAATGATATTCAAGTGATTTCTTCACCATTGGCTTCACTTCACCATTCTAGAGGTTCAAGTAAGATTTGGTATCCAACCATGCACAAATGCAAACTTACTAAAAATAATAACCCTATCAAATTTAGCGTTTATTGAAAAGAAACAATTTTTTTTTGGTTGATGCAAAATTTTCTTACAGCCTGGATACTCTGATATCACTTGATAAATGGGGTAAATCATAAAACACACAACAATAGAAATTGCACATAGAAAATAGAACTTACTTTTATTGATTTTGACAACTTAATACATTACAGAAGTTCAAATACAACCAGACAAATCAACCCTCCATAGGCTGCAACACATTACAGCGTCCTATCCCAAGACTCTAGAATCATCTGCCTTCTATAACCTTAAATCTGCTCGGGTTTCTATTTTTCCCACTTATTCTTCACTCTACACATTCCCCCCTTAACTCTACTACCCCAAGGGTTCGCAAAAATGGTCATATATAGCCTTTTTTGGTGGCCACTAGCTTAATTTCAAAATTTGCATCTCCCTCTAAAAATAGGTCAACTTCGTCGGACGATAACTTTCGATCCGACCGTTAGATTTTCAATCATAGTACTTTTTCAGAAAGCTCTCGAAAAAATGGTTGTCTAAAAATAAATTACTTGAATTTCCGACCAAACTTTGGGCCCATTCGGAGCCTCTAAATGCCTCAAATTTGACTTTGAATATTTCAATAGGATTTTTAGAATTTGAAATTATAATATCTTACAAATGATAAATGATATTGAAGTGATTTCTTCACCATTAACTTCAATTCACCATTCTAGAGGTCCGTGTAATATTTTGTATCTAACCGTGCACAAATGAAAACTTACTAAAAATAGTAACCCTACCAAATTTAGCTCTTATTGAAAATAAACAACTTTTTTTTTGTTGATGTAAGATTGCTCTTACACCCTGAATGCTCTGATACCATTTGATGAAAGGGGTAAATCATAAAACACACAACAACAGGAATTGCACCCAAAAAATATAACTTTCTTTTATTGATTTAGACAACTTATTACATTACAGAAGCTCAAATACAATCAGAGGAATCAACCCTCCAAAGATTGCAACACATTACAGTCTTTTATCCCAAGACTCTACAATCATCTACCTTTTGTAACCCCAAATCTACTCAGGTTTCTGTTTTTCCACCTATTCTTGACTCTACAGTTTCCCCCCTTAACTCTACTACCCCAAGGGTTCCCAAAAATGGTCATATAAAACTCTTTTCGGAGGCCACTAGCTTAATTTCAAAATTTGCATCTCCCTCCAAAAACAAGTCAACTTTACAGAGCAATAACTTTCGATCCGACCATTTGATTTTCAATTATAATATATTTTCAGAAATCTCTCAAAAAAATAGTTGTCTTCGGATGGATTGCTTGGGTTTCCCACCAAATTTCGGGCCCATCCAGAGCCTCTAACTGCTTAAAATTTGACTTTGAATATTTCAATAGGATTTTTACAATTTGAAATTTTAATATCTCACAAATGACAAATGATATTGAAGTGATTTCTTCACCATCAACTTCAATTCACCATTCTCGAAGTCCATGTAAGATTTTGTATCCAATTGTGCACAAATATAAACTTACTAAAAATAGTAACCCTGTGAAATTTAGCCCTTATTGAAAAGAAATAATAATTTTTTTTTGTTGATGCAAGATTGCTCTTACACCCTGGATGCTCTGATATCACTTGATAAATGAGGTAAATCATAAAACACACAACAACATAAATTATACACAGAAAATAGAACTTTCTTTTATTGATTTAGACAACTTATTACATTATAGAAGCTCAAATACAATCAGAAGAATCAACCCTCTATGTGCTGCAATACATTACAATTTTCTATCCCAAAATCATCTGTCTTCTGTAACTCCAAATCTACTCAGGTTTCTATTTTCCCACCTATTCTTGACTCTACACATTCCCCCCTTAACTATACTACCCCAAGGGTTCCAAAAAATGTCATATATAGCCCTTTTCGGCAGACACCAGCTTAATTTCAAAATTTGCATCTCCCTTTAAAAATAGGTCAACTTTGTGAGGCCATAAATTTCGATCCAACCGTTGGATTTTCAATTATAATACATTTTTAGAAAGCTCTCAAAAAGATGGTTGTCTAAAGATGGACTACTTGGGTTTCCCACCAAATTTCAGGCCCATCCGGAGCGTCTGAGTGCCTCAAATTTGACTTTGAATATTTCAATAAGATTTTTAGAATTTGAAATTTTAATATCTCACAAATGACAAATCATATTAAAGTGATTTCTTCACCATTAACTTCAATTCACCATTCTGGAGGTCCATGTAAGATTTTTTATCCAACCGTGCACAAATGCAAACTTATTAAAAATAGTAACCCTGCCAAATTTAGCCCTTATTGAAAAGAAACAACATTTTTTTTTAGTTGATTCAAGATTGCTTTTACATCCTGGATGTTCTGATACCACTTGATGAAGGTGGTAAATCATAAAACACACAACAACAAAAATTGTAAACAGAAAATAAAACTTTTTTTTATTGATTTAGACACCTTATTACATTACAGAAGCTCAAATACAATTAGAGGAATCAACCCTCCATAGGCTACAACATATTATAGTTTCTTATCCCAAGACTCTGGAATCATCTGTCTTCTGTAACCCCAAATCTGCTCGGGTTTCTGTTTTCCTACCTATTCTTGACTCTACACTTTCGCCCCTTAACTGTACTACCCCAAGGGTTCCTAAAAATGGTCATATATAGCCCTTTTTGGTGACCACCAACTTAATTTCGAAATTTGCATCTCCCTAAAAAAATAGGTCAACTTTGCAGGGCCATAACTTTTGATCTGATCGTTCGATTTTCAATTATAATACATTTTTAGAAAGTTCTCGAAAAAATGATTGGCTAAATATAAATTTCTTAGATTTCCCACCATATTTCAGGTCCATCCAGAGCCTCTAAGTGTTTCAAATTTGACTTTGAATATTTCAATAGGATTTTTAGATTGTGAAATTTTAATATCTCACAAATGACAAATGATATTGAAGTGATTTCTTCACCATTAGTTTCAATTCACCATTTTGGAGGTCCTTGTAAGATTTTGTATCCAACCTGTTGATGGTGTTTTTAGCACGCAACAACGTAGGTGTGATTGCTGGTTTCACACCTCTCTTGAAAAGTATCTTACCCTAGGCAAGACTACTCCAAGGATAATACAGCTAGGTCTTAGCTTGCTTGGAATTCCTCAATGGTTATGTTCTAGCTGTACCTGCAAGGGGTCTTACATGCAATCTGTAAATGTTCAGGTTTGGGGCAGCAAATACACATAAGTCTTATTATGATTTTCAGCTGGTAGACAAGGTAAGATGCTGCTGAAACTTTCTATTCTAACAACTAAACAGTGGGTTTAAAGAAAATGCAAAAGATTTAGGGTTTTAAAAGGAGTCCTAAGTGACATTCACAATGCAAGGGTTATCTTTAGTAGACAAATATTCCAGACTTTAAACCAGTTTTCTGAGTTACCAAACTGAGATGGGTGTTACAGTGCTGCAGAAAACGGTGCTATCTTCAATGGAAGTCAAAAGATTTTCAGACCACATTCATTCGTTAAATACCCAATAAATGGCGCAACTTAACTCATAAAATGAAGTTGAACTTCAGCACAAATAATAAGCTCAGGCTAACTTTACACAGTTATTTACCATCAGCAAATAACTAAAAGTATGGACTTGGAACATTCATCAAATACTGCAATAAACCATTAACATCATAAAAGCACAACTAATCTAACTATGGGAGAGCAAGAAGCAAACCATGAAAACCACAATGAATCGACACAAGATGCAAATCCTCAGAAATACTACAGAAACTTGCTTTGTATTTAATTCAAATGGCACAGAGTCAATAATTTGGCATCAAAATCTCTCTTACAAAAAGTGGAAATGGCAGCCCTTTATATAGAAAGCAGCATACCCTAACTCTTCAAATGGATGGTGGAGATTAACTCAACACCGATGGTTCAGATTACATCAAGAATGACCCACATTAATTCCCGGATCACATTTTGTCTTCTATGCAAAAGACGAAAAAACAGCCCCAGATACATTCAATCTAGTCATTTTGACTAGCCAACTCAATACATTAGTGAAAGGACTCATTTAGGAGGTAAGAAGAAGACAAAAATGAATCACATACTGTCCAGATATATCAAATTTACAACAATGACGGGATTGAATCATTAAAATATTCAAATAATATTAAAATTCTTTATCCAGGTCGATACTATCCCTGCTGGACAGCTTATTCCGATAGGTCAACCATGCCTCAAGTTCCGGATTGATGTCAGATGGGTCTGGATCTTTCAGATGATGTATTCTGTAATCGAATACCTGTAGCTCCCGACTGAACCTGGTGTATATCCTTTCAAAATCTATCTCTGCCCTGCGGAATGCTTTGAATTCTGCTCTGAGGTCACTTGCTTTATCCAGCCGTTCTTCCGTACTTAGCACAGTGTCTTCAAATAATATAACATGCAGTTTACCCTTGCATTTTTCAACCTCGAAAGGAGCATAGTCATCAAAAGACTCATCCCTACAGCTTCTTAAAGCATCACTAATATCGTATATGACAGATCTTAGCTCTTCATCGGTGGGTTTATATGCTTCCTTTACTTGCTCAAAGGTTTCTTTCCTCAGAAGTAACTGCTGATACCACTCAATAGCCTTCGGGAGCCTATCTCCAGTCAAAATATTCTCTGTGACCAAGGTTTGAGCTGGAAACTCTCGGATACCCTTGATTCGCGGATACATGTGAGAGTAATATTCGTCGAACAAATCACATTCATCATGCAAATCCTTCCATTTCTTAAGCAATTCCACCGTACGTTGGTGGACTTGAGTAGAGGCACTTATGGCATCGCATCCCACCTCAAAAACACTCATCAACCAATTCTCGACGCCCTGGGACTTTGATCTTACCTCGCTCAGCTTTGCCATTTCATCTGTAGATAGGAAAGTAGGCACAGTCCTTATATCACCCCCTGCATCTATTGGTTTTACCAAAAATTAAAGGCATGCCCTAAGCTCCTCGTTTTGGCGCTTTAATTCCCTTTTGGACATCTCGTCCTTATCCAACTGCTTCAAAATTGATGTAACTGATCCCTTGAAATCATCCACCCTTTGAGCACGGGTGGTTGGGCCTAAGTCAATTGCAGATATCACATAATCTTCTGCCCTGACCTGATCTCTTGCTACGTCAGCTGGAGGGACAGCTACCTCCGCAATCCTTGAGCCTGATTCGCTCTGGTAGATCCTTGATTGAACCTTCACCCTCTTCTGTTTCTGAGGTTTTTGAGCCTGCGATAGGATGGTGCTCAAATCAATTTTCATTACTTCAATTTGGGGTTCTGGGTATACCATCCTATCCTGCAGCCATTCAGGAGCGAAAGATTTGTTCAACTCAGTGGCTCCATCCTTATCTCATACAACCAATTCTTTGGAAGGCTCTTGTTCAGGCTCAGGGCTCTTCTCCTTTTCTCCTTGGGCCAATTCATTTAAGCTTTCGAGCACATTTTCCTGTGCAATTTTCAAAACTTCCTCTGTTGGGTCCTTGCTCAGGGGACTATCAGATATATCAATTATTTCTATACCAATAGACGTGTCGAGGGGGCTTTTATCATTTTCACAGGTCAGTACTTCCTTGCTCTTTTTAGTTACTACTCCGTGCTCTTGTAATCCTAATTCCACGCACACCTTCTCAATACCAGCCAACAAAGGTACCTCCAATGACCCCGCAGGCATTTGTGAAATGGGAACAGCAGAAGAAATTGTGAAGGAAGGAGTACTAATTTGAGTCAAATTAGCGAAGGCAGGCAATGGTAAGGGAGAAGAAAGGGTAGGGTACGTAATGGCGAGAGTGGGAGAAACAGGATTGCTGGGATCACTAGACGAGATTGCCAGTGGGCAGGAAGTGGTAGTAATGTCAGAGGAAGGAGAAGCGGAAGGAGATGATTCCTGCACAATGATGGCTGAAGTGGTGGGAGAAGTAGATGAAACGGAAGAAGGAGGAGGGATAGAAGTAGAGAAGGTGGAAGTCAAAACAGCCGTTCTTGTATCAGGCATGGGGGTTTGGGAGATTGAAGGAGTTGAATCATCCTTGGTAGTAACACTCTCCTTGCTTGCTGCTTTTATTTTTACCTTCTTGGCCTTGGAGGCCTCCCCAGCACTACCTGGCATGTCCTTCCTCTTAGAAGCTCTGGCCCTAGGAGGTGGATCTTTCTTACAAGGAGATCTTACAGGAGGTTTTTTCACTTTTCTTGCCCTTGTTGCCAAAGGGGCATGTTCATCAATATCTGAATCCTTCCCCCTGGTTGGGTCCGCATCTCCGTCGCTAGTACGGGTTCATCCTCCTCTCCGTCGGAGTCCTTATCTGATTCAACTGCCGTGTAGGTCAATTGGACTCCTTGCCCCCTTAGGACACCCAGTTGCACTCTGACCCAAGCTTTACTTAATCTGATTGGCTCCTTCATGATCACGTCCAAGGAGCTTTCCTCAGCGTTCGCCCAATTGGGTAATGGGATGGGTAGGTGGTATTGTGTCTCCCATGGGCCTCTGACCATGATATTTTCGTCATCCTGTAGTTGGTCTGGTACTGCCATTATATGAAATTTCTTAATGAAATCTAGGGATAGCCTCGAGTGCGCCCTCTTCATGACCTCGTAGTCATCAAGGCAGTTGGCCTAGAAATCTTTAATATGATCCTTGTGAAACAACTTCCTGCTCACGAACTTCTCCATCACCTGATTTGGGTCAAAGTGAGCCCTGGCATTGTAATAGTGTAAGTTCAGGAGCTGGAGCTCTTTATCCGAATACTCAACTGAGGCAAGGGAGGGGCACGCATAGAGTCCTCTGCCAAACTTGATGGGAACTGGACATTTGTTCTATGCAAGTGCTTGAGCTTTTCGGCACATGGCACTAGTTGCCTAGACAGTTCTAGGAGCACTGTCTTATCATCGGGATATCTTGGCAACCTATATGCCATTCCAGTGAAGCCTTGTACCCTGATGTATGTAAACTTTTCAAACTGGATATACCACCGGCCATATTGGACTACTTCGTTCATAGCCTCGGCTGAAATCCTCAAGGCTATATTACCCTGCAACTTCCTCGCTATATACATAGTAAATGCATCGTTGACCCGCCTGAATTGTATCAATGATTGTGATGAAGTTAACTGAGGATAGCCTTCATATACCTTGACCTACGTCTTTTCATCATTCCCAATTTCTCCAATCTTGGACAATCCGTTGTAATGATTCATTCTTGCCAATGCATAGACGACGTAGGATGTCCATCTGAAATACTTCTTCTCATTGAAGTTGCTGAAAGCTTCATGTATATTGTCGCTAAGGATCTGCGACCAATGGAACTTGGTTCCCTTCAATACTTCCGAGATTATAATGAACATCCAATCTTCAAAAGTAGAAGCAGCCGGTAACCCATACACTCTGCTCAAAAAGGTTACGATATCCCCAATTTCATCGTGGAAATCACTTCTATATAACACTATAGCGAGCTTGACAAGAGCAGATTTCTTGCTCTTGACCCAATGGTCGTTTATATGCTTCCTGCATCCCTCCACATCTTTATTACATGCCTCCTTGGATGCTTGCCTGTCGGGCATAGTCATGGTTTTATGCCACGGGATATCTAGCATCTCTGCCAAAGCAAGCGGGGTCAAATCAGCTAGGATTTCTCCACTAGCTGTCTGTATTTGTCTAGATACGATATCATATCTATCTGCACAACTTGCCATCAATTCTGCACACTGAACAGAGGTCAGGAAGGCAGCTGCTTGTCCGAGTCCACTGTCCTTAAGTCTCTTAGCCCAAGGAGTCAGAGTGGGTTCGAAGATTCAGAGTCTGAAATCATCTAGGTCAATATGACCCAGATCGGTGTCTCCCACGTTGCTCCACCCAGAGTGGATTTTGGTCTCTGGGGGTATCCCTTTGAACTCGTACTTCATGGCTTGAGCTCGTGCAGTCATCTAATCTGCAAAACCGGACCTTATAAGCCCGATACCAAGTAAGTTCCTTGATATACTCCTAGGATTAGTAAACCAATCATAAATCCATCATTCATTATAAGCATACATTTTGAAGGAAGACTAAGTTAACATACACATGGCACTGCATGCAAGGAGATATCAAACGTTACAAAAAAAAATTTCACCTAAACATCATTATTACAGCATTACAACCTTAATCACCCTACCCCGAACAATCTTCCCTAAAGAAACTTTAGCAAATTCGGCTATTTAGAGAGGTTTGCGCTAATATGGAGGTTCTCCGACCTTGAGTAGAAAAAGTGCTATAATTGAGGTTGTCTGACTTTGGTGGGAAAATGAGGCAGGTCCTACCTTGGATCAGGGTCTGTTCTGTGCATCCCGAAATTTGTGCTATTTTCAGGGGTGTCCGACTTGCGCGAAATTTGGAGGTCTCCGACCTCCAATGGTTTACAAGTCGGTCGGTGGACAAACTAGCACAAAACAATTGCTGGTACAACACGGCTTTTTCTGTGTGGAATTCAGGTGGGTCTGACTTGCGTGGGTTTCGACGGGGTTCGACTAAGTCAGATACAGGGTATTTTAGCGCATGGTCGGACGAAGGAGATTGCAGTGCAAAAAAAGGTTTTCAGAGTTGCGGACTTTTCTAAACCACCTGACCCGGTTGGGAATGATGTATTAATGGCGAGGGTCGGATGAGGTCGTTTTCGACGCAATTGGGCACTGGGCTTTGGCGCTAGATCCCGGGTGTCGGACCAGATCAGATGGTTTTAGCATTTAGAGGTCGATCGAAGGCCAATTCAGCGCCGACTTGGTGCGCAGGGTTTACAGGGCTTTGACCTGAAAAGGTCCAAATCTGCTTAAGGCCTCCTGGTTTTTGGTCTTTTACCAGAATCCTTAATCTAGGGTTTGAAAAACTGGAGGGACCAACTCACCAAACTCTAACCTAGAACTATCACATTTCAGCAATTACTCTGTAAAAATGAAAACCCTAATGGTCTCCCTTGACTTGCTTTGAAAAAACCCTAAAGAAACTTAGAATGCAGAGGGTTAGAATCCTACTTGTAAATGGCGGCGCAGATCCAACTTGTCGGGAGGTCGCGGGTTTAAGCTCAGGCGATGTTGGCCGTGAAAATCGGAGCTCGAGATGCGCAGTTTGGAAAATGCGATTAATATGAGTTAAACTCACTTAATTTCCCTATTTAAACCATGCCCATCTGCCATTAATTACTCGAGAGTATGGACTGTCAGCGTAGATTTGCAGTTGGTCTAACTTTGCGGGAAAACTGGAGGTCTCCGACCTGGTCGGTTGAGGGAAGAATCAGCGCGAACCCAAGAGATCCAACTTAACCTGTTTGGCAGGGTTTTCAAACTCATCCAACTTGCGGGGTTCATTTGGGGATTTGACCAAGTTGGCGATTGAGGTTTTTAGCGCAATGTCAGTTGGAACGAATTTTAGCGCAGGAGGTCTGACGAAGGGAGAATCAGCGCAAAGGTCGGAGCAACAAGGTTTTGGCGCATAGGTCGGACGGAGGGAATTTTAGCGCTAGGTCCGATAGACTAAAAATCGGCGCAAAAGTCAGTTGGGTTCAGTTTTAGCGCAAAAGTCAGAGCGACAAGGTTTTAGCGCAAAATACTAAATCAAGGACTCCAGAGGGAAAATAACAACCCACCTTAGCAAGTTTGAAGTGATTTTTTCAATGCAATCATTCTATCTAGGGCACAGATACTTTAGACCATACAACCACTCTGAGAGAGAGATCAGAAAACCAAATGACTCACTAGCCAAAGTAAAAAAAGAAAAGGGGGAGGGTCCCCATGTTTAGAATGGGGCGTGTGTGCAAGGCACAACAAATGGCGACTCTGCTGGGGAAATGCTCCAGAGCATTTCTAAGATAAACGTTAGTTCGAACCCAGAATCTCTGTGTTCCCCACTCATTAGACGAGAAAACATGGTGCCTTACCAAAAGAATCAAGGACCGCTAACCAGTGCATCCCTCCATATCCTGAAAACCTGAGTGTGTGCAATTGTATTCATTCCCATCCCTTGGCAACTAAGTTCATCCAAGATTCTTCGTGCTAAGCTATGAAGTTGGGATTATTTTACCACCCAGAGAATGTTTCTGATGTTGAGATGTGATGAGCTTTGATAGAGATGATGATCCTTCCGGTAACAATTTTTTCGGCAATGATATTCTTTCTTGATAATGCCTTTGATGATTTCTGATGCTAATAATCTTTAGATAACAGTCTTCATGTGAGAGTATTTAAATGACAATCTTTATGTTGATACTTTGTAGTGGGTATGGTGTTGAAAAACACCTTTTATTTTTACCCAGTAGGCTAGCAGTACTTGGTACAGCCTGCCACTCTCATCTAGATCTGTAGAATTAGTGTTGGTGGTAAAATTTGGGACCCAAACTTTTGCTTACACAAGATCACCCGGACTTACTTAGCTACTTCAGGGGCACTTTAAGTGTGAGAGATATATGGTTAGAAAATACCTTAGGTGCACCAACTAACGACTCGTTCCAGTGAAAAGACATCATGTTTCCTGGTAAAATAGCGGAACCCACAGCAAGGCCTAAGCGAAACTTTGGTTTCTCAAAGGAAGGCTACAGATTATTTGCCCAATAAGGAAGCATCCGTAGGTCTACACAACTGCCACCACATCAGAAACAAGGACCCCGCGACAAAGCAGACGCAACAAACCAAAGCACAAGAACAACCGGACGAACAAAACGCTCAGCCTGAAGGAGAGCAAAAAAAACAAGACAGCAAAAGCAGGAAAGCAAACTAAACTAGCAACAACCTAAACTAACCGGAGCAAACAAAACCTCTAACTATATACACTAGAACAAGACATAAATGTCTCTCAGGCCTGGAAGTAGTGCTTCAGGAACTGGCCATTGATAGGCAATGGCAGCTCCTCACCAATAAGGCTCTTGAGTCGATACATATTGTCCCCCAGGATCTCATAAATCTGGTAGGGTCCTAACCAAGGCTTGTCAAACTTGCCATGTTCTCCCTTTCTCTCATGGGCTTTATCCCAATATAGGACTAGATCAGAAATACGGAAAGCTTTAATTTTAGCCCTCTTGTCGAACCATCGTTTCACTACATCCTGGTGTTTGGCAAAATTTTTGAAGGCTGCATCCCATTTTTCTTCAAGGTGCAACAGCTGGGCTAGTCATGAAGACAAGTGGTTGTCAGCTTCGAGGTATTCTTGCATAAATTGAAGTACCGGTATTCTCAAGTGGATGGGAAAGATGGGTTCAATCCCATAAACCAGGTGATACGGGGAGGTGTTTAAGGCGGCTTTGTGTCGGATTCTATTAGCCCATAAGGCGAACCTGAGTTGGGTGTGCCAATCCCTGGGGTTTTTGTCCAAAAGTCTCTTGATGACTTCAAGCAGATTCTTGTTTGTTGATTCAGCTACCCCATTTCCTTGTGGATAGTAGTTAGAGGAGAACTTGAGAGTGATCCCATAGTCGAATGCCCAGTTAGAAAAACGCAATGATGAAAAGGCAGGGCCATTATCACAAACTAAAGCAAATGGACAACCAAATCTAGTGATAATATGCTTTTCAATAAATTCGATAACTACCTCTGTGGTGCATTTCTTACAAGCTATTGCCTCAGACCAGCGAGTACAGTAGTCAGTAGAGGTCAGAATATACTTGTGGCCCGCAGAAGAAGGTGGGTTGATCATACCAATGAAGTCAAGCCCCCACTGAGCAAATGGTCGTACCTCCACTACCGGTTGTAATGGCACGGCTGCGTGGCGTTCTCGATGCGCGGCGGTTTGACATATATGACAGGTCCTCACATGTGAATGCACATCTTTAAACAATGTTGGCCAATAATACCTAGCCTGAAGAACCTGATTAGCTGTCGAATGCGCCGACCCATGTCCTGTCCCGAACCTCTCATGAAAACTGGTTAATACCTGATCAACTTCTGACTTGTCCAAACACCTTAGATAAATGCCCTCATGATTCTTCTTGTAGAGGACAGATCCTTTTATCATGTAACTATTACTGTTGAGCTTGAGAGCTCTTCTCTGTACTACATTTAGCTGCTGCGGACAGCGTTGATTAAGCAAATAAAATATTATATCCCCGTACCATTCATCCTTTGAAACATCATCCAATAAATACTGCTGAGAAACCAAGTCGGGTCCTACCTCAGCCATGGTTTTAGTCAAAGCTTGGCCTCTTACCAATTTCATGGGTTGAATCTCTATGTCAAATTCCTGCAATATGGTGACCCACTTCCCTCTTCTTTCTCCTAATTCACTCTGCATCAGCAGCGCTTTGACTGCTGCATCTGGAACTATGGCGGTAACTTGACTTCTTAGGATATAGTGACAGAATTTCTTGACTGCTTTGACAAGAGCATATGCCTGTTTTTCCACGTTTGGGTATCTTAGTTCCGCATCTTTTAATGGAGTACTCATGAAAGCAATGGGCCTTTCATCGTCAACTGACCTCTTTTGGGTCAACATCGCTGCGCAAGTATGTTCTGAAGCAAATGAGTATATGTAAAACGGCAACACATAATCAGGGCTAACCAAAACAGGTGCATTGGATATAGCTTGCTTGATTTCTGCGAAGGCAGCCTTAGCTTCTGGGGTCCAGTCCATTTTAGCATCCTTTTTCAGCATGGCGTTGAGAGGTTGAACTATCTCGGCAAATCCTGTGATGAATTTGCGCACAAAGTTGATCTTACCGAAATATGATTTAAGTTCCTTTTTACTGGCCGGAGGGGCAATCTTGAGTATTGCTTGGATTCTATCCGGATCAATGGATATTCCCTGGTCAGATATCACATGCCCCAGTAGCTTTCCTTTAGTTACCCCAAACATGCATTTCTTGGGGTTAAGCGATATGCCGTAATCCTTACATCGCTGCAACACCTTCCTCAGATCAGCTACATGGTCTTTGCGCCTTTTTGGGAACACCGTCAAATCATCCATGTAGATGATTATGCATTTTCCAACTAATCCTTTGAAGGCGACATCCATTGTGCGCTGAAAAGTTGTGCCAGCATTTATCAAACCAAATGGCATTCGCCGGTATGCATAGATGCCCCATTTGTAGGTGAAAGATGTTTTTAATCTATCTTCGTATTCCACCATTACCTGATTATAACCAGAGTATCCGTCTAGAAATGACATCATCTGGGATCCATTGACAATCTGCAATACTTCGTCCAATGATGGCAGTGGGTAATTGTCCTTTTCAGAGGCTCTGTTTAAATTATGGAAATCAACGCAGAGCCTGATTTCCCCATTTTTTTTGAACAGGAACTAGGTTCGCCACCCATGCAGAGTGTCTGACTGGAAATATTATCTTAGCTGATAACAGCTTCTGAACTTCTTTGAAAATGAGCGGCTCTAAAAGTGCATTAACTGGCCTCTGCCTTTGCCTGAAAGGATTTGCCCCTGGCTTTAGCGAGATTGTGTGCGTGATAATCGAGGTGTCGTAAGTTTTTAGATCTTCATAACTCCAAGCTATTACCTCATGATAATCTCTCAATGCATGTATGATTCCAGTCCTTTCATCCTCTATGCTGGCCTTTCCAATAAACACATTCTTCACGTCTGCCTCTGTCCCCAAGTTAAATGGGTCACACTTTCCTCCTGGAGATCCTCCTTCTTTCTTCTGAGTTCCTAGATTATCTGCGTCAAACAGTCTTTCCAATTCTACCATTCCTCTGGGGATTATATTTGTTTTCAGATTTAGTACTCCTTCTAAATCGATTTCAGCAGGCTCTACCTCTTCTTCATCTATTAACTGAGTAGTGAACACGTCTGATGAGGAAAGAAAATTGAGTATGTGTTGGTCATCCTCGAAAACTTGAAAATTGGTAACGTTGTCGGGTACAGAGGGAGTAGCCACGAACTCAATAGAAAACTTTTTCAACCCCGCTATGGACGTGGGTTCCAATGTGCTTGCGGTCTGGACCAAAGCATTTGCAACATGATTTTGCCTCCTAGGAATGACATGGATGTTAAAACCGTCAAAGCATTCAATCAGATCCCATACCCTATTCCTGTACCTATTCAACCTCTTGTCATTACACGAATACTGTTTTCGCACTTGTTTCACCACTAACTCAGAATCACCAAACACCTGGACAATTCTGACCCTTTTCTGTAGTGCTAGCAGCAATCCCTGCACCAACGCCTCATATTCAGCGACGTTGTTTGTACATGGAAATTGCAGTCTTTGTGATGTCAGAAATGAACTCCCAGTAGGACTAATCAGCTCGACTCCTGCACCAGACCCTTGCCTACACCTTGAACCATCAAATCTCAAGGCCCATATACGAAAATCCTTGTTGTCTCCCCTCTGTCTTCCTGGTTTCTCTTCCTTCCCTGATTTCTCTTCCTTTCCTGATTTCTCTTCCTTTCCTGATTTCTCTTGCTCAAGCAGAGGTTCAGACTCTTCCTTCTTTTCAGCCATCGGTTCACCCTTCGGAATTAAGGGAACCTTTAGTTGCTTTTTTACTTGTTTAATTGCCTCTTGACATACTTGGCAGGTAAATTCAGAATGAGATGTATCGTGTATGCGACACCAGTTGGGCAATAATAATTCCTCCATTTGAACCTGCCTCCCAATAGCAGTCTGATCTTGCACAAATCTGGCTACAAAACTACGAAACCCCTCAAAGACCCCGGGCTCGTCTTCCTCTGAAGATTCTCCATCATCGGATTGAACGTATGCCGCTATACCTTCTGGTCTTTCTATCAGACGTTTAGGAGGTCTTAAGCAACTCAGCATAAGGATTTCTTCTGGCGGATTGATGTGGGGAAGGTAGACGCCCAAATCAACCTCTGAAAACAAAATTTTGTTGGGCTGATTAAATTCAGTGATCATGTGCTTCATCTTAGGTTCCCTTTCAATACGGATTTGATTAGCTAATCCTTTCCACGAAAGCCACATATGAGAGAAATCTGTCGCCATATATCCATTCAAAGTCCTGGACCAGTCTCTACTTAAAAGCATACCGTATTGGTCTGGAATATCCACCACTTGAATATCGATATACTGCTGCACCCTAGGATCAGAAGCCAATTGCATGTGTATCCGGTTCAATTCACTAACCACATTCACCTCAGTTTTATCCAACTGCGTCACTTTTCTGGAGGACTTGGCTGGAGTGAGCCCAAGCGCTTTACAAACGGACAATGGCATTACATTTGTGGAAGCACCTAAATCTACTAAACAATTGTGAAGGTTTTTGTTGAAAATCCTGAGGGTTAAGAGGAAAGGCGGACTTTCTCTCCTGTCTTTATACAGAGTCATTTTTTGTTCCACGTCGGTCACATGTATCCTTTCTTTCCCTTTATCAATATTATCCTTAGCGATGTTTTCTCTCGGCATATGATCAGTGTTGGTTCCAGCGCCTATGTCTTGAAAGAAAGATGTTCTGACCTCAGGTATTTTAAACAACTCATACACAGAAAGACTGACCTTCATCTTTTTAAGCTCATCAGCCACATACTGTCCTATTTTTACCATATCAGCATGCTGGAATCTTTCCGGATCAACAATGGTACCATGATGTACGGTTTGAAAAGGGGCTTTGGGGGGTTCAGGATTATTGGTAGCCTGAGGATCAGGCGGGACTTGATAACTATTTGGGGGAATGGAAGTGGTGAAAGGGCCTTTTGGCTTGCTACTCCTCAAATTGTAAGGAGTCTTGTTGTATTGCTGATATGCATTGACCTCCTCAGACTCTTCTTCTTCAGGTTGGTTGTCATCCTGGAATGGGAATGTATAACTATCAAGAACGAGAGCAGCATCATACCTCTAAGAGGGGACAATCTCATACCCGGTTGGTGGAGTCTCCTGATTTTCAGCATTCTGAATTTCCATTTGAAAGATACTGGAAGCAATCTAGAATTCTGGGCAATCCAACTCAGAATGGGCATTGGTGTTGTGCAATCTGCACCAGGTAGATAAGGCGGCTTCGGCTAGCATCACGCGACCTGGTATTCTGATTTTCCAAAGGTGAAGGCACTCCCCCGTTGTTAGGCCTGGTATTCCAGGATCGATTTGGCCGCTGCTGAAAGCTCTAATTTTGATACTGACTTTGATTTGGAAATTGGTTCGGGCCTTGATTTTGTGAATGCTGCTGGCTCTGGAAATGTTGCTAATTCTAACCCTTCTGCTGTAGATAAGCATTCTAGTTTTTGAGGTGAGTAACTTCAGCAGTGAGCTTTTTCATCTATTCAACCAGCTCTTTGATATCATCCCTGTCTTCCTTGGTCTTGGCCGCCTCCGAGGACTGTAGGAAAGGTATTTGTGCTGGAGGCATTTCAGCTACTGGGTTGCCTGGATGGATTACTAGAGCTTGTGTGGCAGCTGGGCTCGGGACTGGGTTCATTACAGGGGTTCGATTGGCCAATGCATGATTTATCATGGAAATTTGGTTTGGCATGGCCACGGGACCCATATGATTCAGCGGGCCAGAGGCTGTTTGTCCAAGCTGGGTACTCACTTCGACAGCAGCAGAATATGCTGCGGCTAAACTGGCTGGTACCGGGTTGGCCCTTCTTGCAAACATGGAGGTGAGTTTATCTAAGGCAGCATAGTAAATAGGTAGGGCAGCAGCCTGGTTTATAGCATAGGGGGCCTGCAGACGACTGTAAGCTTTCTGGAATCTGTTATTGAAGGTGCTGATCATCTCACCTTCCTCTCGTCGAATCTCCACAAAAGAATGGTAAAGATCAGACGGGGTAGTGGGCATACGAAACCTATTCAGAAAAGCTGTCTTCAAATTTGGCCAGGAATTTATAGATGCTGCCGGGAGATTGGCAAACCAGTAGTAAGCTTCATCTTGCAAAGAGTAGGGGAACAGTCGGCATATCACATCTTCGTGCTGCACCTGTAACATGAACATATTAGCTTCAAAGATCTTAATGTGTTCATCTACGGTCCTATCTGGGTCATGTACCCTAAACTTTGAGCAGAACTTGTCAGGGTTTTTGGGCATGTCATGATAGTCATTGAACAGCAGAGGGGACTGGTTATTTCCTGCAAAGTAAGCCATGATAGGGGGATTAATGGGACCTATAGTAGTATTTTTGGAGGCTGACTAAGCTCGAGGAGCCCTGGGTATTCCTTGATCCCTTCTTGTTCTTCTAAATTCTGTCAGAGATAGCAATTCTTCTCCAGCTGAACTGGATAGAGTATGTCTCTGTCTAGTCCCCAGACTTGCCATTTTTTAGCCAGCCCTCCTTCTAGCGCCAATTCTGTTGATGGTGTTTTTAGCACGCAACAACATAGGTGTGATTGCTGGTTTCACACCTCTCTTGAAAAGTATCTTACCCTAGGCAAGACTACTCCAAGGATAATACAGCTAGGTCTTAGCATGCTTGGAATTCCTCAATGGTTATGTTCTAGCTGTACCTGCAAGGGGTCTTACATGCAATCTATAAATATTTAGGTTTGGGGCAGCAAATACACATAAGTCTTATTATGATTTTCAGCTGGTAGACAAGGTAAGATGCTGGTGAAACTTTCTATTCTAACAACTAAACAGTGGGTTTAAAGAAAATGCAAAAGATTTAGGGTTTTAAAAGGAGTCCTAAGTGACATTCACAATGCAAGGGTTATCTTTAGTAGACAAATATTCCAGACTTTAAACCAGTTTTCTGAGTTACCAAACTAAGATGGGTGTTACAGTGCTGCAGAAAACGGTGCTATCTTCAATGGAAGTCGAAAGATTTTCAGACCACATTCATTCGTTAAATACCTAATAAATGGCGCAACTTAACTCATAAAATAAAGTTAAACTTCAACACAAATAATAAGCCCAGGCTAACTTTACACAGTTATTTACCATCAGCAAATAACTAAAAGTATGGACTTGGAACATTCATCAAATACTGCAATAAACCATTAACATCATAAAAGCACAACTAATCTAACTATGGGAGAGCAAGAAGCAAACCATGAAAACCACAATGAATCGACACAAGATGCAAATCCTCAGAAATACTGCAGAAACTTGCTTTGTATTTAATTCAAATGGCACAGAGTCAACAATTTGGCATCAAAATCTCTCTTCCAAAAAGTGGAAATGGCAGCCCTTTATATAGAAAGCAGCATACCCTAGCTCTTCAAATGGACGGTGGAGATTAACTCAAAACCACTGGTTCAGATTACATAAAAAATGACCCACATTAATTCCTGGATTACATTTTGTCTTCTATGAAAAAGACGAAAAAACAGCCCCAGATACATTGAATCTAGTCATTTTGACTAGCCAACTCAATACATTAGTGAAAGGACTCATTTAGGAGGTAAGAAGAAGATAAAAATGAATCACATACTATCCAGATATATCAAATTTACAACAATGACGGGATTGAATCAATAAAATGTTCAAATAATATTAAGATTCTTTATCCAGGTCGATACTATCCCCGCTGGACAGCTTATTCCGATAGGTCAACCATGCCTCAAGTGCCGGATTGATGTCAGATGGGTCTGGATCTTTCAGATGATGTATTTTGTAATCGAATACCTCTAGCTCCCGACTGAACCTGGTGTATATCCTTTCAAAATCTGTCTCTGCCCTGCGGAATGCTTTGAATTCTGCTTTGAGGTCACTTGCTTTATCCAGCCGTTCTTCCGTACTTAGCACAGTGTCTTCAAATAATATAACATGCAGTTTACCCTTGCATTTTTTGACCTCGAAAGGAGCATAGTCATCAAAAGACTCATCCCTACAGCTTCTTAAAGCATCACTGATATCATATATGACAGATCTTAGCTCTTCGTTGGCGGGTTTATATGCTTCCTTTACTTGCTCAAAGGTTTCTTTCCTCAGAAGTAACTGCTTATACCACTCAATAGCCTTCGGGAGCCTATCTCCAGTCAAAATATTCTCTGTGACCAAGGTTTGAGCTGGCAACTCTCGGATACCCTTGATTCGCGGATACATGTGAGAGTAATATTCGTCGAACAAATCACATTCATCACGCAAATCCTTCCATTTCTTAAGCAATTCCACCGTACGTTGGTGGACTTGAGTAGAGGCACTTATGGCGTCGCATCTCGCCTCAAAAACACTCATCAACCAATTCTCGACGCCCTGGGACTTTGATCTTACCTCGCTCAGCTTTGCCATTTCATCTGTAGATAGGAAAGTAGGCACAGTCCTTATATCACCCCCTGCATCTATTGGTTTTACCAAAAATTGAAGGCATGCCCTGAGCTCCTTGTTTTGGTGCTTTAATTCCCTTTTGGACATCTCGTCCTTATCCAACTGCTTCAAAATTGACGTAACTGATCCCTTGAAATCATCCACCCTTTGAGCACAGGTGGTTGGGCCTAAGTCAATTGCAGATATCACATAATCTTCCGCCCTGACCTGATCTCTTGCTACGTCAGCTGGAGGGACCGCTACCTCTGCAATCCTTGAGCCTGATTCGCTCTGGTAGATCCTTGATTGAACCTTCACCCTCTTCTGTTTTATGAGGTTTTTGAGCCTACGATAGGATGGTGCTCAAATCAATTTTCATTACTTCAATCTGGGGTTCTAGGTATACTATCCTATCCTGCAGCCATTCGGGGGTGGAAGATTTGTTCAACTCAGTGGCTCCATCCTTATCTGATACAGCCAATTCATTTAAGCTTTCGAGCACATTTTCCTATGCAATTTTCAAAACTTCCTCTGTTGGGTCCTTACTCAGCGGACTATCAGATATATCAATTATTTCTATCCCAACAGACGTGTCGAGGGGGCTTTTATCATTTTCACAGGTCAGTACTTCCTTGCTCTTTTCAGTTACTACTCCGTGCTCTTGTAATCCTAATTCCACGCACACCTTCTCAATACCAGCCAACAAAGGTACCTCCAATGACCCCGCAGGCATTTGTGAAATGGGAACAACAGAAGAAATTGTGAAGGAAGGAGTACTAATTTGAGTCAAATTAGCGAAGGCAGGCAATGGTAAGGGAGAAGAAAGGGTAGGGTACGTAATGGCGAGAGTGGGAGAAACAGGATTGTTGGGATCACTGGAGGAGATTGCCAGTGGGCAGGAAGTGGTAGTAATGTCAGAGGAAGGAGAAGTAGAAGGAGATAATTCCTGCACAATGACGGCTGAAGTGGTGGGAGAAGTAGATGAAACAGAAGAAGGAGGAGGGATAGAAGTAGAGAAGGTGGAAGTCAAAACAGCCGTTCCTATATCGGGCATGGGGGTTTGGGAGATTGAAGGAGTTGAATCATCCTTGGTAGTAGCACTCTCCTTGCTTGTTGCTTTTGTTTTTACCTTCTTGGACTTGGAGGCCTCCCCAGCACTACCTGGCATGTCCTTCCTCTTAGAAGCTCTGGCCCTAGGAGGTGGATCTTACTTACGAGGAGATCTTACAGGAGGTTTTTTCACTTTTCTTGCCCTTGTTACCAAAGGGGCATGTTCATCAATATCTGAATCCTTCCCCCTGGTTGGGTCCGCATCATCCGTCTCTAGTACGGGTTCATCCTCCTCTCCGTTGGAGTCCTTATCTGATTCAACTGCCATGTAGGTCAATTGGACTCCTTGCCCCCTTAGGACACCCAGTTGCGCTCTGACCCAAGCTTTACTTAATCTGATTGGCTCCTTCATGATCATGTCCAAGGAGCTTTCCTCAGCGTTCGCCCAATTGGGTAATGGGATGGGTAGGTGGTATTGTGTCTCCCATGGGCCTCTGACCATGATATTTTCGTCATCCTGTAGTTGGTCTGGTACTGCCATTATATGAAATTTCTTAATGAAATCTAGGGATAGCCTCGAGTGCGCCCTCTTCATGACCTCGTAGTCATCAGGGCAGTTGGCCCAGAAATCTTCAATATGATCCTTGTGAAACAACTTCCTGCTCACGAACTTCTCCATCACCTGATTTGGGTCAAAGTGAGCCCTGGCATTGTAATAGTGTAAGTTCAGGAGCTGGAGCTCTTTATCTGAATACTCAGCTGAGGCGAGGGAGGGGCACGCGTAGAGTCCTCTACCAAACTTGATGGGGAACTGGACATTTGTTCTGTGCAGGTGCTTGATCTTTTCGGCACATGGCACTAGTTGCCTAGACAGTTCTAGGAGCACTGTCTTATCATCGGGATATCTTGGCAACCTATATGCCATTCCAGTGAAGCCTTGTACCCTAATGTATGTAAACTTTTCAAACTGGATATACCACCAGCCATATTGGAATACTTCGTTCATAGCCTTGGCTGAAATCCTCAAGGTTGTATTACCCTGCAACTTCCTCGCTATATACATAGTAAATGCATCATTGACCCGCTTGAAGTGTATCAATGATTGTGATGAAGTTAACTGAGGATAGCCTTCATATACCTTGACCTGCGTCTTTTCATTGTTCCCAATTTCTCCAATCTTGGACAATCCGTCGTAATGATTCATTCTTGCCAATGCATAGACGACATAGGATGTCCATCTGAAATACTTCTTCTCATTGAAGTTGCTGAAAGCTTCATGTATATTGTCGCTACGGATCTGTGACCAATGGAACTTGGTTCCCTTCAATACTTCCAAGATTATAATGAACATCCAATCTTCAAAAGTGGAAGCAGCCGGTAACCCATACACTCTGCTCAAAAAGGTTACGATATCCCCAATTTCATCGTGGAAATCACTTCTATATAACACTATGGGGAGCTTGACGAGAGCGGATTTCTTGCTCTTGACCCAATGGTCATTTATATGTTTCCTGCATCCCTCCACATCTTTATTATATGCCTCCTTGGATGCTTGCCTGTCGGGCATAGTCATGGTTTTATGCCATGGGATATCTAGCATCTCTGCCAAAGCAGACGGGGTCAAATCAGCTAGGATTTCTCCACTAGCTGTCTGTATTTGTCTAGATACAATATCATATCTATCTACACAACTTGCCATCAATTCTGCACACTGAACGGAGGTTAGGAAGGCAGCTGCTTGTCCGAGTCCACTGTCCTTAAGTCTCTTAGCCCGAGGAGTCAGAGTGGGTCCGAATATTCTGAGTCTGAAATCATCTAGGTCAATATGACCCAGATCGGTGTCTCCCACGTTGCTCCACCCAGAGTGGATTTTGGTCTCTGGGGGTATCCCTTTGAACTCGTACTTCAAGGCTTGAGCTCGTGCAGTCATCTAATCTCCAAAACTAGACCTTATAAGCCCGATACCAAGTAAGTTCCTTGATATACTCCTAGGATTAGTAAACCAATCATAAATCCATCATTCATTATAAGCATGCATTTTGAAGGAAGACTAAGTTAACATACACATGGCACTGCATGCAAGGAGATATCAAACGTTGCAAAAAAAAATTTCACCTAAACATCATTATTACAGCATTACAACCTTAATCACCCTACCCTGAACAATCTTCCCTAAAGAAACTTTAGCAAATTTGGCTATTTAGAGAGGTTTGCGCTAATATGGAGGTTCTCCGACCTTGAGTAGAAAAAGCGCTATAATTGAGGTTGTCCGACTTTGGCGGGAAAATGAGGTAGGTCCGACCTTGGATCAAGGTCTGTTCTGTGCGTCCCAGAATTTGTGCTATTTTCAGGGGTGTCCGACTTGTGCGAAATTTGGAGGTCTCTTACCTCCAATGGTTTACAAGTCAGTCGGTGGACAAACTAGCGCAAAACGATTGCTGGTACAACACGGCTTCTTCTGCGTGGAATTTAGGTGGGTCCAACTTGCGCGGGTTTCGACGGGGTCTGACTAAGTCGGATACAGGGTATTTTAGCGCATGGTCGGACGAAGGAGATTGCAGCGCAAAAAGAGGTTTTCAGAGTTGCGGACTTTTCTAAACCACCCGACCGGGTTGGGAATGATGTATTAATGGCGAGGGTCGGATGAGGTCGTTTTCGATGCAATTAGGCGCTGGGCTTTGGCGCTAGATCCCGGGTGTCGGACCAGATCAGATGGTTTTAGCGTTTAGAGGTCGATCGAAGGCCAATTCAGCACCGACTTGGTGCGCGGAGTTTGCAGGGCTTTGACCCGAAAAGGTCCAAATCTGCTTAAGGCCTCCTGGTTTGTGGTCTTTTACCAGAATCCTTAATCTAGGGTTTGAAAAACTGGAGGGACCAACTCACCAAACCCTAACCTAGAACTATCACATTTCAGCAATTACTCTGTAAAAACAAAAACCCTAACGGTCTCCCTTGACTTGCTTCGAAAAAACCCTAAAGAAACTTAGAACGTAGAGGGTTAGAATCCTACCTGTAAATGGCGGCGCAGATCCAACTTGTCAGGAGGTCGTGTGTTCGAGCTCGGGCGATGTTGGCCATGAAAATCGGAGCTCGAGATGCGCAGTTTGGAAAACACGATTAATATGAGTTAAACTCACTTAATTTCCCTATTTAAACCATGCCCATCCGCCATTAATTACTCGAGAGTACAGACTGTCAGCGCAGATTTGCAGTTGGTCTGACTTGGCTGGAAAACTGGAGGTCTCCGACCTGGTCGGTTGAGGGAAGAATCAGCGCGAACCCAAGAGATCTGACTTAACCTGTTTGGCGGGGTTTTCGAACTCATCCGACCTGCGGGGTTCGTTTGGGGATCCGACCAAGTCGGCGATTGAGGTTTTTAGCGCAATGTCAGTTGGAACGAATTTTAGCGCAGGAGGTCTGACGAAGGGAGAATCAGCGCAAAGGTCGGAGCGACAAGGTTTGGGCACATAGGTCGGACGGAGGGAATTTTAGCGTTAGGTCCGACAGACTGAAAATCAGCGCAAAAGTCAGTTGGGTTCAGTTTTAGCACAAAAGTCAGAGCGACAAGGTTTTAGCGCAAAATACTAAATCAAGGACTCCAGAGGGAAAATAACAACCCACCTTAGCAAGTTTGAAGTGATTTTTTCAATGCAATCATTCTATCTAGGGCACAGATACTTTAGACCATACAACCACTCCGAGAGAGAGATCAGAAAACCAAATGACTCACTAGCCAAAGCAAAAAAAGAAAAGGGGGAGGGTCCCCATGTTTAGAATGGGGCGTGTGTACAAGGCACAACACAACCGTGCACAAATATAAACCTACTAAAAATAGTAACCTTGCCAATTTTAGTTCTTATTGAAAATAAATAACAATTTTTTGTTGTTGATGCAAAATTGCTCTTGCACCCTGGATGCTCTGATACCATTTGATGAAGGAGGTAAATCATAAAACACACAACAACAGAAATTGCACACAGAAAATAGAACTTTCTTTTATTGATTTGGACAACTTATTACATTACATAAGCTTAAATACAATAAGAGGAATCAACCCTCCACAGGGTGCAACATATTACATCTTCCTATCCCAAGACTCTGGAATCATCTATCTTTTGTAACCCCAAATTTGCCCGGGTTTATGTTTTCCCACCTATTCCTGACTCGACACTTTTCCCCCTTAACTCTACTACCCCAAGTTTTCTAAAAAATGGTCATATATAGCCCTTTTCGGCGGTCCCTAGCTTAATTTCAAAATTTGCATCTCCCTCTAAAAATAGATCAACTTTGCGGGGCCATAACTTTCGATCTGACTGTTGGATTTTCAATTATAATACATTTTTGAAAAGCTCTCGAAAAGACAGTTATCTAAAAGTACAGTACTTGGGCTTCCCACCAAACTTCGGGCCCATCTGGTGCCTTTAAGTGCATCAAATTTGACTTTGAATATTTCAATAAGATTTTTGGAATTTGTAATTTTAATATCTCACAAATGACAAATGATATTGAAGTGATTTCTTTACTATTAGCTTCGTTTCACCATTTTGGAGGTCCGTGTAAGATTTTGTATCCAGCCATGCACAAATGCAAACTTACTAAAAATAGTAACTCTGCCAAATTTAGCCCTTATTGAAAAGAAACAACATTTTTTTTTAGTTGATGCAAGATTGTTCTTACACCCTAGATGTTCTAATACCATTTGATGAAGGGGTAAAATCATAAAACATGCAACAACAGAAATTGCACACAGAAAATAGAACCTACTTTTAATGATTTGGACAACTTATTACATTACAGAAGTTCAAATACAATTAGAGGAATGAACTCTCCACATGCTGCAATACATTATAGTTTCCTATCCCAAGACTCTAGAATCATCTACCTTCTGTAACCCCAAATCTGTTTGAGTTTTTTTTTTCATGCCTAGTCTTAACTGTACACTTTCCCTCAACTCTACTACCCTAAGGGTTCCTAAAAATGGTCATATATAGCTTTTTTCAGCGGCCACCAACTTAATTTTGAAATTTACATCTCCCTCCAAAAATAGGTCAACTTCATGGGGCCATAACTTTCAATCCGACCATTGGATTTTCAATTATAATACATTTTCAGAAAGCTCTTGAAAATATGGTTGTCTAAAAGTATATTGCTTGGGTTTTCCACCAAATTTTGGGCCCATTCAGAGCCTCTAGGTGCCTCAAATTTGACTTTAAATATTTCAATAAGATTTTTCAAATTTGAAATTTTAATATCTCACAAATGATAAATGATATTGAAATGATTTCTTCACCATTAGCTTCAATTCACCATTTTGGAGGTCAGTGTAAGATTTTGTATCCAACCTTGCATAAATGCAAACTTACTAAAAATAGTAACCCTACCAAACTTAGCCCTTATTGAAAAGAAATAACATTTTTTTTTGGTTGTTTCAAGATTGGTCTTACACCCTGAATGCTCCTACATCAAGCTACTACTTCAGGGCCTCTTGTGCCAATCTAGAACTATCTAGCTCAGGATAGTGACTGGTGTCACCATTGTAATAAGCTGCATAACCAAAATTTATGCGAAGGAGGAGATTTCAGTCAAGCTTTGACAGTGCAAGATCAACCATCATGCTCAGAGCATCAAGTTAACATCAACTAAGGAGTGGTAGGCAGTCAAGAACAAAGACAAAATGAATCAACTATGATCAATAGGACTCATGATGATCACTGTTGTGTTAATCAAAGTGGTAGCCCAGTTGCATTCAATACAAGATCAAAGAGAAGGGCTGTGAAAGGCACTTTAGTGCCTACAATAAGCCAATCACCTGTCCCTAATATGAATCCAATTCAATCTGCAACAGAAAAGGTGCCTATTGTTCCATCAGAGCAAGCAAATCCAATTGTTGGTAAATCTAATTCAGCCTCAACAATTAAACCCAATGAATAGCAGCAAAAGAAAAGTGACTCTGCAGTTACTAAAACACCTCAAAAGAGTGGCCAAACACCTTTCAACATAGTGGAATAGATGAAAATAATAAATATAGGTGTCAGCATGTGGGATGCATTGTTGATTCCATCTCAAAGGAATCTTCTTCAAGAAGCTATAACATATTTCAGTCATTCTGGTGTATAGTTGGCAAACAAAAGAATGACTACCCAATTAATTTATGTCATCTCAAGGAGGAGGTAAGTACAAGCAAAACCAACAAACCCCCTGCATTTTATGTTTCTCTGGTCATAGGTGATAAATTGTTGCATAACTGTATGATTAATTCAGGGGCGGGTACCTCTATCATGCCAAAGGTTATTGCTAAAAGATTAGGTATAAAATATGAGCCTGTAGACAAAGGTGTAGTGCAATTAGATGGTATTGCTATCAAGACAGTAGGAGTTATTAAAGGTCTAGAGCTCACCTTACATGCATGCCTTGGCTGCTCTATTTCACAAGACATATCTGTTATTGACCTCCCTGCATACTTTGGTATCTATTTTTCTAAGGATTTCACTACAAAAATAGGTGGGTATTTGTCTTCTGACTGGTCTCACATGTTTTTTAGGACTAGATATGGTACCAAAGTAACCATTAGGGTTGAACCAATTGCCAACGATCATATAGAACCCTACTCTCCAAACCCTGACAACATGAATTACAAAATGCATGAGTTGGAGGAAAAAGATAACAATAGACATGAGGCTACCACACTTGTGGATGAAGTACCAGATATCCTACTTGATGAGTGGGCTGATTGTTTTCAGTTTGAAACTCCTGATTATATAGAGGATATAGGGCTAGGTACTTATTGTATCCATGAAGAAGATGCTACTATCCCCAACCTTGAAAAGGAAAAATCAAATCTAGGTGGGATATGGCAGATGTATTTTGATGGCTCCAGAAGTAAAATGAAGTAGGTGCTGAGATTGTACTGATTTCACCCCAAAAAGAGAGTTATTTCTCTTTGTTCAGATTGCAATTTAGTTGTCCTAACAATGTGGTTGAATATGAAGCCTTGATTCAGGGCTTACAACTATCTCAGAAAAAGAGAAATAAAATTGTTACAAGTATTTGGTGACAGTGAACTTGTTGTTCACCAAATTAGAAAGTTAAGTGCTTCAAAGAATGACTTGCTAAAGACAGACAAACATAGAGTCTAGGACTTGATTGAGGACTTTGACACTTTTAACATTCAAGTCGTCCCCAGGTAGAAAAACAAGGATGCTAATAGGTTAGCTACAGTTGGCACCCAGTTTGATATCCCTAAGAATGTCAAACAAATTTTAGATCAGCATGTAAAGATTGTGGTTAGGCCTATTGTACCTGACAATATGATAAGCTAGCAAGAGTTCAAAAGTGACCAGCAAATTGTGAACATTTTACAAGATGAGGTAGAGTTTGCTGGCAAAAATTAGTCAGTATTACAAAAACAATATGGTGATCAGGTGATTCAACTAAAGACTAATAAGTTGCCCAAAGGACTGATCACCCTGGAAAGCATATTTAGTGCTAATGATCAGTCAAAGAAAGAAAAAATGGATATGACAGTCAAAAAATAGGATTATCAAGAGGTAGAGATTGCATAGAGCAAATTTCTTAAATATGGCAAGGTAAATAGTCAGACTGAAAGACAAGGTTTCATTGAGCTTTGTGATGAATTTAATGATCTAATTGCTTGGGATTATAGGGATTTGAAATGCTTTGATCTTGGTTCAATCTAGCATACTATTGACCTAGACCCTAATGCCAAGCCTGTCTGCCAAAAGTAAAGGCATGTCAATCCTAAAATTGACCTATTAATGAGAAAGATCTATCCAAACTCATAGAGGCTAAGATCATTTATCCTATTAAACATTCCTCTTGGGTAGCCAACTTAGTTCTAGTTAGGAAGAAGAATGGAGAAATTAGACTATGTGTGGACTTTAGAGATTTGAACAAGGCCTCACTGAAAGATCACTATCCACTCACTTCCATGGAGCAGATCCTACAAACAGTAGCAGGTGCAGAAAGGTTTTCACTCCTAGATGGCTACTTAGGCTACAATCAGATTCTTGTAAAAGAATCAGACCAGTACAAAATAACATTTACCACCAAATGGGGTACTTTGGCCTATCAGAAGATGCCTTTTGGATTGACAAATGCTGGAGACACCTTTCAAAGAGCAATGGATTTGGCTTTCAAAGGCCTGATAAATGATATTATCTTGGTGTATCTAGATGATCTAACAATTTATTCCAAGCATGTAGCTAACCATTTGGGTGATTTGAGAAAAGTCTTTGAAAGATGCAGAGAGTTTGGGATATCACTAAATCCCAAGAAGTGTATATTCGTTGTCCCTGAAGGTAAACTCTTAGGGCATGTGGTCTCCAAGGAAGGACTAGCCATTGATCCAGAAAGAACAAATGCCATTCTTGCTCTTCCTCTTCCCAGCCATAAAAAAAGTCTACAGAGTTTTATGGGAAAGATCAACTTCGTGAGAAGGTTCATACCTAGTTTTGCCTTAATAGCAAAACCCCTCATAGCTATGCTAAAGAAGAATGTTGCCTTCACCTGGTCTAAAGAAGGTAGGGATAGTTTTGAGATTGTCAAACAAGATATTACACAAGATCCTACACTGATAAACCCTAATTATGAGAAAAAAATCATCCTTTATGCCTTTGGAGGCAAAGAGGGTATATCAGTTGTCCCGATACAACAAAATGAGGAGAAGTTGGAACAACCAATTACCTTCTTCATCCAGCCTCTCAAAGAATATGAACTGAATTATGATTTTATAGAGAAATAATTGTATGCTGTGGTGAAAGCCCTAACAAAGTTCATACATATGATCTCTAACAACAAAGTTCAACTGATGGTGAATCACCCTGGTGTCGGAGAATTCCTCCTGAGCAAGAATATTAATGAGAAAAGAGCTGGGTGGATCACTAGGGTGATGGAGTACAACATTAACATCAGCATTACTAGACTGGTTCATGGCAAAGGCCTATGCAAATAGATGGCAACAGACGTCAAAGATAGAAGCAATGTTGTAT
The DNA here is from genome assembly GCA_027924645.1 of Cunninghamia lanceolata. Taxonomy (NCBI): domain Eukaryota; kingdom Viridiplantae; phylum Streptophyta; class Pinopsida; order Cupressales; family Cupressaceae; genus Cunninghamia; species Cunninghamia lanceolata. Next base: position 958,151 of record BSBN01000593.1, read on the forward strand.
GTGTTCAAGGACAGGTGCAACTAGTTGGGCCTCACACTCCAGTCGATTGGTATCATGACATGATCACATTTCTACAATCAGTTAGATGTCTAGATGGATTGGATCAAGCTAAAAGAAGGTATTTTAGACTCCAATCCGTCCCTTATGTTATTATTGATGGTGTTTTATTTAGAAGAGACATCAATGGAGTTCTTCTTAGGTGTGTAACGTAAGATCAGACTTCGAGAGTGCTAGAAGAATTTCATAGTGGTCCTATTGGTGGCCATTACTCTCCCAGAACAACTTCAATGAAGGTTATGAGAGCTGGTTATTACTCACCTAACTTATTTAGTGATGCACATAAGTGGATCAGAAAATGTAAAGAGTATACATTATTTGCTGGAAAGTAGAGACTAGCAGCTGTTCTCCTTCATCCAATCCAAACAAATCAGCCTTTTGCTCAACGGGGTTTAGACTTCATTGGAGTAATCAATCCTCCTTCTAGTGTAGGCCATAAGTGGATTCTTATAGCCACTGATTATTTCACCAAATGGATAGAGGCGATTGCATTAAGGGATGCCACAGAGGCATCCATTGTGGACTTCCTTGAAGGTATAGACACAAGGTTTGGTGTGCCATCCACCATCATTTCTGATAATGCTAAGGCTCTTATAGGCACAAAGGTCAGTGAATGGGCATCAAATTATGGAGTGTACATGAAAACCTCTTCTAATTACTATCCTCAGGGCAATGGTTTGGCTGAGTCCACTAACAAGAACTTGATCATAATCATCAAGAAGAATGTGGAAGATAATCAAAGGACTTGGCATTCTAAGTTAAAGACTGCTCTTTGGGATGACAAAATCATTCCCAAGAGAGCCATAGGCAATTCCCCTTTCATGCTAGTATATGGAAGGGAAGCAAGAGTTCCATTATCACTGGAGTTGCCTTCTCTTGAGTTAGTACACCATCTAGAATTAATGGAAAATGATGCCATGATGATCAGATTTGCAGAGCTAATGGAACTTGCAAAGAAGAGAGATGCTGCTATGAGGACTCTTAAGGCTCATCAAGATCAAGTTAAGAGAACTTTTGATAGGTCAAGAGTTGACAGAATATTCAGTGAAGGAGATATAGTGTTGAAGTGGGATGCAGATAGAGCCAAAGCTAGAAGACATTCAAAGTTTGACGCTCTGTGGAATGGCCCTTGCATCATCATCAGTTGCAAGCAAGCTAATGCATTTCAACTTTCCAGGTTGAATGGAGAAGTTATGTCCATCCCAGTCAATGGGATCCATCTCAATTCTTACCATTAATGCTGGTATGAGATTTTGTACATATTGTTGTAGTTTATTTTTAGTTTTAGGTTTCCTTTTTCCTAAGTGCTTCTGCACAGATTGCATTGTCATTAGGAGAGTGCAAGCCCTTTCCCCTTTTTGTGTTTTAGAGGTAGATCCTAGTTTTCCAGCATGTTTTTTAGACTTGACTCCATGTCCAATGGATGTTTAAGGCCACTAATCAATTTTTTTAGCAGGCAAACATCCCCGAGAGGTCACCAAAATGTTGTTATATTTTGCCTAGCCCCAAAATATTCCTGTTTCCCTCCTATCAAAGAAATCCGATTAGAGAAAGCCTCAATAGAAGGAGGAAAAGGCTTAAATCCTGCATTTCCCTATGCTCTCCCTCAAGCAAAATTTCCCAAAATCTTGCCTAGGGTATCCTTGCAGAAAACCCAGAAAAACCCAGAAACCCTTTGTTTTCAAATGCCTTCCATTGCAAAGTTTTCTCAATTTTATACTTAGTCATTTTTATGCATCTAAGGGTGATGTCATCTTCTGTTTGGGGGTTTTCTATCATCTGGTTGAATTTGTATCTCATGTATGCATTTTCATTTGTATGCATCTTGTATGCATTTTTTTCTGTATTGGGTTTTTGTATGCATCCTTGTATGTATATTTGTATGTATATTTGTATGTATATTTGTATGTATCTTCGCATAACAAGGCGGGATATCAAAGTGCAAGATGCATTTGTGCATACCAAAGATACAATGTGGATACGACGAAAAAATAAAACTTGGTAAACTCAGCAGTGGGGTCTGCAGTTGAATTTTGATTGCATTTGTTTGATATGCAAAAGTCAGATACAAAGGGAGATGCAAATCTAGAACAGAAAGAAAAATGTAATCGGTTTGAGAATGGTGGTGATTGTATGCAGTTTTGTATGTATATTGCATTGTACATGTGATATACAAAAGGTGATATACAAAAGTTAGATGCAAAGCGATATACAAAGGGATATTAAAAAATGGATCCAAACTTATTTCAAATCCGTTTCATAAACATAATGGGGCCGTATTTGTATATTGAAGTGCATGTATATGCGATATGCAAAAAAGGTGAGATACAAAAGCCGAATCTAATTTCAATTCCAATCCACTTCATAAAATGTTGAAGTCCACTTTTGTATATTTGTATGTATTGTATATGCAGTTGCATATGCAAAGGCAGATACAAAGCCCGATTGGGGTTTTTTTTGTTGGTCTATTTTCCAGTGATGGGGCCACAGATGGAGATCCAATAGAGTGATGACACATGTCCAAAGCCAAATGCAAAAAGGTGATACAAAAGTTTAGGTCTACTTTTTTATGTTGGCAATTGTATTGCATATACAAAAGCATATATAAAGGGAGATACAAAGACACATGCAAGGGATTTAATATGCAAAATATTAAAAATGAAGAAATCGCATAAGCACAAAATTGAACAGTTTAAAGGACCCGATTTGAAGGTGACGTCATCCAGATCTCCTCTTTGACTAGGTTCTATAGTAGGGTGACGTCATCGTGTTAATTTTTAAGGTGCATCCACTTTTATATGTTTGTATGCATACAAATGACGATTCTCATCATAGCGAAGATAAAATTGACAGCTGGTCTGCATTTAGTCAGGAATGGTTGTTGAATATGAGAGTGAATTTGTAGTTTTGGCAACAAGACATCTCAACACCTGAATTAAGTCTTGTAGAGATCCCTCAAACACAGAATCGATGAAAATCCATAAATTCAAAGGGGTCAAGATTTAAAGTGTTGTAAGAGCTTTATTAAGGGTTGGTCTGTCCCATCTGCCATCAATGCAAATCCTATGTCTCTCAACTGCCCCTTTCATATATTTTTTGCATTCATTGTTGCAAGTAGATGATCCAGCTACTCACATTGAAAGTCCAAAATATCTTCCATCTGCCCTGCTCCAGATATTTCCTACCATAACTTCTTGTAGGTGGACATCCCTTGTTGCTGAGATATTTCTAATAGAGTGCATTGGGTGAATTCATTATAACTGACTTAGGTCAAAGTGCAAATGCTATATATACATAAAATGAGATGTAAAAAAGGGTTGGAAAAATTTAGCAATCTTATGCTTTTGATTCCAAATAGAGCATCCCTCTATTGTAACCTTGCCTTCTGATTAAATACACGCTAGTTGTTTTACCTCTTCATGCTATTTTGACTCTGTGTGATTTGAGAATGATGTGTTTGTGAATATTAATTCCTTCTAATCATTCTTTCTCCTTGCCTCTACCACCTTATTTCCATTCATGTTTCCTTCTACCCCTTTTCCCCTACAAGCATTAGCACTAGGTTTAGATATATTTCTTTAAGCATTAGGCTTAGAACGAGGAACCAGCCTTCTCTGGAGGTCTGCTCTTAAGTTGCAAAGTCCCACACTTTCGAGATCATTCCCATTGTATCATTAGAATGCTTGAACTCTGTGCTAGCAGGGTGCAATTCTATGTGAAAATAAGTTCCTACTTACTACAACTATAGGTTAGGGGAGAGATAGTCTTTAATCCTATAGGTACCATCAAAGTTGTACAACATAAGTCAATAAGACCTCTTGACCTGAGAAAGAAGATCTACAAATTCTTGTTCCAACTCTAAGAGATATGAAGGTTGTCCTAAGGAACAATTCCTTAAAATTTTATGGACTACTATGATGTGTAGATAAGGATAGCCTTGATTGAATTGAATTGATTTCATTAAATAACCTACATGATCTTGAATTAGGGCATCTTATAGGAATTTACTTACAATGGGCATGGAATGGATTCTAGTTGTTTCTATGCATTAAACAAGTTTGAGTTAAGGTTATTCAAATGAATTTTTTTTTGACAATTCATGGTCATTCAAATGGATATTGCAAAGCCAATCCTTATTGCTAATGTTTTGGTATTCCAATGTAGTGTTATTATGTTCATGGTGTGTTAAGTGGATAATGTTACTTGATTAGATATTTGACTTAGAGTCTAATTCATGATTTGAGTGTAATAGTATTTGTTCTAGTAGTGGTGAAAGACAAATTTTGTAGAGGTCTAGTTTTATTTTTGAATAAAAAATATTCCAAATTTTATTTATATTTGTTATATATTGTGTTCGTATGCTACTTATGTGGGCCTAACTTATGTTATTTCATCATATAGATACCATTATTGTCCTTAACCTCTATTTGAATGGTGTATCATTATAGAGTTACTTCAAATTTGAGATATGTACAACAAGTTAATAGAATCTATAACTTGCATCTAGCATGTGCAAGTTGAAATTTACATGACATGATTGAGATAAGCATAATATTTTTAATTAATATTTTAGTATTGAAACTTGTATTACATGTCTTAATACACACATGTAAATATAAAATAGATCCATTGAAAATATCAAGAAGCGTTATATGAAACCTTTATTAAATATCTCAAACATAAATTTGTCCATGTCAAATATAAACATATTTAAGTCCATCTGAAACATAAACATGTCCATACATAGATGCATAAATGTCTATACATGTCAAAAATATATAAACATAAATGTTCATACATGTTTGAAAATATAAACATGTCCATACGTAGATGCATAGATATAAACATATAAACATCCACGCATGCTAAATATAAACATAATCATATAAATGTCCATATCTCAAACATAATCATAAACATAATATGCTCCAAATCCTCTGGTGATGGTATGCCTACGAGATGATAAGGATCTATGTGAGTAGGTGAACTATGCGGACACCTCATCAAGTACTATCCCACACAATCTCTAGATATCATCTGAGTTTACATAGAAATCCCAACAATATTCTCAATTGCTTTCCATTGGGAAGCAATGACCACATGATCACCAATACCCCTAAAAGATGGTGAGACCGCAAGCATCCTATGACTAACCAATCTCCTATAAATAGGAATCTCTTGATCTGGATGACAATATGCATCCCTATCACATACATTGCCACACCCTTGCCCCAAATGTGGTGGTAAATCCAAATAGTTGACTTTGAGGCCTAAATGGACCTTGGTGTACAGTTGTTGTGCAAAATATAGTGGAATTTGGTCGTTATTTGGATAATGACCATGTTGAACAAGAAATCTAGGATAAATCAATGTGCCATCCAAGGGTATACACACCTAGTCACTTGATATGCCCTAACACTAGTTTTTGGCACATACTAAGGAAAACATTGTATCTTAAGAGTTTCTTTTGGAACTCTTAGCCTAAATTCACTCAATGGAACATCACCATAAACTTGTGCCCACATTTGGGTAAGAATAGCTACTAATGTCAAATGGATCCCTCTGCCTGAATCATTTGTTAAGCTTAATTTTGATGGTGCAAGTAGAGGTAATCCATGAATTTCAAGTGCTGGTTGTGTTATTAGAAATCATCAGGGAATAGTTCTCAAAGCCTTGTTAGTCAAGCTGGGTATATTATCAAATAATGACGCTGAGGCTTTGGCTTTAATAGCTGGGTTGAATTTAGCTTTCAAATGTGGATTCACAAACCTTATTGTGGAAGGCGACTCCCTAAATATTGTTAGAGCTTTTTCTAATGACTCCTCTCCAAGTTGGAAAATCGGTTACATTTTTAATTTTGGAAGGGATCTTTTGAAATGTTTTCATTCTTTTCAAATTATGTATATTTATTGTGAAGGTAACGTTTTAGCAGATTTTTTGGCTAACCTTGCTTTTAGTTCTAATGTTGACATTCTTGAATGGGATGCTGAATCTATTGCTAGGATTCCTGGAGTTAGCGCTATTTTGGAGAAGGATTTTTTGACTTAGTTTTAGCAATTTTGGCAAATTTTATTAGATATATATCATTTTTCTATTCTTTCTCTTCCGGTTTTCTGTGCGTATTACCTGACGTCATTTATTTATTTTCGTTTATCCTTTTGGCGGATGGGCTGTACTTTGATATGTGATACAAGTGCAGATGGTAGAGTTTGCACAAGGGAGTTGGCATTTCAATTCTTTTCTTTAATTCCTGTGTTATGATCGTTACTTTCTCATCTACTCCTTATTTTTTGATGATTAAGCTCTGCGCTAGCTCCAAACGTTTCTTTTTTTTCTGCAATTGGTATTCTTCAAGTTTCTGTAGGTTTACCATGGGCTCTGTTTAGCAGAATTCCAGACTTTCTTGGCCAATTAGGAATTGGGAGCGGCCCCTCCTTGGTCTTTCTAATCTAAACTCTCTGTAGGAAGTCTTTAAGGTTTATTGAGGCTTCTGTGGGCAGAGCGATTATTCAGGTTTGTGATTCAACTTTCCTTTTTTCTCCAGTGGCTATTTATCCTTCTCAAGCTGCATCGCATTTTCTTTCTAATGCGATGGATCTTATGCAAAACAGTGAAAGGGTAAGGGCTTTGGGTGTTATGTTTATACAGAATGTACATTTTTCTGTTGACTCTTATAATTCTGCATTAGATGACTATGACTTGCATGAGGGATCTGCTCTTGTTGGAGGTTTATTTGACTGTAGGTTATTGTTCTGAACACCTGCACTTCACTGCCTTTTCAATGCTTTCATGCATGGGCTTCAAAACAATTGTATGGTGTCCTTCCAAAATGCTATCCATTGTCACCGGCAGGAGCTGGGGAATCAATTGGTAGCTAAAGCTATAGAAGTCTTTAATGCATTACATTTCTTACTTAACTACGTTCCTCCCCCACTGCCTCCTCCTCCTCCCCAGCAAGCAGATGTGGAAGGTCTTGAAGCGGGTCGTGCTTTATAGATCATTGAGATTACTGATTGATTGGGTGTTGAATCCTTTTTTGATTTGTATTTAGTTCTTAGTTTTTTGCCCTGACTATTGGTTGACTTAGTCAGATGTTTTGTATGTAATACTGTATGTATGAACTTTGTTCCGAATTAAGCTACAGTTGTTGATATTGGTTCGACTCTTTTTGAGTTGATTTTTGTATATGTTCACATTTAGGCTATAACCGGAGGTTTTCTTGGCCGGATTCTTTCCTGCCGGTATGCCTTTCTGAATCTGGCATTTTGTAATCTCTTTTTTTACTAATATATTTTAGTGGTTTTTTACCACTTTTTTTCAAAAAAAAAATTTCTAATACGAACTAAACTATCCAAAATCTTCTCACAGTTAGATTTGTAAACCCCCATGGTTTGCAGATCCTCTAAAATTAACCTCAATCTATAAATCTCTCTATCTATATGGCCAAAATGTGGATCCATATCTCCCTATCACATTTACATGTAAATATACTTCAGAGAAAGTACATAACATTATATAGTTCCTATATTAGTTAATTTATCTTTTAAAAGTAAAGAAATAAATTTAGGAAAATAACAGATCTAGATAGATGGTTTATTATACATCCTGGATTATCATATTTTAAACTTAATATAAAAAAAAATACTCAAGAGACATAAATAGGCTAGAAATGATTACTACACAAGCATTTCAACTCACAAGTCCTGAAGTACAAGGCAATATCATTTAATGAAAAATGAAGTCTATTTCATGAGATTGAAGATATTTGTAACTTACAAATTACATTTCATTTAACATAAATCTACACACTTTTAATGCTACACATTTTTCTACAATGCACATAATATATATCTAATTTATGAAAATTCAAGGAATATAAAGCACTTTAACTTGATTGTACATATGAACTATATTAAATTCCTACTCTTTGAACCATGCAAGAGCACATTATTTACGGGCCCATATTGAAATAGCATTTTATTTGGTCATATGTATAATAATAGAATACCATAAGCCTTTTAAGATCCACATGATACTCACCAAAACTATAAGACATAAAGTCTAATGGATGCCAATCAACTTCTTATAAGACACTATGATCATTGACTAGGGGTTCATTTTGTGTAACGCAATTGTTAGATGTACCAATTGTACATGGTAATAATCAAATGGTTTTCCTTAACATTTATTGGTGAGCTTGACATTCCATCACATGACCTAGGATTTTATAGTAGGGTTTGGCCTTTATTTTCATTATGGTTCTTAGATCTAATTTCTCACTTTTATATTTTTCTTTTAGATTTACCTAGGGTTTATATCCATCCTTGTTTATCTTTTTCTATCATATATTGATTAGCTTTTGAGCATGTAAATAGTGATATACCTAAATTTGATTCCACTTATCCAACCTTGGATAATCTAAATTGTCATGGCTATTTCATTTAATGAAAAATGAAGTCCAATGCTTTTAGTGCTTTCTCTTTTTGTTTCTTCAAGTTGAACCATTTTAGTGGCCTTTTATGTATAGTTAATGGCTATTTAATTTTATTATCCACATGTTGACAAGGATGTGATAAAAGTAGTAGGATACTCATTTTACTAGATAATGATATATTCGATAGTGACTACATAAAATTTGAGAACTTACAGATTATGTGTGTGATCAACTAGAATAAATTTAATCTTTTTAAACATATTAAAAACATAATTAACTTTAAATTTTGTTAACTTCCATTCAATGTTGTCACTGATAATGCTACACACTTTTCCACATAATAGATATGTAATTTATGAAAATTCAAAGAATATAAAGCACTTTTAATTGATTGTACACATAAACTATATTGAACTCCTGCTCTTTCCATTCCTATGTAAGAGCACATTATTTAAGGGTCCATATTGAAATAGCATGTTATTTGGTCATACATGTATAATTAAGGTCCAACCATAAGCCTTTTTAGATCTTCATCATACTCACCAAATGATGCAGGAGCATCACACTCTCTCTCTCTCTCTCTCTCTCTCTCTCTCTCTCTCTCTCTCTCTCTCTCTCTCTCTCTCTCTCTCTCTCTCTTTCTATTTTTAGTTCTAGTTTGTTATGTTTCTCTATGTTGCAATTTATGCTCTATTTTGATAATAATTTCCTATATTTTCCTATCACTTCCTTTCATGATCGTGATAGGAACGAAACTCTCCAAGTTCTGCTTACTTCTGGGCAGTCAAACAAACCACTAATGATAGTTGCTGGAAGTTAGTTGTTGACCTGTTGGGGGAATTTTGTAATGCCTACCCATGAAAATTGTCAATAATTAACAATAATAAATTAATTTAGTAAGAAATAATGAAAATATAATACAATGATAAGGAGAATATTAACTTGTTGAAACTTAATAAAATACACATTTTGATTAAACGTAAGTTTAGTATCATTCATTGTAACTAAAAATTTAAGATATAAACATTTTTATACAATTATACACAATTATAGTGCATGTTATATAATCATCCACTAATAAAGTGGGAAATTACTTCCTCAACTTTAGTATCCTACATAATTAATAGACCTGGATCTACACACTAAATCTAAACATTAGTTCTACATAGTCAATAGATATACATAGTAGGTATCAATGTACAAGATAACGAGACTAAGGCCCTAAGGGGCTGACCTAATGTCTTAGGGGCTCATGATGGCCTTGCCTATGTACGCGCAATGCAGAGACTTCGTAGTTCAAAGAAACTAGTCTTGCAACCATAAGGTTGGCTTAGATACAATAAATCATAAGGAATCTAGTTCATCACATAATCTTTTCTAAAGTATCTTTCAAGTTCTAGAGAGTACACACAATACCTATATTTATGAGTAATCCCTACAAGGGTAAAATAAGGAAGTTATAACAACAACAATATCATTCCAACCATTCTCTATCTCAACACATCATACAGAATGTAGAATATAGACAATGTTTTTACTCAACTTCCAAAGATACATGTGAGATCGCAAGAAGGCTGCAACATATGAAAAAAGACATATTTCTTCTCAATAAGTATTCACTCATTATGAGTACACTCATACATCATATATGAATACATCTACAATGATCTTTCATGGTAATTCACCAATTCGGAAGACAAGTCTTTAACTAACCATAAACATCATTCATCACTCAGACAATCTCACATAATTAAGGAAATGATTCAAACTTCTTCTATTTCCAATAAATGTCATCAAATTACCTCACCTAATTCTAGTGAAGCAACACAAGTATATTTCTTAATAATGGGTTCTTCCATTTAAATCCAACACATATATTCTTTAAATAACATAGAAATCATTAATCTAGGTTATCCCAATTCTATAATGACTGAAACATGATTGTTTTCACCAAGAACTAAGATCTAAGATCGTAAATCATTTTCTAACCACATTTCTAATTTTAACTAAGAAAACGTATAAGAAAAGAGATTCCTTACTCTAAGAAAGCATATTCTTCCTAACTAACCATTTACTTAAATATCACTTAACCAATTTTTATACTTTCATTCAATTATCAAAATGAAATATATATATATATATATATATAGTTCCAATGATGATTGTTTTAACCTGAACAACTATTGTCCTGAGAAGAATTCAAGCATTAGGGACATGTTAGGTTTTAGAGGGAAAGAGTCAAGGATTTGCAAATTTAATAGCAGCAACAAAGAGGGCATAGAAATGGCCATCAGTAATTGATACACATCTCCAAATTGTCAAACTGGGTAATGCTAATTTTTGGATATGATTTACATAACTAAGTAGCACACCTTATATAAAAATTGTAGAGAAACCTAGTTTGAAAATATAGAGTTATTGGTGACGCAACAAACTGTTCTAATAGAGACGAAATGTGCAAGAAATAAACGGTCACTAAACATTACATATCTCCATAATGGCACTTGGTAAGGCTGATTTTGGGATATGATTTTAATAACTGGGTGGCGTACCTTATATAAAAATTTCAAAAAAATTCATAAAAATAAAGTTATTGCCAATGTAATAGACTAGAGTTTAGAATCTTTAGACTGGTTGAATTAACATCCTGATATATGATTGGAGATTGGTTTCAAGAAAGTGATCCCTAAGGAAATTTAAAAAAATGAACAGAATTATGTAGAAGGTAATTCACAAAATAACATAAAGCTTGCATATAATAGAAATTTATTTCAAACAAAAAATCAATTTCATAACACATTGCATACTTGGAATTATACTGTTATCCAATCTTCACCAAAATTTCCTAGCTCGCATCCATTTTCCCCAAATCATTTCTTCTCAAAAACCAGAGCCATCCATTTTATTCCCTGCCATATCAATATATATTTTTTTGAATGTATCTTTCTTTTCTCACCTCATATATTTCTTGATCTTTTAAAACTGAACAACACGACTCTTCATATGCCAATCTGGACACCCATTTTCTTATAAACTAAAAATATATTAGAATAATTTAGAAACATAATTTAATTACTAAGATTCTCTCTTGAATTACATAACTGCCATTTCTTGCAAGTGGCGTAGAATAAAATAATTCTTTATAAAATATGTAAATATAAGAGCATAAAATGAAACTAAATGATTTTCTTTTGAAAACAATATTAAATCATCTAAATAATTATTTTTAAAAAAAGCAATTAATTAATTCTTCTCGATAAAATATCATAATTAATAAATAGGGTTCAGGTATCCTTACATTCCCCCCCCTAAGAATGGACTTCCTCATGAAACCCATCAACAAGAATGAATATTTCCTAACTTCAACACATCCAACAAAAGTTAGATTTCATCAGAAGAATTCATATGTACATTATTAAAAGAAAGTAATCGACGTGACAATGCTCCATTTAGAAATCAAACACAATACAAAGTGCAATAGAAACCAAATCTCACTAGATCATCTTTTGTCCATAAGCAATTTCCACAATTACTAGAGACAACAAGAATTATCAACTCTATCATTCAAATTTTGGGTATACCATTCTACCCATTAGAATTATGTAAAATCAACAAAATCATTACCTAACCAAGGAGCATGTTTATATCATCATTATATTACTGCTAATCAAATTCATTGCAACATATTCTTTCATAACAACTCTTAATATTTAATCATCATAGATATCAATTCTATACATAATACATCATGTATACTTCTAATGAGGATGATTAGTGCCAAATAGAACTATAAATATTACACAATTTCACAATAAACATTCCCCATGCCATCTACTCCCCTATACAATCTTCTAAGGACCTCTCTTGGGTATGGAAATCTACACAATTCACATTTCTCCACACAAGCCAGCAACAACAAACACTAATAAAGCCTCAAAATAAAGAAGTTTACAATGAGTAAAAAATTTCAAATAAAATCAACTTCATATGAAAAAAAATTACATAGCGAAAAACAACGGTTCAATTCAAAACCAAAAACCTTAATATAGTAGTCCTTGAGGTAAAAGGACAATCAAACAAATATCTTAAAGAAATTTTAAAACTGCTAGCTCAATTAAGAAAAGAAAATAACCAAATAAAATTTTCAAATATTTTCACCAAACTTAACGTCACAACCACCACGTGACTTCAAACGAGCCACCTAAGGGGAGGAGGGGAATGTGATGATCTCAAACCACATGGAGCTCCTTAATAGATTATTGTATCATAATGCTCATATACCAAATGTAATCACAAACATCATTCTTTCCAATAAATTTTGTAGATGAAATAATCACAATTTAGAAAACTCCCTTTTCACAAATGTAACTCCCATTTCACAAGTGTAACTCCCATATCACAAACTCCCACAACAACATTCTGTCAACCAAACCCCCATCACAACACCAACACCAACATCATGAAAGTCCCCAAAGGGGCATAGGTCTTTATAACTCATCTTACCATAGCTCCTAATTCACAACATAACTCCCAAACTGTAGCTCCCAAACCACATCGTATAACAATAAACAAACATATTATATCAAGTCACATCAATGCAAGAAAATCCACATACCTTATTTTGGACAGCTAATCATGTCTGTAATTTATCTCTACTATCATGAAGCTATTAATTTATACCTAAGGAATTTAATCAAGTCACCATATCCTATTCGAGTCAATAATTTCTAACACATAGTTCTCGACAATGCTCAGTAACACACATATCAAATAAACTTAACTTCACATATAACACATTATTCAAAATAAAATATTTTTCACGTCACATACCTCTTCTAAGTGAAACACATGATGAACACCATTCTCATATGTATCAACTATACTCGTCATAAAGACATCACATGACTCATACCACAAGGCTCATCGAGAATGGGTATTACGAGGAGGACATCTCTAATTTATCACTAAGTAATCCATAATGCCATTGAGCCAAATAACCAATAAATGTATAAGTATGCTATGTAGAATCACTATGCTAATATCCTAGTAACATAACACCATATAATCTCACCTCCAATAGAGCTAATAGCATCTATACTATAGTGTCAAATAACTAATTAGGAAAGATGGTCTCAGGGTCCTCTGAAAGATCCTACCATACATTTCCTAGTATAAACAAGATTCCCCAAAGGGTATAGATCCCTGTAGCTCCCTTTCGTACATAGTTTCCTTTATATCAATGTAACACACACAATAGCTCCCATAAAATAGTAACTCCCATAACACAACTGTATCTCCCATAATAGAAACAATATCTCCCATAAACAATAACAATAATATCTCCTATAAACAATAACAACAATATCTCCTAACAACAATAACTCCTTGAACTCCCATAAATAATAACTCCCAGAACTCCCATAAAATTAACTCCCCTAAAAATATAGCTCCCATAAAACAATGACTTCCAAAAACATATTTTTCACTCCCTATTTCGCCAACTCCCAACAACTACATCAGTCACAGCACCAACACCAATCTCCATATAATACCCCAAAAAGGTATCCACCATTTTTTCCCCACTCAAGATTAACTCCACATTTAGACAATAGATTTATATCAACTTATCACTTGCAAACACTCATCTCAATCATAAAATTCATATAAAATAGAAATAACATTTAATTTTCTTACCTTGGTTGTCCAAGTTAGGATCAACCCATTAGACTTTCCTAGATATCATCCTCTATCAATCCAGCAACTCACAGCAACCCCATAATTCCAGAAAGATTTAGTTACATAAAAACTACAACTCCTTTTATATTAATGTGACACACACAAGTTTGTCAATATCATCACAGAACAAGGTGAAAAATATACATGCTTAATAGAAATCATTAATTAACATTACAAAATCTTACAATTCTAAGAATACATCTATGTTCATATATGTATATATATTAAAAATGATTTACTAGGCATTTATTTCATATAGTTAATCAACCAAAATTTACCTCTACTTACCATGGTGAGACCCAAAAAAATAGGTTTATGTTACTAACAATTTTAGTCCAAAGCTCCCAAGTGTTGCAACCTAGTGCTTTCATATGTATCTAATGCCTACCCATAAAGTTTTTCAATAATTAACAATAATAAATTAATTTAGTAAGAAATAATGAAAATATAATATGATGATAGGAGAATATTCACTTGTTGAAACTCAATAAAATACGCATTTTGATTAAACATAAGTTTAGTATCATTCATTGTAATTGAAAATTTAAGATATAAACATTTTTATACAATTATACACAATTATAGTAAATTTCATATAATCATCCACTCACAAAGTGGGAGATTACTTCCTCAGCTTCATTATCCTGCACAATTAACAGACCTGGATCTACACACTAAATCTAAACATTAGTTCTGCATAGTCAATAGATATACATAGCAGATATCAATGTATAAGATAACGAGACTAAGGCCCTAAGGGGCTGACCTAATGTCTCGGGGGCTCATGATGGCCTTGCCTATGTACGCACAACACAGAGACTTCGTAGTTTGAAGCAACTAGTCTTGCAACCATAAGGTTGACTTAGATACAATAACTCACAAGGAATCTAGTTCATCACATAATATTTTCTAGAGTATCTTTCAAGTTCTAGAGAGTACATGCAATATCTTTATTTATGAGTAATCCCTACAAGGGTAAAATAAGGAAGCTATAACAAAAACAAAAACATTCCAACCATTCTCTATCTCAACACATCATACAAAATGCTGAAAATAGAAAATGTTTTTACTCAACTTCCAAAGATACATGCAAGATCGCAAGAGGGCTGCAAAATATGAAAAAAGATATATTTCTTCTCAAGAAGTATTCACTCATCATGAGTTCACTCATGTATCATTTATGAAGCCATCTACAATGATCTTTCATGGTAATTCACCAATTCAGAAAACAAGTCTTTAACTAGTCATAAACATCATTCATCACTCAGCCAATCTCACACAATTAAGGAAAGGATTCAAATTTCTTCTATTTCCAAAAAATGTCATCAAATTACCTCACCTAATTCTAGTGAAACAACACAGGTATATTGCTTAATAATGGGTTCTTCTTCCATTTAAGGTCAACACATATATTCTTTACATAATATAGAAATCATTCATTTAGGTTATCCCAATTCTATAATGACTGAAACATGATTTTTTTCACCAAGAACTAAGATCTAAGATCGTAAATCATTTTCTAACCACATTTCTAATTTTAACTAAGAAAACATATAAGAAAAGAGATTCATTACTCTAAGAAAGCATATTCTTCCTAACTAATAATTTACTTAAATAGTACTTAACCAATTAATATACTTTCATTGAATTATCAAAATGACAAACATATCAAAAGATATATATATATATATATATATATATATATATATATATATATATATATATATATATATGTTCCAATGATGAATGTTTTAACTTGAACAACTATTGTCCATAGAGGAATTCAAGCATCAGGGATATGTTAGGGTTTAGAGGGAAAGAGTCAAGGATTTGTAGATTTAATAGCAGTAGAAAAGAGGGAGTAGAAATGGCCGTCACTAATTGATACACATCTCCAAATTTGCAAACTAGGTAATGCTAATTTTTGTATATGATTTACATAACTAAGTGGCGCACCTTATATAAAAATTGTAGAGAAACCCGATTTACAAATATAGAGTTATTTCTGATGTAATAGACTATTCTAATAGAGATGAAATGGGTAAGAAATAAACAGTCACTAAACATTACATATCTCCATAATGGCAAACTGGGTAATGTTGATTTTCGGATATGATTTTAATAACTAGGTGATGTACCTTATGTAATTTTTTTGGAGAAACCTAATCCGTAAAAATAAAGTTATTACCGACGTAACAGATTAGGGTTTAGAATCTTCAAATTGGTTGAATTAACATCTTGATATATGATTAGAGATTGGTTTCAAGAAAGTGATCCCTTATGAATTTCTAGTTTCTGAGAATGGCACTTGGATTGTCGTCTACGCATGAGGCTGCCCACAGCCTGTGAGGCAATGGTGCATGTCTGTTTTCTCTATTGCATGTGGGTTTAGGAGTTGAGATCGGGGCTGCTCAGTGATTCTCTGTGGCGGGGGGTGTGTGTTGTTCTCTGGGGGGTTTTTTATTTCTTTTTCTTGCAAATTTTGTTTTTTCAGCTATGCGTGGTTTAGTGGGTGGGTTTTGTTCTTCCTATTGAGGGTTTGTTCTCCTTCTTGTGTTGTGACTAGGTGCTTTGTGGGTGTTTGATGCTCCGTGGGTGGAGTTTTTTCTTTTTCTTTGGTTATGGAGCCTCTTAATGGACACTTGAATGGTGATGAGTCTTCCTCAATGGGGGGTTTTCCCAGAATTAAAAAGGTGAATGGCTATTTGGAGTGATGCCGGGATCGACCCATTTTGGTGATTCGGCTGAACTCCATTGCAGAGGATGTTACTTACTTGAGTAAGAATGCTCTCATATGTAAATTCATGGGTCTTCGACTATCTTTACCAACATTTGATTCTTGGACCCAACGAGTTTGGAATCCTGAAGGAGATATGGAGATAATGATGGCTACCAATAATTATTTTTTGGTTGCCTTTTCATGTATGGCAGATAGGAATAAGGTGTTTGAAGGTGGTCCATATTTTTACAATCAGATTAGTCTCTTCATAAAACCTTGGCATGAGGGTTTCAACTCTGCTGAAGAACTTCCTACGTGGGTTCTAGTTTGGATTCATTTACCTCATCTTCCTTTGGAATTCTAGAGAAGCGATATTTTGAATATGATAGCTCGACTGCTTGGAAAACCAGTTGGGCTTGTACAACAAACTTTGGACAAGAAGGTAATCTCTTATGCTCAAATTTGTGTTCAATTTGATTTAAACAATCCTTTTCCTGATTCTATAGAAGTTTGTGTTGGATCCTCCTCTTAGATCCAATAACTTGATTATGAAACTCTCCCTTTCTGATGTCGAGTTTGTCATGAATATGGGTATTTGCAAAGAAGATGCCCTTAGTTTAACCAGACAGCTACTACAACTAATGTTTCTTCTAAGTTTACGCCTAAGAATGACAATGGGAAGGCTCCTATGGTGGATGAGGTTGTAGATATGGAGGGATTTGTTCCTAGTAAGCTCATAATAAGGGGAGGGGTCAGAAGAGAACTCTCAAGGATAGACAAAATGAAGGGATCTTTAATCAGTTTGATGCTTTGGATGACTTGGTTCAGGAAAAGGGAATTCTAGTGGGGATTCCTCCTGGTACTAGCTCGTTAGAAGTGGTCTTGTAAGAGGATGAAGAAATTGGGAATCAAAACTTGGCTGAGGTGAATATGTAGGTTGGTCAAATGGAGGTTGGTTAGATGGAAATGGATGTTCCTCTCCAGTTACAGGATGCCTCCAATCTTTTTGGATCTTCAGTTTTGAAGGATGATAGAGCTATGGTGGTTTCTTCTACTTCACATGTGCATGAGTCTTTGGATTCAAGGAAAAATGGGAAGGGTATACAAACTTTGGGTTTGCAACAAAAGTTCCTTAGAAAGGGGCCACCAGAGAAAGCTTCTAAGGTGGGCCGTAAGAAAGACCTTGAGAAGGTTAAGTTGACGGGTGAGACTCTGGTGGAATCTGGGTTGGTGAAAACCCTAGACTCTCATTTCTCTCGTTCCCATAAATGATTGTTATTTCATGGAATGTGAGGGGTTTGAATAGAAACCCTAGACAAAAGGATATTCATGAGATCATTGTTTTTCAATCTCCTGATATTGTCTGTATTCAGGAAACTAAGTTATCAGTAGACAACATGTTGAATAGAGCCTCTAGTGTTTGGCCTCATGGGTGTTGTCAGTGTGTTGGTGCTTTTGGTAGCTCTAGTGATGTGGCTTGTTTATGGGATCTAAGAAAGGTTGCTCCTCTATGCTGGATCTCAAGTCACTCTTCTATCTCTATGATTGCTTCTAGTTTAGATTTTGAAGAATCTTGTCTTAAATTCTCTAATGTTTATGCTCCCACCGATCTGATGGGTAAGTCTCAACTTTGGACTCATCTTAGTTATGTCCACTCTCTTGTTCCTTGGCATCCTTAGATTATGGCTAGAGATTTTAATGTTGTTTCTTGTTTAGAGGAGAAGAGAGGGGGTATTGCCAAGCTTGAACCTACTTCTTTACTTCTTATAGACAACATGGATAGTTTGAATCTTATTGATGTGAAACCTAATAATGGCATTTTCACTTGGAATAATTGAAGGTGTGGTGATGCTGTTATTTTTGAGAGGCTTGACATGTTTCTTATCTTCTGTTTTTGGGTTGGGGATAGTTGGACTACTAGTTCCAAGATCCTAGATTGGAGAGGTTCAGATCATTAACCGATTAAACTATCAATTGTTCCTTTCAGAGCCCACAAGAACCCCTCTTTCATGTTTCAACTCATGTGGTTACGTGATCTTTCTCTCCATGAGTCGATGATTGATTGGTGGCATAAGGGGAGACCCGCCCATGGTATGGCTATGTATACCTTTGTTAAGAGACTGCAGTTTGTGAAATATAGACTCAAGAAGTGGAATATGCAATGTTTTGGGAATCTTCACCTTAATATGTTGATAGCTCGGGCTCATTTGGATTCTATCACTCACCAGATTCATGATCTTGGTCTTACTATTGACCTATGTAGGGAAAAGGCTTTGGCTACTAAGGCTCTTTAAGAATGGGAACTGAGGGAGGAGATTTTTTGGAAGCAAAAATCTAGAATTGATTGGCTTCAGAAGGGAGATAGAAATAGTGCCTTCTTCCATCACCCTATTGCCACTAGGAGAAATGGTAATCTTATCAGCTCTCTTGTTTCTTCTAAGGGAGTTCAGCTTTCCTCTCAGACAATTTTCTTGGGAGGCTGCTTAGTTCTTTTTAGCTCTTTTTATTGAGGATTCTTCCCATGTGAGTTTTAAGGAAAATTCTATTCTACCTTGTATTCCTTCTTTGGTTTCTTATGAGATGAATGAGGCTCTTTTGCGACCCATATCTTTGTAGGAATTGGAGACTATTGTTTTTCAAATGAATAAAGGTAAAGCCCCTGGCCTTGATGGTTTTCCTATTAAATTTTTTCAAGTCTTTTGGGAGATTATCAAGGTAGATCTCTTGGAGGTTGCTCAGGAATCTCAGAGGAATAAAGAAATGTTGAAGGCCATGAAATCTACTTTTCTTTCTCTTATTACAAATAAAGGAAGGTGCATGCTCCTTGGGTCAGTTTCACCCCATTGCCCTTTGCAATGTGGTTTATAAAATCATTACTAAATTAATTGTGGAAAGGCTTAAACCTTGGCTCAATTCTCTGATTTCAAATGAGCAAGGGGATTTGTTGCAAGTAGACAAACTCTGGATGGGGTTGTTATTGCTACTGAGACTATTCATTCTATGGTAGCCTCTAAGGACAAGGCTATGTTTATCAAACTAGATATGGAAAAAGCTCATGATAGAGTCAAATGGGCCTTCTTACAGAATATTCTCTTAGCTTTTGGATTTGATAGAGAGTGGGTTGATTGGATCATGAGTTGTGTGACTTCTACTTCCTTTTTAGTGCTTATCAATGGGGAGCCCTCAGTTTTATTTGGAGCATCTAGGGGTCTTCGACAGGGAGATCCTTTGTCCCCTTATTTGTTCATAATTATGGCTGAGGGGTTGGGGAGGTTTACCAAGTCATGTGTTTGTCATGGATTGATTCAGGGGTGGCATTGGGGTAACATTTTTTGACCTCTACCTCATCTCTAATTTGTTGATGATACTGCTTTAATGGGTGTGGCCAAAATAAATGAAGCTGTGAATTTCAGGAAGGGTTTGGATACTTATTGGCTACATCTGGTCAAAAGATTAATGATAACAAGTCCTCTATCTACTTCTTCAACACTCCTCGGCTTATACAGTCTAGAATTGCTTAGATTCTTTGATTTCAAATTGGCACTCTTCCTCTGGTGTATTTGGGTATTCCCCTTTCAGTGGGCCCTCAACCAAAAGATTTTTGGCAGGATGTCTTGGATAAATTCCGTAGGAGGGTTTGTCATTAGACTCACAGGTGGTTGTCTTCAGCAAGTCATGTGGTTCTACTCAAATTTGTGGTTCAATCTCTTCCTATTTACTAGTGTTTTGTGCAAGTTACTCCTACCAGATTTGTTGAGAAGTTCGATGACCTCGCTTGTCAATTCCTTTGGGCAGGTAATCTTCTCAATTTGAAGTAGAGTTTGGTGAAGTGGGAATCTGTTTGCAAGCCAAAATAGGAGGGGGGTCTTGGCCTCAAGTCTGCTAGTTTGATGGGTCAAGCTTTAGTTGCTAAGTTGTACTGGCGCTGGTGCACTTGCTAGGCTCAAGATTGGGTTAGAATTCTCAATCATAAGTACCTCAGTGGGGTGAACCCTTTTGAGGTTCTTTGATATTGTCTCCAAGGCAAAGGGTCTATGATTTGGGATACTCTCAAAAAAGGGGCTAAGTTGATAAAGGAAGGTTTGTTTTGGATTTGCAATAAGGGCTCAGAAGCCCTCTTTTGGTTTCATTCTTGGGATGGTTATCCCTCTTTTATCTCTATGTTTCCTCAGTTTTAATCTCTTTGTGATAGCTTGATAGAAGCTGGTTGGTGCAAGGTGGAAGACTTCAAAATTGTTTAGGTCTAGGGTCAGGTGGAGGTGTGGCGTTGGAAGGATCCCTAGGAGTGGCCTCCTAGAGGAACTGAGTAGAAGAGACAAGAGCTTGCTAGAGTTTTGGCTAGTATAATGTGTAGTTCTCTTCAAGATAAGGATATTCCAACTTGGGGTCCTAATCTGAAGGGTAGATTCTTTATTGCCTATGGATATATGGAGCTAGATAGACTAGTGTATGGAAAGGTTGGGGTCCCTTGGTGGAAGCAGGTTTGGAATAAATTTTCTTGGCCTAAGTGTAATTTCTTTTTATGGTTGGTTGTTCAAAATAGATGTATTACTTGGGGAAAATCTGTAGAAAAGAGGCTTCCAGGGACCTTCCATCTATGTTTTGTACAATAATAGTGAGGAGTGTACTTCACACCTTTTCTCTCAGTGTCCTTATGCTAGGAGTATTTGTCATTTTTGGTGGGGGGTTTGGGTCATCCCTGTGCTCATGCCTCTTCTTTGATAGAGTTCTGGGAAAGCATGGGGAGGCCCCCTACTAAGACAACTTTTATTCAAATTGCTTGGCTTATTAGCCCTACATTTATTATTTGGTACCTTTGGCTTGAGAGAAATAGAAGGATTTTCCAAGACGTGAAGTAGGATGGCGATCTTTTATGGAGGAAGATATTCAACAAGATTCAAGAGACTATTTTAGCTAAATGTGATCTGTCGGTTACTGTGGACCCAAGAGATATGCCCTTTGTGAGGAATATGCACTTGGAAGGTGGTGAATTTAGTTTCTCTACTAGTAATGGCCCTCATCAGGTCAAGAAGAAGGTTCATCAGGAGAGTCAGTGGTGACCTCCCCCATAGGGAGTATTGAAGATAAATACTGATGGATCTTCTAGGGGGAATCCTGGGCATGTTGGGATTGGTGGTATTGGCAGAGATAGTAGTGGTGGTGTGGTGTTTTTCTATTCTATTTATAAGGGTCACCATTCCAATAATCTCATGGAGGCTCTAGCTATTTTTCATGCTATTGAAAGAGGTTGTTCCCTAGGCTGGAAGAGCATTATTTGTGAATCTAATTCACAAATTGTAGTTGATATGCTAAATGAGCAGAGATTTGATGATGTTAACTGGAAACTGGTTGTTGTGATCAAACAAATTGTGAATCTATGCAATTCCTTGAAATTTGTTTCCTTTTGTCATATTGTGAGGGAATGGAATAAGGTGGTTGATCTTCTGACAAAGTGGCCCTCTAAGCATATGGAGGTGTGGATTATAGATGACTGGGGAATTTTATCCTCAGAGCTCTCTTTTTCCCTCAAAAAGATTATCATATAAGACCTTCATTTGTAATTGGTTCTTTGGTTGGGTTCCTTTAGGGACTTTTGATTTGGGTTTGGATGGTTGTTTTTTGGGCTGCTGCTAGTTTCTCTGTAATGCTTCTTTGATTCAATATATTTTTACCCTCTTTTTATAAAAAAAGAAAGTGATCCCTAAGGAATTTTTTAAAAATGAACAGAATATGTAGAAGAGAATTCACAAAATAACATAAAGCTTGCATATAATAGGAATTTATTTCAAACAACATATCAATTCCATAACTCAGTGCATACCCAGAATTATACTGTTATCCAATCTTCACCAAAATTTTCTAGCTTGTATCCATTTTTCCCCAAATCTTTTCTTCTCAAAAAACCAGAGCCATCCATTTTATTCCCTACCATATCAATATATATTTTTTTGAATGTATCTTTCTTTTCTCACCTCATATATATATATATATCTATATATATATATATATATATATATATATATATATATATATATATATATATATATATATATATATATATATTGATCTTTTAAAACCAAACAACATGACTCTTCATATGCCAATCTAGACACCCATTTTCTTATAATCTAAAAATGTATTAGAATAATTTTAAAACATAATTTAAGTACTAAGATTCTCTCTTGAATTACATAACTTCCATTTCTTGCAAGTGGCATAGAATAAAAGAATTCTTTATAAAATATGTAAATTATATAAATTTATAAAATTACAATGAATGATTTTCTTTTGAAAATAATATTAAATCATCTAAATAATTATTTTGAAACAAAGAAGTTAATTAATTATTCTCAATAAAATATCATAATTAATATACAGGGTTCAGGTATGCTTATTTTCTTCCCCCTAAGAATGGACTTCCTCCTAGAAATCATCAACATGAATGAATATTTCCTAACTTCAACAAATCTAGCAAAAGTTAGATTTCATCGGAAGAATTCATCTGTACATTATTAAAATAAAGTAATCGATATGACAATGCTCCATTTAGAAATTGAACACAATACAAAGTGCAATAGAAAATAGAACTCACTTGATCATCTTTTGTCCATAAGCAATTTCCATGATTACTAGAAACAATAAGAATTAAATCAACTCTATTGTTCAAATTTTAGGTATACAATTCTAACCATTAGAATTCTATAAAATAAACATCATTACTTAACTAAGGAGCATGTTTATATCATCATTATATTAATCCTAATCAAATTCATTGCAACATATTCTTTCATAACAAATCTTAACATTTAATCATCACAGATATCAATTTTGTACATAATACATCATGTATACTTCCAATGAGGATGATTAGTGCCAAATAGAATGATAAATATTACACAATTTCACAATAAACATTTCCCATGCCATCTACTCCCCTATACAATCTTCCAGGGACCTCTCTTGGGTATGGAAAACACAATAAACATTTCTCCACACAAGCCAGCAACAACAAACACTGATAAGGCCTCAAAATAAAGAGGTTTACAATGAGTAATTTTTTTTAAATAAAATCAACTTTATATGAAAACAAATTAGATAGCAGAAAACAACAGTTCAATTCAAAACTAAAAACCTTAATAGAGTAGTCCTTGAGGCAAAAGGACAATCAAACAAATATCTTAAAGAAATTATAAAACTGCTGGCTCAATTAAGAAAAGAAAATAACCAAATAAAATTTTCAAATATTTTCACAAAACTTAACATGACAACCACCACGTGACTTCAAATGAGCCACCTAAGGGGAGGCGGGGAATGTGGTGGTCTCAAACCACATGGAGCTCCAGAATAGATTATCATATCATAATGCTCATTTACCAAATGTAATCACAAACATTATTCTTTCCAATAAATTTTGTAGTTGAAATAATCACAATTTAGAAAACTCCCTTTTCACAAATGTAACTCCCATTTCACAAGTGTAACTCCCATATCACAAACTCCCACAACAACATTCCGTCAATCAAATTCCCATCACAACACCAACATCATGAATATCCCCAAAGGGGCATAGGTCTCTATAACTCCCTTACCATAGCTCCCAATTCACAACATAGCTCCCAAACTATATCTCCCAAACCACATCATATAAAAATAAATATTATGTCAAGTCAAATCAATGCAAGAAAATCCACATACCTTATTTTAGACATGTCCTTAATTCATCTATACTATCATGAAGCTATCAATTTATAAATAAGGAATTAAATCAAGTCACCATATCCTATTCTAGTTAATAATTTCTAACACCTGATTCTTGACAACACTCAGTAACACACATAACATATAAAATTAACCCCACATATAACACATTATTCAAAATAAAATCTTTTTCACATCACATACCTCTTCTAAGTGAAACACATGATGAAGACCATTCTCACATGTATCAACTATACTCATCATAAAGACATCACATGACTCACACCACAAGGCTCATCGAGAATGGGTATTATGAGGAGGACATCTCTAATATATCGCTAAGTAATCCATAGTTCCATGGAGCCAAATAACCAATAAATGAATAACTATGCTATGTAGAATCACTGTGCTAATATCCTAGTAACATTACACCATATAATCTCACCTCCAATGGAGCTAATATCATCCATACCATAGTGTCAAAGTAACTAATTAGGAAAGATGGTCTCAGGTTCCTCTCAAGGATCCCACCATACATTTCCTAGTATAAACAAGATTCCCCAAAGGGTATAGATCCCTATAGCTCCCTTTCTATCAATGTAACACACACAATAGCTCCCATAAAATAGTAGCTCCCATAACACAACATTATCTCCCATAATAGAAACAATATCTCCCATAAATAATAACAACAATATCTCCCATAAACAATAACAAAAATATCTCCCATAAAACAATAACTCCCAGAACTCCCATAAATAATAACTCCTAGAACTACCATAAAATTAACTCCTAGAACTCCCATAAAAATATAGCTCCCATAAAACAATGACTCCCAATAACATATTTTTCACACCCCATTTTACCAAGTCCCAACAACTACATCAGTCACAGTACCAACACCAATCTCAATGATAATACCCCAAAGAGGTATCCACCGTTCTTTCCCCACTCAAGATTAACTCCACATTTAGACAATAGATTTCTATCAACTTATCACTTGCAAACATTCATCTCAATCATAAAATTTATTTACAATAGAAATAACATTTAATTTTCTTACCTTGGTTGTCCAAGTTAGGATCAGCCCATGAGATTTTCCCAAATATCATCCTCTATCTATCTAGCAACTCATAGCAACCCCACAATTCCAAAAAGATTTAGTTACATAAAAACTACATCTCCTTTTATACTAATGTGACACACACAAGTTTGTCAATATCATCACAAAATAAGGTGAAAAATATACATGCTTAATAGAGATCATTAATTAACATTACAAAAAATTACAATTCCAAGAATACATGCATGTTCATATATGTATATAAATTGAAAATGATTTACTAGACATTCATTTCATATAGTTAATCAACCAAAATTTACCTCTACTTACCATGGTGAGACCTAAAAAAAATAGGTTTACATTACTACCACTTTTACCCCAAATCTCCCAAGTGTTGCAACTTGGTGCTCTGATACCTATGTAATGTCTACCCATGAAAATTGTCAATAATTAACAATAATAAATTAATTTAGTAAGAAATAATGAAAATTTAATACAATGATAGGAGAATATTCACTTGTTGAAACATAATAAAATACATTTTTTGATTAAACATAAGTTTAGCATCATTCATTGTAATTGAAAATTTAAGATATAAACATTTTTATACAATTATACACAATTACGTTAAATGTCAGATAGTCATCCACTTACAAAGTGGGAAATTACTTCCTCTGCTTTAGTATCCTGCACAATCAACAGACCTAGATCTACACACTAAATCTAAACATTAGTTTTGCATAGTCAATAGATATACATAGTAGATATCAATGTACAAGATAACGAGACTAAGGACCTAAGGGGCCAACCTAATGTTTTGGGGGCTCATGATGGCCTTGCCTATGTATGCGTAGTGCAGAGACTTCATAGTTTAAACCAACTAGTCTTGCGACCATAAGGTTGACTTAGATACAATAACTCATACGGAATCTAGTTCATCACATAATAGTTTCTAGAGTATCTTTCAAGTTCTAGAGTATACACACAATATCTATATTTATGAGTAATTCCTAAAAGGGTAAAATAAGGAATTTATAACAAAAACAAAAACATTCCAACCATTCTCTATCTCAACACATCATACAGAATGCAGAAAATATACAATGTTTTTACTCAACTTCCAAAGATACATGAGAGATCGCAAAAAGGCTGCAACATGTGGAAAAAGATATATTTCTTCTCAATAAGTATTTACTCATCATGAGTACACTCATACATCATTTATGAAGCCATCTACAATGATCTTTCATGTTAATTCACCAATCCAGAAGACAAGTCTTTGACTAGTCATAAACATCATTCAACACTTAGCCAATCTCACACAATTAAGAAAAGGATTCAAACTTATTCTATTTCCAATAAATGTCGTCAAATTACCTCACCTAATTCTATTGAAACAACACAAGTATATTGCTTAATAACGGGTTCTTCTTCAATTTAAAGCCAACACATATATTCTTTACATAACATAGAAATCATTCATTTAGGTTATCCCAATTCTATAATGATTGAAACATGATTTTTTTACCAAGAACTAAGATCTAAGATTGTAAATCATTTTCTAACCACATTTCTAATTTTAACTAAGAAAACATATAAGAAAAGAGATTCATTACTCTAAGAAAGCATATTCTTCCTAACTAATCATTTACTTCAATATTAATTAACCAATTAATATACTTTCATTCAATTATCAAAATGACAAACATATCAAAAGAGATTATATATATATATATATATATATATATATATATATATATATATATATGTTCCAATGATGAATGTTTTAACCTAAACAACTATTGTCCTGAGAAGAATTCAAGCATCAGGGATATGTTAGGTTTTAGAGGGAAAGAGTCAAGGATTTGCAAATTAATAGCAGCAGTAGAGAGGGCGTAGAAATGACCATCACGAATTGATACACGTCTCCAAATTAGTAAACTAGGTAATGCCAATTTTTGGATATGATTTACATAACTAAGTGGCGCACCTTATATAAAAATTACAGAGAAACCTAGTTTTAAAATATAGAGTTATTGGTGATGCAACAGACTGTTCTAGTAGAGATGATATGGGTAAAAATAAATGGTCACTAAATATTACATATCTCCATAAGGGCAAACTGGGTAATGCTGATTTTTGGATATAAATTTAACAACTGGGTGGTGTACCTTCTATAAAAAATTTAGAGAAACCTAATTCATAAAAATAAAGTTATTGCCAACGTAACAGACTAGGGTTTAGAATCTTCAGACTGGTTGAATTAACATCCTGATATATGACTGGAGATTGGTTTCAAGAAAGTGATCCCTAAGGAATTTTAAAAAAATGAATGGAATATGTAGAAGATAATTCACAAAATAACATAAAGCTTGCATATAATAGAAATTTATTTCAAACAACAAATCAATTCCATAACTCAGTGCATACCCAGAATTATACTGTTATCCAATCTTCACCAAAATTTCCCAACTCGCATCCATTTTTCCCCAAATCTTTTCTTCCCAAAAAACCCGAGCCATCCATTTTATTCTCTACCATATCAATATTTTTTTTTCAAATGTATCTTTCTTTTCTCACCTCATATATTTCTTGATCTTTTAAAACCAAACAACATGACTCTTCATATGCCAATCTGGACACCCATTTTCTTATAAACAAAAAATAGATTAGAATAATTTTAAAACATTATTTAATTACTAAGATTCTCTCTTGAATTACATAACTGCCATTTCTTGTAATTGGCATAGAATAAAAGAATTCTTTATAAAATATGTAAATATAAAAGCATAAAATGAGAATGAATGATTTTATTTTGAAAACAATATTAAATCATCTAAATAATTATTTTGAAATAATGCAGTTAATTAAAATTTTTTTGATTCATAATAGGAATACTATATTAAAAAACTTCTCAAAAAGTTACAGTTTCATTAGCCTTTCCATGGCTGGCAGTAAGAACCAAACTATCAACCTATTCAAACTGAGAGTAACAAAAAGTAGACCACGCAGGGTCACATCTATTATCAACCAGAGGAGATTATCACTACCTTAGATTAACATAGCTTTGCTCCTGCTATACAAAATGAAGTAAAGATGACAAACAGTTTCTAATTACTATCATACTTTGCTAATTTCATGCTGAAGTTCTCCATCCATTGGAAGCCATCGGCCTCCACCAAGCCCAGAATCCTTTTGATGAAGCCCACCACCACCATTACCTAGTCCTTCAGCACCATTAGATCAAAGCCTCTGGTATCCAAGATAAACAGGAAGATCTTGATCACTACGCCAAGGTCATCGAGGAGGCTCTAGTATTTTGGGCGTGGGATTCCAATCCTAGGGTTGGCCACCTACAGAGACATCTCCAAATCCCCTAAATGCTTTGGATTGAAGATGCCCCTCATTAAGGTTTTTGCCTCTATTTTTCCCGTCCCCAATTCAAGCAACATTGCTAAGACCCGTGATGAGATATTTGTATCAACCCAATAGCGTTCGTCATTCTCCATGAAAGCTTTGCCCAAGATCATTCTCACAGCTCCCACCATTAATTTGTCTGACCTGCAAAGTATCCTCTACAGTCTGAGGTCAGTGACAATGTCAATGAAGGCCATTTGCCTCTTCCTACTGTTTAATCTGACTGGGGTATCCATTCCCCCACAGCGGATGGACTCTACTGAAACTATGGCTACAAAATGTGAAGGCATCTGGCACTGTGCAATGGGGAGAATACAATATGGATACACTGCCTTTGTTAAAATCCTTACCAGACTACCTGAAGCTTCTCGAATGCCAAACTAGGGATGGAATTCCAACTAATACTGAGCATGGCACTTAACAGAATGAATGCCAATGTCCCTTCTGCCCATGCCAACTACTCTCCCTGCCAAATCATGATTACCTACTCTACTATCTCAGCATTGCCACCCCTGCTGAGGTGGCAAGGCTCCCACCCAGCCTTCCACACAAACCTTACTTAAGCCAGAGTAGATACTTTTGTGGAGAAGAACTCTTTGATAGAGGCCCCATCTGCTCCGAGATTGGACAACCTATCCGCTTCTTGATTTCCTTCTGTCAAAATATGATTGAACGTAACTTTGTCAAAGCCTTCTATTAGGGAAAGAGCCTGATCTAGTTTATCTTGAAGCCTCTAATTTACTAATCTCTTACTTCTTAGCCCATTGATAACAATCATTGAATCTCCTTCTATCTCTGGATTTCTAATTTTGAGATCCCTACACAACTTTAAACCTAGAAGTAAGGCCTAAATCTCTGCCTCATTATTGGTACCATTTCTAAGAGGGGCAGCAAGTTTTCCCACCATTTCACCTTCTGAGTTCCTTATAATACACCCTATACCAGAAGGACTCGAGTTACCTCGTGAAGCTTCGTCAAAGTTTAGTTTCATCCAACTGACCTCTGGAGGAAACCATTAGACATTTCTCCTTGCTTCCTTAGTTTTGAGACCACCTTCTCCCACCTGAGGAGTTGAAGAGAGCCCCTTCCAATTTTTCATCATTTCTGCATCCCACCTTGTGAAGAGGAGATGGGCAGGGTCCCTATCTGCTAATCTAGAGTTTACGACTTCCACTTTGCTTGCTTCAATTTTGCTAAGAAGCTATTGCCAAGGCATTTCTTTTTCCTGAAAGATTCTCCTATTGCACTCTTTCCAAATCTCCCAAATCAAAATGGAAGGAGTTGAGACCCATAGGCCTGCAAACATCGCTTTCTGAAACAAAAGGGGCTAGGCAATCAACCATTCCAACAGATTACTGGATGTCACTATACTCCAATGAAACTTGTTGCAAAGCCACTGCCACCCTCTCACAGTAAAAGGACAATGAAGGAATAAGTGATCTCCATCTTCCTTCGCTTCTTTACACAGTATGCATCTTGAAGGACCCTCAAAGCCCATCCTTCTCAACCTATTAGCTGTTAATTGCTTGCCTCAAGCCGCCACCCACAAAAAGATGCCTGCCTTAGGTAAGCATTGCTTATTCCAACAAAGCTTAGAAGGAATTAGGCCTGGGGGGTTGTTTGTGCTAGCAAGAACCCTATATCCCTCCTTAACCAAATACTCCCCTGATGCAGAGGCATTCCATCTTAGCCTATCCCTGCCCCTTCTAAAGCTAAAAATTTGCGTGTCCAACTCTTCTTCAAACTTGACTACCAGTCCCAACTCAAAACCCAGACCCCACACATTTTTCCAAGTGGGGAGGTCACTAACTGTGGAGGGAAAGGAGAGATAATTGTAGATTTTGTCTCCCCATACCAACTTAGTGACATTCATTATGGGAGCCAAGTCCTAAATTCTTTCCAAATCCGGGAACCCCTCCCAAGAATGTGCCTAGAACCTGGCTTCCTTGCCTTCCTTGACCTCCTAGATAAGGTGATTGGTTATTAAATATCTGCTCTTCTTGATGAAGTTCCAAATTCTGGATCTGGCTGGTAGCTATCTAGAAATGAAGATACTATGTTCTTCCCTGTCTAAATATTTATTTTTTAATAACCTTACCCATTTCAGGTTTGGCTTATCATGAATCATCCAAACCAACTTCGCACCAAGAGCTTTATTTTGCCTAAGGAGGTCTTTAACCCCAACCCCATCCTTTTCCTTCTGCTCACAAACTTTCTTTCATTTAACTAGAGGGAATTTGAAATGTTCCATAGATCCTTTCCAGAAAAAATTTCTCATCAATTGAATTAACTCCTTATTGATTTTACTTGCCAAAGGTAACCAAGACATCATATAGATGGGCATAGCTGCTAGAACTACCTTGATAAGAGTCAATCTCCCCGCCCATGACAACCACTTGCTCTTCCAGGATTCTAATCTTGACTTAATATTTTCCAAAAGAGGATCCCAAGAATTGCCAAGGAGGATACCTTTAACTAGGGGAAGCCCAAGGTATTTGCAGGGAAGTGAACCTTTCCCAAAAGATAGAATCCTTAATAATCTTTCCTCTCTACTAGGAGGGGTATTTAAAAAGAACACTTCCGATTTTACTTTACTAACTTCCTGTCTTGAAGCTCTCAAATACAAATCCAAGATTCTTTTGAACCTTAGGGCCTCTCCTTCTTGGGCAGCCCTGAAAGGAAGAGTATCGTCCATGAATTATTGATGTGGGAACCTTGACATATTTCTTGTGATTTGAATGCTTGTGATTTGCCCTTCCTGACAGGCTTTCAAAAAAAATCTTCCTAAGGCGTCAGCCATGATGATGAAGAGAAAGGGGGAAATGGGGTCTCCCTACCTTAATCCCCTCAAAATATTGAAGAAACCTTCTGGAGAACTGTTAAGGAGAACTAAAAATCTTAGGCTTGAGATCCACGCAAAACTCCAATTCAGCCACTCTTTCTGAAAACCAAAGGCCTCTAGAATTTTAAATAAAAATCTCCAATTCACTTTATCATAAGCCTTTCAGATGTCCAGTTTGACTAGCATAGAGGGGAACTTGTTTTTTAGCACCGAGTGAATGGCCTCCTAAGCTATTATTACTCCATCCAAGATGGACCTCTCTGGGAAAAAACCTGTTTGTTCCTCTGCTATGATGTTTGGAAGAATCCTTTTGATTCTATTCGCTACTGCTTTAGCCAAAATTTTGTAAACCACATTACACAAGGATATTGGTCTAAAATCTTCAAATGGTTTAGGCTTCTCTTTCTTGGGGATCAATGCAAGAAAAGTAATACTAATTTCTCTAAGGACCTTACCCTCCCTTCTAGAATCTTCATAGGTCGCTATTAGGTCCTTACCCACAATACTCCAACATTTCTAAAAGAAGGCTACTAGGAACCCATCCGGTCCAGGGGCCTTATCCAGACCTAGTTGAAACAGAGCTTCTTTGATTTCTTCTAAAAACTTACTTGTCAACATAAGATTTTGATCTTCTATTACTAGCTTTGGAATAACTCTTAAAAATTCTTGCTGAGCTAGAAGGTCTGTACCTTCCTCATCATTCAAGAGATCCTAAAAATAGTCAATCACTGCTTGGCCAATTTCTTCCAGAATCTTAGTGACCCTTCCCTCCCTTGTCTCAATGGCTGGAATTCTATTAAACTCTCTTCAAATTTTCATTGAGTTATGAAAAAACTTAATATTAGCATCCCCAGCTTTCAGCCACACCTCCCGAGATTTCTGCCTCCAAAACACTTCTTCTTTGGCCAAAATATCCTCCAACTTACCCATCAACTCTTTTTCCTTATAGTAAAAATCATTATCTATTCCTTCTCTGATAACTTTATTGTTAAGGATCTGCATCTTTGCCTCTATCTACCTCTTGGTTTCAAAGATATTCTTAAAACGATCCTTATTCCATTGTCTTAAATTTACTTTAATAAGTTTCAGCTTTGTAACAATATTAAATAAGCCAACTCCCCCAAGATTATAATTTTTCCACCAATCCTCTATTAATGCCAAAAAGGAAGGGTCCTTGAACCAAATATTTTCAAATTTGAAAGGACATCTTAGTAGTCTCCTTTCTCCCCAGATCTCCAGACTGATTGGAAAGTGATCAGACCTTGATTCCAAAATAATCTTGCTATCCAAACTAAAGGGGAAATTGCTTAAGTCCTCTTTAATAAAAAAACCTGTCTAATTTTTCTGTAATATTGTAGAAACCAAGTCTTCTGTTATTCCAAGTAAATTTTCTGTTACCCAACTGTATTTCAATCAAAGCATTCTGATCTAGAAAGTCTTCAAAATCCTTCTAAGATTGGAGTTTCCTACCCACCCCTCCTAGCTTGTCTTCAACTCTCAAAATCGCATTGAAATCTCCCCCAAAAATGATGAAATCCCAAATCCTATTATCACATAGCTGATCAAGTTCAACCCATAACTCCTTTTTTTGACTCTGAGAATTAGGGCCATAAACATTTATTAAAAGAAAACTAAAGCTTGATGCCAAACTCCTAACCTTGCTGGCTATCCATCCTTTACTGGATCCTACTTCTTCCAACAGAACAGACTGTGGCCTCCAAAGCATCAATAATCCTCCCAAGGGACCTCTAGAATTTACCTTAATCATTCCACTGCTTTAGATTTTTAGCTAAGGATTGATTTTCACTGTCCTTTAATTTGGTTTCTTGAATCATACAAATATCTGGTTGGATTGTCTTTAGTTTGTGCCTCAAAAGGCACTTCTTGTTAGGGGCGTTCATGCCCCTAACATTCCACAACAAAATCCTCATTGCTATTCAGGAAGGGAGGCTCCCTTCCCTACTTTTAACAAGTCAATTAACTTCAGCTGACCACTTGCCTGTCCATCCCACTTTAATTTCTCCCTATTGGGGATCCAACCCATGGACTTATGATCTCTGTAGTTTGGTGAAGTTTTATCAGTTTCTTTTTGACCAATCCCTAATATCTTTGGGGATCTAGCTGAATTATTTTCTCCACTGGTTTTGAGAGCCAGAGAATTAGTTTCATCTTCAAACCTGAAATCTTCCAACCCTTTCCCTGCATGAGTCAACCACTCCTCTTCTAGAGCATCTTCAGCTGATCTGATTGATCCCTCTTTAATAGCCCTGGCTAATTGAACTAATTCACTACCTACCTCAATCAATGATTCAAAATCCTCCATCTACATATTGGGCTTGATCGCTTCGATTGTTTCTGAGATCTTATTGTTTACATTCTGTGAGAAATTGATGAATTCCTCCATCCTTGCAAGATTCTGTAACCCATCTTCCAAAGTATCTTCCCCTTTTCCACTTTCTTTTTTCCCTGAATCTTCTTCACCATCCTTCCTTTGATTCATTTTGACCTCCACCAATCCTGGGATCTAATCCGAATGAGGATTGTTCTCCTCTCCCCTTCCATAATCCTTATTCTTCGCTTTCAATCCCAAATCTACACCCAGGGCTTCTTCTTTTCCCAGATTCTCCTCCTTATATCTAACTTGATCCACCTCCCATGATCTCCATCCTAATGTGCTTACCCAATCTCCTTGAAGCTTAGGTTCATAAACAAGAGGTTGATTCAGGACTCCCCAATCTATGAAAATCTTAATTTCTCTCCACCACTGGTTAGGGAAATGATTTTCCACACAGATTTTGACATGCGATCCTTCTTCTGATGAATCTTTCCATTCCTCTGTATACATATATCTACCCAGGTAGTTCCCATTTTCTTCTAAAATCTTTTGATTCCAAAATTCTAGCGGTAGATTAGGCATTCTATACCAATCTTGTGTATGCTCCAATTTAAATTTTTTTGGATCAAATCCCACAAACCAGTTACATAAATAGAAGCCAAAACCATTCAGAAGCCAAATTCCTTCTAAAATCTCCATTTTTATTTTCTCAGAGGGACATAAAGCCAGAAAAAAACTATTTGTTATGGCTTTCAAAGATAACTCTTTTCCCCATCTATCCTGCCACCACTTACTTAAATCTTCTAGATCCAGGTTGAAGCAATACCATTTCCCTATAACCCCAAACTTTTTCAAATGTTCGATGGAAGGTTTTAGCAAATTCAAACCTAAAACCATAGTTTTTTTGTTTCCATACCTGAACTCTGTAGATCTCTTACCTATGTCTCCCTCTCCAAAAATCAGTTGTCTCCATTGATCCCACCCCTGACCTCTATTATTTCGCCCTCAATTCCTTTGTTGTGTCTTATTATCCCATGTCCTCCAATGATAATTTGAAGGAAATTCTTTATCCTGAAACCGCCAAGACTGTTGTACTCCATTTGATCTCCAAGGTTCTCTAGCTGCTCAGTCTTGGATTTTGCTTGTCAAAAAATCTTTTTCTGCTTCTTCGGCTCATGATCTAGATTGTCCATGGTCCTTGCCTTCTCGATTTTCCTTTCTCCCTTCGATTCTTCCTTCGACCCTTCCTACGCTCGAAATTAGGTCTTCTTCCTGTTTATTTTCGCTCACTCATTCCATTTTCTTTTCTCCTTATTGATGTTTCAATTCATCTAAATTACATGATTAATATTAAAGTAGTTAATTAATTATTCTCAATAAAATATCATAATTAATATATAGGGTTCATGTATCATTATATTCTTCCCCCTAAGAATGGACTTCCTCCTAGAAGTCAACAACAGGAATAAATATTTCCTAACTTCAACACATCCAACAAAAGTTAGATTTCATCAGAAGAATTCATCTATACATTATTAAAACAAATTAATTGATATGAAAATGTTCCATTTATAAATCAAACACAATACAAAGTGCAATAGAAAATAGAACTCACTAGATCATCTTTTGTCCATAAGTAATTTCCACAATTACTAGAAACAATAAGAATTATCAACTCTATCGTTCAAATTTTGGGTATACCATCCTACCCATTAGAATTCTATAAAATCAATAATATCATTACTTAACCAAGGAGCATGTTTATATCATCATTATATTACTGCTAATCAAATTCATTGTAACATATTCTTTCATAACAACTCTTAACATTTAATCATTACAGATATCAATTCTATACATAATACATCATGTATACTTCCACTAAGGATGATTAGTGCCAAATAGAACCATAAATATTACAAAATTTCACAATAAACATTCCTCAGGCCATCTACTCCCCTATACAATCTACAGGGACATCTCCTGGGTATGGCAATCTACACAATTCACATTTCTCCACACAAGCCAGCAACAACAAACACTAATAAAACCTCAAAATAAAGAAGTTTACAATGAGTAAATTTTTTTAAATAAAATCAACTTTATATGAAAACAAATTAGATAGCGGAAAACAATAGCACAATTCAAAACCAAAAACCTTAATAGAGTAGTCCTTGAGGCAAAAGGACAATCAAACAAATATCTTAAAGAAATTTTAAAATTGCTAGCTCAATTAAGAAAAGAAAATAACCAAATAAAATTTTCAAATATTTTCATAAAACTTAACATCACAACCACCATGTGACTGCAAACGAGCCACCTAAGGGGAGGAGGGGAATGTGGTGGTCTCAAACCACATGGAGCTCCATAATAGACTATCGTATCATAATGCTCATATACCAAATGTAATCACAAACATTATTGTTTCCAATAAATTTTGTAGCTAAAATAATCACAATTTAGAAAACTCCCTTTTCACAAATGTAACTCCCATTTCACAAGTGTAACTCCCATATCACAAACTCCCACAACAACATTCCCTCAACCAAACCCCCATCCCAACACTAACACCAACACCAACACCATGAATATCCCTAAAGGGGCATAGGTCTCTATAACTCCCATACCGTAGCTCCCAATTCATAACATAACTCCCAAACCGTAGCTCCCAAACCACATCGTATAACAATAAACAACCATATTATGTCAAGTCACATCAATGCAAGAAAATCTAGACATCTTATTTTAGATAGCTAAACATGTCCTTAATTCATTTCTACTATCACAAAGATATCAATTTATAACTAAGGAATTGAATCAAGTCACCATATCCTATTCTAGTCAATAATTTCTAACACCTGATTCTCAACAATGCTCAGTAACACACATATCATATAAACTTAACTCCACATATAACACATTATTCAAAATAAAATATTTTTCACATCACATACCTCTTCTAAGTGAAACACATGATGGAGACCATTCTCACATGTATCAATTATACTCATCATAAAGACATCACATGACTCACACCACAAGGCTCATTGAGAATGGGTATTATGAGGAGGACATCTCTAATATATCACTACGTAATCCATAGTGCCATGTAGCCAAATAACCAATAAATGAATAACTATGCTATGTAGAATCACTATGCTAATATCCTAGTAACATAACACCATATAATCTCACCTCCAATGGAGTTAATATCATCCATACCATAGTGCCAAATAACTAATTAGGAAAGATGATCTTAGGGTTCTCTCAAGGATCCCACCATACATTTCCTAGTATAAACAAGATTCCTCAAAGGGTATAGATCCTTGTAGCTCCCTTTCGCATGTAGCTCCCTTTATATCAATGTAACACACACAATAGCTCCCATAAAATAGTAACTCCCATAACACAACAATATCTCCCATAATAGAAACAATATTGTAACATCCTGCCCCACAACCCCAAAGGGTAAGGGCCAATGAGGGCAAGAATAATTTTCTTTTTGACATAAATACGTAACATGCATAAGATACGGTTGCCGATTCGATTTGTCAACAACATTCATGGCCATGTATGGCCGAATGTACAACCCAAAGGAGGGGACTAATTCACCCTCGAGATGAAAACATTATAAAACTACATTCATTTTAAACACCAACCCAAATGTTCCTATAACCCATTCCAAATATTAACATGAATCCATAAACATCATAGTACAAGTGGGTCCAATACCCACACCAGAATCTGTAAGCCAAATATGAAACATCTCATTTATTCTCATTAAATTACATGATTACATCCTCTCTCTCAAGAGAGTAGAATAGCATAAAAGAATATATAAGTACAATGGCATAGCCATGAGTAAGATACAGTAACAGATAAATTAAATACAATAGAGAACATCACCAACTGGTGCTCCAATAACCTGTACACTGGTCCCCAATGGCAGTGGCAACGCCTCCCAACCATGTGGACTCATAAGAGAATACCCCACCATGCTCAGAGATAGTCACAAATCCCAAACAGAAGTAACAAAGTAAGGGTATACATGATGGCCAACACTCACATCAATCATGGAGCAGACACGAAAAACAATGCATAAATCCAAACTCATAACATAGAGATACTCATCAAATGTAATGCCAGGTGCTACTCATGACTACATGGGTACAAGATACTAGGGTGTAATTTAGATGGAGTTTCTTCATGTGTGCTCAAAGGGATGGCACCACATGGACTCAAGTGCACCTCTCATACAGGCGAGGAGACTCAATCATGCCTGAATCAACACCCCATAGACAGATAACTTGACACCCTGCAAACAAATTGGCCTTCTCATATGTATCCTTAGTCTTTACAAGTGCTTAAGGCCATACATGAGGACTCAATATCCTGGACTCTCAAGTAACAGACAAAATGTACTAAGTATACTACATCTCAACTCTTAGTAGATCTATAAGATTTTACTATGTATACAACGACAATTAATGCTTATATGTCAAGAATGTCCTATCATCTCACCATGATATCTCAACATTCAACATAATGGATAAACAATTTTAGAGGGTAATTCCTTAACTGACAATCAATCTTGTAGATTTAATTGTCCCAATAGAAAATATTGTCAAAACATTGCCACCATAGATCGACTATCTACATAATCCACAGTGTATAACTAACATGTCATTGTCATTTATGTATGGTTTAAGCATTTAATGGTAATCCTCTAAGTGGTTATCAATTTATCTGGTGTTTTCATGAATGTCTTGTTTTTTCGAACAAGCGTCTTGCTCATTTGAGTGTTCCAAATTTGTTAATGGACATGGATGTCTATGGACATGATTTATCTTTCAATCATGAGTACATCTTGTCTAGAGTCTAAAACTATTAGATGTATTCCTTATAACTGCTTAGTATAGAAATCTAAAAAAAACATCCTCCCTTTCAAAATAAATTTGATTTATATAAGTATCTTCAAGCTTCCATGGGCATAGTAATAGAAGGAATTGTTATGAAAATGTTGTAATAATAATATAGATTAAATGGATACTTGGGATAATACTATCACCCTCACGAGAACATTATGGATCAAGTGGTGATCTAAAATTCATCCCCACACACTCCACCCATATTTCTAAACAAGAACTATAGTGATTAAAGGAGCAGAACAACAAAATAAATGGAGAAAATCAGACACACACATCATGGCCCTTGAAGAATCTGTGCCCCAAGCTGGAGCCTAGCTGATAAATGGATACTGGTAATTTTAATCAGTAACAACAAGCCTTAGACCTCATGTAAATCATTTCATGCATACAGGAACAATAGCAAAGGTATTGCAAGAAAGGGTTAAAAGTCAATAGCTCAATGGCCTTCAATATAAGTAGCAAGACCCAATATTCTTTTAATAAAACCAATACTAAAATAGTTATAATCGATTAGATCAGATTGTGGTATATACAACAAGATTATATATTTAGTTCAAATGACAAGAGAAGGCTAGCAACAACAAACATTTAAAAATACCTAGGTAACGCACAAAGATCTGGTGAAGATAATATAGAATGATGACCTGAGATAGTGAGGAATAGATCCACTTCAAACCAAAGCCATCCCCTTAATATAAATAGCGACTTTCTTTTCAACAATTTGTTTCTACTGCATTTGTGCCCTAGTAGCCATGCGTGCAATATGTGGAAAAAGAGGGACACATAGATTGCCCATGTTATGTTTGACAGAATACCCCTTGAAATGACTTCTAATGGAATGCAATGATTACAAGATATGCACAAAAATGGATTTAATGAAATGACTTAAACCTATTTAAGCCATGCAACTGGTGGCTGTAAATTTAGACTCCACAACCTTAGCCAGCATCCTTGTTGCCCGTGCCAAAATGGGGCTTTGGAACAAGGTATGGACATCCATCAAAATATAATGAAAAGGGGATTTTTTTCAGTGTTTGTAGCTACAAGTGCGCTGGTATACATGTATGCACAAAAT
Source organism: Cunninghamia lanceolata (assembly GCA_027924645.1). Classification (NCBI taxonomy): domain Eukaryota; kingdom Viridiplantae; phylum Streptophyta; class Pinopsida; order Cupressales; family Cupressaceae; genus Cunninghamia; species Cunninghamia lanceolata. The sequence goes on from BSBN01000593.1 coordinate 998,455, forward strand.
GGAGGCATAAACAAGGCACCAATAAAGCAAACACAATGCCAGATGTAGAACTAAATTCAATAGCCATGCCATTCCTCCTTAGCGCCCCTGCCACTTTTGTCCCCTCCTTCTACCTTTTCCTCTAAAATAGCAATTCTTGCCCCTAGAGAATTGATTGGTTTCTTTTTAGATCCTCTCCATGAGGCGTTGACTCCCTCACCAAACTAAATGACCCCCTGTCCTACTCCCCAGTTGCTAGCTAAAAACCATTAAATTTGTTCACTTATCTCCCAAGATATTTTCTGGCTGACATAAACCAATTCACCCACCATAACCAGAGCCATGTTGTGGGTCAATCCACTCCCCCAAAAGACATAAATTCACTCACCTCACAACATAAATATTTCCCAGTTGCAATAATCACTCACTAACTCTCCCCAAGAGCCATTGTATGGCCAGGAAGAGTAAAATAAAAATAAAAATTGACTTTTAATAAAGTCCAATGGTGAGGGTTGTTACATCCTACCCACCTAGGACTAGGCTTACTCCTAGAAGCCTACAAATGCTAAGATGCAGCCAAAGCACACACTAGTCCATGAAAATTGATACAATTATAAAAATTAGGTTATCACATGCACAATTACATGCAATCAGTCCTTGTTCATGGGTAAGAAATAGGCAAGGCACTCATTCCTACAAAATATACATTAGCATATAACAATTTTCTCCAATCAAAATAGAGAATGATGCCAAGGAACCACATCAAACAAACAACAAAAACCAAGGAGAAAAGCCTCAACCACTGCACTGGTAAACTACATATGATCATAAGGGGCAATCCAGACATTATCATTTGGTAACTGGATGATAAGACAACAACATGGGAACACTGCACTAGCAGGGTATAGTGGCTAGGGTAGGGAACATGGCCTATGACTATCTCCAGTAACCACCATCAGGGAATATGAGTACGCTCGGGCCTGTAAATCTAGGCATAGTCAATACTTAGTACCTGCAACACTCCAAGCACACGTCAAAGCACATGCACGTATATCATATAATAGCCAAAGCATCAATGGTCATCAGGAAGAGGGTCATAACATCATAAGCCTCTCAGATACGAGTGTTATGACATCATCCCTTTCCTGTCCATGATCATCTGAAAGCACTGATAATACTATATAAACATATAAGCATGTTATTCCAGCATAAACCACACAATTTTCTCATAATTTGTAGCAAAATACACTTTCAAGACAAAATTTTCAATTCTCTAACTTTTATATGTAGCTATCTATAAAATGGAACACATACACACATATATATAATTTCAACCTCTAATTTCATAGCATGCATGACATCTCTTTACATATAATGTAATAGTTTGTCACTTTTCAAGGCATAATGATGCAAATTTTGTTCTCTTCTATATTTTAATATGCAACTACATACATGACAATTGTACCACCTACAAATACATACATACTCATCACATCACAAGGCTAAATTAGGGGTTCACGTGGATGTCGTATTACCATCCAAATCCAATTATAACCATGAGTCCATAACCAATAACCATGTTTAATATCCATATCTATGTGTCTTCATGGAATTGACCCACCTAGTGAGCCATTCCATACAAGCCACAATGACATATCTCTTATTTGTGTAAGGGTTTTAGCCTCCAAGAGATAGTCAAACAATAGGAAGGTAGTGAATTAGAGCTTAGAATAGCTCACACATACCCCCATCCTTAAGGGGTTTCCCTACGTCTACTTGCTCGTATACTCTCAAATGGGTGGATCTCACCATACCCGATGAGGAATCACATCACAACATAAGACCAACATTTGAAAATAGAAAAGTCAATAAATTTAGCCGCCAAAATATAAATAAGGAAGAGTAAATCTCAATTCCAACAATAAAGTAAGAAAAATGCGCATAATCTTCAACAATAAATCAAACGTAACCACAAGAGTTACATGCCAAGAAAATCATCAGTGGCTAAACCAATACAAGTAAGATAAACCAGAGTGTTGGTCCACACAAGCAAAGTAAAAGTCACAAATAACTAAAAGGAAGATTCACAATCTTATAAATATACACATCACAACACTATGTGACTATCTCTAGTCACCACACAAGGAAGGAGGAAAACAAGTGTGACTGTCTCCATAGTCCTTCACGTGGGTGCAGCCAACTCATGCAACCTCCACATGGAAAGGTACTGTGCCGGGACTGTCAGGTCACATACCTCATGCAGCGCGACCGCGCATGGTATACACCAAATGGAGAAAGCACACAACAGTCATATACTGCATGGTAATGTCCTACTTAGAGAAACATCCTGCATAGTGTGTACCCACGAAGAAAGCATGTGTGGTAACACACCGAGCCAGAGGTGCACATGGATAGATTCCACTCACATGCCAACCGATCAGAATCGAGGCCCTCTTGAGCAAACCTTGTACTATGTGCAAGCAACCACTCCTCTCAGTACAAGTAGGAACACAACATATATACTACGTTGTAACATATCTAGGTACGTGGCATCATGTCCTCAAGCTCGGTTCACTACCATCAGTGACATGACATCCTCAATAGCATTGTGTCAAAATACCAGTGGGGGGGTGGTATCATATCTGAAATAATCACATTAGGGTAAGATCATAGCTATCACTGGTACTCGTACCACAACTAATATCATTCTCAAGAACTGAGGGATTAGGCTAGACTGTATGAACCAAGTATCTAGTCCATTAATAAGGAGAAGTAGTGAGTACTTTCCCAGGAGGTTGAAATGATCATTGTCATTTCGTGTCGCCATTATGCGTACACCATGCAATTCCCTTGAAAGGAACTTTGTTGCTGCTACTAGCCTCTACATATTGACCTATCCACAACTCTCAGGTTGGCAGTCAATAGGGTGACAACACAAAAACACATAGATGGTATGGTTTCCTCACATACACCTAATCCAAACATATCCTCCATGGATGGGTACACAGTATCACCATCCCATGGGCACACATCTCAAGCATTGGTCAATCACAACACTGAACAAGAATACATCAATGGAGGCTCTCATCATGGGGAATACAATCACACTTTCACTTACCCATGCATAACCATAGCCCATACATGACTATGCAACATGATGCAAAATATACAACTTTACCCAAAAATAAGTATTCCCAAATATCCATACCAATTTTCTCTTTTCACAAGGGCAACTCATTTACCCATAACATCATAGACTCACTTGCAATGCTTTCAACATAACACAATAGTGCATGAACATGTATAGCATCATCACTATCATTTTAACATCAATGCACAAACATAAGTATCAATTTCACAAAAAAAAATCAGATGCTCATAATCATAATGAAATGGGTATGTTTAAGGAACTCTAATCCATTCCTCATGTTCACAACCATACATATAATCTTAAGTAACCATGGCTATGTCAAGGCATTCAGTTTCTCACTCAAAGTAAGATATGCAACATTTTTATTACCTTAACATTCACTATTTTTAGTTTGTATTAAAGTATAAGTGTTCGCCTATATGATCACATTAAAACCACAATGTAATAGAGGAGATCAACTTTCATCAACAAGATATATCCACAACAATTACCATTCTCATGTAAACTCATTAAGTAAGGAGGCACTAATAAACATATAATCACTTTCAATACATAACCATAACAACATAAGGTCCTCTTCACTCCTATCTCACTAAATCTTTTACTTATTGCAATTTTAACATACTAATTAAATCCATACACCATGATTCTAACATCTTGTCAACTATTGACAAGTAAGAAGAGGAGAGAAGGATAGATTTCATCTCAAGTCAAGACATTACATGTCATCCAATATTCATCATACAAACATGCAAATTCTACTAAGGCAATGTTTAAGGCACCATTAATATTCCAATGACTTCAATATGTTACCAAGGATGATAAATTGAAAAAACTCCAGCACATTAAGAGGTTATAAGAAAAATCAGCAATCATCCAACACTTGCAAGAGAGCATGGAGCAATCAAACTAATCTTTACACATCCACAACATCTACATTCTATCATCCTTGCATCTATAGTACAAAGCTTACAAGAGTAGTCCAAACAAGGGTACTTAGGCAATCTATGTTACCTTTAACCCACAAACATACAAGACTCAACACTCTAGTCCCACTGAGTAAGGTAGGGCCAAAGAGGTTATTTCCTCCATGATTTCTAATAATGGGGTTATAACTTAACCCACTAATGCCATGCTGAGGCATGAAAGCAATCAAGACTATAAAACAATATAACAAGCTCATGCCACACACACCAAACATAGCGAAACATAGAAGACTCAAGTACACCAGAGCTCCCAGTGTGTGAACATGGGCTCTGATACCAGATGTAACATCCCGCCCTGCAACCCCCAAGAGTAAGGTCCAATGAGGGCAAGAATAATTTTTTTTAACATAAATAGGTAACATGCAGAAGATACGGTTGCCGATTCGATATGTCGACAACATTTATGGCCAAGTATGGCCGAATGTAAAACCTAAAGGAGGGGACTAATTCACCCTCCAGATGAAAACATTATAAAACTACATTCATTTTAAACACCAACCCAAATGTTCCTATAACCCATTCCAAATATAAACATGAATCCATAAACATCATAGTACAAGCGAGTCTGATACCCACACTGGAATCTATAAGCCAAATATGAAACATCTCATTTCTTCTCATTAAATTACATGATTACATCCTCTCTCTCAAGAGAGTACAAAAAAATAAAAGAATATACAAGTATAATGGAATAGCCATGAGTAAGATACAGTAACAGATAAATTAAATACAATAGAGAACATCACCAACTGGTACTCCAATAACCTGTACATGGCTCCCCAATGGCGGTGTCAATGCCTCCCAACCATGTGGACTCATAAGAGACCACCCCACCGTGCTTAGAGATAGTCACAAGGCCTAGACAGAAGTAACAAAGTAAGGGTATACATGATGGCCAACACTCACATCAATCACGAAGCAGATACGAAAATAATGCATAAATCCAAAGTCATAACATAGAGATGCTCATCAAATGTAATGTCGGGTGCTACTCACAACTACAAGGGTACAAGATTCTAGGGTGTAATTCAGATGGAGTGTCATTATGTGTGCTCGAAGGGATGGCACCACATGCACTAAAGTGCACCTCTCATATAGACGAGGAGACTCAATCATGCCCGAATCAATGCCCCATAGATGGATAACTCAATGCCCTGCAGATGGATCAGCCTTCTCATATGCATCATTAGACTTTACAAGTTCTCAAGGCCATACATGAGGGCTCAATATCCTAGAGTCTCAAGTAATAGACAAAATATACTAAGTACACTACATCTCAATACTTAGTAGATCTATAAGATTTTACTATGTATACAATGACAATTAATGCCTATAGGTTAAGAATGTCCTATCATCTCACCATGATATCTCAACATTCAACGTAATGGATAAACAATTTTGGAGGGCAAGTCCTTAACTGACAATCAATCTTGTAAATTTAATTTAATTAATATATATTTTTCCTGAGTACTAATGTTTACTAATTAGTCCCCAAGGATGCTAACCACAAACTCATTTCTTTAAAACATAATGATAATGTCATAATCATCTCCTAATTATATCTTAGCATTCAAACAAAGGAATTTCCAATTACTAGTAATAGTAAAGTCACCTAAAATAGGGTGCTATCCATTGCTTTCAAGCATATCAATCCTCTAAACATATAAAGCCCATGTCGTATGGATTCTTTATCAACCACCTCTTTGGTTGTCCTGATAGAAAATATTGTCAAAATGCTGCCACCATAGATCAACTATCTACGTAATCCACAGAGTATAACTAACACGTCATTGTCATTTATGTATGGTTTAAGCATTTAATGGTACTCCTCTAACTGGTTATCAATTTATCTGGTGTTTTCATGAATGTCTTATTTTTTTCAAACAAGCGTCATGCTCATTTGAGTGTTCCAAACTTGTTGATGGCCATGGATGTCTATGGACATGACTTAGCTTTCAATCATGAGTACATCTTGTCTAGAGTCTATGAATATTAGCTGTATTACTTATAACTAAGTATTGAAATCTACGAAAAACATCCTCCCTTACAAAATAAATTTGATTGGTATAAGTATCTTCAAGCTTCCACTGGCATAATATTCTAAGGAATGGTTATGAAAATGCTGTAATAATAATATAGATTAAATGGATGCTTGGGATAACACTATCACACCCATGAGAACATTATAGATCAAGTGGTGATCTAAAATACATCCCCACACACTCTACCCATATTTCTAAATAAGAACTACAATGATTAAGGGAGAAGAACAAGAAATTAAATGGAGAAAATTAGACCCACACATCATGGCCCTTAAAGAATCCGTGCCCCAAGTTGGAGCCTAGATAATGAATGGATACTGGTAATTTTAATCAATGAAAACAAGACTTAGACCTCATGTAAATCATTTCAGGCATATAGGAACAACAACCAAGGTATTGCAAGAAAGGGTTAAAAGTCAATAGCTCGATGGCCTTCAATATAAGAAGCAAGACCCACTATTCTTTTAATAAAACCAATACTAAAATAGTTCCAATCGATTGGATTTAGATTGCGGTATATACAACAGGATTATATATTTAGTTCAAATGAAAAGAGAAGGCTAGCAATAGAAAACATTTAAAAATACTTGGGTAATTCATAAAGATCTGGTGAAGACAATATAGAATGATTACCTAAGACAATGAGGAATAAATCCACTTCAATCCACAACTGTCCCCTTAATATAAATGGCTACTTTCTTTTCAACAATTTGTTTCTACTGCATTTATGCCCTAGTAGCCATATGTACAATATGTGGAAAAAGAGGGATACAGAGAGATTGCCCATGTTCTGTTTGATAGAATGCCCCTTGAAATGACTTCTAATGGAATGCAATGATTGCTGGATATTGTTGATCATGATGCTAGTCATAAACAAACATAGAATAAAAGTACCCATTAACCCTTATTCATCTTGAAAGATACGATGAATTCAGAGAATTCATGATCTCAAGTCTACGTTGATTAGGTCTTAATCTTTGACATTACTCAAAGGTTGATGTCTGTTGCTGTTTCCATTTTGGGGCCTTCGTAGATCTCATCAGTAAGATAATGTTTCCTGTAATGATGCTGCACAGAGAGTTATTCTACACAGGATATGCTTCAAATAATGTTTCTATCTTTAAATCTTTGCATGATATTTGTCATTTTGACATGCTTTAACCTCAAATATGCTAAATATGTTCAATTATCTACAGGATATCTGCATATTTGTATTATTTGCTTAAAATTGTCAATTATTTGTAATTATGATGATGAAATGTTCTGAAATTGAAAGAAATACTTTAAATTAATGTTGAACCTTCAGCTATTGAGCCACATATACATCAGATATAGTCACGAAGAGAAGAAAACAAACCATATGTTCACCAGGGCATTCCATAGCTAGATATAGTCGATGCTGACTTCAAACGAAAGGTATGAAGACAACACATGCAAACTGATATGCACTCCAAGGGACACAACAAATCAAAGCATATATCAAGAATCCATACACTGATTACTCAAGATTTATTATGGATTGTAATCAAGAGAGTCTTCTCATTTATTAAGTATGCAAGAACATATATGTATACAACAACTTTGAAATAAGCCCTGAATATTTCAGCAAACAGATTTCAATTAAATTTTGAATGTTTAAAATGAGGCATCCCTGTACCTTTTATAGAATAAAGTGAAGGAGCTGTTACAATTGATCAATGATCTAGATTTATCTATTATGATCTACGGTTCACATTCATTGACCAAGTCAATTCTTTCCACATGGCACAGGTTGCCAACTGGCAACCATCTAGACGGCTCACTTTCTTTTGTACCTGATGCATATATTCCCTTCATGATGCATCTTCATCAGGTTCTTTGTCATCATCTCCGTCATCAGGAGCATCAGGATCATCGCTTTCAAAATCTTCATCATCCTGATGAGCTTCTCCTTGTACATGGACTTGCATGGATGTCCGGATATTTTCATATGACTATACTATCATCTCTATCTCCCCACCATCTTGAGTTCTTGCTTTGATGATGGCATGTCTGTGCATTTGATACTTGCCTTAGAGATTCTCTAACTTACTTCTCCTACTGCTAGATGTCTTGTTATAATTTTCCATCCTGACCCTAATCCTCATGATCTTATCCATGGTTTCTTCTGTCAGGTGGTTTAGAGGATCATCAGCTACCTGCTGAAAATTGCTATGTAGAGCTTTAATGGCAAACTCCTCATCTTGATTTTCTATCTTGCCTTCTGCTTTTCCTTCTAATGTTTCCAGGATTTCAGCCTCAAACGACATCATATCATGCAGCTTCATGCTGATATCTCTTAGTTTACTGTTGCATCTTTTAAGCACATCACATTCAAATCGGATGTCTTTATACCATATATCAATCAATAGGGCTGTATTATTATTCAGTACCTGATTCTTTATTAAAATTAGAGGATTAATCCTCTTTATTTCACCCAAGGTGCTGAGGACTTTCTCCAATTGAAATGACCTCCTCCCGATCTCCATCTGCAATTTGTCTACCTTTTTCTTGGAGGTGCCCAAAGAATTCCACCTCTTCAAAGAGGCTTTTACCACTTCTTTTGCTTCATCAAATGTGGATAACATCCACTTTCTCATTATGGATGACTCATGTTTCATGAGATCCAATTTATTTACCTCATCTTGAGAAGTAGCAGTCAATGGGACTGCATGATCATTTGTTGTATCCTCAGGGTTAATTAACCCTTTTATGTAAGTATGTAATTGAGCAATGTACTCCTTGTGTTATTTATTTTTCTCTTTCTCTCTTTTCACCATCTGGGTCAATGAATCAATTATGTCTTTACCTTCTTGGCCTTCCTGATCCTCATTGGCAAATCCCAAATCTACTGTATTAATCTAGAATTCATCCAGAGTGATCTTGCCTTTTTCTCTATCTTCTGTAGGAATGGCCACCTGGGTGGACCTTCTACCCATGACAGGATCTCTTCTTATTGCAGAAGTTATTCTAGCCTTCCTCTTAGGCTTTATTAAGTTTTCAGAAAATAATGTGGATATATCAAATTCCTGTGCCTCTATACCTGACTCTGCGCCAATTTCTTTCTCGAGCCACTGAGGAATTTGATCCTTTGACTGTTGGTCTCCATCATCATCATGATGATCACCCTGATCTCCGGTATCCACCATCATGTTTGATGGGGAGGGTGATTTTCTCATCTCTTCCTCATGATGCTCCTCATGAGGGTGATCTTTGGGTATATCCTCTTGTTGAGGAATTTCTTTTTCTAGAGGGTGATCCTGCTGATCATCTGCATATTGATCATGACCTTGATCTTTTTCTTCCCCCATAGGTATCTCATCCACTTTGGTGCTTTCCTCATCATGAGGCATATTAGCTTTTGTGGATGTTATTATGTCTACCTTAGGTATACCAACCTGATCTGAAGCTGCAATTTGGTCTGTAGTTGTAGCAATTATCGCTTGTATTTTTAGGGCAGGATCAACTAATGTATCCTTTTCTTCCCCTCCCTTGTCTTGGACTTCAACTATCTTGGGTTCAACATGTACTTCTTTTTGTTGTTGCTCACCCATGTCCAAAGTGTGGCCTTCTATTTCTGCCATCTTCACTTCCTCAAAATTTTCTTCTTTATTAGGAACACCTGCTTGATTTTCAGGACTTGCATCCTGTCTATGTGTAAGATCAATCACTACAGGATTGGTTACCTGATCAATCAATGTATCAAGCCCCATCTCTTGGGCTACCTTTTCTGGGCTCTTCTCTTTTTCTTGCTCTACTCTCTTCAGTTCTTCTAACACTACTACCTGAACTAATGGTGTACCTTGTGGTGTTATGCGAGTGTTAGCAACAAGAGTCTCCATTCGTTGCAAAGCAACATTATCTACCACCTCATCATTTGATAGGATGACAGTCTCATCTAATGAGAAATGACCTCCTTGACTTATGTGAGTGTTTTCCTTCATTTGTTCTTCAGCTTGTTTAGTCTTGAACTGAACAATGGTAGGGAGTGATACATCATGCTGTAATTCCTTTCTAAACACTCCACTACCTACTCCCCTCAACATTATAGGGTCATGTCTTATCTCACCTCTCATGGATGTTTTGGGTTTCTTAGGTGTGGAAGCCATCGCCTGAGGTGCTTTTCTTTTTCTAATGAGGGGCAATAGATCTTCTTCCGCAGGCTCTTCATCCAAAGGAACATCCTCTTCAATTTTTGCTTGTGATGCCTGACGTTCCTCATATGTTTCCACCGTTTCAACAGCCAGCCTCTAAATCTTTTTAGCCTTTTGCTTATCTTTAGGAGGCAGTACAGATGATGCTAATGCTTATTCTGATGCTGATGCATCTTCAATTGTTATTATGACTCTCTCAATTATCACCCCTTTTGGTTTGGCATCTACCTTTTTACCTCTTGGGGGCCTCTTGCTTTTCTCAGGAGGTGGTGCTCTCTCTCCTTTAGATTTCCTCTTCTCATTGTAGAAATCATCATATTCATCCTCAGAAATTGCCTGTCTTTTCTTCTTATTGTCCACTGTGATGACAACACCTCTTTTCTTCAGTATATTTATTTGTTCATTGACCCATGCTTGGGTCAGCTGCAATGTTCTGCTTGTAAATGGATCTAAGGAGATGTCCTCCTACATGGTGAGATCTGGTGCTGATATGGTATCATTGTATACCTTTTTCTCCTCATATTCATTAGCCATTACCACCCCATCATCTTTCTTTAATTGTGCCGGGATGGAAATGCAATCAAAGGTCCTGATATGGCTGAGTGTAAGCCTTTGATATCTTCTTCTTCTGGCTTCAGCTTCATCTTCACAATCTACCCAGAAGTCCTCAAGATGTCTTCAATGGATGGGCTTCCCCATGATCTTCTGCATCCTTCCATATGGATCATATGATCTTTTCAATGGAAATGGCTAGAAATTCATCATAGTTAGACTAGCTATGGCCTTCTTAATATTCTCAGAATCTGGGCACATATACCAGCCCATTGTGATTGGAAACAATACTGGTGGAAGTTTGTTGTTAGCTTTGTAAGCATTCAGTATTGTGGAGATTTGTCTTAAGAACTCCATTAAGGCAACTGCATCTATAGGGTATCTTGGGAGCATGAGAGGCTCCTCCTCAAAACCTTCAATTCTGATGTAAGAGAAAGTTGCAAATTGAATAAACCAGGCTCCATGCCTATATATGACTTCCTGAGCCTCTATGCTCAGTCTTTTAGTTCAGTCCTCCTCCATTGTTGTTACCAAATGCATAGAGAATGCATCATTCACTAATTTGTAATCCTGGAGGTAATTTGCTCTTTGCAGCTGGGGATGATGAACCCATATATGTGCATCATTTATTGTGCCACCAATTCTCCCATCTGTAATCAATGCATCAAATGTACCCTTGTAGGCACATGAATAGACTATGTATGAGGTCATATACAAGGAACAACCTGGACCTCCTAGGTTCATCAGCTGCTCATCTAGAGCATCACTTATCATCTTAGCCCACATTGGCTTGTTATCTATGTAAAGGCACATCAGGATGACTGCATACATCCAGTCCCTAAAACTTCCAGCATTAGGCTGGCCTGTCACTCTGCTGAGTAGTGCTATCATGTATTGGTATTCATCATCAAAGTCAAATTTATATAAGTGCACTGGATGCTTAGCTGCTACAGGATAAGGACTATTCCTCACCCTCCATTGGTATGTTTTCTTCCAAGCAGTCTTCTTGTTATTCTCATACTTTGCTTCTGACTTCTTCAAATCTATATTGGCAACCTTCTTGCCTAATGGCAAACTGAATGTAGCAGCAAGACCTTTGATAGACAGATCAGTATATACTCTACCATGCTTCTCTACCTTCCTTGTCTGTGGGTTATAGTTTCTTGCACATTCAATGACCAGCTCAGGAGATTCCATGGAATAAGGGAAACCAGCTGCATTCCATATTCAAGATACAAAGATTGCATCCAGCAAGGTGCTGTTATTCTTTTCATCACTCATTTTAGCCAACCATGCAGCTAGATCTGTATTACCTTGGTGTGTATCTATGATGGCACCATATTTAAACTGGACACCCTCGGGTTGAGCAAACATGGGTTTTATAAATTCTGCCTCTGACTTAGCCAACCGCTTATCTGCCATGGATGCCTGTAATTAACAAAAACTAGTCTTACCATTGATATCTTACAAGCATGCATACACATTATATCTTCATTATTCATATGCATACTATTACTCTTTCCATATCTCGTTTATCCTGATATTGTTGCATAATCTAAAACTTCAAACCAGAAAACACCATGATACCTGGATATGTAGAACATGACAACAAGAGGGTTTCAATTACTTACCTGATGTGCTTATCCTCTTAATTATGCTGACAACCGTGTGAAAGGAATTCAAATACCAACAATATTCGCTTATCCCGTTCTGGTACAAGCTATATGTGTCAGCAGGTAATCTTCATAGGGTTCGAAAACACGGAGCTCTGTAAAAACTCGTTTTATCGCAAGGTAAGTGTAAAATGATTCTATAAATCCCTTTCAACCTCTTCTTTCAGGAAAACTAGGGAAAATTAGGGAAAATTAATTGAAACAGCTAATTTTCTTGTACGAAACTCCGGGATCTCGCCAAGTGTATGTATCGGGTTCGTAGTCAGTGGGAACCACCTACCATATCTGCGTGCATTTAATGTTATGGTGGTGAGGCGTGAGGTGATCTCTGAAGATTGGGTGATATTCTGAATATCAGGTGATATTGAGAATATGACCCCTTTGGTATAATATGATCATCCATTTTAGGTGGAAAGACCGATGTCGAAACATCGGGTTAGGTTAAGAATATCGGGTGATGTTCAAAATATCAGGGGATGTTAGGAATGTCTGGTGATGTTTACAATATCACCCCCTGGACTAAAGTGACTTCTCTCTCAGAATATCAGGGTGATGTCAACAAGATAATGACTTGGTTCATCATTGTCGCACTATGACATCACCGTCATGTTATGTAAGAAGGGTCATGTTTGGAAATATACCTCCGCGAGGTAAAAAGGATGGTGACATCATCAGTATGTTTATTTCTTCGTTCACTGAGTTTGGATGACGTCATCAGGATATTGTTTTGGGGTGATATTTTACGACAGGTAGATATTCAAATATCAGGGTGATATTTAGATGCCGGGTGATATTCATGAATATGACCCTCGTAAAATACAGATGTTGTTTGTCGGGTAGATATCGTTATCACATAAAGTTGATGTTTGGATGTTTGAAGTAAATGATTTTATCAGGTGATAATATTAGATCAAGGGGATCTTTTATAATATGACTAATGTTAAGAAATATGATCCTCCCCTCAGAATATCAGGTTTGACCAGGACTTTGACTCACCATAACTCTTGTTCCCTAAGGAATATCGAGGTGATCCAAAAGGCAAACCTGCATGCAATTTTGTACTCTCTCCACCCATGAGGTTATTGACATGAAATATTAACTTTGAAAAACTGACCTCATCATGACGACTTACCCAGTCACCTTTATGTAGGATCATCTGCATTGTCTTACTTTTACTAGACCGCCAGCAAGCAGAAAACACAAGCAAAGCCAATCAAAAAGTTGAGTCCCTATTTTGTCAAGTCAAAATGGGGCGTGTTGTGTAACCACACAACAGATATGCACAAAAATGGATTTGTTGAAACGGTTTAGAAACTTTTAAGCCATGTAACTGGAGGCTGTAAAGCTAGACTCCACAACCTTAGCTAGCATCCTTGCTACCTGTGCCAAAATGGGGCTTTGGAACAAGGTATGGACACCCACCAAATATAATGGAAAGGGGATTTTTGTCAGTGGTTGTAGCTAGAAGTGCACTGGTATACATGTATGCACAAAGTGGAGGCATAGACAAGGCACCAATAAAGCAAACACAATGGTAGATGTATAACTAAATTCCATAGCCACGCCACTCCTCCTCATCGCCCCTGCCTCTTCTGCCTTTTCTTCTAAATAAACAATTCCTACCCCTAGAGAATTGATTGGTTTCTTTTTAGATCCTCTCCATGAGACGTTGACTCCCTCACCAAACTAAATGACCCCCTGTCCTACTCCCCAGCTGCTGGCTAAAAGCCATTAAATTTGTTCACCTATCTCCGAAGATATTTTCTTGCTAACATAAACCAATTCACCCACCATAACTAGAGCCATGTTGTGGGTCGATCCACTCCCCCAAAAGACATAAATTTGCTCACCTCACAACATAGATATTTCCTAGGTGCAATAATCACTCACCAACTCTCCCCAAGAGCCATCGTATGGCCAGGAAAAGTAAAATAAAAATAAAATTTGACTTTTAATAAAGTCCAACGGGGAGGGTTGTTACATATCCCATAAACAATAACTACAATATCTCCCATAAACGATAATAACAATATCTCCCAATAATAATATCTCCCATACAACAATAACTCCTAGAACTCCCATAAATAATAACTCCTAGAACTCCCATAAAATTAACTCCTAGAACTCCCATAAACATATAGCGCCCATAAAACAATGACTCCTAAAAACATATTTTTGACTCCCCATTTCGCTAACTCCCAACAACTACATCAGTCACAGCACAACACCAATATCCATGCTAACACCCCAAAGAGGTATCCATCATTATTTCCCCACTCAAGATTAACTCCACATTTAGACAATAGATTTCTATCAACTGATCATTTGCAAACATTCATCCCAATCATAAAATTCATATAAACAGAAATGACATTTAATTTTCTTACCTTGGTTGTCCAAGTTAGGATTAGCCAATGAGATTTTCCCAGATATCATCCTCTATCAATCTAGCAACTCACAGCAACCCCACAATTCTAGAAAGATTCAGTTACATAAAAACTATAGCTCCTTTTGTATTAATGTGACACACATAAGCTTGTCAATATCATCATAGAATAAGGTGAAAAATATACATGCTTAATAGAAATCATTAATTAACATTACAAAAACTTACAATTCCAAGAATACATCCATGTTCATATATGTATATATATTGAAAATGATTTACTAGACATTCATTTCATATAGTTAATCAACCAAAATTTACCTCTACTTACAATGGTGAGACCCAAAAAAAATAGGTTTACGTTACTAACACTTTTACCCCAAAGCTCCCAAGTGTTGCAAACTGGTGCTCTGATACCTATGTAATGCCTACCCATGAAAATTGTCAATAATTAACAATAATAAATTAATTTAGTAAGAAATAATGAAAACATAATACAATGATAGGAGAATATTCACTTGTTGAAACTTAATAAAATGCACATTTTGATTAAACATAAGTTTAGTATCATTCATTGTAATTGAAAATTTAAGATATAAACATTTTTATAAAATTATACACAATTACAGTAAATGTCATATAATCATCCACTCAGAAAGTGGGAAATTACTTCCTCAGCTTTAGTATCATACACAATTAATAGACCTGGATCTACACAATAAATCTAAACATAAGTTTGGCTTAGTCATTAGATATACATAGCAGATATCAATGTACAAGATAACAAGACTGAGGCACTAAGCGGCTGACCTAATGTCTCAGGGGCTCATGATGGCCTTGCCTATGTATGTGCAGCGCAGAGACTTCACAGTTCGAAGCAACTAGTATTGCAACCATACGGTTGACTTAGATACAATAACTCATAAGGAATCTAGTTCATCACATAATATTTTCTAGAGTATCTTTCAAGTTCTGGAGAGTACACACAATATCTATATTTATGAGTAATCCCTACAGGGGTAAAATAAGGAAGCTATAACAAAAACAAAAACATTCCAACCATCCTCTATCTGAACACATCATACAAAATGAAGAAAATAGATAATGTTTTAACTCAACTTCCAAAGATACATGTGAGATCACAAGAAGGCTGCAACATGTGAAAAAAGACATATTTCTTCTCAAGAAGTATTCGCTCATCATGAGTACACTCATAAAGCATTTATGAAGCCATCTACAATGATCTTTCAAGGTAATTCACCAATTTGAAAGACAAGTCTTTAACTAGTCATAAACATCATTCATCACTCAGCCAATCTCACACAATTAAGGAAAGGATTCAAACATCTTCTATTTCCAATAAATGTTGTCAAATTACCTCACCTAATTCTATTGAAACAACATGAGTATAGTGTGTAATAACGAGTTCTTCTTCCATTTAAACACAACACATATATTCTTTACATAACATAGAAATCATTCATTTAGGTCATCCCAATTCTACAATGACTGAAACATGATTTTTTTCACCAAGAACTAATATCTAAGATCGTAAATCATTTTCTAACCACATTTCTAATTTTAACTAAGAAAACATATAAGAAAAGAGATTCATTACTCTAAGAAAGCATATTCTTCCTAACTAATCATTTACTTAAATATTACTTAACCAATTAGTATACTTTCATTGAATTATCAAAATGACAAACATATCAAAAGATATATATGAATGTTTTAATCTGAACAACTATTGTCCTAAGAAGAATTCAAGCATCAGGGATAGGTTAGGTTTTACAAGGAAAGAGTCAAGGATTTGCAGATTTAATAGCAATAGTAAAGAGCGCATAGAAATGGTTGTCACTAATTGATACACATCTCCAAATTGACAAATTGGGTAATGCTAATTTTCAAATATGATTTACATAACTAATTGGTAGACCTTATATAAAAATTACAGAGAAACCCAATTTGAAAATATAGAGTTATTGGTGATGCAACAGACTGTTCTAATAGAGACAAAATGGGTATGAAATAAACGGTCACTAAACATTACATATCTCCATAACGACAAACTGGGTAAGGCTTATTTTTGGATATGATTTTAATAACTGGGTGATGTACCTTATATAAAAGTTTTAGAGAAACCCAATTCGTAAAATTAAAGTTATTCCCAACATAACAAACTAGGATTTAGAATCTTCGGACTGGTTGAATTAACATCCTGATAAATGATCAGAGATTGGTTTCAAGAAAGTCATCCTTAAGGAATTTTTAAAAATGAACAGAATATGTAGAAGAGAATTCACAAAATAACATAAAGCTTGCATAGAACAAAAAATTATTTCAAACAACAAATCAATTCCATAACTCAATGCATACCCGGAATTATACTGTTATCCAATCTTCACCAAAATTTCCCAGCTCGCATCCATTTTTCCCCAAATCTTTTCTTCTCAAAAAACCAGAGCCATCCATTTTCTTCCCTATCATATCAATATATATTTTTTTGAATGTATCTTTCTTTCCTCACCTCATATATTTCTTGATCTTTTAAAACCAAACAACATGACTCTTCATATGCCAATCTGGACACCCATTTTCTTATAAACTAAAAATAGATTAGAATAATTTTAAAACATAATTTAATTACTAAGATTCTCTCTTGAATTACATAACTGCCATTTCTTGCAAGTGGCATAGAATAAAAGAATTCTTTATAAAATATGTAAATATAAAAGCATAAAATGACAATGAATGATTTTCTTTTCAAAACAATATTAAATCATCTAAATAATTATTTTGAAACAAAGTACTTAATTAATTATTCTCAATAAAATATCATAATTAATATATAGGGTTCAGGTATCCTTACAAAGTTGAACAGGAGTCGGGAGTTATGTAAGTTCAACGGAAGCCATTACCTGGGCATTGAAAAAAAGGCAAAGAATGGAAGGAGGAAGGATGGTCTCGAAGGAAGTAACGAATGCTAGGTAAAGTGTTAGCAAAAGAAGAATCAATAAGGAAAATAGAGTTCAAGAATATGTGCTTGGTATCTATGTAATCTCAAACTGCCTATTGTTAGTTGTATTACTATTTCATTGTCCTCATTGATATTGTCATTACATTGAATATGTTTGAATATTGAGGAATCATATAAAACTATATACCCTGTATTTGATTGCTATCATTGTTGGCTATAAAACTATACCCTATCTTTGATATCTGTCATTGTTGTCTATTAGAAGTTCCTGTTTGTGATATGCCAGTAAGGTTGCTATCACCAAAAATATAAGACATAAAGTCTAATGGACCCAAATCATCTTCTTGTAAAACACTATGATCATTGATTAGGGGTTAATTTTGTGTAACTTAATTGTTAGATATATCGAAATTGTATCCAATAATAGTCAAATGATATTCCTTTACATTTATTGGTGAACCTAACATTCCATCATGACCTGGTATTTTATAGTAGGGTTTGGCCTTTATTTTAATTATGGTTCTTAGATGTAATTTCTCACTTTTATCTTTTTCTTAAATAGATTTACCTAGGGTTTGTATTCATCCTTATTTATCTTTCCCTATCATATCTTGATTAGGGTTTGAGCATATAAATAGTCATATACCTATTTTATTCCACCTATCCAACCTTGGATAATCTATTATCGTGGCTATTTCATTTAATGAAACTGAAGTCCAATATTTTTAGTGGAAGCTTTCTCTTCCTATTTAGGTTTAGGTTGAACCATTTTAGTGGCCTTTTATGTACTAATGGATATTTAAATTACTTATCCACACATTGACAAGGATGTGAGGAAAGCAACATGAAAATCATTTTACTAGACAATGATATATCAAATAGTGACTACACATAATTTGAAAACTTACAAATTATGAGTGTGATCAACTAGTAAATTTAATCTTTTAAACATATTGAAAACATAACTAAGTTTAAATTTTGTAAAGTTCCATTGCATGTTGTCACTGATAATGCTACACAGTTTTCCACATAATAGATATCTAATAAATATGAAAAGCCAAGGAATATAAAGCAAGTTTTCACTTGAGTGTACACATGAACTATATTAAACTCCTAGACTCTTTCCATTCCTATGAAATAGCACATTATTTAAGGGTCCATATTGAAATAGCACGTTATTTGGTCATATGTATAATAATGGAATACCATAAGCCTTTTAAGATCCACATGATACTCACCAAAACTATAAGATATAAATTCTAATGGACCCCAATCATCTTCAAGTGTAAGACACTATGATCATTGACTAGGGGTTCATTTTGTGTAACACAACTATTAGATGTATTTAAATTGTATCCAGTAATAGTCAAATGGATTTCCTTTATATTTATTAGTGAACTTGACATTCCATCACCTAGGATTTATAGTACTGGTTTGGCCTTTTTTTAATTATAGTTCTTAGATCTAATTTTTTAAATAGATTTACCTAGGGTTTGTATTCATTTTTGTTTATCTTTTCCTATCATATCTTGATTAGGGTTTGAGCATGTAAATAGTGATATACCTTTTTGATTCAACCTATCTAGAATCTTGGATAATCTTTTGTGACATGTGATCCTTTCATCCTTGATACCCTCATGATATATTTAAATGATGGACCAATGAGGATGTGTTTTCTATAGCCCGTGTTGTTCTAGTTATATACTTGTTTTACCTGCTTCCCTTGAGGATAGTGTTTATCCAACATGTTTGATGCATTATGGCCATAAGATTTTATGCATGGATTTAAATGTACATTTTATTAGCTGTGGTAAACTTGTCCATAAGTTTCATGTAAGAAATTAAAAATAAATTTATAGTCCACTATGGTTTGAAAAAATTCACTACAACTTTAAACTTGGAATAACGAATTTGCATCTATATTTTACTTCAATAAATAATTTTCTCTCCTCTTGTTTTAGTTTCACAATTAAATCTGATTTAGGTAACATCAATGTATTAACTAGTGCAATGGTGACATTTGTAGATCTATGCTAATTCTCATTTTATTTTTGGTCCAATCTCATAGATGGATTAATATAGTTGCATATCAACATATGGTGTGCAATCTTATATGAAGTTGGGATCATTCCTTGATCCTTCACCTACCCTTAGTTCATAAAAATATTGAGGAAAATATTCTTCTACCCTTGACATCCACATTTTATAGTTTCAAATTTACAACTTAGGGTTTGACATCCACAATTTAGGGTTTCAAATATAAATTTTAGGGTTCTAAAGTACATGTTTAGGGTTTCACTTTTCACCTTTTAGGGTATCAAAATGATGTATTAGGGTTTGAAAATTCACGTAATAGGGTTTCAAAATGACATTTTAGGGTTTCAAATTCTCATATTAGGGTTTGGAAATTAACATAATAAGGTTTCAAAATGATATTTTAGGGTTTTAAATTCTCATTTAGCATTTTTAAATTCACATAAAAGGGTTTCAAAAATCTGATTAAAAATCATTGAAACCATATGAAAGTTTTGACATAAAATATTGAAGTCAAAAACTGAAATATTCACGAGTAGATGAAAAATTCCTAGTTAAAAATGCAACAATGTGAAATGGACACCTTTAAGCAAAGACAAGTGGCAAGCTTGCAGAGCTCCCTAGTGCACAAAGTTGTCCTTTAGGTCACCATTGTTAAAGGTAGAAATTTAATAATTCCTTCAGAAATTTTATGCTTGAAAGTGGTCTGTTAGGTAGAAATGATAGGCTCGAAAGAAATTTTTTCACTTTATATTGTCTTTTAAAAAAATAAATTATTTCCATTGTTTGAAGAAAATATTCGAATGAAGGTATTATTTTATTGTTTTAAAATAATAAAATAATACCTTTGTTTGAAGATTTTTCTTTGAACAAAGGTTCCATCATTCAAAGTAAAATCTTCGAACAAAGGTAACATGATTTTTTTTTGCCCATCTACCATAAAAAAATTGATGTCCCAAGTATGGGACCGAGCATATAGTGGGATGACCCATTCTTTATAGGTTATGCATGGTATTATAGTTTCCTTTATTTGAATTAGATTAGTTCAAATGTTATTTGCTTTCATAGATTAAATTTATTTACTGTATTAGATTAATTTATAATTTTCTTTCCAAAATTGATCTTGAAAATCACAAAATCATAGTTAGGTTTGCATTCAAAAAGTCATTCTAGATCATCTTATAAAATCAAAAAAGAAAAAAAAGGCTTTGCATTCATTTATCTTGCATACATCAAAATCCAAAAATAAAAGAGAAAAGAGAAAATCAAAACAAAGAAAGTGCACAAATCCCTCAATTTCATTACAAGGTCAACTTTGAAACATACTAAAAAACTCCTTGATACCATCACAAAGTCAACTAATCAAGTAAGTTCATAGAAAATCATAGATAACATCACAAAGTCAAGATTAAACAAAAAGTCAACTCTAGACAACTTTCTCTTATTCAAGCATATGAATGTGCCCAAGAGTTAGAGGTGAGTGGGTTAGGGCAATCCTTGAAGAGATACATCCCATACCACAACTAGCACAACAAACGATACAAGAGCATAACACACTCCCATAATTATCCAAAACATAGAAATAACATGCTAAGTCATACTAGAGCACAAAAACTACATGGAATGCCTAATAGTCATCAACAAACAAAATTGGCACCCATCTAGGTGTTGGAACTTAAGGAATCCAAATAGGAGATTGACAACTAGTGACCCTTTGAGTCATAGGGTTATCTCCAGTGTCGTCACAATCTCAGAAGAAACATCAACACATACCAAGCCCTATGATCAACCAACTACTCTCTATGACAACCACAAGAACACAACCACCCCTAGGTTATGCCTCCACTCAACTAGATTTTTCCATGAGAGCAAGAGTGACTTGGAGGTCACCGACAACAAGGAGAGGGTTCATGTTCTATATCGAAGCTAACTCATCCATGTTTGTGCTTGAATTATATTTTGAGGAGTACATATTTTGATGAACCTAATGTGAAAGACAAATCCTTTTGGGTGAGTTTTTCATGTTTTCATTGCTTTGATCCCACTTCCAGCATCCTTTTTGTAACTGATGTTGGATTCACCTTACATATTTTGGTGAACCCAATAAAAAAATAATTTTTTTGATCAATCATCTCTTTCTCAGCTTTTTCACTTCCACTTTCCATCATTTCCATTACACTCATCTTCGCTTTCACTCTTTTCATCTTAATTCATTCTATTTATTCTAAGGTGTCTAAGGCAACCCTGAATATGATAGAACTTGAATTCAACTTAGGGAACATTCCCTCCAAAGAGCCTGAGACACCATATTTTGATAGGTATGTGCCATGGTACTGATTACCAATTGTTATGACTATGAAGACTCTAATATGAAAATGACAAAAGAGAACCTCACCATTCTCTTACATTCAACAACCCCGCATGGGAATTAGGGACATTAATTCAACCTACACATTATAGAGCACCCAAGGTGATTGTGACCTCAAAACTTTACCACATATATCAACCTTCCACAAGTAACATATCAATGCACTTAGACAATGAAGTAAGATGTCTAGAAAAACATTTACAAGAGGCTAAAGAAGCTCAAGAAGCCTTGCACATTGCCTACCAAGAAGAGTGTCAAGAAAATGCTCTGAGAGAACAACCAAGTAGATCAAACCATGAAAACCCATGAAATGAAAAAAAAAACAAAAAATAGGAGGTGTCACTCCTATTGATCTAATAGTTATGCTAGTCCAACAAATCAAGACGGTATAGGCAAAACAACCCATTCAAGATAAAAGAACAAAGACACATGACAATAATAGGGTGGAACAAGACCAGGGGATATCTCAAAACCCCCATACTTAAACTTTTACTCATGAAATGGAAGTAATGAGATCTTCCTAAATGGAAATCATATGATGCAAAACTTTCAAACCATTCAAAATTGTCAAGCAAATCAAGCTGCTATGCTCGAATATCAAAATCCTCGAATGGGGTTAATGCTCTCAACCTCGTAATCTCAAAGTGTATTTTTAGGAACATATCTTGAATATCTATAAGATCCTCTTGACCATGTCATATGAAATGTGAACTATTACCATGATATTAGGTTTCACAATTATAGAAGTGACATCAAATTATGGTAAATGAATAATGTTTAGTGAGTTTATAAATTGGTTCTTACAAGGATGGGATTCTATGTAATGTTATGCCAATGGATTTATGTCATCTCTTGTTAGGGAGGCTCTAGAAGTTTGATAGGAAGATTATGTATGATAGTTCTAGAAAGAACACTTACTAAATTGCGAAGGATGGGAAGAAGTTTTCCTTAAGTTCATTGAAAGAAAGAAAAAAGAAGCAAATAGCACTCCTACAATGTGTTTCAACATTAAAACAAGCAACTATTAAAAGTAGCAAAGGAAGTTAGGAGTGGACCCAAAGAAGTGGGTAAATTGAGAAGCTCAAATAATATAGAAGGAAGCGGTGTTAGGTATATGCAAAAAATGCTCAAAGAAGTGAAACAAAAATTAAAGGAGAACATTAATAATCACCTATAATGTGTTGATTTCAAGAGTAAGGATTAAAAAATTCAAGTTGGAGAAATGTTATTTGCTCATATATTGAAGGAGCAATTTGTAGAGGGAACTTATGACATTAAAATTGAAGGTAATAGGACCATGTAGAGTCTTGAGGAAGTTTATAGTCATTGTTTATGAGATAGAGCTTCCAAAAGGACTAGATGTTTTACTAGCTTTTAATATGATAGACTTGTATACTTATTATGATGGACTTGAACCAGTGTAGAATCAAATGAAGGCTCAAATGCACAATTGGATAAGTGGATGCAATAGTTGCCTAAAAAGAAATCAGATGGAAAGGCATGTAAGGACTATGGGGTGAAGAAGAAAGTTTAGATGGATGAAGAGATTATTTGGGTTTAAAGTAAAGATGGGGAGCTAGACAAAAGAATAAAAGAGGGGAAGAGGTGAAATGAAAAAAAAATAGAGAAGAGCTCAGTAGAGGTTGTGCAACAATAAATAGAGTATGCTTCAAGCAAAGAACTGAACTTGTAAATACATGACAACAAGGTAAAATGCAAGAATATTATTTGCTAATAAAACTGAGTTGAATGTGAGAGGGACAATTTCCTTGAAGTATTTGTAATTTATAAACATTTTATTTTGAGCTACAGGTAGACAAATAAATTATATTATTAATTTTATTGTTACTTCCAATTTGTATGTGTTTGAACTGTTTTGTGAAATAAACAAATTTTAATTAATCTTCTTAAGCTACGCTTCACCATTAAATTACCCTATTTTGTCAAACCGGTGGTTTTGTAACCCATGGTGTCAAAACTATCCTGCAAGTTTCATGGGTCTTCATGGAGGTTGGCTTCTTTTGTGGAGAAGATTCTTTGCCTTTCGCAAATTTTTGATCCCATCTCCTTTGTGAATATTCCTAGAGAGTGGAATGTTGTTGCTGATTGTCTTGCCAAATGGGCTTGAAATGTTCATTACCATTGGCATGTTGCAGAATGGGGGTCCTTATCTTTTGTGCATTCTTTGTAGTTTCTACAGATCCTTCAAAATGACTTGTTTTGTTAGTTCTGGTTTGTATTTTCTTAGTTTGTATTTTTTGTTGGAGTAATAAGGTCAATTACTTAATTAATTAAATCATATTGATTTATTAATTAAGTCACCTTTTACTTTATTTTCACTTAAGCTAAACTTAGGTCCATTAATAATTAATTATTAATT
Source organism: Cunninghamia lanceolata (assembly GCA_027924645.1). NCBI lineage: Eukaryota > Viridiplantae > Streptophyta > Pinopsida > Cupressales > Cupressaceae > Cunninghamia > Cunninghamia lanceolata. Next base: position 1,023,158 of record BSBN01000593.1, read on the forward strand.
ATTCATCCTAGGGTTTTAACTTTTAGGGTTTTGATCTCCTTTCCTAAGGATTGATCTCTTTGTAATTAATTCATTTAGTATTCAACAATCAATATTGTTTCATCTTTTTGTTGTGCAATTTCTCTTTTGTGTGTGATAGGTTTTTCCTTCAGAATATCATCTAGGGCTTGTGGAATCTCAATCAAAGATTTCAACATGGTATCAGAGCACTTCAGATTGAGGCAGAATTGACTTCCTTGGTACCTGATTCTGAGAGGAACCTCCTACAACAATATAATGAAAAAAGCACAAAATAACATAAATAATAGAAACACAGAAGGAATTTATTGATCACAGGCCACTTCAAGGGGGAAACCTCCTTTGAGAAAGCTCAATACAATAAATTCATGGATGCCTTCATTGGCCTCAACACGTACTTATATACTAAGTCTAATCTAAATAACAATTACTCCCCATGAATGTGGATAATATAATATACTCACGGGACGACTTACAAAGCATATGCGTCAAACAACAATATACTAACAAAGTAAAGAGAAGGGCTAAACATGGGTTCCTAACATCCCCTCCCTCTTAGAAAAGCTTTGTCCTCAAAGATTAAGGTCTGGAAATTGTTGTTGAATCTGAAGGAGTGGTTCCCATGTAGCATCCTTTGGTTGCATTCCGTGCCACTGAATTAATACCTCTGTGATGGCTTGAGAGCGAAGCTGACAAGTGCACCTGTCAAGGATTGCCTCCGGCTCCAAAATGATAGATCCTTCATTATCCAGTTCTGGTAAAATAGTTTGTGCTCTGATGTTGGTGCCAAGAACTTTCTTTAGACAAGAGACACGAAATACTGGATGAACGCAGGAAGGAGGAAGCTCCAATTTATAAGCAACTAACCCAATCTTCTGAAGAACCTTATATTGCCCATAGAACTTTGGAGCTAGCTTATGACACCCTTTGAGTTTCAAGGAGGATTGCTTGTATGGCTATAGATGAAGAAAAAACATATCACCTACTTGAAAAGTGCGCTCAGAACAGTGCTGGTCAGCTTGTTGTTTCATTCAATTTCTTGCCATGTGAAGATTGTCTTGCAAAATGCAAAGAATCTCATATTGGGTTCGAATAACCGTGTCAATTGCCTGAACTGGTGAACTGCTGGGTGTGTATGGAAGGAGTACTAGCGGTGCCTGACCATAAACTGCTTCATATGAAGTCATTTTAGATATAGTGTGGTAGGAGGTATTGTACCACCATTCAGCAAGAGGGAGCCACTTTGCCCACTAATGCTATTATTCTAAGGTGAAACAACGAAGATGAGTTTCCAAACATTTGTTGATAACTTTAGTTTGACCATCTATTTGTGGGTGATACCCTGAACTCAACTTCAGTTTGGTGCTAGTGTGGCGAAATAGTTCTATCCAAAAATGACTGGTGAAAGTTGCATCATGATCTGAGATAATGGAAGAACGGATTCCATGAAGATGAAAGATCTGGTCCATGAAAATCTATGCAATTGAGGAGGTGGTATAGGGATGGCTGAGGGCACAAAAATGACTATATTTGGAGAGGTGATCAACCACAACCAAGATCACTATCTTCCCTCCAGATTTAGGGAGCCCCTCAATGAAATCCATAGAAATATCTATCCAAATCCATGTAGGGATGGGCAAGGGTTCGAGCAATCTAAGAAGGAGTGTCATTTCACCCTTGTACTGGTAGGTATCACATTCAGCCACCATTTGTTGAATTGCCCTTTTCGTTCCCTTCCAAAAGAAGTTATGCCATGCCTGCTCATAAGTTTTGAGGAACCCAGAGTGCCCTACCGATGGAGAAGCATGGAGTTCATAGAAGACAGCCTGTTCAAGATCTGTTCTTTGGGGAAGCACCAGACGACTCTTGTATCTTAGAGAAGCACCATCCCAAGAGTAATGCAGTATAGCAGAAGGGTTATTAGCCAACTGTTGGATGATTTGAGATAATGAAGAGTCATTGACATGGCCCTGCTGGACAAATTCCAACCAATTTGGAACAGGCATAGAAATAGCTGAAAGAGAAGCTTGGTCATCAAATGTGCGAGAAAGAGCATCCGCCAAAAGATTGTCCTTACCCTTCTTGCAAGTGATCTCATAGTCATAACCCATTAGTTTGCTAACCCATTTCTGTTGTGCTGGGCAGGAGACCCGTTGTTCCAAGAAATATTTTAGACTTTGGTGATCATTCTTGATGCAGAAATGATTCCCTAATAGGTATGGCCACCACTTCTGTACTGCATGCAAAATAGCCATCATTTCCTTCTCATATGTGTTGTGATGTTCACAACATGCCCCATTTTGTGCCTTAGCAAAATGAGGACCCCTATTGTGGCTTTGCTTTTTTTGCTTTTGTGTGTTTTGGTTTTGCTTGGTGGTAAAGGGAAAAGAGGGTTAAAATTGCAAACTTTGATAGAAATGAAGAAAAATGCATTTTCAGCAACAGGGCATGATATGGTTGGATTCCTTGTGAAAAATGAGCTAGGGTTACTTTTTGAACCATCTCAAAATTTGCCATATTTTGCAAGTTATGATCATTTTGGTAAAATGTACTTTTAGGTTTGTATATCACTTTGCATATACAAAGTCCTTTGTATGTGCAAAGTCCTTTTTATACTTAATCACTTTTTGCAGTCGGTCTCATATACATTGTTATTTGCATGGTTGGGTCGATTGTATATTTTTTTTTCCTTATATGCGTTTTAAATAAAAGCTTTATTTATACATACAGGATGGAACCGAAACAATTTTAAGTTGAGTTGATAAATGTTAGAAATCTGTTGTATGTACATTGTGGTTTGTATGTTGTGCGCTTGTATGTTTCGACATACAAGCGAAATATGCAAAGGAGTTACATGTAAGCTGCGGACCCGACGGAACTCACAGTTGAAAGGTATAAAGGTTTACGTCCGCCGCTTGCATCTTTTGGCTTGTATGTTCACATACAAAGATATATACAATGGCAGACCCGAAAAAGCTATAGAATAATGTTAAATCATTGTATATTTGGCACAATGTATATTTCATACATACACTATGACATACAACAAGATATACATCGCACGGAATCCAAACGACAATAAAGCAGATTTATCCTATGTATCACATCTGATTTACATATCAAGAGATACATTGCAGATTCGGTAGGTTATAAATTGCCGATTATAACAGTGATAGGTCCAAGGGTTGTTTGCAATAGTTTGTGCATTATTTTATATGATGGAATTGAAAAGGCATAAAATAGAGTTAAATGCTTGTATATTTTGGTGTTTGTATATTGCGATATACAAATCGATATACGTTGCATACATACAGGCAGGATTCGAAATAAAAGTCCATAACAAGAAAATCGTTGTATGTATCCGACTTGTATATTATCAAGCATACATTGCGACATACAAGCTGCGGAATCAAAGGTAGATTTAAATTTGATTAAATGGATGTGTAAGGTCTGGCTTGTATAACGGGCATACAGAGTTTTAAACAAGGAAATAGGCAGGAAAAGATGGAGTGATAGAAATTTTGAGACTAATTTTGGGGCCCGAATGCATATTTTTTGGTCAACAATAGTTGACCCAACTTTTCCAAGCACTGTATGTGCATTTTTGGACTTGATTTCCATAGATTCAGGGCCCAATTTGATGCGTTCACACAGTCACTCCTTGATTTAACAAATGTTTCAATTCCTGTTGTTTTATTAAATGAAATGATACTTATTACTTATCTATTTTTTTGTAGGTTTGTAGTTGAGGAGCTGGAACTTAATGGTAGTGACATCATGGAGGAGGAAATCAGATCTCAGGAGCAGGGGAAGATAAAGATTAAGTACAAGGAAGTCAAGGGTCTTCATTGATGAAGACAAAATGCAGTTGAAACATCATCACAACAGACAAACAGAAGTTATTATTGAGCTACTAGGGTTTCCAGAATGGCATATTTTGCCCAGATTAGATGTATGCTCAGAGATATTTTGGAAAATTTGATCTCCAACATTTATATTGTAACCAGAGGTTTCAACCAGGGTTTAAACTAGGGTTTTTTGGGTTGTATTGAGGACAATCAGAAAAGTCTATATATTGTGCCTTGATACACTATAAAATTTTACACAGGGGCTACATAGAGATTTGTAGCAGCAAGAATTTGTAAAAATAGCATTTTAGTTTAGTTTGGAAGTGGAAGAAGGAGGTCACCTATGTCTGCAATAAGGAATGCATGGAACATCTAGCTTCCTTACTGTATCTGTAAAGCTTGTAAGTTTTCTATAGTTTGGTCAATGAAGCTAAGAGTCATTCAGACATTGTAAATCTTATATGACTGTCTGTTTCTAATACAATTGAATCTAGAATTCTGCATCTATCTTCTGAGTGTTTTCTTGTTCTTCATTATGTCTGAAACATTTTCTCTTAGAGCTTGCAATTTTAAGTGTATGTTTGTGAAAATGCTTAGAACTTACACTTAAGGTTTTGTCTGTTGATTTGATCAAGTTACTGTATGATTTATAAAGTGCATAGCAGAACAATTAGATCCTTTGAATAGAGTGAATGAAGTGTAGATTAGATCTTTCTAACTTTTCCCAACCCATCTGAAAATACTTAGCTTAAAACGTAGGAATTTGAAGGAAATTTGTCTCATATTTGAAAAGTATGCATAACAGAGTTAAAAGTAGACAGTTTTCATAAATATTTAAGAGGAGAAAGCTGTAATAATCTGAGAAGACTATTTAAAGGTTTGCAGCACAAGTATAAGTTTTTGCAAAAGGGATGAACAACATATTGACATTTATTAATCTTTTGCATAGTTTGAGTCTAGTAAACCAACAAGAAACCCTAAACTACGTAAGGCCCCTTGAACATTACAGCTTCACATCAACCAACTGAATTTGCCCAACAGATCAAGACCTGACCATATTAAACTTGGGATTAAGTGAATCTTAACCGATTCCTTCATATCTTTCAAGTTAGTTTTGGTTCATTTTATGTGAATTTTAACTAATTGTTATGATTGCATCAAAACCATCATCAACAGTTTTTCTGGCGCTAGAAGGAGGGTCGGTTTGAGTTAGGGTTTGTTTCTAGAAAAACTGGCTAACAACAGTGATAGAGTGACTAGCTCTAGATCCAGTTCAGGGGATATTTTTGTGTAACTACCTGATATAAGGCGAAGTAAGAGCCCCCTGATTTGGAATCCTAAAATATCACAAGTAGGGAGTTCATCTGGAACACCTCCTAGGTCACCTTTTAACATCCATAACATTGTGAGTCCTAACAGATCACTATTCAGATCTCTAAATCTTGGTTCAGGTACTCCTAGAGGTCCTAGTCCTCCTAGAGATCCTACCCCACCAATAAATCCAGGTATTGCTATAGGTTTAGGTCAAGCTCAAACACCCATAATGGCTTATTTCAATGTCCAGTCTCCCATACACTTCAATGATTACAATGAGATGCCCAAAAATCTGGAAAAGATATGTCCTAAATACCAGTTACACCAAGATCCAGAAGACCACATCAGAATATTTAAGGAAGCATGCTTTAGGGCTAGATTAGAGCACGAGGACGTTGTGTGTAGATTGTTTCCCTACATCTTTAATGAACAAGCATCTAACTGATATGTAAACTTACCCAATGGTTACATTTCTTCCTGGTCACTTATGGAAGAAGCATTTCTATCAAGATTTAGAGGACCCATTGATCCTTGCATCCTGTATCACAAATTGGCTACCATAAAAGAAGGTGAGGGAGAGCTAATTGATAATTTCAATGACAGATTTCAAAAGGCCTACTCTAGGCTGGTAACCCCTTACATAGTAGATGATGATAGCTTATTAGCCATGTACTATGCTACCTTGGATCCTTTAATTGCCATGTTTGTCAAATGAAAACCTGACATAGATTCAATATCCAAAGCCTATAAAGAGGTAGCCTCAATAAATCAAGAGATGAGGCACACAACTTGTAGCCCATTTGTTAATGGAGGAAATTTTGGGATCAAAATCAGGCACAACCTTGGAATGGAGTCCCTATGCATCACACTCCATTACTAAATCCGGTTCCTTCTTACACACCTGTGTTTAGTCCTACCCCAATCCAATCCATAGCTCCTTACATGAGTAACACTTCTAATAATAGTCAAAATAATGGTCAGCCTTTCTTCCAACTCCCTAGGGATACAATTGTGGCAAAAGCACCGAAGGAAAGGGAAGAAATCAAAGAGATCACTGTACATTTGAAAAGATTGACCACTGAAGTAACACAACTAAGAAATGAGAACCTTTATGGAAGAGGCAACCAAGGATACAATCAAAATTAGAATTACAACCAAGGCCAAAATCAAAACTATAGTTCAAATCAAAAACAACATTACAATCAAAACTATAATCAGAGCCATACCCAAAATAATAGCCAAGGCCAAAATTCAAATCAAAATTAAAACTATAATCAGCATCAAGGTTATAACCAAGGGCAACCAATGCAAAATAGAGGGCCAGTGATAGATAATAGGGCCTGGGGTAACAATAGCAGAAATCATAATCAACCTAGGTCACCCAAAACATGGAACACTAGACCAAACAATGGTACCCTAGCTTCTCCTTTTGAGAATATAGATAATCATGATGTAAAACAAGCGGCTGGCACCCAAATGGCCAATACATCACTAAAAAACTGGTGCAGATTTCACAATACCAATGCACATGCTGAGCTTGACTATCCACAGCTTCATTTAGAAGCTAGCATATTTAATATAGATGTACAACCTCCTACTTCTGAATTTCTCATTCCCAAAGGTAATGAGGTAGTACCCTCAGGGTATGATACAACTTTAGTCTTAGAAACCTTTACCTTTGCAACTACAGAAGAGAAAGAGGATGAATTGTTAGAAGATGAACCATACTTTTGTGAAAATCTTTATCCTGAATCAACCTTTGTGTTAAATGCTTTTCAGTTTCCTTTTGAAACCAAAAATGAAGCATTGACTGAAACGGAAGAGGTGCAGGCTTTTCAATAGACAAATAAAAACCACACCTACAATTTAAGAAACAACACTAGGCCAGGAGGACCTTTCACCACTTCCATTCCTCCTAACAACTTCAATACACCCCCAAATCAAAATGCTAGCAATAATCCTGCCATACTCAAAGCTAATCATCATACAAATAGTGGAACATCAGTAGAAAAGGCCCAAACAAGTAAAACTAAAACAGTAGAGACAACAAGATTAATGAGCTACTTGTCAGAAGAAATAAAGAAAATTAAAGTTAGTCTACCTTTGAATGAATTATTGAAAACTCCAGGGATCAGAAATGCTTTTATAAAATCCTTGGATACATCTATGATAGATGAGGTCACTGCTGATGTAACTATTCCTAATAGAGATTCATTGCCTAGAGAGAAAAGTAAGAAAGTTGAGTAGCCTTCCAATACAAATGTAGTAATGTACACTGATAAGAAGGATGCTCCTCCTTTCTTGTTAACTGTTAGACTGTGTGGGAAGAACATCCACAATTGCATGGTAGACTCTGGTGCCTCAGCCAATGTAATGCCCTTAGGGATATGTAAAACTCTTAGGTTGACTCCCACCAGATCTGCTAAGGTTGTCACACAGTTAGATAAGACCGAGGTTAGTGTGATAGGAGAACTCATGAACATTCACATGCAATTAGCTTCAGACCCTAGGGTAAGCCAATTCATTGACATTCAAATAGTGGACATACCTGTGAATTATGGAATGTTGCTAAGTAGGGACTGGTCCAAAACATTAAATGGATATATGGCCACTGACTTTTCACATATGTGGCTACCTTGGAGAGGTGTCCCAAACCAGATTAGAATAGAGTCAGAACCCAGGATGAAACATATGATAACAGAGTATAATCGAACAAATGAAATATTATATGCCGCTATTGAACCTGGTGTCTATAGAATTACTAACAATGGGGTGCAAATTGAAGAGATCACGATGTTGAACATTAGAGAAAAACGTGTCAGCAAGGAGACAACATTATTCATTGAGTCTGATGGAAATTCTTCTGATGAAGAAAATAGTGCAATGGACAAATTTGGCCATGCCATTAGACAAGAGGTGGAAGAATGCATTAAAAGGAATCTACCAGTCTAATGTAAACTGTATAGGGATAGATGTAGAGTTCACAATAGGCCACATTCTAAGGAGAGTTGTGGAATATGCAAAGACACCATTGAATATGAATACAAAAAATGCATGAAGAAGATAGAGTTGCAAGAAGGAAATGAGAATCCTGATCAACCATAAGGATACTTTCAGAATAGTGTAGATGCCCTGATTTTAGAAAGAGGAAAGAAGATAGAGGACAAGAATAGTTGTCTTTCTGATTTGCAAGCTGAAAATACACATTTGCAAGTTAACCAAACAAAAATGCCCATGAATAAATATACCAGCACCTCACAAGTAACAGAAGAGAAAAAGCATGCCAAGATAAGAGGTCAGAAAAGTAAAGATGGCATGTGGACATTAAAATCTAACGGGTCCAAATCAAAATAGGGTGCGGGTGCAGGTATTGAACTTATAGATCCTTAGGGTAAGTCATACCTAGCAGCATATAGATTGCAGTTTTCCTGTACCAACAATATTGTTGAATATGAAGCCTTAATTTTGGGACTTGTCATGGCCATCAAGAAGAAAGTGAAAATGATCAGGGTGCTTTCAGACTCTGAACTAGTAGTCAGATAAGTAAGAAAGCTATATGCATGCAATTACAAGAAAATGATTTGTTACAGACATAGAGTATGGGGTTTAATAGATTTATTTGATGCTTTTAACATAGAGCATATCCCCAGAGAATTAAACCATAGGCCGGATGCACTAGCAGTTGCTGCTAGCACATTAGAACCCTTGACACTATCAAGATTGAGGCAATTTGCTATTGAATTAGTTAATGTTCCCAATATCCCAGACAATGTTACACATTTTCAGGTATTCGGAGGGGATCAACAAATTATTGATTTTCTAACTTGTAATGAGGTATTTGAGGCTCAAATCATTGATGAGCAGGAAAGGCCTGAGACAACATGGGACGAAGAGGATATAATCAACTTGAAGAGCAATTTCTTACCCAAAGGGATAATTGAATTAGAACACATTTTTGACTTCGATGGAGTAATAAGACAGAAGGACTTGCCCAAAATAGAGGGGGGTAAGTGTGATTTACACAACTTAGGGACAAAGCAAAATCCACAAAACGTGCTAATTGGGAAGTCTTACTCTGAGAAAATTAGAAAAGAAATTTTAGATACTCTGAAAGATTACAAACACGTAATAGCATGGACGTATGAAGACTTGAAAACCTATGATACGTCCATCATAACCCACGTGATACCTTTGAGACTAGAGGTTAAATCATTCAGGCAGAAACAAAGGCCTGTGAATGCCATTCTAGGGCCTTTAATCTTCAAGGAAGTTAAAAAATTGCTGTCTGCTGGAATAATTTTCCCAGTCAGACATTCAGTCTAGGTAGCTAACTTACTACCAGTGGGGAAGAAAAATAGAGACATCAGATTATGCGTAGATTTTAGAAACTTGAACAAAGCATCCAAAAAGGATAATTATCCTCTACCTCTAATAGACGAAGTGCTGCAAGTAGTAAATGGGGCAAAGATGATGTCATTTCTAAATGGTTTCTCGGGTTATAACCAAGTTTTAATTGATAGAGATGACAGATTAAAAACTACCTTCACTTGTAAATGGGGAAATTATGCATATAGGAGAATGCCTTTTGGTCTGATCAATGTAGGTGCCACTTTTCAGAGAGCCATGGACATCGCGTTCCATGGGCTATCAGGTAAGTGCATTGTCATGTATATGGACGATCTGACTGTGTGTTCTAAGGATGAATCAACCCACGCTGAAGATCTCAGGAAAATAATCAAGCGATGTGAAAGGTATGGAATTTCCCTTAATCCTAAAAAATGTTCATTTGGAGTTACTGAAGGTAAATTACTAGGGCATGTCATCTCTAAAGATGGAATATCAATTGACCCAGATAGAATAGAATCGGTAAAAAATTTGCAAATACCAAATAGTAGGAAAGAGTTGAAATCATTTTTTGGTAAAATTAACTTTGTTCGGAAGTTTATCACAAGTTTTGCTAAGATCGTGCAGTCGTTAAATGCCATGTTGAAAAAAGATGCGCAGATGGAGTGGACACCTGTAGCTAGGGCTGCATTCGAAGATATCAAGGAGACAATTTCTAATGCTCCTGTGTTGGTAGGTCCAGACTACACAAGGTCGTTTTACATATACTCCTTTGCATCCTCCCATTCAGTTGCGGCTGCCTTGACACAGAAAGGTGAGGACAACGAAGAAAGGCCCATCGCATTCATGAGCGCACCTCTGAAGGATGCATAGCTAAGATATCTAGACACTGAGAGACAAGCATTTGCATTAATGAGGGCCATGAAAAAAATTAGACATTACATTCTGCGCAGCCAGATCAAAGCCATAGTGTCAGACGTAGCAGTAAAGATGTTGCTGATGCAGAACGAACCTGGAGAAAAGAGAGCTAAGTGGACCACCACGCTGCAAGAATTTGACATGGAAATCATTCCCATAAAGTTGGTCAGAGGGCAGGCATTGGTACAAACAATAGCAAATACAGATCCAAATTTGATAAAATAGTAGTATGTATTGAATTCCCAGAACGCATCAGACTGGTATGATGATTTAAACACCTTTTTAATAACTGGAAAGTACCCAAATAGGATGAAAGCTTCTCAGAGGAGAGCTTTGAAGATTAAAGCACAGAAATATATGGTGCAAAGAGGTCTTCTATTCAGGAAGAACTATGATGGAATTTATTTGAGGTGTTTAAATAGAACTGAGGCAGATAAAGTGTTGACAGAGCTACATGACAAGTACAGAACCGGCCATGGTTTCCATCTAGCTACAACACACAAGATATTGAGGGTGGGCTATTACTGGCCCACAATGTTCAAAGATACTGAGAGTCACATTAAAAGTTGCCACACCTGTCAGACTACAGCAGATAAGGGAAGAAATCAGGCCAATCCACTACAACCTGTGATTGAATCAAGACCATTTGCACAATGGGGCCTGGATTTCATTGGAGTCATCAATCCTCCATCTTCTGCAGGACACAAGTTCATACTGATGGTGACGGACTATTGTACAAGGTGGACTGAGGCCACATGCTACAAATTCTCCACAACTAAGGTAGTTATCATGTTTCTTGAAGAAAACATCATCACCAGGTTTGGAACTCCATATTCATTGGTATGTGAGAATGACCCTGCTTTCTCTTCTTTAAAGTTTTCTAAATGGGCATTTGAATACGGGATTGTTTTAAAGTTTTCTTCAAATTATTACCCTCAAGGTAATGGATTAGCTAAGTCTACGAACAAAATTTTATTAGATATAATCAAGAAGCTGATTGCAAAGAATCCTAGAGAGTGGAACACACTATTGAAATGCGCATTATGGGTAGATAGGACCAAGTTTAAAATAGCTTTAGGTAGCACACCTTATCATTTAGTTTATGGGACTGATCCCATACTTCCAGTAAATCTGAGAATACCAATCTAGAAGTTTGCCAATGAGTATCGAGGCTTTGATAACCATAGAGAAGCCAGGATAGTACAAATGTTACAATTAGATGAGAAAAGAGGTCAAGCCATCGAGAAATTTGCCAAACACCAAGTAGTAGTTAAGAGGTGTTTTGATAAAAGGGCATGAGTCAAAACATTTAGGATATCTGACTTAGTGCTGTGCTGGGACAAAGCACATGAAAAAAAGGGGAGTCATAGAAAATTCAATAAATTATGGTTATGTCCATTACAAGTCTCAGAAACAATAGGGGACAACACATTTAGACTCAAGACCTTGACAGGGGAAGATGTGCCATTACCAGGTAATGGCCAACATTTAAAACACTACTTCCAAGTCTGAGGTAAAGGGCAGTCCATTTTGTGTAATATAGTATAGGTACTGTACAGTTTGTTTTACTTTGTTTTCTGTTTTCTTTTTGTCTTTCTTCTACAGTCTGTTGTTTGGTTTGTTGTTTTCTCCTCAGTAGTGATCTTTGTTTTACTTTAGAATATTAAGGAGCAAACTAACAACCATTGAAAATAGTATAAAATTCAGAATATTCAGGCTAATCATTTGGAATTTATTCATAAGTTGTTGTGACTGTCATGAATGTAGAGAGTTGTTTACCTTCTAAAATTTTGTATTCAATAAATTTGATTGAGAATTCAAGAGAGGTTTCTCACGATGACACACCTAAAATCCTTGGGTTTGTTGAACCTACCAGTGTAGATATTAGGTGAAAAATCTAAGGTCACCCTTGCTACCATTACAATTCTCAGCTTAATTTCAGCAAGTGCCCACTCCTTGCATCATAAAGTTACAAATTGCTATATCTTGTGAAAGTTCTATCAAGCATCAAAATCAATAAAGTATAAATATAAAATATAAAAAATAAATAAAGCGGATTATACTAAAAATCTAGATTAAGCCATCCAAGTAACTCTACCGGGGCTATAGATGCTCGCTGGCAGTGGGGTTCTACTTAGGAGAATTGTAATGATAACCTTGTTGGGGCTATAGATGCTTGCTGCAGCAAGGCTCTATCCGGTCGGTTATGAGGGAATATCCTCAACTACGTAGGCTAATGTCAGTCACTGGTTTGTTCAACCGATCTTCAAGATAAGGATAATTAATCACGTGCACATACTTAAACTGAAAATAAAAATTCATGCACCCTTATTGAATACCTTAGGTCTCAAGTTGAATAATAATTTGCAGGAAAGATAGTTGGAAGTTATAGATTTGTTTCACTTAGTTTCCTTAATACTTTGAATTTAATTGTTCTGCTTGGTTGCTAGTTGTTGTGATGTTCATAACACGCCCCATTTTGTGCCTTAGCAAAATGAGGACCCCTGCTGTGGCTTTTCTTTTTTTGCTTTTGTGTGTTTTGGTTTTGCTTGGTGGTAAAGGGAAAAGAGGGTTAAAATTGCAAACTTTGATAGAAATGAAGAAAAAATGCATTTGCAATACCAGGGCATGATATGGTTGGATTCCTTGTGAAAAATGAGCTAGGGTTGCTTTTTGAACCATCTTAAAATTTGCCATATTTTGCAAGTTATGATCATTTTGGTAAAATGTACTTTCAGGTTTATATATCGCTTTGCATATACAAAGTCCTTTATATGTGCAAAGTCCTTTTTATACTTAATCGCTTTTTGCAGTCGGGCTCATATACATTGTTATTTGCAGGTTGGGTCGGTTGTATATTGTTTTTTCCTTATATGCATTTTAAATAAAAGCTTTATTTATACATATAGGATGGAACCGAAACAATTTTAAGTTGAGTTGATAAATGTTAGCAATCCATTGTATGTACATTGTGGTTTGTATGTTGTGCGCTTGTATGTTTCAACATACAAGAGAAATATGCAAAGGAGTTACATGCAAGCTACGGACCCGACAGAACTCACAGTTGAAAGGTATAAAGGTTTACGTCTGCCGCTTGCATCTTTTGGCTTGTATGTTCACATACAAAGATATATACAATGGCGGACCTGAAAAAGCTATAGAATAATGTTAAATCATTGTATATTTGGCGCAATGTATATTTCATACATACACTATGACATACAACAAGATATACATCATGTGGAATCCAAACAACAATAAAGCAGATTTATCCTATGTATCACGTCCGATTTACATATCAAGAGATACATTCCGGATTCGGTAGGTTATAAATTGTTGATTATAACAGCGATAGGTCCGAGGGTTGTTTGCAACGGTTTGTGCATTATTTTATATGATGGAATTGAAAAGGCATAAAATAGAGTTAAATGTTTGTATATTTTGGTGTTTGTATATTGCGATATACAAACCGATATACGTTGCATACATACAGGTCGGATTCGAAATAAAAGTCCATAACAAAAAAATCATTGTATGTATTTGACTTGTATATTATCAAGCATACATTGTGACATACAAGCTGCAGAATCGAAGGCAGATTTAAATCTGATTAAATGGATGTGTAACGTTTGGCTTGTATAATGGGCATACAGAGTTTTAAACAAGGAAATAAGTGGGAAAAGACAGAGTGATAGGAATCTTGAGACTGATTTTGGGGCCCGAATGCATATTTTTTGGTCAACGATAGTTGACCTGACTTTTCCAAGCACTGTATATACATTTTTGGACATGATTTCCATAGATTCAGGGCCCGATTTGATGCGCTCACACAGTCACTCCTTGATTTAACAAATGTTTCAATTCCTGCTATTTTATTAAATGAAATGATACTTATTGCCTATCTATTTTTTTGCAGGTTTACAGTTGAGAAGGAGCTAAAACTTAATGGTGGTGACATCACGGAGGAGGAAATCAGATCTCAGGAGCAGGGGAGGATAAAGATGAAGTACGAGGAAGTCAAGGGTCTTCATTGATGAAGACAAAATGTAGTTGAAACATCATCACGGTAGACAAATAGAAGTTATTATTGAGCTGCTAGGGTTTCCAGAATGGCATATTTCACCCAGATTGGACGTATGCTCAGAGATATTTTGGAAAATTTGATCTCCAACATTTATATTGTAACTAGAGGTTTGAACCAGGGTTTAAACTAGGGTTTTTTGGGCTGTATTGAGGACAATAAGAAAAGTCTATATATTGTGACTTGATACACTGTAAAATTTTACACAGGGGCTACATAGAGATTTGTAGCAGCAAGAATTTGTAAAAATAGCATTTTAGTTTAGTTTAGAAGTGGAAGGAGGTCACCTGTGTCTGCAATAAGGAATGCACAGAACATCTAGCTTCCTTACTGTATTTGTAAAGCTTGTAAGTTTTCTGTAGTTTGGTCAATGAAGCTAAGAGTCATTCAGACATTGTAAATCTTATATGACTGTCTGTTTCTAATACAATTGAATCTGGAATTCTGCATCTATCTTCTGAGTGTTTTCTTGTTCTTCATTGTGTTTGAAACATTTTCTCTTAGAGCTTGCAATTTTAAGTGTATGTTTGTGAAAATGCTCAGAACTTACACTTAAGGTTTTGTCTGTGGATTTGATCAAGTTACTATATGATTTATAAAGTGCATAACAGAACAATTAGATCCTTCGAATAGAGTGAATGAAGTGTAGATTAGATCTTTCTAACTTTTCCCAAGCCATTTGAAAATACTTAGCTTAAAACGTAGAAATTTGAAGGAAATTTGTCTCATATTTGAAAGGTATGCATAACAGAGTTAAAAGTAGACAGTTTTCATAAATATTTAAGAGGAGAAAGCTGTAATAATCTGAGAAGACTATTTAAAGGTTTGCAGCACAAGTATAAGTTTATGCAAAAGGGATGAACAACATATTGACATTTATTAATCTTTTGCATAGTTTGAGTCCAGTAAACCAACAAGAAACCCTAAACTACGTAAGGCCCCTTGATTGAATTTTAACTAATTGTTATGATTGCATCAAAACCATCATCAACAATATGTAGAGAGTACTAAATTCTTACCTGAAAGGGCTTTGCTGGTGAACGCAATGGGATATTCATCTTAAAGGAGAATAGCACCAAGTCCATTGACGTAAGCATCACTCTCAATAGTGAAGGTCTTGGAAAAATCTGGCACAACTAGAACAGGTGTAGTACACATAGCTTGTTTCAATTTTTCAAATGCACACTCAGTAGCATGTGTCCATGTAAAATCATCCTTTTTCAATAGAGCTGTTAATGGACCTGCAATCTTCCCGTAATCCTTGACAAACTTGCGATAGTAGCCAGTCAGTCCTAAAAAAATCACGAAGGCTCTTGAGTGTCTGAGGATGCCACCAATTTTTCATGGCATCTATTTTGGCAAGATCCACTCGAACCCCTTGGGCTAAAAAAATATGCCCGAGATACTCCACTTCCTCTTGCCCAAAAACACATTTAGACTATTTTACATAGAGATGATGATCAAAGAGAAGTTGGAGTACAAGATCTAGATGCTGGAGATGCTTAGCCCATGTTTTACTATAGATGAGGATATTATCAAAGAAGTCCAGAATGAATTTCCACAAGTAGGGCCGGAATATTTTATTCATCAATGCTTGGAAAGTAGAAGGAGAATTAGTGAGGCCAAAGGGCATGACCAAAAACTCATAGTGGCCATCATGCGTGCAGAAAGATGTTTTAGGGATATTATCCTTATGAACCCAAATTTGGTGATGCCTAGAACGAAGATCCAACTTGGAAAAAAAATGAGTGCCATGAAGCTCATCAACAACAGGAATCAGAAACTTATCTTTGATTGTGATGTGATTAAGTGCTCGGAAGTCAATGTAGAGGTGCCATGACCCATCTTTTTTCTGGACAAGAAGAACTGGTGAAGAAAACGAACTAGTACTAGTGAGAATAATACCTTGCTTTAGTAAGTCCCGAACGAGCATCTCAATCTCTGTCTTTTGGTGAAATGGGTAGAAGTAGGGCCTGATGTTGGGAGGAATGCTTCCAGGAAGGAGCTAAATACAATGGTCCTTTGGTCGTGAAGGTGGCAATCCCACTGGTTTAGCAAAGACACATGTATATCTATCCAAAATTTGTTGTAGATCTGAATGAGTACTGGAGACCACGGATGGTTGCATCTGAATGGAATGGAGCTGAGCAATGACTCCATGTGAATTCTTCTTAAGGAGATTTTCCATGCGATGTGAACTGATGATGTTGAGAGACCTTGGTTGTAATCCCTTCAATGTGTGTTTTTGCCCATTGTCTGAAAATTGCATCCAAAGTTCAACAAAATCCCATAAGACAGGTCCTAGAGTGTGTAACCATTGAGTGCCTAAAACCACATCGCATTCGCCTAAGGGCAAGGCAAACATGTCGAAGCGCAAGTTATAATCTCCAATAGAGATACACACACTGCGACACTTCCCTTTGCAAGGTAATGTGCCCCCATGGACAATCATGACTTCAAAGATGGAGCAAGGATGGACAAAACAATTTTCCTGTTTGGTGATCCGAGGGTCAATGAAGTTATGAGTGCTACCAGAATCAATGAGTATTGTAAGAGGGACCTTCTTGAAGTAACCCTTGACTTGCATGGTTTGTGGGGTGGTGACTCCTGCTAAAGCATGGAGAGAGATCTCTGGGTGGTCTTCCTAAGAAGGAGAGTCAACAGGCACTGTTGAATATTGACCTGATCATCTACTGTATCTTGAGCATTTTCATAAACTTCAGTTGCAGGCAGAGAATCCACATCCAAGAGATAGAGCTTTTTCTCAACACATCTATGTCCCCGAGTGAATTTCTCATCACAATTATAACAAATCCCTTTTTCTCTATGTGCCCTCATCTTTGTTTTAGACAAATTCTTGATAGGAGTTGTTCTAGGAGCTGGTGTGATTCGAGGTCTTTGGGAAACCATATTTCTGAATGGAACAAAAGTGGATTTGGAGCGCTGTTGAGCTGTGATCTTGTCCTCTGCCAACTTAGCCAACCCTAGGGCTTCCATCATTGTGCTCGTATAGAACATTTTAACCTCAGATCAGATTGCATCCTTCAAACCACTAACAAAACAACTCCTGAAGAATTCATCAGACAATCCCTCTGTGTGATTGGCTAGTTTCTCAAATTATGTCTGATATTCTCTCACAGTGCCAGTTTGGCAAAGTTTAGTGAGTGCTTTTGTGAAGTCACCAAAAGCACTAGGGCTAAATCGGTGCAAAATGAGTTTGCAAAAATCTGTCCATTTTGGCTCTTCATGAGCCTTGATGTACCAACAGAACCATTGAAGGGTTTCATGTTCCAAATGAAAGGATGCAAGTGGGACTTTGTTGACATCAAAGGTATTATGCAGACTGAAATATTTTTCTACTCGGTATATCCATCCAGTCGGATCATCACCATTGAAGCGAGGAAAATCAAGATTTAGCGCACGAAAATTGTTGGAAGAAGAGAAACTAGTGTCTGCAGAAGACTCTGGCTACTGTCTATTATTGATGGTTGAATTTTGAAGATTGAGGTTGAGAATTTTTTCATCTAGATCTTGGAGTTTGGTCTTGAGGGATGCAAGTTCATCCTCCATGGTTTTTGCTCCTGCGTGGGTGACAAGCATAACCAATATTTTTTTTTGGGAATGGGTAGAAAAACAAAAACAAAACATTTTTTAGTATAGGAAAATTTGGATTTGGGAAAAAATTTGATGGGTAATTGAGGTTTGACTAGGTTTTGGACACTTTCTGAGGGACAGGGAAGCAAGAAATGGGGATTTCAGAAGTGGGGTGAAAGAATGGGAAAATTTGTCCAAGAGGGACAAATGAGCAGAAATAGGAAATGAACACTATGGCAAAATTTGAAGGTGATTGGGTGAGAATCGAAGAAGTTATGGCAAACCCTAAAAATAGACAAATGTGGGATTTTTGGCTTCAATAAGTGGAATTTAGGATAGGGTCCTCAAGGAAGGAAATATGCACAATGGAAGTTTAGGGGTTCCAGTAAATTTTCAGAGGAAATGGAGCTAAAGCAAGGAAGATATGGTGAAAAAATAGAAATTTTCTGGAAACGATCTGCAACGGCTCTGGACAGATGCAATATGCGATTTATCAACTGGTAATAGATATGGACTCCAGGTATGTTCGGCTTCCTAAAGGTTCAGGGGATTCACTCGGTTACCAATGCTATCTAACAGCTTGCGTATTGGGGTAGTACCCCTCACTCCATGGCTCAGGTAAAACTGATAACTTCTCTGCCACAAACGACAGCTCTTGGTTTACCTCACGGATGGGAACTAGTCAATCAGGTAGGGGTCGTTGCCCTTTTCACTGGCAGGTCCACTCAATGGGCCAACTACTTCGAGGTTCTTGTGGTACTCCTCACAGTGAGTGCTAGGGCTATGCCCAGGCACTTCCCATAGTTAAGTGGATAGGGATTATTCCCTGATCCGAACCTGCAATTGAAATGAATAATACAGATGTAAAGAAAAAAGAACTACTACAATAATCACAATGCCTAGAGGCCACTGCAAAAAAAATTTTGGCAAAAATTCCACCTAGTGAGCCCAAGAAAGCACTCTGATACTAGGTGGGAGGAACCTCCTACAACAATATAATGAAAAATGCATGAAATAACAAAAATAGCAGAAACTTAGAAGGAATTTATTGATCGCAGGCCACTTCAAGGGGGCAACCTCCTTTGAGCAAGCTCAATACAATAAATTTGTGGATGCCTTCATTGGCCTCAACACGTACTTATATACTAAGTCTAATCTAAATGACTATTACTCCCCATGAATGTGGGATAATACAATATACTCACGGGACTACTTAGAAAGCATATGCGTCCAACAACAATATACTAACAAAGTAAAGAGAAGGGATAAACACAGGTTCCTAACAAATTCCTTTCCATCTATTGAGGATTTCTTGATGAAATTCAAATCACTCAGATCAATTTTGCAAATTTGTGGCAAGACCGAAATGAACCTCGAAGCTTAGATAGAATCAGGTAAATACTCTTGGTGTATGTTTTGGTCTTGCCACAACTCTACAAAAGTGATCTGAGTGATTTGAATTTCATCAAGAAATCCTCAATAGATGGAAAGGAATCAAGTAGCAAGGAAGCTAATTTTGCCTCAAACTGAAGTGCTCTGAACTCATTGATGGTGCCAAATAGATCATTGAATTTTGTCCACATTGCTTGAGGAGTTGTACAACTCTCAAGGTAAAGACCTAAGTGTGCTTATTGTAATAAGTCAGGACATGATGAGTCTAAATGCTATGAGAAGAAGATAGATGGATATGCACAACAAGTTTTAGATTTGACAACTCTTCTTATGAAGAACAATATTCATCCCTCTTCTTCATCTACATTAGGTAGGTCTTCTTCTTCATCATCATTCCAGACAGATGGATAGACTCCACACAAGGGTCATGCATTATGTGCAACCACCAGTTCACATTCATCTAGATGGCTATTGGATTTAGGTACTTCACACCATATGGCATCTTCTCAGGGCATGTTCTCATCTTTTGAGGCTGCGTCCTCACCACACATATTGATGGGTAATAACACTTATATGAGTGTATGTGGGAAAGGTTCTATTGACATTGATGATGGTACATTCAATGATGTACTATGTGTACCATCTTTGTCCACCAACCTTCTCTACATGGTATCAAAGCTCCAGATCTGAAGGTTCTTGTTCACTTTTTTGGGGATTTTTTGCATCAGCAGCAAATTGGTGCATATTGAGTTAAATTGGATCTCATCATTGCGTCCAGAAGGCTTGAGAATGCTAAGACCACATTTTGTTTCGTCAAATTTGGACATACAGTGCTAGATCTACAAGGGTTTGAAGTTCCTGTCGGTTTCTTGACTTAGAAGGCTCAAGAACCTGTAAATTGACTAAAAATTTGTCAAATTTGGCCACAGTGACCTCCGAGGCAAAAAAAAATCTCTGTGTCATACAGCATCGTATCGTACGACTCTGTCAAAATGCAGAAGAAAAAAAAATTAAGGCCCAAAGGGCCGACATGGTCAAACACTACTGGTCTTCATTGGTGGTCACATAGTGTGAACCGCCCGTGGTCTCCCAAACATCGACCTCACCGCCGCTCCACCGGATCTCCAGGTCACCGCCCGCCTGCGCCAAGTTGCTACCAGTACTGCTGCTAGGTTGCCACCGACTCTCATCCCAATTGCTGCCCCTTCTCCACCCTGTCACCACCTGGCCACCTGTGTACCACCAAAGAGCCACCAGGGCTCATTTGATGCCCTTTATAGCCCTGTTTTGCGAAATCAGACACCATTTTCACATACGGAGTCAAATTTTTGCAAATAAATAGGTATTGGAAAGATGGGTCCAGGACCGATCTAGTGGTGTAGAATCTTTTTCCTAATTTTGTAGTTTTGATGCATTTATTTCCAGTCAAATTTAGATCATAATTTTCGCACTTCCGGGGGCATAACAGTTGCATCTGACCTCCGTTTTTTGTAAACGAATAGGCATTGGAAAGGTCTTGAAGTGCTCTTTTCAGATATGTAGAGTATTTTATTAGAAATTTACCAAGTATACAGAGAATAGTCTGAAGTGATTTTTTCTTTTTCATGCTTTCTAGCTTTCAAAATTGTACCGGGGTTTGGTTTTTTGTGTTAGTGGGGAGTGTTTTTTCTTGATCTCTATATATACACATCAGAAATCCAAAACTTCTATCATTAAACACATTTCCAAACCATAAACATCATGGTGGACACCTCATCAGTTGAACATCTTTCCCACACAATTATCATACCTGGAAAGCACATATGACAAGACTTCTCACATCTAAGGGGTTATGGTCCTGTTTGGATGAGATTCAACCTCAGTTGCAATGTTAGTTTGAGATTCTACAACATAGAAACAAAATGGATGAGGCCATGGGTTTGATATCATTGCATGTTTCAAACAATCTTTTATTTCACCTTGAGAGTTGCACAACTCCTCAGGCAATGTGGACAAAATTCAATGATCTATTTGTCATCATCAATGGGATCAAAGAACTTCAGATTGAGGCAGAATTGACTTCCTTGGTACCTAATTCCTTTCCATCTATTGAGGATTTCTTGATGAAATTCAAATCACTCAGATCACTTTTGTAGAGTTGTGCCAAGACCAAAACGGACACTAAAAGTATTTACCTAATTATATCTAAGCTCATTTCAGATATTCTCTTCTACATTCTACTCCACCATGGATGCTTTGGGTCCATGATTTACCATGCCTACATTTGAGGTATTCTGTGATCAGTTGTCACATGAGCAGTCCAAGTTATCACAGTTGGATGCTCTTCTAGGATCATAGAACCATGCATTGGTAGCTCAGTCATCTCAAGGGAAGCAGAAGCAGAAGCAGAAATAGAAACCAAAGACCACAAAGCATGAGAAGGATTTTAGTTCACAAAACACTTCTGATTCTCATTCTCCTAAGGGGGAATCATCAAAGAAAGAAAGACCTAAGTGTGCTTATTGTAATAAGTCAGGACATGATGAGACTAAAAGCTATGAGAAGAAGATAGATGGATATGCACAATAGGTTTCAAATTTGATAGCTCTTCTTATGAAGAACAATATTCATCCCTCTTCTTCATCTACATTAGGTAGGTCTTCTTCTTCACCATCATTCCAGATAGATGGACAGACTCCACACAAGGGTCATGCATTATGTACAACCACCAGTTCACATTCATCTAGATGGCTATTGGATTTAGGTGCTTCACACCATACGACATCTTCTTAGGACATGTTCTCATCTTTTGAGGCTGCATCCTCACCACACATATTGATGGGTAATAACACTTATATGAGTGTATGTGGGAAAGGTTCTATTGACATTGATGATGGTACATTCAATGATGTATTGTGTACCATCTTTGTCCATCAACCTTCTCTCCATTTATTAGATTGCTCATAGTGGGACAGGGAAGACAGTTGAGTTCACACCGAATTCAGTGCACATCAGAGACATTCAGACTGGCAACATTGTTGCAATAGGGATAGTTGATCATTCTTCCCGATTGTATGCATTCACTCACTTTGGTTGACCATCTCCATTGTCTAAGTATCACTCTCTTTCTCCAAGAGAGCATGTTGTATCTAAGGTGAAGTTTGGTCACTTGAACTTATGTGTTCTTCCATCTATTCATGAGACCAGTGTTGAGACTTCTACATCTCCACCTCCTGTTGAGACCACATTTGTTTAGCAAGATCCCTGTTTAGCTTTGACTGACATTGTAGCTCCACTCATCGAGCCATCTAGTGCAGTTGTTGAGGCCATATCAGAGGATATTCATTTCCTCGCACATGATAGATTCAGTACATCTGTTATCCCATCTTCATTGGATATTCCATTTCAGGATCATCTTGAGTTGTTTGATGTTGATACATTTGATTTAACATCCTGCCATTTAGACACTCATGCTTTAGTTCAATTCTCTAGTGAGCATCATTCAAGACTTCCATTTTCACCTCACATCCAGGGATTTCCTCATCATCGATCATTGGATTGGTTTCTTCCTCAGGGGAGACACATTGGTTTGATCATCGGCATAGGGATTCTCTCATTCTGGGGGGGCTTTAGAGTCTCCACTCTCTCTCATGGGGGGGTATCTGATTATATATCTGCATATATTCTTAAGAGAGTCTCTTGAGACATCTCATTTGTACTTTCTTTCAACATCTCTTTTAGGAGAGGAGTTTTTTCCCACTAGGTTTTCTCCTTTTCTCCACTTTACAGAGATTTCATTATATTTGGGTACCTCATCAGGCCTAGTTGCCGGGACCCATCTTTGCTTTCATGCATCTTGTCCTTAGTTTTTTAGCTTCTCCCTAAGTTCATCTTAAGGGGGGGTGTTGGAGTAATAAGGTCAATTACTTAATTGATTAAATCATATGGTAAGTGTAAAAAGATGCGGGGCCAAAAAGTGGCCAAATTGTTTTTTAAAAAAATAATACAAAACGTGAGCGCATTATAATGCACTCATGTTTGGTTTGGTCATGATGAGCCTAAGGCTCTTCAAAACCAAACCATAACCCGCTCACGTTATAATGCGAGCACGTTATAACCTATTATAAATTAAAAAAAAATCATCTCTTTTCATTTCATTTCTTTTTTCTCCACTATTCTCGCAATCTGCAAACCCTAGGAAGCGCGCTCGCATTTTGGATTCGTCAATTCAACACAAAAATCTTATTGATTCGTTGCCAAAATGCTGCCACGATGTCGAGCACACCAAAGGAGTGAGTTTATTTGTCTTTTTGTTTGAATTTGCTTCTAAATAGGTGGGTTTGAGTTGTTTTTTGATGTATATTTCGTTAATTGTTAGGAAATGTTAATGCACCTCCTCCTCCTCCTCCTCAAAATCCACAAAATCCTATGGAACAACAACCTCCTCCATCCATTCCTCGACATGCCCCTAGAACACAAGAAAATATAATGGGAAAAATTGAAAACAACAAAAAAGAAATTGAATATATAATTGCAAGGTTGAAAGATCCTTCCACTTCAACCTTACATAGGTCCACGCTTGCTGAATCTCCTGAATCTATGTTATCAAATGTAGATTCAATTTGCAAGTAAATAACTAGTTGGATGGATAAGAGGAGAGAGTTTAGAGATTAATATGCAGACAAGCTGTCATACCGAGATGTGAAAAAATTACAAATTACAAAATTAGACTTATGCTCAATTTTCACAAACCCACAAACAAATCAATCTCCACCCATTACATGTAAGAGGTTCCCTATCCATTGGTGCAACAACCAAGTGATAAGGGACAATTTTGGGCAAAGATGGTGGATGGTTTTTGACCATCCTCCATGCAATAATAATGGGGTCCTGCAATACCTTTTGAGGAAACTCTACTGCGAGTTTGTCCTTAATAAAGTGCCAAACTATTTTGATATATAGGACTTCTAGGGCAGAGGTGGGAGGTCAGCATAAGATAGACTAGGGGCACGTCTTGACCCATAGCAGGTAGTGAGACGAGTAATCAATAGACCAGCCCATGAGCATGTTTATATCCCTTCCATTGTGAAGGAGAGTGTTGAGGTCGATACACTTCAATCCATTAGTGCCTTGACCTAGAGCATCATAGAGCATGCCAGTCCTATAGCACAGAGTGGGTTGGGAGATAGTGCGAGGAGTAGGGTCCCACCCCATGCTTGTTAGACTTGCAGATCAGCCTATGGTTATGACCCCATGGATAGTCAGGACGCAGGTGCACAGGCTACATCTATGGCTGAGCAGATGGTGATGACAAATACCCTCCTGAGTGAGACTTTTGGCCTTGATACTCAGGTAAATATTAGCAAGTTTATTGAATTTAATTTATTAAATTTTATTTTTGAAATGCAAGATTAACTAATTTAGTTTGATGATTTTAATGAAATTTCAGGGTCATAGCGTTGATGCAGTTTTCAGTGGTTCTCCACCCGCATATTACACTAGATCATCTACTGTCAGGGTATGTAACTAGTAAACAATTATAAATATTACATGTGAATAGCATCATTATATGAATGGTATTCTAATATCTAATTTTGGATGTTGAATAGGTTAATATTGGAGATTTCACGGCAACACCTGCCAGTGGTGGTGGACTTCAAAGCTTCATGGAGGTAATAAAATAAATAGTTCAATGAATGAATTGTACTTACTATATTTTTGTATGTGACTTGTGTGCTTTATTGTGTGTACTTCCATGTTTAGATGAGCATGTGTGTATGTTAGGAGCCATGATTTGCATCACTATTATAGTTTTCGTAATTGAATAATGTTGTTTTATTTTTAGATGATGCAGTCTGTGGAGACACCTCCCAATGTTCATAGGGCAATGGAGCATGGTGTGACCTCTATGATTCATAGCTCCATGGCATTGACAAGGGTATGAGGCAGATTAGTAAATTTCAATTTACATTCATTGTTATAGTTGTCTATTTTTGAAAAATTAAAAGATTATTGATTTGAAGTTTAATTTCTATTTGGATGGTTTCTATAGGACATGACATCACCATGGCCTATTCCTACTACTGAGGCAAGTGAGGAGATAGATTATATGGTAGCAGTAATTGATTATTTTGTTAAATGTTTCATTTTTTATAATATGTAATTTCTATATATTAATGTCTATACTTTTTATTGTAACAGCTAAAGATGCAGGAAGAAATAAATAGGAGGAGCAATGCTCGGGTTCGTAGTAGACCACCCACATGCGTATCTCCATTCCCTAGAAGATCAAAGACTGCCCGTGATCTATTCTCTTCACCAGCCAGAGGGGAATGACTTTTTATTGTGTTCCTTTGTTGTATGCCTATATGGCATTTGTGGACATATATTTTGTATTGTATATAGTTGACATTGTATGCTTATATGGCATTCTTGTAAGCCTATATGGCTATTTTGTATATATGTTATACTTATATCGATAGATATTGATGTATGCCTATATGGATATTTGGTTAATACAAATCTTTTTTATTGATGGCATCCATACTTGCATTATAAATCCACGTTTGAATGGATATTTGTAGATGGCTACTTTAAATATTTAAAGTCCAATTGTATTACATAAGATGTTTATTGATCCAATAAGCTAGCTATTGTTATTCAAGTATCACCTAAACCTCATTTTGGAAGTAAAAGATAAAAGTTGTATTAAAAAAGAAAATGAATCATCATGTTGAACAAAAAATATTAATATTCTTTATGAGTAGCATACAATGTCAACAATATGCAATACAAAAAAATGAATCATCATGTTATTCTTTATGTTTGAGATCCTGAAAATGACTAAGTCTGGTAGCCTGATATCCTGAAACACTAGGATGAATATCCAAGTTATTAGGATGATTGCACCTTGATAAAAAGTCATTAAGATGAGAACCTAAAGGAGACTTTCTTAAACATTCAAACATTGAGCAACAAGCACGACGGGTTAAGGCGCAATTTGCAACTCATAAAGCCTCAAAAGGGTGCCCAACTTGGAGAGAGCATTCATTTAAGACAAGGCACCCATTGACACCTATTCCACCATAAAAGTGCACCTAAGGTGGAAGGAGAACAAGCCTCTAGTAAGTGAAGCACACATATTGTCTAAACCACTTCATTATGGTGCCCTAGCATGAGGAGGAGTATATAAGTCAATAGGAAATGGTGCCTAGAATGCAAATGAAGGACTAAGTGGCATTTTCAATAAGCATCAATTCACCTTGAGCTTTCAATAAATACATCAAATTGAGCCCCATAAGCCTAGGCGCCCTTTGCCTTCAAAAGAACCTTGTATTGGCGCCTTGGAGGAAATCAACTTACAATGACAAGTCTTGGAGGTTTCTCATTTTGGATGATGTCTTTTGAGATTAACTACTATTGGCAAGAGACACTATATGGATTCATGGTTGTTGTCATTGATGGCAACAAAGGTCATCCCACATATCCGCAAGTCATGGTGTGTCTCTACCGGAAGTCAGAATGAAGATTGTTGTGGTCCGGTGAACAAGAACAGAGCTTATGGCAAGGTCTGACAGATTGGTCCGGATCTCTCAGAGGAAGTGTCTTGGTGCAGTGCGGATTTGGGGAAGTCAAGAGGACTACCTTGAGTAGTATATTCCAAGGATTTAGCCTCCGGTGATGAACAGAGAAAAAGATATGAATAGTTGAGTACCGGATTCCTGAGAGACAGTGAGAACAGAGGAAGAACTGACTGACAGAGTATCAGACTATTTTCCAGATGTGTTACTGTTGATGGTAAAGGTTGTGAAGGCATGAATCATGTTTGGCCGACATGATTAATGATATCTACAAGTATATGCTTGATCCGCATTGCTTGGTAAGCAAGGATTCAGCCGACAAAACAGAGTTTGTAAGAAACTAGACTGTTCCGGATGCCGACTAGAAAGGTGATGAAATTACATGTGCGGATATATATAGAGGATGGATTTAGTTGTGAAGTGTGTGATTGTGTGAAGGCATATGCGAATAAGTGCAAAACAGAGCAAAAGTAGTAAGAAAGATCCGGTATGTGAAAGGATAGTAGAATAAAGAACAGAGGAAAGATGAAGTGCAGTAGATCAGTGTATTGAGCCTAAACCGGAACTGAACACCAGCATATGTAGATGCTTCCAATCAGTTCAAGACTGTGATTCTTATCACTCTGTAGACAGTGTGTCTCCTTGTAGGCAGTGGGCCTCTTGTGAGCAGTGTGCTCGGGCAGTGAGCCCTAATTGGCAAGTGCCATTTTTGTAATTCCCTATTCTTCTAACAGAGAATAATCTTTGGGTTAATCACCCCATGGTTTTCTCCCTTAACAGGGTTTCCATGTCAAAAATACTGTGTCATTTGTTTCTTATTTCATGGTAATGTTTTTGTGTTTGATTCAGTGCTGCATTAATTAATAAGAAAGTTCAAAAAGAAAATAAATAGGATAACTGATTCACCCCCCCTCTCAGTTATCAACAATTGGTATCAGAGCTAAGTTCCTCCTAATAGAGCCTAACAGCTTGAGGAAGATCTGGGAGTTCAAATGGATGCATATGGTTTAAGGGAGCAACTCAAGACTGCCCTTGAGGATCTTGAATAGTCAAATTCTGAAGTCAATGAATTAAAGGAAAGACTCAAACAGGCTGATGAATTCATGAGAGAATTAAAAGACAAATTAAGTCTCTCTATGAAAAAGAGAAAGGATCTGCTCCAACAATTGGCAAGACAAAGTGAAGAAAGCAATACAAATGAAGAATTGACTGAGCAAACCAAATTATGCAAAAAGTTATCAAAAGAAGTCATTATGTTAAGACATGAAATGGAATCAGGAACTATAAAGTTTACTCAAGAGATTGAAGAAAAAAGAAAAGCTGAAGACAATCTAAGACAATCTCTTAAAGAAAAATCAGAAGAATGCCACCAGATGGACAGGATTATCAGACATCTTGAATCTGATCTTGAAGATGCCAAAGACAATGAAGAAAAACTTGAGAATCAAATTGCCTCTCTCAAAAGAGATCTTCAAACAGCAAATGAATATAAAGAAAAATTCAAGATAAGTTCTGCCCAACTTGAAGTACTTCTTGGAAGTCAAAAGAGGACAGATGACAAGTATGGTTTGGGATATGAGAAAGGAGAAAGCTCCGGATCCGGTCAAAAGAATTTTGGATCAGAAAATCCAAGGAATAGGCCTAGAAGACCTCCGGTAAGACAGCCCAATGCTCAAAGATATCCATCTTTCAATGGATATTGCCACAGCTGCAACCACTTTGGTCACAAAGCTAATCAGTGCAGAAAGAGAATGAATCAGATTAATTCATCCTTCTCCGGACAGTGCTTTAACTGCAAAAGAAGCAAGAATCAGGACAAAAGAGGTCTGGTGTATAATCAGAATCAAGACAAGGGTAAACAAAAGATGAATGCGGATGAAGTTAGGAATCAGATGAGCAAGATTTGGGTGAAGAAAAGTTCAAGGAATGTAGAGGTTGGATCCGCACCAGACTCTGGTGCTGATATTCCTTCCGGAAATTAAAAAGTGAGCTCTGGCTCAGGGGGAGACTCAAAGAAAATCTTATTCCCCCAGCCAATCAAGTGGTGCCGAATGTGGCACAAGATGCGGAGTAAAGGGTTTAAAGATATAAGTCTTGAGATGATCCATATAATATTTCAGAGGTCCGCATGGAGATGTGAAGAAGCTGTGATCGATCAAGTAAGACCTGTTCCGGGAGATGCTTCGGAATGACAGAGGATTACAAAAAGGTCCGGAGAGATCCGGAAGTGCATTGTCTTATTCTATGGATTGGACAGAGTGTTTGGGATGTCCTTGTGATGTGTTATCTCGATTTATTCATAATTGAAAGATCCGCATGATGTTCATAGATCAGGACTGATCCGGGATACTCCAAGCTATCTGGACAAGGCAAACCGGAATAATATAGGTGAAGCATTTATTGCAAACAGATATTAGGGTTTGCGAAATGATATAAGGGATTTCTCAACAATCATTTGATCATTCCACATCCAAGAAGAAGTGAAAAGCGGAGCTCTGCAACAAAATTCATTAAGTTTACCGAAGATCTCCTGCCGAAGTCATTACATACAGAAATCAATCCAGCTACTCCGTGCAACCGAAGACGCAAAAGGTATTTTCCACTTTCAATATCTTGCTACAAATCTTTTGAAGAAATGGCTACTCCAAATATAGTAAAAATCTCAGATAGGCCCCGACCTGAATTTAAGAAACATCCATACAAGTCATTGGAGGTAGATCCCTTAGGAGCATTTTCCAGTGTTCCTCACGGAGTTTTACACACAGAAGACATTAGGGTTTACATACATGCAAGCATTGAGGAATTTGGGGAATTCAAATTGAGAGATCTCTATCACAAACAACTGATAGACAATGCTTTTGAGCTTAAACCAGAGTATAAGGGTATCCAGAAGAAACAATTTGATCAATTCATTCATTTCCCCTACTTTGAAGAAGATGAATGGGTCCGGTATGTACTGAGCAGGATGCATGACAACTTCCTATGGCTGGATAGACCCTGCAAGATCACAAAAGAGGCAATTAGAGCAGTAACTGGTCTATACTCTTCCGGAGGGATACCTATCCTCAAATCTGTCAAGAACAACATTGTAACTGAGGCCACCGGATCAAAATTCGATAAGAGGGCAATGACCATTGAAGATATTTCGGATCCGGATATCAAGTATGCATCCATGATAATAGGATACAAGATCTATCACTCCAGCAGGGAGAATTCTGTATCTGGAACTGCAGTATATATTGCCTATGAAATGCTAAGGAAGAATGCAGAATATGATCTCTGCGAACTGCTCTTAAGCCAATTAATGGAAAATATACAGAAAATCAAGAAGGACAAGAAGAATTCCTTCAAGTATGGTACTCTTATATTATGTCTATTCTTCTACTTCATGAATGAGCTGCCCGGATCAAGTGGATGGGCATGGCAGAATGACAAACCTGTTGCAGTACAAATAAGAGACTATCTACATGGGCTTGGGGATGCCAAAGCAAGAAATACAGCCCTATGGGGATACTTCAAAAACTTCCAAAGCATGATGCAAGCAAGAGAGAGAATTCCCCAGTCTCTTGTTGAAAAATACAAAGACTCTGTGTGCTTTATGGTGGACACTGATCAGTGCCTAATGGAGGCAGTGGAGCCAAGGACTGTCTGGATCATGCCCATGGGGTATGAAGTGGATGAACAGATAGTGGAGCTGCATGTTCAACACATGCTAAGTCAGCCCAAAGATCCAAAGGTAGAAAGGTTTGGAACCTTTGAGGAGATGAGTGTAAAGATACATGTAGAACTCAGGGAACCTGAGATAAAGAGAAAGGTGAGAAAAGAAGTAGAGCACATTGCTCAAGGCCTAGGCATCTCAAAAGAGGCACTTGATGCCAGCCAGGAAAAGAGAAGAAAATCTGAGGAAGAAAAGAAAGAGGCAGAAAAGAAAAGCAAGAAAAGTGCTCCGGTGGAATCCTCAACCCGGACCAGATCATCAAAAGGATCCACACCTATCAAAACCAAAAGCTCAAAACTGGAAGTCCAGGGATCCGGTAAGAGATCCAAGACAAAAGCCTCAAGAGCTTATCAAAGCCAAAAGGATGAAGAAGAAACTGAGTCAGATGAGGGACTGAAAGAAATAAAGAAACAGAAAAAGAAAGGATCTGGTAAACCATCTTCTGGCGGAGACAAGGAAGAAATGACAGAAGAATTTTCTGAAAAGCCCACCCTGTCTCTAGACAGTGTAGTCAAATCAGTCACTGTGGATGGGAACCTTCAACCGGTGGCTGAATTCTATGATGACTACAATGAGGCAGATCAAAAGATCCTGCAAGAAGCCATAATAAGGTACTTGAACATCTACAATAAAGCTTTTATTGAGATTATTTCTGAAATTCCTAAAAGCCTAGAAAAGGAATTAGAAATAAGGAAGAATAATGCTCATGCAAAAGATCTTGAGATCCGGGAGCAGATAGCTATTCAGCTATATCCTCAAATTGATCCCAAGACAATGAACATAATATTCAAAGATTGCAAAGATGAGTTCAAAAGTAAAGCCAGGATGAATCAACTCATGCTTGGTGAAACTGACAAGGTGGCCAAAGAGACAGAAGAGATCCTCCGGAAAGCCTTCAAAAGTTTCAATCTTCCTGTTGTAGAGGACTTAGGTGCAGAAACAGCTGTGGACTTGGAACCCTCTGCTCCAGAAGAAGTGGCCTATGAACAGGCTAGCATCTCTCCTCTGATTTCCCCTACAGTCTCTGGATCCAAAGAAGAAGAGAAATTACAGGAGAAGGAAGCAGTGGTGAAAGATACAGAGGTTGACAGTACCAAGGGTGCAGAGAAAGAGAAGACTCCATCAGAGAAGACCATGACTGATAGCGGTAAGAATGTGGAAGGAGAGAAAATCCCAAAGGACAGTTCCAAGACTGCAGAAGAAAAGAAACATCTGTCTCCGGCAAGAGACACTGCACAAACTGTTCAACAATTTTTGAGCAAAGAAACAATAGAGATCGATGAACCAGAGCTACTACAAGGCCCATTCAACTTTGATTCCCTCTCTCCGGTGCAGACAATGAAGATAGCCTCATTTGCAAATGCTAAGGCAAATGAAAAGCTCCTAAAGTCTCATATGGAAGACTGTGAGTTGATAGAGGCTGCCTCCGGAGTGCTTGAGAAGATTATGCCATCGGTCTAGATAGATCCGGCAGCCTCCTCTTCCGGTAATCTAAAAACCTTAGTCAGCAGTGTTGATACACATTTTGATTCTCTAGAAAAATCAGCTAAAGAAAAGGTCCAGAAGGAATTTTGGGATAAAAGATTTTCAGAAATATTAGGATTAATCTCTAATGATAGAAGAAATATGAGTATTGGAATAAAGAGCTTAGAAAATGCTTTTAAGGATGGCGGTGACATTTACAAATTTTGTATATCCTGGTCAAAGGCAACAGCAGAAATTGATAAGAAAATAAAAGAGGAACAGGATAAACTACAAAGTTTATCTCAAAGTTTTGATCCTCTCTCTTCCTCCATAGTAAATCAAGAATGTCAGACTATTGCAGTCTTGAGTGAAATAAAGAACCTTGAGAAGGAAAGAAAGAATATCACTAACCGGATGGGAGAACTTAGAAGGATTATAATCCGTAAGTTAGAAACTATGCATGAGGCCATCAGTGATGCTCAGACCATCGCCCAAACTAATGATCTGACAGATCTCAAAAGGGCAGAAGCTTTTGCATTTTTGTTGAGTGGTCACATTTCAATTTTGGATAGAATGAAGCAAAGTTGGGCTACAGAACTGATCCAATTGAAGACATCCTTTGCAGACATTCTTCAGTATATGTGAGTATGTAAATATGCGGCTATGTATAGAAAATTTTTGAAAATTTTGGTGTGCGGACCCTACCCTTTGCCATTGATGTCAAAGGGGGAGTGAGGAGCAGTGAAAAATGAGGAATCCAACTAAGGGGGAGTTCCGAAAATTGTATATAAAGACAGAGCATCAGCAAAGGGGGAGCATAGTGTAAACACTTAGTCATTTTTCACTAAGTGTTGCCATCAATGCAAAAGGGGGAGATTGTTGGCAAGAGACACTATATGGATTCATGGTTGTTGTCATTGATGGCAACAAAGGTCATCCCACATATCCGCAAGTCATGGTGTGTCTCTACCGGAAGTCAGAATGAAGATTGTTGTGGTCCGGTGAACAAGAACAGAGCTTATGGCAAGGTCCGACAGATTGGTCCGGATCTCTCAGAGGAAGTGTCTTGGTGCAGTACGGATTTGGGGAAGTCAAGAGGACTACCTTGAGTAGTATATTCCAAGGATTTAGCCTCTGGTGATGAACAGAGAAAAAGATATGAATAGTTGAGTACCGGATTCCTGAGAGACAGTGAGAATAGAGGAAGAACTGACTGACAGAGTATCAGACTATTTTCCGGATGTGTTACTGTTGATGGTAAAGGTTGTGAAGGCATGAATCATGTTTGGCCGACATGATTAATGATATCTACAAGTATATGCTTGATCCGCATTGCTTGGTAAGCAAGGATTCAGCCGACAGAACAGAGTTTGTAAGAAACTAGACTATTCCGGATGCCGACTAGAAAGGTGATGAAATTACTTGTGCGGATATATATAGAGGATGGATTTAGTTGTGAAGTGTGTGATTGTGTGAAGGCATATGCGAATAAGTGCAGAACAGAGCAGAAGTAGTAAGAAATATCTGGTATGTGAAAGGATAGCAGAATAAAGAACAGAGGAAAGATGAAGTGCAGCAGATCAGTGTACTGAGCCTAAACCAGAACTGAACACCAGCATATGTAGATGCTTCCAATCAGTTCAAGACTGTGATTCTTATCACTTTGTAGACAGTGTGTCTCCTTGTAGGCAGTGGGCCTCTTGTGAGCAGTGTGCTCAGGCAGTGAGCCCTAATTGGCAAGTGCCATTTTTGTAATTCCCTATTCTTCTAACAGAGAATAATCTTTGGGTTAATCACCCCGTGGTTTTCTCCCTTAACAGGGTTTCCACATCAAAAATACTGTGTCATGTGTTTCTTATTTCATGGTAATGTTTTTGTGTTTGATTCAGTGCTGCATTAATTAATAAGAAAGTTCAAAAAGAAAATAAATAGGATAACTGATTCACCCCCCCTCTCAGTTATCAACAACTACAATGATTGAAAGTTAAGATGAGTGGAAAGAACCTATCTTGAACCTTAGGCACCTTTCATGTAATTTCCCACCATCATGATTGCCTAGATCTAAGAAGGAGTGAATGAAATATCTTAACATCAAGAAGCATGTTATCAATCAACTTGGAGAAGTCTTTGACAATAATTATGATGAATTGAGTACATGGAAGTAAAGGAAGTACATATCAACTCCAAACTGTGCCTAATGATCAATAAGAAATTCTTCCAAAGCAAAGGCACTCATTGTGAATTTTCCTACTAGTTTTGGTACCTTGAAGTCTAAGTGCATGAAAATCATGAGGATGAGTGCTTAGGGATGAGAGAGTCTTCATAAGAGTTTAAATAAGAAAATCATCAAAATGCACCTTGGTAGAGAGACTTGAGACCATCATCAAATAAGCCAAAATATCTATCTCCAATCTAGGCACAAATTCTAGCTCCTCCCAACTCAAATGAGCACCCAAGTTGAAGTCAACTTTCATCTATACAAACCTTAGATTGTGCCTTGATTGAGGAAGGGATTTGAACCTCAAAATTTAATCATCTCAAGATAAAATCTTCCTTAGACACTTGGCATTTGATTGAAATCATTAAGAATTAGAAAGAACCACCTAAGGATGTAAGGAACACTTTTCACCCATACAAGCCTAAAATTGCGCCTAAGGGAAATAACTTGATTTCATATCAATAGGTGAGTGCCTTGAGAGAAATGATCACTCTAGGTCATTTTCAATTGTTGAAAGCACAAAAATGATAAAGATAAAGGCAATTGAGTTAGGTGCACTTTAGCCTCTGAGTACACCTCAATGAGCGCCTTGGGTGAAATTGCATGAGATGACCTTTTGGAGTGAGTGCTTGAAAGATAGAATTCATTCTAAGACATGTCTCATCATTTAGAATTGCATGACCTCTTTAAGCCATTACAATTGTTTGAAATTATTCAAAGTGATAAATATGGACCAACTTGTGTTAGGTGCCCTTTGCTCTTCTTTTTACCTATATATGTGCCTAGATTTGTAGTAAGATTATTCCATGTTTAAAGAGGATTCCTTTGTGTTATAAAATGTTTATCATGAGGATTGATGTGTTTCTTGGTTTGTATTATAGGAAGATTGAAGGAAAAGGTAGGAGCAAGAGCTTGGAGTCACCTAGAGTCATCATGTAGCTACTCCAAAGGAGCCTTTCACATTCATTCATGCCAGAGAGTTAAGATGGAAGTAATCACTGCCAAGGAAACACCACTTCAAGAGGTAGCTGCTCCAAGAGGTCACAAAAAGATATATTTCAAGTCTTTTTAATCAATGACATCACCAGTTGCATCATGTTCAAAGACTTCCATCTATCACTTCAAGTTCCATTCATCTTCAAGTATCAACTAGATTCTTCATCAATCATCACTTCAAGATCAACATGTAACTGCTCCAAAGGAACTTCTCATCATCATCAAGCATTCTAAAGACATCCATTCAATTTCAAGTTCCTGTAATACATTCAAGCCTCCTTGAGAAGTCATCTACTTCACATATAAGGGAAAGTGTTATCATCAATATCTACACTTCAAAGGACCTTTCAAGTTGGAACACTTACATTATTGAGTCAGCACTTCAGAAATTGAGCCATTCCTAGTCAATTGGAGTCATAAAATATCAAATACAAAGTCAAATTGGACTTAGGTGCCCCTTCATGTAATTTCCCACCATCATGAGCACCTAGATCTAGGAAGATCATCCAGTTGCACCTAGGAATAAGATACAAGTCCAAGATCTCAAGTTTGAGTGCCTAGAAGTGTGATGGATTGAAGAAGCTACATTGGTGCCTAAGGGTAAGTTGCATCTAATGACATCACCTAATTGAGCGCCTAGGAGGTATAAAGCTTAACATTGACATGAGGACAAGCGCTTAGTAAAGGAGAGTTTCTCAAACATTTAAACATGTGAATGAAGTCATAGAAATGTACTAAGTCATCTAGGCACCATTTTCCCCTTGTGTACCCTTACATTTGCACCTAAGAAAAAGTTGCTTCAGTTCATTGGAGTGTTTGAGTATTGAGGATTTCTTAGCAATGCTTTGCAACTTTACACTGCCTCCTTCTGACGATTTTTGGGTCAGCAGAAAACCTTTCACCACAGGCAAACACCTCAGAGATATTAAAAACTGAGAGAGGTTATTGTAGAGGCACTCCACATGATTGCATTGCCTCAGACAGAATGTTTCTAAGTGACACAGTTTTTGAATAACATCTCACCAAAGATTGTTGCCTTTTTGCACTTTGGGCTCTTCAGGGATATCATCAGTACAATGTAGCTCAGACTGTTTCGACATGTTTGGGTGAAAAAAAGGACCATACCTAGCATAAATGTACCCATCCAGACACGTTGGAATAGTCAGTTTGGTCACATCAGGAGCAGGATGAAAGTTACACCCCTTTGCAACTTTACACTGCCTCCTTCTGATGATTTTTGGGGCAGCAAAAAACCTTTCACCACGGGCAAATGTCTTAGAGATATAAAACACTGAGAGGTTATTGTAGAGGCACTCTACATGATTACATTGCCTCAGATGGAATGTTTCTAAGTGACACAATTTTTGAGTAACATCTCATCAAAAATTGCTGCCTTTTTACACTTTGGACTCTTCAGGGATATCGTCGGTACAATGTAGCTCAGACTATTTCGACATGTTTGGGTGAAAAATAGGACCATGCCTAGTGTAAATGTACCCATCCGGACACGTTGGAATAGTCAATTTGGTCGCATCAGGAGTAGGACGAAAGTTACACCCTTTGCAACTTTACACTACCTCCTTCTGACGATTTTTGGGGCACAAGAAAACCTTTCACCACGGGCAAAATGTCTCAGAGATATAAAAAACTGAGAGAGGTTATTATAGAGGCACTCTATGTGATCATGCTACCTTAAATGAAATGTTTCTAAGTGACATATTCTTTTAGTAACATCTCGTCAAAGATTGATGCCTTTTTGCACTTTGGACTCTTTAGAGATATCGTCAGTACAATGTAGCTCAGACTGTTTCGACATGTTTGGGTGAAAAATAGGACCATGCATAGCATAAATGTACCCATCCAAATGTGTTGGAATAGTCAGTTTGGTCGCATCAGGAGCAGGATGAAAGTTACACCCCTTTGCAACTTTACACTGCCTCCTTCTGACGATTTTTGGGGCAGCAGAAAACCTTTCACCATGAGCAAATGCCTCAGAGATATAAAAAACTGAGAGAGGTTGTTGTAGAGGCACTCTACATGATTGCATTACCTTAGACAAAATATTTCTAAGTGACACAGTTTTTGAGTAACATCTCATCAAAGATTGCTACCTTTTTGCACTTTGGACTCTTTAGAGATATCATCGATACAATGTAGCTTGGACTGTTTCGACATGTTTGGGTGAAAAAAAAGACCATACCTAATATAAATGTACCCATCTAGACGCGTTGGAATAGTCCATTTGGTCGCATCAGGAGTAGGACAAAAGTTACACCCCTTTGCATCTTTACACTGCCTCCTTCTGACGATTTTTGGGGTAGTAGAAAACCTTTCACCACGGGCAAATGCCTTAGAGATATAAAAGACTGAGAGAGGTTATTGTAGAGGCACTCTACATGATCGTGTTGCCTTAGATGGAATGTTTCTAAGTGACACAGTTTTTAAGTAATATCTCGTCAAATATTGTTGCCTTTTTGCACTTTAGACTCTTTAGGGATATCGTTGGTACAATGTAGCTCAGACTATTTCGACATGTTTGGGTGAAAAACAAGACCAAGCCTAGTGTAAATGTACCCATATAGACGCGTTGGAATAGTCAGTTTGGTCACATCAGGAGCAGGATGAAAGTTACACCCCTTTGCAACTTTACACTGCCTCTTTCTGACAATTTTTGGGGCAGCAGAAAACCTTTCACCACAGGTAAATACTTCAGAGATATAAAAAACTAAGAGAGGTTATTTTAGAGGCACTCTACATGATCTCGTTGCCTTAGAAGGAATGTTTCTAAGTGACACAAATTTTTGAGTAACATCTCATCAAAGATTGCTGCCTTTTTACACTTCAGACTCTTCAGGGATATCGTCGGTACAATGTAGCTCAGACTATTTATATATGTTTGGGTGAAAAAGAGGACCATGCCTAGCATAAATGTACCCATCCGGACATGCTGGAATAGTCTGTTAGGTCGCATCAGGAGCAGGACACCAAAAATACATAACATGATGATGTAAAAATATGTATATGTGTAAAAATGTAGTAGGAAATTAAAAAAGACAAACCTTACAAATTAATGTGCATACCTACAACTCAATGTAACATGACTTTACAAAATCAATG
Organism: Cunninghamia lanceolata; assembly: GCA_027924645.1. Taxonomy (NCBI): domain Eukaryota; kingdom Viridiplantae; phylum Streptophyta; class Pinopsida; order Cupressales; family Cupressaceae; genus Cunninghamia; species Cunninghamia lanceolata. Next base: position 1,061,739 of record BSBN01000593.1, read on the forward strand.
TGAATACTTACAAATTAATCCAATGAACCATCCAAGTCTATTGTACTCTTTATTGTGTCAAGTATTGCTTCATGGTCAGATTCACGCACCTTCCACAAGATTTTGTTCAAAGGTCTACCCCAATACTTTATCAAATAAACATTGGATGCCACGACAAGGTTTGAGTAATGAAGAATCTTCTGATGTGTGTCAAAGTCCTGAAACAGCCAAACATTAACAGTCTTATGTGGTTACCTTCTAAGCCATGTTCCAGTAATAACCACTGAGCCTGTAGGGTATTCGATGTTTTCTCCATCTGTAACAAGGGCCTCTATTTTCTTTTTGGCCTCAACACAATGACAAAAGTAATAATATGTTCCCTCTTCATTATCTTCATCTGCAATAACTACATATACATGCCCTACATTGATATGTGTAGCAAATTAGATGAAATTAGTCAGCATTACAAAAATAGTACAAAATAAGATGACATTACCTAGTTGAACTAGATGAAACTAGATTCATATACATGACCTATATTACCTAGTTGAACTAAATCTGATATGTGGTCAAAGTCAACTGATGATTCCATCTGTGTTGGTTCTAGTGTCGTCAGGGGTTGATACGTGTCAAGTGGGCTAAGGTAACTTAACTGCCATTCGTCGACCCACTCCTTTGACTCGCACTCATCCTAGACTTGAATTGTATAGGAAGAACAAAAGCATGACATCTTTCACATAAGGATACTCCATGAACCTGCAATTGAGCTTCTGAAAGAGTGCATCTCATTTGATCCTGTCAGTGTACAGCAGTGCTCATATGGTGCAATGTTAGTATCATCTATCAACCAAAAAATCTATGAACTGAAGACTTACCTTCATTACCTGGACCCATGGAAGCATTACACCACTCGACAATCGATTTTGCATCTGTCAACTTTGCATTGTCTTTATACTTTAACTCTTCTCGTGCTATGGCTCTTTTGATACATGCTCCTACACCATCATGCTCCCCCTTTCCATGCCCAGCCTCACAAAAGTTCCACATATGCTGAATAGCTGTAAAATTATGCCTCCTACTCAGCCAACAGAAATTCTGTGAGTTCTTAGATTGTGACACATAGTTATCTGACCATATGATATGCTGACAGAATGATATGCCCCTTCTAGCAAAATCATTGTAGAACACCTAAAAGCAACCTTGCACAAACTCCATAGAATGTGTACGATCATCAATAATATAGAAATTATACTCCCTTATGATCTTTCTAGCATCCTCTGTACTATTATTCACATGAATGAATGTGATGTGCATAAATATAGAAACCTGTGTGGAGTTGTAATATTGTGATTGCACCTCACGTTGTGGCTGTAGACTGTAGTTCTCTAGAAAGTTGACGACTAAAACAATGCTACCAACTGGAAATGTGTCCTTGCATAACTTGAATTGCAAGTCCAACCATCGAGCTCTATGGGCATGTCTTGCATACTCATACACTATGTTGTCATGAAATATAGGCAAAAAATGATACACTGGAATCTTTTCAATAACCAATTCACACCTCTTTGCTTCTTTACTATCTTTTGTATTGTATGCCACTATTTTATACTTGCTAAACTCTACTAGCCCATTTCCAACCGCATGTGTTCTTTCCATATGTTCACATATTGGCAAATGTTGCAAGCCACTGCAACGATGACATGTGCCATCCAAGCATAATTTCTTGTAGAATATTTGACCTTCCTCTCTTTCACATAAAATTATTGATATGAAGTCTCTTAAAGATGTTGATGGGGCACATATGGCACAACCTTGCAAAACATTGTTAGTATGCATATCTAAACATATAGACCTATAAGCATCAAAATGGTTAGAAAATTCAATATGTAATCTACAACAACAAGTAGTGCATGTGTGATTTATCTTGATATAGAAAGGTTTTAGCATTTCAAAATAGCTTTGACAAATTTTAATTTGAGGATACTTTCTAGAAATTTACCATAAAACTGTGGTTGAGTCTCATCCAAAAAATGCTTTGGATGTGGCTCACGGTTCTGACTACTGATTCTCCTTCTTACCACATCCCTTTGATTCGGAGATACCCTTGTGTAATTCTTCCAAAAGTCTTCAATTAGTGATCTCAATGCTTCAACAATTGGTTTATCTTTTCGTGGTAGTCTCCCTGAGAACGTCCATAATTCATTGGCATTAGTGTCCTCAATTCTTTGGTGTCTTCCAATGGCTCTTGATAAAGTTTTCCTATTAATTCTCAATTCTTGACTCATCTTTCTAATGAGACAAGCTTTCCTTGTTTGACTACTTACTATAGTCAATGTAATCACACACCGTGTTGCATTACTATATTTTGTGCGTGAGGTGTTACCCACACTCTCATACTCACTCACTAGATTCTTGACAATAGATTTTTTAGTTGAAGCCTCTGATGTTCTCAACCCAAGAATCTTCATGATGGACCTATACTTTATACTTCGCATCATTTCAATGAATAGTTGACATCTTGCAGTCTCATTTAACTTTTCAAAGAACAATCTCCAAATCTTATGAGCATATCTTCTACAAGTGCATTTTGGATTCTTACCTTCCATTGGCTGCAAAATATTATCATCAATATCAATCAAATACTTTGTCTTTCTATGCAAAATTCTAGGTGGTGTTAAGTTCGGTAAATTCATCTCAACATTAAGAATTTCATCAATATTTAAATGAGATGGGCTAGATGGCATACCTTCAATCGAAGATGGAATAGATGACATACCTTGAGGTTGAGGTGGGAACGATGGTGTACCTCCTTCATCACATGTGAGTGATGATGTACTCTCAACTTGAGATGTGGTAGATGGTGTCCTTACATGTTGACTTGCGGTAGAGGACGTGTCTCCAACTATGTATTCAAATCTCTTGTAGCATGAAGTTTTTGCATTCATTCTCTTTGTGCCGCCAATACCATATCTCTTTGTGATAGTTGTGGTTCCTCTTCAATTGGTATATCTTCATTTATCATGTCCAATTTCCTCTTCTCAAAAAGTTCCCTCATAGCCACTGCTATCTTTGCATTCTTAGCTTCTATCTCTTCCTATGTTGGTTTAATTCTTGATCATTTCCTCAGCATGATGGAGAATTTGTCTATAGCATAATAAAGAGACCACTATTACTTCCTAAGAAATGAATACAAGATAATAGTGGGATTATATTTTTATTATGTTCTAAGGATTTATTCTTGTATAGTTTGACATCATGGTATGTTAAGGTCTGTTTATTACACATAATTATTAAAGAGCCCAAGTGTAGAAGATATACATGACATCATGTGAGATTGTAGGCTGCTTTCTTGATTGGGAATGTGTCTATTTTAAACATGTATGATAAAGCATGATAAAGTAATTCAATCTGAATTAAGGAAAATGTAAATAACATGCATGTAAAGACTTAACATACCTAAAAAATGAAGATTCGAATGGAGAGAGTACCCAATTATGTAGTATTTTTTTCTTCTTGCATCAAACTCCTCAATAATTTGATTTTTTCACCACTTGGTTCCTTTTCAATGTTAAATTGAATAACACTCAAATATAATTACTAACAACAATACTATTAACCAATCTATAATGTTAAATTCCTAAAATTGAATCATAATTAACATTGCAACACTACAAAAATTAAAACTTGAATAGATATATATCAAACTTGGTCTGAAAACTATGTTATTTCCTCATTCTCAAGTTGGCAAAGTAGAAAAGGTGGTGGAAAGATCATGCAAAGGTGGTATAATGTGTCAAATGTGCATGTGAACTTCCCAACAACATGAAAGCACTTCTTTTTTATCAGAGCACGCACACAATCAGTATGAAAATAGAGCATGTAGGCCTGGATCACGGGGGTCAACACTTTTTTTACCATTTCTATAGCAAGACAAAACACGAGCACGTTATAACACGCTCACGTTTTGTCCTGCTATAGATTGATCACATCCTATGCATTATCTTCCTTAACACAAGCAGGGATGAGCACATCCTATGCTTCATCAACTGACACTTCCAAGCCTTACAATTCCTCTTAAATACGGGAGGATCCATGACTGGAAGAGCCAAGCCACTTGGTCCCACCTTGCTAAAGGATGACATTTTGGGAGAATTAGGAGATTTTCCTTTGGAGATCATATAATCTTTAAATGCTTTCCATCTTGGTAGGTCCTCTGCATCAGACAAAACCCATTGGTGGTGTCTAAGAAATAAGAAATTCTTCATCTCTTTGGTGATCCATTTCTCTTTCCTAACCTTCCCCTTTAGACTTGAATGACCACAAGATTTTGAGGGAGAACTTTTCCTATTTCCTGCAAGAGCTTGCCAGATGCTCCGCCATATGATATGTATAACAATGAAGGGTCAAGCCCTCATAATCAAGTTCTTGATAGAAAATTCCCATCGAGGAATAAAGGTAGGTCTTCTTTGGAAGCAAAAGTTCTTGTTTGTGACAAGTCCTTATCCAAGCATAAATAGCAGGGGTTTTATCAAGTGATTGCCAATCCACTTCCACAAAGTCTCCTGAAGACTTCCTGATTGATTCCAAAACATCCACACCCCAAAACTGGAGAGGCAATCAATATAATCAAACCCATAAATCTGCATTTGATGACATAAACTCTCTTCAGGCTAGATTAAGAGTCCAACATTTCAGGTCAAGTCTAAACCCATCAACATCTAAATAACCTGAATACAAAATCTCTGTTTGCCTATCTTTAGAACTCAACCCTTAACTCTGATCCCTTGACCCTCAACCCTATCCCTAAACCCTAAACCCTAAAGCCTCAACCCTCAATCCTCAACGTCAAATCCTAATCCCTCGACCCTTCACTCTAATCCATCAACCCTAAACCCTATCTCTAAACCCACAAGACTATACCTTAAAACCTAATCCCTCAACCCTCAACCCTAAACCTTATCCCTAAACCCTGATCCCTCAACCCTCAACCCTAATCCGTCATCCCTCAACTCTAATCCCTCATCCCTAAACCCTCAATAAACTTGATACTATACCTTAAACCCTAATCCCTTATCCCTAAACCCTCCAACCCTATCCCTAATCCTTATACCCTCCACACTCTACTTTAACCCTAATCCCTCGACCCTCAACCCTATCCCTAAACCCTTAACCCTCAAACCTCAACCCTCAACCCTTAATGTCAAACCCTAATCCCTCAACCCTTAACTCTAATCCCTCAGCCCTCAACCCTCAACATCAAATCGTAATCCCTCAACCCTTCATTCTAATCCCTCAACCCTAAACCCTATCCCTAAACCCTCAACGCTATACCTTAAACCCTAATCCCTCAACCCTCAACCCTAAACCTTATCCCTCAACCCTCAACCCTAATATGTCATTCCCTCAACTCTAATCCCTCATCCCTAAACCCTAAATGCTATCCTTATTCCTAAACCCTTAACAGACTCGATACTATACCTTAAACCCTAATCCCTTATCCCTAAACCCTCCAACCCTATCCCTAATCCTTATACCCTCCACACTCTACTTTAACCCTAATCCCTCAACCCTCAACCCTATCCCTAAACCCTTAACCCTCAAAGCTCACCCCTCAACCCTCAACATCAAACCCTAATCCCTCAACCCTTAACTCTGATCTGTTGACCCTCAACCCTATCCCTAAACCCTAAACCCTACAGCATCAACCCTCAACGTCAAATCCTAATCCCTCGACCCTTCACTCTAATCCCTCAACCCTAAACCCTATCCCTAAACCCTCAACACTATACCTTAAACCCTAATCCTTCAATGCTCAACCCTAAACCCTAATCCCTCAACCCTCAACCCTAATTCGTCATCCCTCAACTCTAATGCTATCCCTATTCCTAAACCCTCAATAGACTTGATACTATACCTCAAACCCTAATCCCTTATCCCTAAACCCTCCAACCCTATCCCTAATCCTTATACCCTCCACACTCTACTTTAACCCTAATCCCTCAACCCTCAACCCTATCCCTAAACCCTTAACCCTCAAACCTCACCTCTCAACCCTCAACATCAAACCCTAATCCCTCAACCCTTAACTCTGATCCGTTGACCCTTAACCCTATCCCTAAACCCTAAACCCTACAGCGTCAACCCTCAATGTCAAATCCTAATCCCTCGACCCTTCAATCTAATCCCTCAACCCTAAACCCTATCCCTAAACCCTCAACACTATACCTTAAACCCTAATCCTTCAACGCTCAACCCTAAACCCTAATCCCTCAACCCTCAACCCTAATCCGTCATCCCTCAACTCTAATCCCTCATCCCTAAACCCTAAATGCTATCCCTATTCCTAAACCCTCAATAGACTCGATACTATACCTCAAACCCTAATCCCTTATCCCTAAACCCTCCAACCCTATCCCTAATCCTTACACCCTCCACACTCTACTTTAACCCTAATCCCTCGACCCTCAATCCTATCCCTAAACCCTTGATCATCAAACCTCAACCCTCAACGTCAACCCCTAATCCCCTAACCCTTAACTCTAATCCCTCAACCCTCAACCCTATCCCTAAACACTAAACCCTAAAGCCTCAACCCTCAACCCTCAACGTCAAATCTTAATCCCTCAACCATTCACTCTAATCCCTCAACCCTAAACCCTATCCCTAAACCCTCAACACTATACCTTAAACCCTAATCCCTCAACCATCAACCCTAAACCTTATCCCTAAACACTAATCCCTCAACCCTCAACCTTAATCTGTCATCCCTCAACTCTAATCCCTCATCCCTAAACCCTCAATAGACTCGATACTATACCTTAAACCCTAATCCCTTATCCCTAAACCCTCCAACCCTATCCCTAATCCTTATACCCTCCACACTCTACTTTAACCCTAATCCCTCAATCCTCAACCCTATCCCTAAACCCTTGACCCTCGAACCTTAACCCTCAACCCTCAATGTCAAACCCTAATCCCTCAACCCTTAACTCTAATCCCTCGACCCTCAACCCTATCCCTAAACCCTAAACCCTAAAGCCTCAACCCTCAACATCAAATCCTAATCCCTCAACCCTTCACTCTAATCCCTCAACCCTAAACCCTATCCCTAAACCCTCAACACTATACCTTAAACCCTAATCCCTTAACCCTCAACCCTAAACCTTATCCCTAAACCCTAATCCCTCAACCCTCAACCCTAATCTGTCATCCCTCAACTCTAATCCCTCATCCCTAAACCATAAATGCTATCCCTATTCCTAGACCCTCAACGGGCTTGATACTATACCTTAAACCCTAATCCCTTATCCCTAAACCCTCCAACCCTATCCCTAATCCTTATACCCTCGACACTCTACTTTAACCCTAATCCCTTGACCCTCCATTCTATCCCGAAACCCTTAACCCTCGGACCTCAATGTACTCAACCCTCAACGTCAAACCCTAATCCCTCAACCCTTAACTCTAATCCCTCAACCCTTAACCCATAAAACTTGAACCCTAAAACCTATCCCTACACGCTCGACACTCGACACTATATCTTAAACCCTAATCCCTTAACCCTCATCCCTAAAGCCTCAACCCTAAATCATTAAACCTTCAACCATAAACCCTATCCCTAATCCCTCTACCCTCGACACTCTTATTTAACCCTAATCCCTTGACTATTAACCCTATCCCTCAACCTCAACCCTCAACACTCAACCCTCAACCCTTAACTCTCAACATTAAACCCTAATTATCAACCCTAAACCCTAATCCCTCAAACCTAAACCCTATCCCTAAACCATCAACCCTCAACACTATACCTTAAACCCTAATCCCTATCCCTCAACCCTTAACCCTTAAAACTTAAACCCTATCCCTACACCTCAACACTTGACACTATATCTTAAGCCTTAAACCCTCATCCCTAAAGCCTCAACCCTCAATCCTTAAACCTTCAACCCTAAAACCTATCCCTAATCCCTCTACCCTCGACACTCTAACCCTAACCTTGACATTAAATGTTAATCCGTCAACCCTAAACCCTATCCCTAAACCCTCAACCCTCAACACTATACCTTAAACCCTAATCCATCAACCCTAAAACCCAATCCCTCAACCCTCAACCCTAAACACTATCAATAAACCCTTAACCCTTGACACTATACCTTAAACCCTAATCCCTCAACCCTCAACCCTAAACGCTATCCCTATTCCTAAACCCTCAACCCTTGACACTATACCTTAAACCCTTATCCCTAAACCCTAAACCCTATCCCTAAACCCTTAACCCTTAAAACTTAAAACCTAAAACCTATCCATAAACCCTCGACGCTTAACACTATATTTTAAACCCCAATCCCTTAATCCTCAACCCTAAAGCCTCAACCCTCAATCGTTAAACCTTCAACCCTAAACCCTATCCCTAATCCCTCTACCCTCAACACTCTAGACTTTAACCCTAATCCCTTGACCATCAACCCTATACCTAAACCCTCAGCCCTCAACCCTCAACCCTCAACTCTCAACATTAAACCCTAATCCGTCAACTCTAAACCCTAATCCGTCAACCCTAAACCCTATCCCTAAACCCTCAACCCTCAACACTATACCTTAAACCATAATCCCTCAACCATAAACCCTAATCCCTCAACCCTAAACCCTAAACCCTATCCCTAAACCCAACAAAAGTGCTTTGCCTTATGTTAGGTTGTTAAACCCATCATTTTTGACACTCTTCTCTTAAAGATATTTGAGTTGCAAGAATATGCCAGAAAAATGGCTATGAACTTTTTTAATGTTAGTAATGTTATATGGCATGTTTTTCTGGCCCATCTGGGATTTATGCCAATAGGTGTACACACTATGAGAAAAGCTTTGCGTATGGTACATCCATAGTGAGTAATTAATAGTTGAAATCAGAAGAATGATCATTATGAGAAAATATTTGCATTGGGGTACATCTATGTTTCTTGTTGTCCACCCCACACTTAGGGGAGGTATATTGTTATGAAATAGGGAAATAATCTCCCATTGTTTACTGGCTTTATCCACAAGAACTATTAAACTATACCTTGAACCCTAATCCCTCAACCCTAAACTTTCAACCCTAAACCCTATCCCTAATCCCTCTACCCTCAAAACTCTACCTTAACCCTAATCCCTCGACCCTTAACCCTAAACGCTATCCCTAAAGACTCAACCCTAAACCCTAATCCCTCAAGGTCCTAAACTCTAATCCCTTATCCCTAAACTCTAAATCCTATCCCTAAACTCTAAATCCTATCCCTAAATGCTCAACCCTCAACCTTAAACCTTAATCACTCAATCTTTATCCACCCCTCTCCTCCCCTATTTGGCTCACTCCCATCTCTACCCTCCTCTGCCCTTGACACTATACATACATACATATAGGCATACATAGATACATACATACATATAGGCATACATAGATAGATAGATACATACATACATAGATACATACATACATATAGGCATACATAGATACATACATACATACATACATACATACATACATACAGGCATACATAGATACATACATACATATAGGCATACATACATACATACATGATTAATAGCCTTGAACTTAAAAAAAATTAAGGGGAACATAACGCGAGCGCATTATAACGCGCTTGTGTTATTTTAAACATGGAAAACAACACAAACTTTTGCGGAAAAGGAAAAATGCAAAGCAAAATATAACACGAGCACGTTACAACACACTCGTGTTATGTTTTTCTTTGGGAATCCCAAGCCTTGGGCTTGGGATTTGCTTTGGATTTCCAACCCAAAGGCTTGGAGTGCCTTTTGAACAGCCACAGACGTGTTTTTCCATATTCTTCAAGATTTCACATAATTTCGTTCGTGCTAACCCTTAGATTTGCATGTGTTTCAAGGTCAAACAAATCAAACACCTGGGTAATGTTAGGCTTTCTCTTAGCTATTTGAGGATGTGATTTTTTTCACATTTTAACAATGCTAAGCCTTTCATCTTTAATTTCTTTTGTTTGTGTGTCTGTTTTTGGGCAAAAACCATTGTTTGGTCTTTTTTTCATTGTAAATTAAGTATTCATTGAAATTTCAAAAAAATTACATATTTAGAAACTAGACTCCATTCTACAAATATTAAAAAAAGGAAAAAATGATTTTCAATTAGTTTTCAAAATTTATAGGGGTAGCACGGCCAAAATTCTATTTTTTAAGATGTGTCCACTTTGAAAATTAGTAAAAAATCAAATATTCATCAAAAAATTATCAGAAAAATCAGGCATAAACTACATGCTATTAGCTAATTTCTCACTGAAGCAATTTTAAAAATACCAAAAAAAAGTTGACCTTTTGAGGGAGCCAAAAAACATGCTATGTTATGTTTTTTTTATAGAAACAACCCCAATTTCTGTGGCTCCCTCTTTTGAACCCCTTAATCTATGCCATTTAAAAAAATTAGTAGTTTAGAAAGTAGACTCGGAGCACTACGAACATTGTTTTGGTTGCATCTCCAAATTTTGAGTGTAACTATGCTGAATTTCTCATCCAAGGCTAGTATTTCCTGATTTCAGAAAAAAAGTGGCCACTTAAGACCCCTTATTGGCCCCCCATCTTCTTGCACTTACCCCATATCGATTTATTAATTAAGTCACCTTTTACTTTATTTTCACTTAAGCTAAACTTAGGTCCATTAATAATTAATTAATAATTATTCATCCTAGGGTTTTAACTTTTAGGGTTTTGATCTCCTTTCATAAGGATTGATCTCTTTGTAATTAATTCATTTAGTATTCAACAATCAATATTGTTTCATCTTTTTGCTGTGTAATTTCTCTTTTGTGTGTGACAGGTTTTTCCTTCAGAATATCATCCAGGACTTGTGAGATCTCAATCAAAGATTTCAACATTTTTTGGTCGATAGGCCATTCTATATGTGCACACATCTTGTAACTGCCAAAAGTTTGGTAGTCCTTCAACTTTTTTTTTCTCCAAAATTAAAAAAAAATAGAATTGTTGAGAAAATCTGTCACCATGGCTAAAATTAGAATATGACAAACATGCTTAACAAATGCAATTCATTTTCTGTTAGATGTGGCAGACAATAGAACTCTTCAGCATGCAGTGGCCAGCTCTGGAAGTTGCATTGCTCAATACCATAGGTACACGTTCTTTATTGGTGCACCTCCACCACTACCACCTCCCCTCCAACTACTTTCTCCACCACCGGTTTAGCAGGCACCATCATCATCTCCAACACCAAGTAAATTGCAAATCAATTCCCTTTTAAACTAATTTTAATTATCCTGGTATGTTGACAAATTCCATATAGGAGGAATGTGATGACAATATTCAATAAAGGATCTATCTACATGAACTATGACATTCAGACCCAATCAACCAAAGGTCATGCCCATAGATTCCGTAAATATGTTGGCTGCCATGTGTGTAGTTACTAGTTCATTTTAGTTGTTCCTCTGAATAGGGTTTATTTTGCTTTGTGAAGTTAATGTACATGCCATTCTACATGACCAAGCACTCATTCATGTCATGTGCAGAAAAGTCTTCAGAGTAAACTATTGTTGTGGGTATAGTTATTGGTATTCTTGGCGGTTTGATGGTGATGTTACTATTATGCCTATTTTTTACAATATTATGGAAGTGAACCCTCTTAAGTAATGGTATTTTTGCAGCTTATTTTTTTTTTTAAATTGTCTTTGTATATGGTTAAAATTAGACTATGGCATGGGTGGTTGGCGTTTTATTTGTCTTAGGTGTATTTTAAGTATGACATTCATTTAAGATCAAGGGTAAGTGCAAAAAGATGGGGGGCCAAAAAGTGGCCAAAAAATTTTCAAAAAATTTAAGTCATAACGCGAGCGCGTTATAATGCGCTCACGTTATGGCTTGGTAATGACAAGCCTTAGGCTCGTCATTACCGAGCCATAACGCGAGCGCGTTATAATGCGCTCATGTTATAAAGCTCTATAAATTAAAAAAAATAGTCATTTTAATTTCATTCTGTTTTTTCCTCCGCCCGCGGCTTCAAAACCCTCGAAAATGCGCTCACGTTCTACAAAACGCCAATCAACACAAAAGGCTTGTCAATTCATCGCCGAAATGCCGCCGCGACGTCGAGCACGCCAAAGGGGTGAGTTATCTTTGTTTTTTTGTTTGAATTTCTTCCTAAATAGGTAGGTTTTAGTTGATTTTTTATGTATATTTCATTAATTGTAGGAAATGTTAATGCACCTCCTCCTCCTCCTCCTCAAAATCCATAAAATCTTGAGGAAGAAATACCTGCAGAACAACAACCTCCTCCATTCATTCCTCGACATGCCCCTGGAACACAAGATAATATAATGGGGGAAACTGAAAACAACAAAAAATAAATTGAAGATATAATTGCAAGGTTGAAAGATCCTTCCACTTCAACCTTGCATAGGTCCACGCTTGCCGAATCTCTTGAGTCTATGTTATCAAATGTAAATTCAATTAGCAAGCAAATAACTAGTTGGACCGATAAAAAGAGAGAGTTTAGAGATTACTATGCAGATAAATTATCATACCAAGATGTCAAAAAATTATAAATTACAAAAGTAGACTTGTGTTCAATTTTCACAAACCCACAAACAAATCAACCTCCACCCATTACATGCAAGAGGTTCCCTATCCATTGGTACAACAACCAAGTGATAAGGGACAATTTCGGGCAGAGGTGGTGGATGGTTTTTGACCATCCTCCATGCAATAACAATGAGGTCCCGCAATGCTTTTTGAGGAAACTCTACTGCAAGTTTGTCCTCAATAAAGTGCCAAACTATTTTGATATGCGGGACTTCTAGGGTAGAGGTGGGGGCTCAGCACAGGATAGACCAGGGGTACGTCTTGACCCACAGCGGGTAGTGAGACGAGTAATCAGCAGACCAGCCCATGAGCATGTTTCTATCCCTTCCATTGTGAAGGAGAGTGTTGAGGTCGATACACTAAGGTCGATTAGTGCCTTGACCCAGAGCATCATAGAGCATGCCGATCCTGCAACACAGAGTGGGTTGGGAGATAGTGCGAGGAGTAGGGTCCCACCGCATACTTGCCAGGCTTGCGGGTCAGCCTGTGGTTATGACCCCATGGACAGTCAGGATGCAGGTGCATAGGCTACATCTGCAGCTGAGCAGATGGTGATGACAGATACCCTCCTGAGTGAGACTTTCAGCCTTGATACTCAGGTAAATATTAGCAAGTTTATTGAATTTAATTTATTAAATTTTATTTTTGAAATACAAGATTAACTAATTTAAATTGATGATTTTAATGAAATTTTAGGGTCATAGCGTCGATGCAATTTTCAGTGGTTCTCCACCTACATTTTTCACTAGATCATCTACTGTCGAGGTATGTAACTAGTAAACAATTATAAATATTACATGTGAATAGCATCGTTATATGAATGGTATTATAATTTCTGATTTTGGATGTTGAATAGGTTAACATTGTAGATTTCATGGCAACACCTGCCAGCGGTGGTGGACTTCAAAGCTTTACGGAGGTAATAAAATAAATAGTTTAATGAATGAATTGTACTTTCTAAATTTTTGTATGTGATTTGTGTGTTTTATTGTGTGTACTTCCATGTTTAGATGAACGTGTGTGTATGCTAGGAGCCATGATTTGCATCACTATTATAGTTTTCGTAATTGAATAATGTTGTTTTATTTCCAGATGATGCAGGCTGCGGATACACCTCCCCATGTTCATAGGGCAATGGAGCAGGGTGTGGCCTCTGCAATTCATAGCTCTATGGCATTGACAGGGGTATGAGGCAGATTAGTAAATTTCAATTTACATTCATTGTTATAGTTGTCTATTTTTGAAAAATCAAAAGATTATTGATTTGAAGTTTAATTTCTATCTGGATGGTTTCTATAGGACATGACATCACCAGGGTCTATTCCTGCTACTGAGGCAAGTGAGGAGACAGATTATATGTTAGCGGTAAGTGATTATTTTGTTAAATGTTTCATTTTTTTATAACATGTAATTTGTATATATTAATATCTATACTTTTTTTTGTAACGGGTAAAGGTGCAGGAAGAACTAAATAGGAGGAGTAGCCCTCGGGTTCGTAGTAGACCAACCACATGCATGTCTCCATCCCCTAGAAGATCAAAGGCTGCTCGTGATTTATTCTCTTCACCAGCCGGAGGGGAATGACTTTTATTGTGTTCCTCTGTTGTATGCCTATATGGCATTTGTGGACATATATTTTGTATTGTACATAGTTGACATTGTATGCCTATATGGCATTCTTGTAAGCCTATATGGCTATTTTGTATATATGTTATACTTATATCGATAGATATTGATGTATGCGTTTATGGATATTTGGTTAATACAAATCTTTTTTATTGATGGCGTCCGTACTTGCATTATAGATCCACTTTTGAATGGATATTTGTAGATGGCTACTTCAAATATTTAAAGTCTGATTGTATTACATAGGATGTTTGCATTTTCTTTGATAGGCTTGATAGGCCATGGATTACATGATGGTGTTTGATGGAAAAGTATGGTACTAGAAGACTCTAGTTCATTCTTAATAGGCTTGTGATTGATAATATCTTTGCATGATTGCACTTGATCTTGGATCATGGGCATGTTGTTAGGATTTTGATTGCATTGTGATGTTTGATGGATAGGCATGGTGTAAGTGTAAGATACCCAACTAGTTCTACGCAAATTTTTCCTTAAACACTTTTACTTGCTAACAATTCATCAACTACTTCAATAACATAAAGATATACATCAAGATAACTATTTGAATGAAACAACATTAGAGTTGGGTACTTGTCTTGTTACTTGATTCAATCAACTTGCAATGTCTTATTACATGGAAAATGCTTTCAATAGCATGAAGTACAACTCATTCAATGGAAATACAAGGATAGGCCTTGAAGCCTTGATGTTACAATGTCTTCCTTACTTGAGCAACATTTGAAGATTTGGAATGTTCAACTCATCACCTCACAAGGTAGGTGCATATTTGAAGGATTTACAGGTTTTTCTGACTTGGGCGCCAAGTTGAGGGGACCTCCTCCTGAAGTTGCGCCTTGTCAACATTAGGCGCCAATTAGAGTTTATGGATGCTCTAGATTGTTTCCAAGAGTAGGCACCAAAACATCATCATTATGAAAGTGTTTTAAATGCTAGGCGCCCAAATGAGCCGTCTGGAGTCTAGGCGCTCCTTTCATGCATTTTGTGTTCTAGGCGCCAATTGAAAGGAGTGGAAAACAGGGCAAGCGCCTTCCAAACTAGGTGTTTCCTTGAGGTGACAAGGACTTAGAAAGTGCGCCTAAGGTGAGCGCCTTGAGTGAAAAGGTCTAACAAACATCTTTGAACCCCCTTTCAAGGTTAGGTGTATTCTGGAGGTGGAAACAAGTAGAAGGTGCACCTTAGCTTCCTTTGTCAATTCTTTCAAGTCTTTGTTGATTAGGAAGATGGAATGCTTCATTGTAGAATGAGCGCCTATCTTCTAATGTCCAAACTACTTCTTCTGGCTCACTCTGTGGCTAGGCGCCAAAGCTAAACTGTTCACACAAGGGAGTGCGCCTAGACTCACTTGATGTTTTCTTACTACTTCAACCCGTGGAAGATGTTCCAAGGTGTTCCCTTTTACAAGCACCTGACCTCCCAAGTTCCTTCATGTGCTATTCCTTGAAGGTGCCAAAACTGAGCTCCAGTGCCATGGGATTGTGCCTAACATCTTTGAAGAGTTTCTAAGCCTTTTGCAAGTTGATATCCCAAACTCATCTTCTAGGCGCAACAGGAGCTTTCCAAAGGAGTTTCCAAGTTTTAGACGCCAAGCGAGGTCATGGGTGAATGGAACTGCGCCTTAGGAGATGACTGGATCCTAAGCGTCAGTCTGGAGTTACAGTGGAATTGATATGCGCCTCAACTAGCTTAGGCACCCATTTGAAGTGATTCCTTTAACACTTCTCTGTTAATCTCAACTGCAAGGATGATCTCCTAATCCAATTTTGATCCTCTGGAGATGCAAATAGCTTTTCATTTCACTAGGCGCCATCAATGATGATCATCAACCAAAGCGCATTTCAAAGGTGAGATAGGCAAGTGAGGTGCCAAACTAGTCCTTAAGACTTATCTCCTTCTATCAAGTCAATTTCAACTATGTGAGAGAGTTCTATTCTAGGCGCAAAATGGAAATGTTTCATCAATTGGTGCATCTTACAAAGCTCCCAATTCCAGGCGCCAGAGCCAAAGAGTTTTTCCCAACACATGCACCTGGGCTAGGAATTCACCTAAGAGACATCACTTAGCTTTAAAACTTTCAATCTATAGCCATCTGGGCTAGGCGCTCCAATGGAGGATCCTTGAACTCATGCATTGGCGCCTTCTAGTTCTAGGCACCCATTTTGGATGATCTTAAGGCTATCCTTCCTCTAAGCACTCTCTTCAACTCCCTCACTGAAGGCCCTCTGTAAGTTTGGGCGCATTTCATCCCAAGGTGCTTCAACATCATCCAAGGCGCAAATTCACTCTCCAAGACAAGGTGTAAAAAACCCTATCCTAAGGTGCTCAAATCTTGCTTCTAGACCTAGGCGCACAAACATGAGATTGTGACTTCAATCATCATTCTTGGTTAAGGCACACAAACTCTCATTCAAGGCGCATATCTTTCTCCAACAAGGTGCTCCAACCCTCTTGCTCTGGAATTCCTTCTAGGCACTAAGTGACTTCTCCAATTCCTTGAAAACATTTGAAGTGTTTTACCTTCTCAAGGTGCTCCTTCGAACTTGACTCCAAGGTGTTATAATCTCAAAGGTGCTGACATCATCTCAACCAAAGGCGCTCAATGATTCATCCCATATCTAGGCACTAAAACACTTAATCAACCAAGTCATTCAAGGCGCCATTCAGTAAACTCATCTTCCATGATATTCCTATCAAGGCGCATATCACTTCTCTCATGGGCTTTAGGCGCTCAGTTGAGTGTTTCAATACTACTTAGGTGCCAAATTTATTTTAATGCACCAAACATAAAGAGCTTTCAAACACTGGGCGCTCACAAAGAGTCTTCCAACCTTGGGCACTAAATTAGGTCTTTGCAACTATCCAAGGCGCATATCTTCATTTGAACAACTTATGGTGCCAAGACAACTTCTCATTAGGGCGTTCAAAACACTTGTGTTTACATTTGAAGTGCTTTACCTTCTTAAGGTGCTCCAGGCTAACCTGACTCCAAGGCGCTCCATCATCATCCTTAAGGCGCTAAAAACATCATCTCCACTCTAGGCAAAAACATCATCCAACTCCTTAAGGCACTTCACTGTCAAAGTCAGAAGGTGCTCTACCTAGACCTTTCCCCTAGGCACCAGAACTCCTAAGCGCTCACCAGATAACTCTCTTCTTCAAGGCGCAAATCTTCCTATACTATGATTGCCTTTGAAACACTGATTAACATGATGTGAGGGTGCAAAGGCTACTCCAATCCTCAGTGAGCGCCTAGTTTAAACAAGGAGAAATAAAGCATTCAAAACTATCCAAACTATTATCCCCTTCCTAATGTCTTCACTGCTCCGAAAAACCTTGGCCAAAATGACACATAACAACTCCTGTGTAAAGCACTTGAGCAAGAAAAGAGGGGGTCCCCAATCTGATGGGGTGATGTGTGATTTGGGCACATGTGTGATTTGGTAAAAAACAGGTGCCTAGAGTGAGTAGGCTTTCATCCTGACTTAATACACTACCTAGAGTGGATATTAGCGCCTTCGTATGGTTTGGAGCGCCTTTAGCTGTGCCTTGAGGAGATTTTCTTACATCTTAAAGGAAGTTCTAACACCTTGCCCCCTTTGGTATCTAGCGCCCTAGTGGCTTTAACCTAACACCTTTGGAGTCCAAAATGTGCCTTTGAAAGTTGAAGTGAACCTTGATAATTGGAGTCTTCATAATGAGCGCCTAGGTCTTGTTGAGTAGAATACCCCACAATGTGCGCCTAGGTCTTTAAGAAGAGTAATGATACTTGAGATAGAGCACCTTGAGGAGGTAGTTGAGCGCCCTGGATTGAATAATTGGAGTTCAAGGAAGGTTTGAGCACCCAAGGCATATGGCTAGAGAAGTTGTAGAAAAGACCACTTTTGGCGCCTTAAAAGTTTGAATGCTTGGGGAGTTTTTGCAAGTCCAAGAGAGATTTCTACTCTGATTCATGAAGTAAGCTTATATCATCCTTATCTACTCTGCGAGAAGAAGAAACATTACAAAGTCAATCAAATGAGTTACAAGTACCATACATCCAATTGCAAGGAGTGAACCACCTTAAGGAAAAATAGTTCTCTTGAAGTTACTTGAAATGTCAAAAGGTTTAGCACCTCCAAGTAAGGTCAGAGGTGAGGTTAGAGGTGAAATGCGCCTTTGGACCATTCTGGCGCCTTGGATGAAGAACCTATATCTTGAGCCCAAGAGGTAAAATTTGTGCCTTAGTGGATTTGGAGAGTTACAGAGATTAGAGAAAAGTGCCTTAAAGACAGAGTTGTTCAAGGCGCATGTGTGATTTGGTCAAAAATAGGTGCCTAGAGTGAATAGGCTTTCATCTTGACTTAATACACTGCCTCCTTCTGACGATTTTTGGGGCAGCAGAAAACCTTTCACCACGGGCAAATGCCTCAGAGCTATAAAAAATTGAGAGAGGTTATTGTAGAGGCACTCTACGTGATCACGTTGCCTCAGACGGAATGTTTCTAAGTGACACAATTTTTGAGTAACATCTCCTCAAAGATTGCTGCCTTTTTGCACTTTGGACTCTTCAGGTATATCGTCGGTACAATGTAGCTCTGACTGTTTCGACATGTTTGGGTGAGAAATAGGACCATGCCTAGCATAAATGTACCCATTTGGACGCGTTGGAACAGTCAGTTTGGTCGCATCACGAGCAGGATGAAAGTTACACCCCTTTGCAACTTTACACTGCCTCCTTCTGACGATTTTTGGGGTAGCAGAAAACCTTTCACCACAGGCAAATGCCTCATAGCTATAAAAAACTGAGAGAGGTTATTGTAGAGGCACTCTACATGATTACGTTGCCTAAAACAGAATGTTTCTAAGTGACACATTTTTTGAGTAACATCTCGTCAAAGATTGCTGCCTTTTTGCACTTTGGACTCTTCAGGGATATCATCGGTACAATGTAGCTCTGACTGTTTCGACATGTTTGGGTGAGAAATAGGACCATTCCTAGCATAAATGTACCCATTCAGATGCGTTGAAACAGTCAGTTTGGTCGCATTAGGAGTAGGACGAAAGTTACACCTCTTTGCAACTTTACACTGCCTCCTTCTGACGATTTTTAGGGCAGCAGAAAACCTTTCACCATGGGCAAATGCCTCATAGCTATAAAAAAATGAGAGAGGTTATTGTAGAGGCACTCTACGTGATCACATTGCCTTAGATGAAATATTTCTAAGTGACACAGTTTTTGAGTAACATCTCGTCAAAGATTGCTGCCTTTTTGCACTTTAGACTCTTCAGGGATATCGTCGGTACAATGTAGCTCCGACTGTTTCGACATGTTTGGGTGAGAAATAGGACCATGCCTAGCATAAATGTACCCATTCAGACGCGTTGGAACAGTCAGTTTGGTCACATCAGGAGCAGGATGAAAGTTACACCCCTTTGCAACTTTACACTGCCTCCTTCTGACGATTTTTGGGGTAGCAGAAAACCTTTCACCACGGGCAAATGCCTCATAGCTATAAAAAATCGAGAGAGGTTATTGTAGAGGCACTCTACGTGATCACGTTGCCTTAGACAGAATGTTTCTAAGTGACACGATTTTCAAGTAACATCTCGTCAAAGATTGCTACCTTTTTGCACTTTGGACTCTTCAGGGATATCGTCGGTACAATGTAGCTTTGACTATTTCGACATGTTTGGGTGAGAAATAGGACCATGCCTAGCATAAATGTACCCATTCAGATGCGTTGGAATAGTTAGTTTGGTCGCATCAGGAGCAGGACGAAAGTTACACCCCTTTGCAACTTTACACTACCTCCTACTGACAATTTTTGGGGCGGCAGAAAACCTTTCACCACGGGCAAATGTCTCATAGCTATAAAAAACTGAGAGAGGTTATTGTAGAGACACTCTACATGATCATGTTGCCTTAGACAGAATGTTTTTAAGTGACACAGTTTTTGAGTAACATCTTGTCAAAGATTGCTGCCTTTTTGCACTTTAGACTCTTCAGGGATATCGTTGGTACAATGTAGCTCTGACTGTTTCGACATGTTTGGGTGAGAAATAGGACCATGCCTAGCATAAATGTACCCATTCAGATGTGTTGGAACAGTCAGTTTGGTCGCATCAGGAGCAGGACGAAAGTTACACTCCTTCGCAACTTTACACTGCCTCCTTTTGACAATTTTTGGGGCAGCAGAAAACCTTTCACCACGGGCAAATGCCTCATAGCTATAAAAAACCAAGAGAGGTTATTGTAGAGGCACTCTACGTGATCACGTTTCCTTAGACGGAATGTTTCTAAGTGACATGGTTTTCGAGTAACATCTCGTCAAAGATTGCTGCCTTTTTGCACTTTGGACTCTTCAGGGATATCGTCGGTACAATGTAGCTCCGACTGTTTCGACATGTTTGGGTGAGAAATAAGACCATGCCTAGCATAAATGTACCCATTCAGACACGTTGGAACAGTTAGTTTGGTCACATCAGGAGCAGGATGAAAGTTACACCCCTTTGCAACTTTACACTGCCTCCTTCTGACGATTTTTGGGGCAGCAGAAAACCTTTCACCACGGGTAAATGCCTCATAGCTATAAAAAATTGAGAGAGGTTATTGTAGAGGCACTCTACGTGATCACATTGCCTTAGACGAACTGTTTCTAAGTGACACGATTTTTAAGTAACATCTCGTCAAAGATTGCTGCCTTTTTACACTTTGGACTCTTTAGGGATATCGTCGGTACAATGTAGCTCTGACTGTTTTGACATGTTTGGGGGAAAAATAGGACCATGCCTAGCATAAATGTACCCATTCGGATGCGTTGGAACAGTCAGTTTGGTCGCATCAGGAGTAGGACGAAAGTTACACCCCTTTGCAACTTTACACTGCCTCCTTCTGACGATTTTTGGGGCAGCAGAAAACCTTTCACCACGGGCAAATGTCTCATAGCTATAAAAAACTGAGAGAGGTTATTGTAGAGGCACTCTACATGATCACATTGCCTCAGACGGAATGTTTCTAAGTGACATAGTTTTCGAGTAACATCTCATTAAAAATTGCTGCCTTTTTACACTTTGGACTCTTCAGGGATATCATCGGTACAATGTAGCTCCAACTGTTTCGACATGTTTGGGTGAGAAATAGGACCATAGCTAGCATAAATGTACCCATTCAGACGCGTTGGAATAGTCAGTTTGGTCGCATCAGGAGCAGGACAAAAGTTACACCCCTTTGCAACTTTACACTGCCTCCTTTTGATGATTTTTGGGGTAGCAGAAAACCTTTCACCACAGGCAAATGCCTCATAGCTATAAAAAACTGAGAGAGGTTATTGTAGAGGCACTCTACGTGATCACGTTGCCTTAGACAGAATGTTTCTAAGTGACACAGTTTTTGAGTAACATCTTGTCAAAGATTGCTGCCTTTTTGCACTTTGGACTCTTCAGGGATATCATCGGTACAATGTAGCTCCGACTGTTTTGACATGTTTGGGTGAGAAATAGGACCATGCCTAACATAAATGTACCCATTCAGACACGTTGGAATAGTCAGTTTGGTCACATCAGGAGCAAGACGAAAGTTACACCCCTTTGCAACTTTACACTGCCTCCTTCTGACGATTTTTGGGGCAGTAGAAAACCTTTCACCACGGGCAAATGCCTCATAGCTATAAAAAACTGAGAGATGTTATTGTAGAGGCACTCCACGTGATCACGTCACCTCAGACGAAATATTTCTAAGTGACACGGTTTTCAAGTAACATCTCGTCAAAGATTGCTGCCTTTTTGCACTTTGGACTCTTCAGGGATATCGTCGGTACAATGTAGCTCCGACTGTTTCGACATGTTTGGGTGAGAAATAGGACCATGCCTAGCATAAATGTACCCATTTGAATGCGTTGGAACAGTCAATTTGGTCGCATCAGGAGCAAGACGAAAGTTACACCCCTTTGCAACTTTACACTGCCTCCTTCTGACGATTTTTGGGGTAGCAGAAAACCTTTCACCATGGGCAAATGCCTCATAGCTATAAAAAACCAAGAGAGGTTATTGTAGAGGCACTCTACGTGATCACGTTGCCTCAGATAGAATGTTTCTAAGTGACACAATTTTTGAGTAACATCTCGTCAAAGATTGTTGCCTTTTTGCACTTTGGACTCTTCAGGGATATCGTCGGTACAATGTAGCTCCTACTATTTCGACATGTTTGGGTGAAAAATAGGACCATGCCTAGCATAAATGTACCCATCCAGATGCGTTGGAATAGTCAGTTTGGTCACATCACGAGCAGGACACCAAAAATACAAAAGTTGCTTTGTGCAACTTGACAACATTGACACTTTTTTGCAACATGACTCAAAGACTCAAACTGAACCCAAATGACTCAAAGTGACTTAAAATCACCTTGATTATAGAGTTTGAGGTGCTCCTTATCATACAAACATCTTAGATGAGCACATAGGAAAGGAAAAAGCTCTAAGTCTCATCATCATGAGCGCCTAATATCAAGAGACTTTAATGCATTGATTTGGCGCCCTATATGTGAAGGAAGATCTAAAGGCATGAAAGTGGATGTCATATTGCAAGAGTTTGGATCATAAATATTGAAAGAAATAAGTCTATTAAGCTTGGGCGCCCTTGGTCTTCTTTTCATTCATTATGAGCGCCTTGGGAGAATGGTATATAGGTCATCATCATGATTGGGCGCCCTGGATCCAGAGTGTTGGAGAGATCATCAAATGGTGTCTAGTAGGGTGAGTTACGAGTTTGGTCGCATCAGGAGTAGGACACCAAAAATGCATAACATGATGATGTAAAAATGTGTACATATGTGTAAAAATGCAGGAGGAAATAAAAAAAGACAAACCTTACAAATTAATGTGCATACTTACAACTCAATGTAACATAACTTTACAAAATCAATGTGAATACTTACAAATTAATCCAATGAACCCTCCGGATCTGCTCTACTCTTTATTGTGTCAAGTATTGCTTCATGGTCAGACTCACGCACCTTCCACAATATTTTGTTCAAAGGTCTACCCCGATACTTTATCAAATGAACATTGGATGCCACAACAAGGTTCGAGTAATGAAGAATCTTTCGATGCATGTCAAAGTCCTAAAATAGCCAAATATTAACACTCTTATGTGGGTACCTTCTAAGCCATGTTCCAGTAATAACCACTGATCCTGTAGGGTATTCGATGTTTTCTCCATCTGTAACAGGGGCCTCCAATTTCTTTTTGGCCTCAACACAACGACATAAGTAATAATTTGTTCCCTCTTCATTATCTTCATCTGCAATAATTGCATATATGTGTCCTACATTGATATGTGTAGCAAATTAGATGAAATTAGTCAAAATTACAAAAACACTACAAAGTAAGATGACATTACCTAGTTGAACTAGATGAAATTAGATGCATATACGTGCCCTATATTACCTGGTTGAACTAAATCTGATATGTGGTTAAAGTCAACTGACGATTCCATCTGTGTTAGTTCCAGTGCCGTCGGGGGTCGATATGTGTCAAGTGGGCTAAGATAACTTAACTGCCATTCGTCAACCCACTCCTTTGACTCGCACTCATCCCAGACTTGAATTGTACAGGAAGAACAAAAGCATGACATCTTTCATGTATGGATACTCCATGAACCTACAATTGAGCTTCTGAAAGAGTGCATCTCATTTGATCCTGTCAGTGTACAACAATCCTCATATAGTGCAATGTTAGTATCATCTATCAACCAAAAAAATCTACGAACTAAAGACTTACCTTCATTACCTGGACCCATGGAAGCATTACACCACTCGACAATCGATTTTGCATCTGTCAACTTTGCATTGTCTTTATACGTTAACTCTTCTCGTGCTATGGCTCTTTTGATACATGTTCCTGCACCATCATGCTCCCCCTTTCCATGCTCAGCCTCACAAAAGATCCACATATGTTGAATACCTATAAAATTATGCCTCCTACTCAGCCAATAGAAATTCTGCGAGTTCTTGAATTGTGATGCACAATTATCTGACCATATGATATGCTGACTGAACGATATGCCCCTTCTAGCAAAATCATTGTAGAACACCTGAAAGCAACCTTGTACGAACTCCGTAGAATGTGTGTGATCATCACTAATATAGAAATTATACTCCCTTATGATCTTTCTATCATCTTCTGTACTATCATTCATATGAATAAATGCGATGTGCACAAATATAGAAACCTGTGTGGAGTTGTAATATTGTGATTGCACCTCACGCTGTGGCTGTAGACTGTAGTTCTCTGCAAAGTCGACGACTGAAACAATGCTACCAACTGAAAATGTGTCCTTGCATAACTTGAATTGCAAGTCCAACCATCGAGCTCTATGGGCATGTCTTGCATACTCATACACTATGCTGTCACAAAATATAGGCATAAACTGATACACTGGAATCTTTTCAATAACTAATTCACACCTCTTTGCTTCTTTACCATCTTTTGTATTGTATGCCACTGTTTTATACTTGCCAAACTCTACTAGTTCATTTCCAACCGCATGTGTTATTTCCATATGTTCACATATTGGCAAATGTTGCAAGCCACCGCAATGATGACATGTGCCATCCAAGCATAATTTCTTGTAGAATATTTGACCTTCCTCTCTTTCACATAAAATTCTTGATATGAAGTCTCTTGAAGATGTTGGTGGGGCACATATGGCACAACCCTGCAAATCATTGTTAGTATGCATATCTAAACATATAGACCTATAAGCATCAAAATGGTTAGAAAATTTAATATGTAATCTACAACAAGTAGTGCATGTGTGATTTATCTTAACATAGAAAGGTTTTAGCATTTCAAAATATCTTTGACAAATTTTAGTTTGAGGATACTTCTCTAGAAATTTACCATAAAACTGTGTTTGAGTCTCATCCAAAAAATGCTTTGGATGTGGCTCGCGGTTCTGACTACCAATTCTCCTTCTTACCAAATCCCTTTGATTCAGAGATACCCTTGTGTAATTCTTCCAAAAGTCTTCAATTAGTGATCTCAATGCTTCAACAATTGGTTTATCTTTTCGTGGTAGTCTCCCCAAGAGCGCCCATAATTCATTGGCATTAGTGTCCTCAATTCTTTGGCGTCTTCCAACGGCTCTTGATAAAGTTTTCCTATTAATTCTCAATTCTTGACTTGTCTTTCTAATGAGATGAGCTTTCCTCATTTGACTACTTATTATAGTCGATGTAATCACACGCTGTGTTGCATTACTATCTTTTGTGCGTGAGGTGTTACCCACACTCTCATACGCACTCATTAGATTCTTGACAATAGATTTTTCACTTAAAGCCTCTGATGTTCTCAACCCAAGAATCGTCATGATAGACCTATACTTTATACTTCGCATCATTTCAATGAATAGTTGACATCTTCCAGTCTCATTTAACTTTTCAAAGAACAATCTCCAAATCTTATTAGCATATCTTCTACAAGTGCATTTTGGAATCTTACCTTCCATTGGCTGCAAAATATTCTCATCAATATCAATCAAATACTTTGGCTTTCTATGCAAAATTCTAGGTGGTGTCAAGTTAGGTAAATTCATCTCAACATTAGGAATTTCATCAATATTTAAATGAGATGGGTTAGATGGCATACCTTTGATCGAAGATGGAATAGATGACATACCTTGAGGTTAAGGTGGGAATGATGGCATACCTCCTTCATCACATGTAAGTGATGATGTACTCTCAACTTGAGATGTGGTAGATGGTGTCCCTACATGTTGACTTGCGGTAAAGGATGTGTCTCCAACTATGGTATTCAAATCTCTCATACCACAAAGTTTTTGCATTCGTTCTCTTTGTGATGGTTGTGGTTCCTCTTCAATTGGTATGTCTTCATTTATCATGTCCAATTTCCTCTTCTCACGAAGTTCCCTCATAGCCATTGCTTTCTTTGCATTCTTAGCTTCTATCTCTTCCTGTGTTGGTTTAATTCTTGATCATTTCCTCGGCATGATGGAGAATTTGTCTATAGCATGATAAAGAGACCAATATTAGTTCCTAAGAAATGAATACATGATAATAGTGGGATTGTATTTTTTTTATGTTGTAAGGATTTATTCTTGTATAGTTTGACATCATGGTATGAACTAAGGTTTGTTTATTACACATAATCATTAAAGAGCCCAAGTGTAGAAAATATACATGGCATCATGTGAGATTGTAGGTTGCTTTCTTGATTGGGAATGTGTCTATTTTAAACATGTATGATAAAGCATGATAAAGTAATTCAATCCGAAATAAGGAAAATGTAAAGAACATGCATGTAAAGACTTGACATACCTAAAAAATAAAGATTTGAATGGAGAGAGTACCCAATTATGTAGTGTTTTTATCTTCTTGCATCAAACTCCTCAACAATTTGAGTTTTTCACCACTTGCTTCCTTTTCAATGTTAAATTCTTAAAATTGAATCACAATTAACATTGCAATACTACAAAAATTGAAACTTGTATAGATATATATCAAACTTGGTTTGAAAACTATGTTATTTCCTCCTTCTCAAGTTGGCAAAGCAGAAAAGGTGGTGGAAAGATCATGCAAAGGTGGTACAATGTGTCAAATGTGCATGTGAACTTCCCAATAGCATGAAAGCACTTCTTTTTTGTCGGAGCACGCGCAGAATCAGTAAGAAAATAGAGCATGTGGGCCTGGA
The DNA here is from genome assembly GCA_027924645.1 of Cunninghamia lanceolata. Classification (NCBI taxonomy): domain Eukaryota; kingdom Viridiplantae; phylum Streptophyta; class Pinopsida; order Cupressales; family Cupressaceae; genus Cunninghamia; species Cunninghamia lanceolata. The sequence continues at coordinate 1,088,666 of BSBN01000593.1, forward strand.
TCATGGGGGTAACTAATTTTTTACCGTTTCAGTAGAAATACAAAATGCGCTCACATTTTGTCCTGCTATAGATCCCTAATCCCTAAACCCTCAACTCTAATCCCTTGACCCTCAACCCTCAATGTCAAATCATAATCCCTCAACCCTATCCCTAAACCATCAACCCTCAATGTCAAATCCTAATCCCTCAACCCTCAATGTCAAATCCTAATCCCTCAACGTCAAATCCTAATCCGTCAACCCTCCAACCTTATCCCTAATCCTTACAACCCTCAACCCTAATCCCTCAACCCTTAACTCTAATCCATCAACCCTCAACACTATACCTTAAACCCTAATCCATTCAACCTTAACCCTATCCCTAAACCCTTGACCCTCGAACCTCAGCCCTCGACGTCAAACCCTAATCCCTCAACCCTTAACTCTGATCCCTCATCTCTCAACCCTAACCCTAAACCCTCAACCCTCAACATCAAACCCTAATCCCTCAACCCTCAACCCTAATTTGTCATCCGTCATCCCTCAACCCTCAACCCTGATCATAAACCCTAAACCCTCAACGCCAAATTCTAATCCCTCAACCCTTCACTCTAATCCCTCAACCCTAAACCCTATCCCTAAACCCTCAACACTATACCTTAAACCCTAATCCCTCAACCCTAACCCTAAACCTTGTCCCTAAACCCTAATCCCTTAACCCTCAACCCTAATCTGTCATCCGTCATCCCTCAACTCTAATCCCTCATTCCTAAACCTTAAACACTATCCCTATTCCTAGAACCTCAACAGGCTCGATACTATACCTTAAACCCTAATCCCTTTACCATCAACACTCTTATTTAACCCTAATCCCTTGACCATTAACCCTATCCCTCAACCTCAACCCTCAAACCTCAACCCTCAACTCTCAACATTAAACCCTAATTCATCAAACCTAAACCCTAATCCCTCAAACCTAAACCCTATCCCTAAACCCTAAACCCTCAACACTATACCTTAAACCCTAATCCCTCAACCCTCAACTCTAAACCTTATCCCTAAATCCTAATCCCTCAACCCTCAACCCTAATCCCTCATCCCTCAACTCTAATCCCTCATCCCTAAACCCTAAATGCTATCCCTATTCCTAAACCCTCAACAGACTCGATACTATACCTTAAACTCTAATCCCTTATCCCTAAACCCTCCAACCCTATCCCTAATCCTTATACCCTCCACACTCTACTTTAACCCTAATTCCTCGACCCTCAACCCTATCCCTAAACCCTTGACCCTCGAACCTCAACCCTCAACCCTCAACATCAAACCCTAATCCCTCAACCCTTAACTCTGATCCCTTGACCTTCAACCCTGATCCTAAACCCTAAACCCTCAACGCCAAATTCTAATCCCTCAACCCTTCACTCTAATCCCTCAACCCTAAACCCTATCCCTAAACCCTCAACACTATACCTTAAACCCTAATCCCTCAACCCTAACCCTAAACCTTGTCCCTAAACCCTAATCCCTCAACCCTCAACCCTAACCTGTCATCCATCATCCCTCAACTCTAATCCCTCATTCCTAAACCCTAAACGCTATCCCTATTCCTAGACCCTCAACAGGCTCGATACTATACCTTAAACCCTAATCCCTCTACCATCGACACTCTTATTTAACCCTAATCCCTTGACCATTAACCCTATCCCTCAACCTCAACCCTCAACCCTCAACTCTCAACATTAAACCCTAATTCATCAACCCTAAACCCTAATCCCTCAAACCTAAACCCTATCCCTAAACCATCAACCCTCAACACTATACCTTAAACCCTAATCCCTCAACCCTCAACCCTAAACCTTATCCCTAAACCCTAATCCCTCAACCCTCAACCCTAATCCCTCATCCCTCAACTCTAATCCCTCATCCCTAAACCCTAAATGCTATCCCTATTCCTAAACCCTCAACAGACTCGATACTATATCTTAAACTCTAATCCCTTATCCCTAAACCCTCCAACCCTATACCTAATCCTTATACCCTCCACACTCTACTTTAACCCTAATTCCTCGACCCTCAACCCTATCCCTAAACCCTTGACCCTCGAACCTCAACCCTCAACCCTCAACATCAAACCCTAATCCCTCAACCCTTAACTTTGATCCCTCGACCTTCAACCCTGATCCTAAACCCTAAACCCTCAACGCCAAATTCTAATCCCTCAACCCTTCACTCTAATCCCTCAACCCTAAACCCTATCCCTAAACCCTCAACACTATACCTTAAACCCTAATCCCTCAACCCTAACCCTAAACCTTGTCCCTTAACCCTAATCCCTCAACCCTCAACCCTAATCTGTCATCTGTCATCCCTCAACTCTAATCCCTCATTCCTAAACCCTAAATGCTATCCCTATTCCTAGACCCTCAATAGGCTCGATACTATACCTTAAACCCTAATCCCTCTACCATCGACACTCTTATTTAACCCTAATCCCTTGACCATTAACCCTATCCCTCAACCTCAACCCTCAACCCTCAACTCTCAACATTAAACCCTAATTCATCAACCCTAAACCCTAATCCCTCAAACCTCAACCCTATCCCTAAACCATCAACCCTCAACACTATACCTTAAACCCTAATCCCTCAACCCTCAACCCTAAACCTTATCCCTAAACCCTAATCCCTCAACCCTCAACCCTAATCCCTCATCCCTCAACTCTAATCCCTCATCCCTAAACCCTAAATGCTATCCCTATTCCTAAACCCTCAACAGACTCGATACTATACTTTGAACTCTAATGCCTTATCCCTAAACCCTCCAACCCTATCCCTAATCCTTATACCATCCACACTCTACTGTAACCCTAATTCCTCGACCCTCAACCCTATCCCTAAACCCTTGACCCTCGAACCTCAACCCTCAACCCTCAACATCAAACCCTAATCCCTCAACCCTTAACTCTGATCCCTCGACCTTCAACCCTGATCCTAAACCCTAAACCCTCAATGCTAAATTCTAATCCCTCAACCCTTCACTCTAATCCCTCAACCCTAAACCCTATCCCTAAACCCTAACCCTAAACCTTGTCCCTAAACCCTAATCCCTCAACCCTCAACCCTAATCTATCATCCGTCATCCCTGAACTCTAATCCCTCATTCCTAAACCCTAAACGCTATCCCTATTCTTAGACCCTCAACAGGCTCGATACTATACCTTAAACCCTAATCCCTCTACCATCGACACTCTTATTTAACCCTAATCCCTTGACCATTAACCCTATCCCTCAACCTCAACCCTCAACCCTCAACCCTCAACTCTCAACATTAAACCCTAATTCATCAACCCTAAACCCTAATCCCTCAAACCTAAACCCTATCCCTAAACCATCAACCCTCAACACTATACCTTAAACCCTAATCCCTCAACCCTCAACCCTAAACCTTATCCCTAAACCCTAATCCCTCATCCCTCAGCTCTAATCCCTCATCCCTCAACTCTAATCCCTCATCCCTCAACCCTAAATGCTATCCCTATTCCTAAACCCTCAACAGACTCGATACTATACCTTAAACTCTAATCCCTTATCCCTAAACCCTCCAACCCTATCCGTAATCCTTACACCCTCCACACTCTACTTTAACCCTAATCCCTTCAACCTCAACCCTATCCCTAAACCCTTGACCCTCAAACCTCAACCCTCAACCCTCAACGTCAAACCCTATTCCCTCAACCCTTAACTCTGATCCCTCATCTCTCAACCCTAACCCTAAACCCTAAACCCTCAACCCTCAACGTCAAATCCTAATCCCTCAACCCTAAACCCTATCCCTAAACCCTCAACACTATACCTTAAACCCTAATCCCTCAGCCCTCAACCCTAAACCTTATCCCTAAACCCTAATCCCTCAACCCTCAACCCTAATCTGTCATCCCCCAACTCTAATCCTTCATCCCTAAACCCTAAATGCTATCCCTATTCCTACACCCTCAACAGAATCCATACTATACCTTAAACCCTAATCCCTTATCCCTAAACCCTCCAACCCTATCCCTAATCCTTATACCCTCCACACTCTACTTTAACCCTAATTCCTCGACCCTCAACCCTATCCCTAAACCCTTGACCCTTGAACCTCAACCCTCAACCCTCAACGTCAAACCCTAATCCCTCAACCCTTAGCTCTGATCCCTCGACCCTCAACACTATACCTTAAACCCTAATCCATATCCCTCAACCCTTAACCCTTAAAACTTAAACCCTATCCCTACACCCTCAACACTTGACACTATATCTTAAGCCTTAAACCCTCATCCCTAAAGCCTCAACCCTCAATCCTTAAACCTTCAACCCTAAACCCCATCCCTAATCCCTCTACCCTTGACACTCTAACCCTAACCTTGACATTAAATGCTAATCCGTCAACCCTAAACCCTAATCCTAAACCCTCAACCCTCAACACTATACCTTAAACCCTAATCCCTCAACCCTCAACCCTAAACCTTATCCCTAAACCCTAATCCCTCAACCCTCAACCCTAATCCATCATCCCTCAACTATAATCCCTCATCCCTAATCCCTAAATGCTATCCCTATTCCTAAACTCTCAACAAACTTGATACTATACCTTAAACCCTAATCCCTTATCCCTAAACCCTCCAACCCTATCCCTAATCCTTACACCCTCCACACTCTACTTTAACCCTAATCCCTCGACCCTAAACCCTATCCCTAAACCCTTGACCCTTGAACCTCAACCCTCAACCCTTAATGTCAAACCCTAATCCCTCAACCCTTAACTTTGATCCCTTGACCCTCAACCCTTAATGTCAAACCCTAATCCCTCAACCCTTAACTTTGATCCCTCGACCCTCAACCGTCTGTCATCCCTCATCCCTAAACCTTAAACGCTATCCCTATTCCTAGACAATCAACGGGCTCGATACTATACCTTAAACGCTAATCCCTTATCCGTAAACCTTCCAACTCTATCCCTTATGCCTTAACCCTCATGATTAATAGCCTTGAATGTAAAAAAATTTGAGTGGGACATAACGCGAGCGCGTTATAACGCGCTCGCGTTATGTCAAACATGGCAAAAGACAGACTTGCGGGAAAAAAATGCAAGGCAAAACATAACGCGCTCGCGTTATTTCTTGCTTTGGGAATCCCAAGCCTTGGGCTTGGGATTTGCTTTGGATTTCCAACCCAAAGGCTTGGAGTGCCTTATGAACAGTCACAGACGTGTTTTTCTATATTCTTCAAAATTTCACATAATTTCATTCTTACTAACCCTCAGATTTGCATGTGTTTCAAGGTTGAACAAATCGAACACATGGGTAATGTTAGGCTTTCTCTTAGCTATTTGACGATGTGATTTTTTTCACATTTTAACAATGTTAAGCCTTTCATCTTTAATTTCTTTTGTTTGTGTGTCCGTTTTTATGCAAAAACCACTGTTTGGTCTTTTTTCCATTGTAAAATAACTATTCATTCAAATTTCAAAAAAATTTCATATTTAGAAACTAGACTCCATTCTACAAATATTAAAAAAATAAAAAAATGATTTTCAATTAGTTTCCAAAATTTATAGGGGTAGCACGGCCAAAATTCTATTTTTTAGGATGTTTTCACTTTAAAAATTAGTAAAAAATCAAATATTCATAAAAAAATTATCAGAAAAATCAGGCATAAACTACATGCCATTAGCTAATTTCTCACCGAAGATTTTAAAAATACCAAAAAAAAGTTGACCTTTTGAGGGAGCCACAAAACATGCTATGTTATGTTTTTTTGACAGAAACAACACCAATTTCTGTGGCTCCCTCTTTTGAACCCCTTAATCTATGCCATTTTCAAAACAAAATAGTAGTTTAGAAAGTAGACTCGGAGCACTACGAACATTGTTTTGGTTGCATCTCCAAATTTTGAATGTAACTATGCTCAATTTCTCATCCAAGGCCAGTATTTCCTGATTTCAGAAAAAAGTGGCCACTTAAGACCCCTTTTTGGCCCCCCATCTTCTTGCACTTACCCTCAAGTAACACCTTTATGGCTCTTGCTTGTTATCATTTGAATTTTTAAGAACACATAAACCCTTTCATTATAGAGTATGATTTTGTCTTCCTCTCTAAGCACATCATAAACACTATGAGAATCCTAGTGGGATGGTGGATTGCAAGTGACCCAAATCCTCCCACTCAACACTGTGAGAATCCTAGTGGGATGGTGGATTGCAAGCAACCCAAACCCTCCCGCTCCTTTCATTGGAGGATCTCTCAAGGCACTCGACACAACCTTCACGTGGGCTCTATAAGTGAATCCTCCCAAATCTAACAACAAATTGGTTGAGATAAGATCCAATTAGAAAAATCCTTAGGAGATTTCACATGCTTGGTTTTGAATCTATGTTGCAGGAAACAAAGTATCAAAGTGATCATTTATCTTTCTGCTCTGGTCTCACAAAGTGGATATGAGCACAGTGCAAGTAGAGATGGCTTCATAGAATGGACTAACTTAAAGAACTGGCTTGTAGGGTACCAAAAATAAACTATAATAGTATAAACATACCTAAACTGAACCAATCAAATGATGGATCACTTAATAACTATTCCCCAATAACCGACATTTTTGAACTCTTGCCATAAATTACAAAAGTTGTAGTACATTAAGCTGTATAAAAACAACTTGCAAGGTTCAATTCCGGTTAGTTAGTCTACATGTACAAATCTTTTAAAACCCCAATTAAACAATAATTTGTTAAGTGAAAGCATTCCACTAGAGCTGAGTTCCTTGCATAACTTGAAAAATCTCATCATCTCCAATAACAGTTTGAGTGGTATTATCCTTCAGGACTTGACAAGTTATACTGCACTTAAAACCTTAGATCTTGAGAATAATTTTTTAACTGTCACTATCCCCAAGTCCATGAGTAACTACACAAAATTGCATTTGTTGTCTTTGTCCATGAACATGCTTGAAGGACCAATTCCATATGAAATATTAACAACATCGACTAGATTACAATATATGTATCTAGATTCCAACAAACCCAACCATATCATCTCCATGGAGATTGGCAAATTATGGAGACTAAGGGTGATTGTCTTTCATAACAATAATCTTATAGGTAGCATTCCCATGGACCTGACAAACTATTCATCTATGTAGAGGCTAAAGTTGTCTTCCAATTCCTTGTATGGCATCATTCCAACAGAATTTTGCTCACTTACCCGACTGTAGGACCTACGATTCACTAATAATAGCCTTGGAGGATCAATTTATTCTCTCATGTATGGCGCCCATGGACCTTTCCATACATGTTTTGTAAATATTTAAAACTTACGAACCCATGTTCTTTGCAATAAATATCTTGTAAAATGTAAATATTTGCCAATTGTAATTAATATTTCAACTTATATAGTTTTCATTGATTGTGGAATCACTTTACAAGAAAAATGTCTAAGAATGAGGGTTTCAGATGTGAAAATGTTTCATAAGGGCTATGTGGTGAGTTACTATGGTTTGCTTCTAAGTGAATTTTCTGTTGTGTGGTTACACAACACGCCCCATTTTGACTTGGCAAAACAGGGACCCAACTTTTGTTTTGGCTTGTGTTGTCTGTTTCTGGCGGTTTGGTAAAAATAGGTCAGGTGCATCATCATCATGAAGGTCAGGATGAGGTAGGTCATCATCATGAGGTTAGTTTCTCAAAGTTCATATTTTGTTTCTATGACTTCATAGTTAGAAAGAGCTTGAAATTCCATGCAGGTTTGCCTTTTACATCACTTGAAAATTCGTCCATATGAGAGAGTTATGAGCAGTCAAAGTTTTGGTCAAACCTGATAATTGCTGTATGATGAACATCATCATCATGATATTTGAAAAGCTCTCCGATAATATCCTGAGGTTGAAACATCCGGACGTCAAGTTTAAGTCGTAGTATCCTTTCCCGTCAGGCGGTCTTTTGTATCGCCAAAGGTCATCATCATGATCTTACTCTATCACCTGATAAAAATCATGCAGTCCCGAAACATCCGGACGTCAATCTTAAATGCTAGTGTGTTTTACCCGTCAAGCGAGCATCATGATATTCTAACCTAGCGAGCATCATGATATTCTAACATCATCTTCATCATGATATTCTCACATCGCGAGCATCATGATATTCCAACATCGCGAGCATATTATAATATCATGCTGATGAATCATCATCACCTTGCTTAAGAAACCCGCCATCTGCATAATTTGCGCGCGCACGACCAAGTCCTGGTGATCATCATCATCAGGATCTTTCAAGGCAGGATCGCATTCCGAAACATCCTCCTGATCTCCTTTTGCGTGATCATGATGATCACCTTATCTTCCGAAGCGGAGGGTGTTATTTCATTCCTGCCTTGTTAACAAGATCATCATCATCATGATCTTTCTCTACCCGACATTTCGCAATATCCTCCTGCCGAGATGCATAAACTTTTGCGGATATGATGATGACGATGACGTCATCATCACCTTCTCCTTCGGCAGGATATTTTCAAGGGTATGATCCTGTTCGCCAATATGATGATGACGATAACGTCATCTTCGAAGATTAACACAAGCCACGGATATCCTGGTGATCATCATCATCAGGATCTTTCAAGGCAGGATCATATTTTGGATCACCCAGTGCGTATATGATGATGATGATGTTCATCATCCTGATCTTTCGAGCGGATAGCCTTGGCCGAAAAGGGTCATATTGCAATTCATCCACGTGGTCATCTTCCTTGGAGGTGACCCGATATTCCATTTATCTCCTGCTCTTCACGAAACATGACGATGACGTCATCCCTTTGCATTTTATTGAAGCCTGATGATGACGATGACGTCATCATGATTTTCCCCAACGGCAGGATCATTTTCCGGGTCCTCCTGTTTGTCAATATCATGATGATGATGACGATGTCTTTCTTTCCCAGTATGCAGAAGTGAACATCCTGATGTGCTTTTCATCAGAGCATTAGGAAAGGAGGATCATCATATTTCAAATATCCTGCGGACAGACAGAAGGCATATAGTTGGTCATCCTCATGATGTTTGGCGTCGGTATAACTGTTGCCGTCGGCCTAAGGTAAATTTGTCAACCTGATCATATGTGTTCGCACCCAGTGCGAACATGATGATGATGACCCGAAACATACATGCAGGGCATGCGAACCGGTTTCAAAGGATGGTCGAAGGGCGATTATTTCCTTGTATAATTTGAGGTCATCATGATCATATTTCGAACCCGATACACATGAAAATGGGCGGGAAAGCATGAAGCGATGAAATTTTGAAGACCCGATTGCCTGTTGCTGCACACTTTGGGGACTTGTTTAATAAAGCGTTTACTTCCTGTTGTTTATCATCATGATGATGAACTTAATGTTTGTCTGTTTACTTGCAGGAAGAAATGATGATGCTGCTGAAGCTGAACATTGAAGTCATGATGCGGTTAGAGCTGCTGCTGAAGCTGATGATTACAAGGTTGCGCATGGAGTCAGCATGAGCCAGAAATGAAGAGGGTATTGTCAAATATGCTGTTCGCCAGCTGGAGACCGAATCAAGTTGAAGATACTGGAATATTATGTGCCAGCTGTGCATTTGCCAACTGGCGAAACATGTGCTTTTCATCTGGATCGCTAATTGCTATGAGGCGATCCTGATCCTTGGATCATTGTAACCGTTTCTAGCATTTGCTCTATATAAAGGCCAGAGCCTGAAGCATTAAGAAAAAAAAGAAATACATTAGAATACACAGACGCATCTGGCGCAAAAAGTCAATTACTGTAGAATAGATTAGGAGATCGGATTACTGAGACTAATGAGGATAGAATTGTTGAAATGTCAAGGTTCTTTCTTCAGATCACTGTAAATGTACCTGTTCTTGAGCATACTGAATGAATATGAAGTTCCAGATTACATCCTGATGGTAAATTTTACGTAATCTTCTTGTTGATTTCTGGATATGTACTGGTGAATGCTGTGTTCAACTGGAAGCGCTTTCATTTCATTACATGTTGTTGTCAACTTTCCTTTGAAGCTTTGCACTAGATCATGCGGATTTGTGGAATGTCCTGGTGAAGTATGATTTCTAGTTTTCCTTCTTTTCATTGCAAGTATGGGAGCTTGTATGTGAATCAGTGATCTAAGTCCAGTAATTTTAGGAATCTCACTCTCTAACCCTTTTCCTTTTTTTCAATTTCATTAATTCATCACCATAACTGCAAATCATGATAAATAACAAGCAAAAACAATGAAATATGCTGAAATCCCGTAGGTAACTGAAGATCATTAGCATATTTGAGTTAAATGCATGTAGTATTGGAAATATCATGCAAAGAATCATAAATAATGATAGAATTCATGCAAATATCAGCCTGTATGCACATTATTTGACTAAATTTACAGTGCAGAGGTAGAATTGTTGGAGGCTTATGCAGAGCGAACATCCAGGGCAGGATATTTGAAGATGATGATGATGAACAGTGCAGAAACACGTAAGCCCCCTGAATGGAAAACAGCAACACACATCAACCACTGAGTAACGTCAGTAGATTAAGACCTAATCAACGGAGACTTGGGATCATGAATTCTTTGAATTCATCGTATCTTTCAAGATGAGTAAAGGTTGTTGTGTAACTTTTATTCTATGTTTGCGAATGACTAACATCATGACCAACATAAATTGGCGCTAGAAGGAGGGCATGAGCCATTTCTCAGCAAATAAATCCTGTTCAGTTGAAAGGATATCCCCTGCCTCAGTTTAGCAGCCCGCTTTAAATCTTGCTAACGTATCTGCAGGCCCCTCGCTTCTAACGCAACATAAATTGGCGCTAGAAGGAGGGCAGAACTGGAAAAGACATCGCTGCTTCAGTCATCATTCATATGTGCAGGCCCCTCACTTTTAACGCAACATCAATTTTCGAGAAGGCAGGGCGTGAGCTGCGAATTTTTGGATTTTCTGCAAATATTGCATAAATATTTCAGCATTTGAGCTAAATGTCTGCAAATATCTCTTACCTGAGATGTTTTGGTTGCACCTTTGCAAAGATCTAGCCCAAAGCATCAAAAAATTTGTTTGATTTTCTGGACTTTCAAAGTTTTAGTCTGAGATATGATAGATCTCCTTAAAATTGCAAAATAAAAAAAAAATTTGAAGAATAGAGTCTCATTTTGATGGATGCATATGAAAATAATTGTCAAATTAACATTCCTTTATTTCAGGAAACTCTGAATGGGCAGATTTACCCTCACAATTTGTCTAACTTTGGTTTATCTACCTGTTGCAGGATACACCAGACTACAGAACACAGTGAAATAAATTGTTTAACTTTCCTCACAAGGTTGGATTTATACTTGAAAGGACTAATATTCTTTCTGGACGTGTTCAGGGTTGAAATTTGCCAAGAAAATGAAGAAGTTTGCCAGGAAAATAAAGAAATCCGCCAGGAAAATGAAGAAATTCTGGAGCAACAAGCAGATGCAGCACCAGAAGTTATTAATTGTCCAGACACTGAAGTAGATCATTCTGAAGATTTTGAATTATACTTGTCTAGAAATATACAGTGTAGTCAAATATTAGGTTTGCCCATTGATGATGTCTTGATTGAAAGCTGGTGCAGATTACATGATGAAGAGCATTCAGAGAGAGATTGCTACCCTTGCTTGGTCATGTTGAAAAAGATTCTAGAAAATACAATAGCTGAGTCAGTTCCAGAAGGTAATGAAGAGGAAACATCTTTCCTGGATTCATTTTATGGTGGGATTGATAGGAGTTCTCTACTTCCTAATACAAGTAAGGATCAGTCAGTATGCAGGTATGAATCTTGTGAAAATTTTAGAGAAGAAATCACTCATCAGGATAATATTTTTGATTCTGATCCTAATACTTTTGATAAAGAAGATGAAACATCTTTCCTGGAGTCATTCTATGGTAAAGAGAAGTGTAAACAGATAGTAGAACAATTTAAATGCACTCCTAATGATGAAGTTCCTATGATGGTAACTCAGGGAGTCATAGAGAAGAAAATAAATGCTGATTTATTACCTGACTTCTTTGAATTAAATGATCAAATGCAAGAATGTTGCAGGTTAATGGAACCAGATCCTTTACTAGATAGAAGATGTGAATTATTCAATGAACAATTCCTGAAAGATGAAGACGTAGAAGACTTTGGAGTTGTTGTGCATAATCAGATGTCACTCCAGAAATATTTAGAAAATGAAACAGGGGAGTGTCCTCATCAAGTGAAAGTTGTTTCTCCTTTACAGTCAAATGATTTAGAAATGATAAATTTTTGTATATCAGGTTGTGATAATAAAGATACTTATTTAGATGCTGATGTGCGGGAAACTGAAGAAAATACTGAGAAGTTTCCTAAACTGGAGGATAATCTGAACATCCAGAATGAAGGGATAAGGCTGGATAAAGATGAAGAATTAGTACATCAAAAGTCATACATCCTTCAATTTGAAGAGGGACCAGGCACTGAGCCAAGCAGTGAAAATATAATGACAAATGGAAGACCAACTGCCAATGAAGAAGCATGTCCAGCAAAGCCAGAAATACACCAGGTTGTATTTCTCCTTTCCACAGTAAATGATGTTGAATACTATTTTGATTATGGAAATTCAGAAGATAAGACATGCATATGGATTAATCATGAACATGGTGAGCTTCCTCAGTTGCTGATCATCAAGAGTTGTTCTGTTGAATACAGTGAATTCAGAATATCAGAATATTCTTCAGAATATAAAGATAAATTTGCTAGGTTGAGAACCATAACTAATACCCTGATGCTCCTGCACAATCAAAAGAAGTATGCAAATGCAGGTGTCCTTAGGTCTTTTTCTGGTTTTTGTTTGCCTAGTAGTGTGTTGTATATAATTTTGTAGATTAGTTGTTTGTACAGTCTGCTTGTTTTGCTTTCTTGTTCTGTTCCTGTTGTTTCCTTTTTGTAGGTTAGTTGTTTGTATGGTGTTGTTTTTGTTTTGTGTTGTTTTGGTTGGGACCTTGTTCTGGTAAGTCAGGATGATGCACTTCATCACCTTAAGAAAATAGTTAAATTGTTAGGATTCAAGTGATGAGATCAGATTTAAAGATAGGTTATGATTCATTCTAAGAAGTGTTCATGATCAGGTTTATGATGTCTTTTCATCAAGGTGCCTTTTCTTGTCCAAAGTGAATCAAACACAATGAAACACCTAACAGCCTTGGGCTTGTTGAAGATATGAGTATAGGTGTTAAGTGAAAAATCTAAAGGGACTCCCTTGCTACCAATACAATCTCCAACCTAAAGCTGCAAGTGACTACACCTTGTACAAATGAGCAGACATGATGATATCAAATTTAAATTTTTAAAGGAAAATCAGAAATGAAATAAAATTAGGCCATCTAAGCAACTCTACCGGGGCTATGGACGCCTGCTGGCAGTGGAGCCCTACTTAGGGAGATTGTATAGATAACCTTGCCGGGGTTATAGACACCTGCTGGTAGCAAGGCTCTATCCAGGTTGGCTATGAGGGATGATCTCCAACTATGTAGTTTAACACCAGTTACTTATGTCTTCAACTTGCTTTCAAGATGAGGATAATTAATCATCTGCACACACCTGATCCTTTGTTAGCTTTATCACCATAATGAAATTTTATCATTCAAAGATCATGATGATTTACTTAGACAGAATTAGAATACTATAGATGAATATGATCATATCACTTGAATTATTTGAATTTTGTTGTTTTCTTTGGTGGCAAGTTGTTGTGTGGTTACACAACACGCCCCATTTTGACTTGGCAAAACAGGGACCCAACTTTTGTTTTGGCTTGTGTTGTCTGTTTCTGGCGGTTTGGTAAAAATAGGTCGGGTGCATCATCATCATGAAGGTCAGGATGAGGTAGGTCATCATCATGAGGTTAGTTTCTCAAAGTTCATATTTTGTTTCTATGACTTCATAGTTAGAAAGAGCTTGAAATTCCATGCAGGTTTGCCTTTTACATCACTTGAAAATTCGTCCATATGAGAGAGTTATGAGCAGTCAAAGTTTTGGTCAAACCTGATAATTGCTGTATGATGAACATCATCATCATGATATTTGAAAAGCTCTCCGATAATATCCTGAGGTTGAAACATCCGGATGTCAAGTTTAAGTCGTAGTATCCTTTCCCGTCAGGCGGTCTTTTGTATCGCCAAAGGTCATCATCATGATCTTACTCTATCACCTGATAAAAATCATGCAGTCCCGAAACATCCGGACGTCAATCTTAAATGCTAGTGTGTTTTACCCGTCAAGCGAGCATCATGATATTCTAACATCATCTTCATCATGATATTCTCACATCGCGAGCATCATGATATTCCAACATCGCGAGCATATTATAATATCATGCTGATGAATCATCATCACCTTGCTTAAGAAACCCGCCATCTGCATAATTTGCGCGCGCACGACCAAGTCCTGGTGATCATCATCATCAGGATCTTTCAAGGCAGGATCGCATTCCGAAACATCCTCCTGATCTCCTTTTGCGTGATCATGATGATCACCTTATCTTCCGAAGCGGAGGGTGTTATTTCATTCCTGCCTTGTTAACAAGATCATCATCATCATGATCTTTCTCTACCCGACATTTCGCAATATCCTCCTGCCGAGATGCATAAACTTTTGCGGATATGATGATGACGATGACATCATCATCACCTTCTCCTTCGGCAGGATATTTTCCAGGGTATGATCCTGTTCGCCAATATGATGATGACGATAACGTCATCTTCGAAGATTAACACAAGCCACGGATATCCTGGTGATCATCATCATCAGGATCTTTCAAGGCAGGATCATATTTTGGATCACCCAGTGCGTATATGATGATGATGATGTTCATCATCCTGATCTTTCGAGCGGATAGCCTTGGCCGAAAAGGGTCATATTGCAATTCATCCACGCGGTCATCTTCCTTGGAGGTGACCCGATATTCCATTTATCTCCTGCTCTTCACGAAACATGACGATGACGTCATCCCTTTGCATTTTATTGAAGCCTGATGATGACGATGACGTCATCATGATTTTCCCCAACGGCAGGATCATTTTCCGAGTCCTCCTGTTTGTCAATATCATGATGATGATGACGATGTCTTTCTTTCCCAGTATGTAGAAGTGAACATCCTGATGTGCTTTTCATCAGAGCATTAGGAAAGGAGGATCATCATATTTCAAATATCCTGCGGACAGACAGAAGGCATATAGTTGGTCATCCTCATGATGTTTGGCGTCGGTATAACTGTTGCCGTCGGCCTAAGGTAAATTTGTCAACCTGATCATATGTGTTCGCACCCAGTGCGAACATGATGATGATGACCCGAAACATACATGCAGGGCATGCGAACCGGTTTCAAAGGATGGTTGAAGGGCGATTATTTCCTTGTATAATTTGAGGTCATCATGATCATATTTCGAACCCGATACACATGAAAATGGGCGGGAAAGCATGAAGCAATGAAATTTTGAAGACCCGATTGCCTGTTGCTGCACACTTTGGGGACTTGTTTAATAAAGCGTTTACTTCCTGTTGTTTATCATCATTATGATGAACTTAATGTTTGTCTGTTTACTTGCAGGAAGAAATGATGATGCTGCTGAAGCTGAACATTGAAGTCATGATGCGGTTAGAGCTGCTGCTGAAGCTGATGATTACAAGGTTGCGCATGGAGTCAGCATGAGCCAGAAATGAAGAGGGTATTGTCAAATATGCTGTTCGCCAGCTGGAGACCGAATCAAGTTGAAGATACTGGAATATTATGTGCCAGCTGTGCATTTGCCAACTGGCGAAACATGTGCTTTTCATCTGGATCGCTAATTGCTATGAGGCGATCCTGATCCTTGGATCATTGTAACCGTTTCTGGCATTTGCTCTATATAAAGGCCAGAGCCTGAAGCATTAAGAAAAAAAAGAAATACATTAGAATACACAGACGCATCTGGCGCAAAAAGTCAATTACTGTAGAATAGATTAGGAGATCGGATTACTGAGACTAATGAGGATAGAATTGTTGAAATGTCAAGGTTCTTTCTTCTGATCACTGTAAATGTACCTGTTCTTGAGCATACTGAATGAATATGAAGTTCCAGATTACATCCTGATGGTAAATTTTACGTAATCTTCTTGTTGATTTCTGGATATGTACTGGTGAATGCTGTGTTCAACTGGAAGCGCTTTCATTTCATTACATGTTGTTGTCAACTTTCCTTTGAAGCTTTGCACTAGATCATGCAGATTTGTGGAATGTCCTGGTGAAGTATGATTTCTAGTTTTCCTTCTTTTCATTGCAAGTATGGGAGCTTGTATGTGAATCAGTGATCTAAGTCCAGTAATTTTAGGAATCTCACTCTCTAACCCTTTTCCTTTTTTTCAATTTCATTAATTCATCACCATAACTGCAAATCATGATAAATAACAAGCAAAAACAGTGAAATATGCTGAAATCCCGTAGGTAACTGAAGATCATTAGCATATTTGAGTTAAATGCATGTAGTATTGGAAATATCATGCAAAGAATCATAAATAATGATAGAAATCATGCAAATATCAGCCTGTATGCACATTATTTGACTAAATTTACAGTGCAGAGGTAGAATTGTTGGAGGCTTATGCAGAGCGAACATCTAGGGCAGGATATTTGAAGATGATGATGATGAACAGTGCAGAAACACGTAAGCCCCCTGAATGGAAAACAGCAACACACATCAACCACTGAGTAACGTCAGTAGATTAAGACCTAATCAACGGAGACTTGGGATTATGAATTCTTTGAATTCATCGTATCTTTCAAGATGAGTAAAGGTTGTTGTGTAACTTTTATTCTATGTTTGCGAACGACTAACATCATGACCAACATTTTCATGACACTAGTGAGAAATTCTTTTTAAGGGCTTCGAAAACATGCAATCTTCATGTGTTCATTTGCCTTTATGTTGGATATAAAGGATAGAGATAACAAGATTCACGGTTACCAAAAGGTATTGAGATCATTTGGGTTGCATATAAGTTATATTTTAAATAAGAATATGATGTTCTAACAACAAATGATATTTTTTTGTTCAACTACTAGGAATTCCATGATAAAGTTTTGGTCAAATATTTTAAGAATCATTTTAAGGACATTTCTGATTAGACATGTTGATGTGGTAAGTTGTGTGATGAGTCACACCTCCAAACTTTAGGTGTAGATAGATAAGAGTCAATTTTAATCTCTTCCTGATCTCAAAAGTTTGTACTCAATTTTACCTTTGATGAACCACATTGCTATTTCATCATAAGTCCATGTCTTAAAGTTTGAGGATAGTAGTTACTTTTAAATTGAGTGGGTGACTAAAGAAAACTGTCTAATGCCATACTTGCTGATGAGATATGCACTATCTTCAACTTTAGCATAAGGGCAGTTCATCCTATGCCTGAATGACATTGTAAGCATAAGGAAATGAAACCAATTGCACAAATCCTGAGTAGCATACTTTATAGAATCCTACATATAACTATATATTTCATCATTACACAATATTCAAACAACAAAAGGTTACATACCACATGAAGTGTTCATTACAACATACATAGTTGTAAATAAGTTTAAGACCTACTCCATTCATGTTCCCACTAACAAAGTGATAGGGAGGACTCTAGGCTGCCTGCTCTGCATCCTGTAAGTGTACAAGACTGTTGACAACACTAGCCTTCCTACCAATTCAAAGTGCTAAAGACATACTCCTTGCAGAGATGGAAAACTCTACTTCTCTGCTTGGTGTGGGACACATACATTGTCCTCACTGCTTCCCAGATACTGCCTCAATGGCACATAACTTTCTGAGCCCGTTGCCCACCCTTCTCACTCTGTTCAAGGGTCTGGACTGCTTGGTGCTCACTTTCTTTCTCTCTACTTTTCCACCTCTGCAAATCTATTTATCCTACTTGTCTATCTAGCCGAACTCCTCACTGAGTTCGCCTAGAACAAGCATGCATTTCCTCTAGCTGGCAATCCGACTACCACACAAAAAAACAAACAAACAAAAAGCATGGCTCTGCAAGATGGCCTCCATACTGTACAATGGAACTTGAGGCATCATCAATATAGAGTCATGGTTTGCAAAAGAGAACAAAACTATAGAAACAGAAAAGACTAATCTACTTCAGAATAGTAAACTGAAAACAGAAAAGAAATACTCAAATGATCGAACTACTGAATTTGATTCTTATTCAAAAATTGCCTTTACATCAGAATGCTTCTCCAATTGAAATCTTTTTCTTGTTTCTTCTGCTCCCCCTCATACAGAAAGAATGCTGCATTTTATAAGTATTCCATGTCCGTTACAGGACGGTTCCAATTCCAAAACGGTTGGTATTCCAACTGTCGATTCAGCTTTTAAAATTCCATCGCAAGGCCCATACATCACCTAAACATGTGCATTTTTCATTATCGGCAAGATCACATCCATATCTCACCGGAATAGATATTTCCATTACCGTCGGCAACACTTCTCTTATCGGCCACCTCCTAATTTCTTTCACCGATATGCTATTCTTTCCGATGGTTAGAAACCATCGCTCAGACTTATACTGTCGGGGTGACTCCTCCGTTGTCCTCTGATATACATACTTACTCCGATGGCCTCAAAGGCTCCTTCAAACTGCACTATCGGCGAGACTAATACCGTCGGTCAAACATTTCCCAACCTCGCCGATGGGAACACTTACGCCGATGCACTCCTTCTATCGGCTTGACCCAGTACTATCGGTGAAGCCTCTAACAAATTCCCCGACGGTGCATTTCACGCCGATATTTCTTGTCGGCGACACCTCACCACAGTCTTCCCGATCGGTATGACCTTCAACCGTCGGCCCACGATAAATTTCTCAGCCCGATGCTTATGCTCACGCCGATGCCTTCGGCCAACTCCACATCAGTGAAACTCGATGTTTATCACCCCGATCGGTGAGATGATACACTGTCGGCTCACGATTATTTCCTCAGCCCGATGCCAAGGCTCACACTGATGACCCACTTTGGATAAGCAAAAACTTCTTTTCGCCAAGGCTTATCACGCCAAAATGCAATTATAAGAAAATTTCACATCACACCAAAAATGTGCAGTATATACATGGGCTCCGAGCCCTTGGTGCTCCTGCACCATACTCCCCCTGTGTGGAAGAAGTCAAGTCACCTCCGGTGACAATGAGGCAAAATCAATGCCCCTCTTTTTAAATTCTGACTCTGCAACCCAGGTAGCTTCTGCTTCAGGCAACTGCTTCCATTTGATCAAATGCTCCATGTAGACACCATGTCTGGTTTGCTTCTGTACTCTTGAATCCAGTATTCTCTCTGCCTGCAGTTTGGGTTTTAATGGCAAAGTCACATCTTTTGTTGTCTGTTCCTTCTCTGAAATGGATCCATCTACTGCTGACTGGGGACCCCTGTATTGCACCAGGTCTTGGACATTAAACACTGGTGAGATTGCCAAATCTTCTGGCAATTCAATTCTGTATGCATTGTTACCATACTTGTTCAGGATTCTGCAAGGACCAATTCTCTTCATCTGCACTTTGGTTGGTGTGCCTTTCGGCATTCTGGCTTTGTTCAAGTGTACCATAACTAGATCACCAACCTCAAACTGAATATCCCTTCTATGGGCATCTACTCTGTCCTTGATCTTCTGTGTGTTCTCTGTCAAGGTTTTCTTCACCTGCTCATGCACTTCTTTCATGGATTGTGCAAAATCCTCTGCATGTCCACTTCTGTTCTCCATGTTTCCCATAATTCTGAGCTCACATATACCTCTGGGATGCATTCCATAGACTATTTCGAATGGACTCCTACCAGTAGTTCTATTCACACTGTCATTATAGGCAAATTCTACCTGATGAATGACAAGATCCCAACTCTGTCCATATTCTTTGGTTATACACCTTAACAGGTTGCCCAATATCCTGTTTACCACCTCTGTCTGACCATCTGTCTGTGGGTGATATGCTGAACTGAAAGACAAATTTGTTCCCAATCTCTTCCACAATGTTTTCCAGAAATGCCCCATGAATTTAGCATCTCTGTCAGACACAATGCTTGCTGGAAGTCCATGAATCCTGATCACTTCTCTAAAAAATAAGTGTGCTATATGACTGGCATCATGAGTCACTTTGCAGGGAATGAAATGACTCATCTTGCTAAACCTGTCCACTACTACATATATGCTATCATAACCAGTCTTAGTCTTAGGCAAACCAACTACAAAATCCATGCTTACACATTCCCATGGCCTGGAAGGAATGGGTAAGGGTTGGTACAATCCTGCATTAGAAGTGGTTCCCTTGGCCTTCTGACATACGGTACACTGCTCTACATACCTTCTGATGTCTCTGTGCATCCTCGGCCAATAGTAGAACCTCTGGACTAATTCCAATGTTTTGTTCAGACCAAAATGTCCACTCAAACTGCCATTATGCTTCTCCTGTATGAGATTTTCTCTCATAGATCCTCTTGGCACACATAATTGTCCACCTTTGAATAGCAATCCCTGCTGTAAGGTGAAATCTGCAAATTCACTGTGAAAGTGATTCTCAAAATCTTGACATACCTTGTATGCCTCAACAAAATCTTCATCATCTTGGTAAAGATTCTTGAAATCTTCAATCCCAATGCTCTTCAATTGCACTTCCTGCACTGTGAGCAATCTTCTGCTCAAAGCATCTGCAACTCTGTTCAGCTGCCCCTTCTTATGCTTAATTGTAAAGGTATAAGACTGCAGGTACTCCATCCATTTGATATGCCTGCTGCTTAACTTATCCTGTGAGTTCAGAAAACTCAGAGCTTGGTTATCTGTGTAGACCACAAATTCTTTAGGTAGGAGATAATGTCTCCGCTTCCTCAATGCTTGGACTAGAGCATACAACTCTAAGTCATATGAAGAGTACTTACTCTTTGCTTCATTTAGCCTCTCACTGAAAAAGGCCATAGGTCTGTTTTCCTGATTTAGCACTGCTCCCATAGCTATATTACTTGCATCACATTCAATAGTAAATAGCTTATCAAAACTAGGCAACAACAAAATAGGTTGTGTTGCTACCTCTTTCTTCAACCTTTCAAAACTTCTATCTGCAGCTGGTGTCCATCTGAATTTTGCTTTCATTCCACCCTTAATTGTATCCAACATAGGTGCACATATTCCACTGAAATTTTTGATAAACTTTCTGTAAAACTGGGCTAAGCCATGAAAACTTCTCACCTCTGCGGTTGCTCTGGGAGTAGGCCAGCTCAATATGGCTTCTACTTTGGACTTGTCCATCTTCAACTCTCCCTAGGACACCACAAAACCAAGGTATACCAATTCCTGCTTCATGAATTCACACTTCTCCAGGTTGATGGTTAGTTGTTCATCATGTAATTTTTGCAAAACAGTATTTACATGTTCTAGATGTTCTTCCTTGGTCTGACTAAAAATTAGAATATCATCTAGAAAAACAACCACAAATTTACCAATGTAATCCTTTAGGACTTCATTCATGAGTCTCATAAAGGTGCTGGGTGCATTTGATAGACCAAATGGCATAACAAGCCATTCATACAGTCTTTCTGTGGTCTTGAAGGCTGTCTTCCACTCGTCACCTTCCTTGATTCTTATTTGGTGGTAACCACTCTTCAGGTCTATCTTGGTGAAATACTTTGCTTTTCCAATACAGTCCATGAGATCTTCAATTCTGGGAATTGGGAATCTATACCTTATAGTTATCTTGTTTATGGCTCTGGCATCTATACACAATCTCCATGATCCTCCTTTCTTGGGTGCCAACACTGTGGGCACTGCACAAGGACTAATACTCTTCCTAATCAATCCTTGATCTAGCAATTCCTGCACTTGTCTGGAAATCTCTTTGTGCTGATCTGGAGTCATTTTGTAAGGTGCCTTGTTTAGCAAAGATGCTCCTGGAATCAGGTCTATCTGATGGCTTATTTCTCTCTGTGGAGGCAATGTGGTTGGTGTACCATCACTGATTATGCCTTTATACTTCTCCAGTATAGGCTGCACTTCTTTGGGAATCTCTGTCTTCTTACCCTGCTGTCCTTATTTTGGTTTCACTATGATGGCATAACCAATACCATCTTCCTTAAGAGTATTCAGAAACTCTTTTCCACTCACAACCAAGATATTAGGACTCTTTGTCTGAACTGCATCTTCATCCTCCAATGACTGAATCTTATAGGTGACACCATCCTTCTGAAAAGAATAGGCATTCTTCTCACCATCATGTACTGCTTTTCGGTCATACTGCCATGGTCTGCCCAATAAGAGATGGCATGCATCCATGGGTAGTATATCACATAATACCTTATCCTTGTAGCCACCTATACTAAACTCTACCCAACTTTGTTCATTTACTACCACATGTTGACCCTTATTCAACCATGTGACTCTATATGGGTTTGCATGAGTAATTCTTTTCAAATTCAGTTTCTTAACTACCTCATCAGAAATAATATTATCAGTGGATCCTGAGTCTATGATAATTTTACATACCTTATTCAAAATCTTGCACTTGATTCTGAATAGTGCTCTCCTCTGGCTTGGTTCAAATTTCTCTGGTTCTTTGATCAATGTTCTCCTTATCATCAGGTTCTCTCCATCTTCTGAGTTTAGATTGACCTCAGGTGACTGGTTGCTGGATGCATTATCTTGGACATAGTGATTTCTCTTATCACCTCCTTGAGAAGAGGATGTGGCCTTTTCTGGACACCTATATGCTGGATGACCTAGATTACCACAGTTGTAACACTTCATGTTGGTGAAATAGGATCCTCTGCCTGATCCTCCTGACCTTCCTCTGTTAGATCCTCTTCCTCTGTGGTTTCCTCTACCACTTGACTCCCCACTCTGCTCTGTGAGTTTGGATTCTGCTTGGGATCTATTGTCAGTATTCCTTCCACCAAAACCTCCTCTGTGTCCTCTGTTATCTCTGCCTCTGCCTCTTCCTCTGCTATTTGAGTCTTGTTTCCTCTTATTCTTTTCCTCCACCTTCAGTGCTAGCTGATAGCATTTTTGTACTGTGGTAGGGCACAATAAACTAATTTCTTCTTGTATATTCCACTTCAGACCATTAAGGTACCTTGCTACCTTTATGCTTTCATCCTCCATTACTTTGGACCTTAAGCATAGCTTTTGGAATTCTTTAGTGTACGCACTGACATCTAATTCCTTCTGTCTCAGATTCTGTCTCTTCCTATGCAGCTGTATTTCATAATCTTCTAGCATATATGCTTCTTTAATTTTAGCTACCATTCCCTTCCAAGTAGCTATGGGCTTCTTATCTTCTTTTGCTCTTTCAGTCTGCACAAATTTCCACCAGGTTAAGGCAGCTCCCCTGAGTCTGGATTTGGCCACCTTTACTTTCTGTGCCTCGCTTACACCATCACATTCAAAGTGATTTTCAAGTCCTTCTATCCACTCCATGACCAAATCTGGGTCCATTTTCCCACTGAAAAGTGGTACTCCTTCCAATGTTTTACCACTCATTGCTTTCAAAGCTTTCAAGAATGGTTCTTCTTCCAACTTAGGATCAAGTGTGGGCTCTTCATCTTCTATAGACACACCTTTTCCCTTATCCTCAGAATATTTAACTCTCTGGCTGACTTCCTCAGTCTTTTGCAACATTAAGCCTAGCTTACTCTCCATTTCTACTAGTCTTTCTTGTAGGAGTCTATTCTCCTCTTCTTGATCCTCAACCTTCTTTGCTAACTCTGCATTAGTCACCATTTTCTTGGATGAACTAACAGACTCACTTGAACTCGGTGATGACATACAACTCTTCTATTCCTATCTAGGAATAACCCAAATCTTACTGCTCTGATACCAATTTGATAGGGAGGACTCTAGGCTGCCTGCTCTGCATCCTGTAAGTGTACAAGACTGTTGACAACACTAGCCTTCCTACCAATTCAAAGTGCTAAAGACATACTCCTTGCAGAGATGGAAAACTCTACTTCTCTGCTTGGTGTGGGACACATACATTGTCCTCACTACTTCCCAGATACTGCCTCAATGGCACATAACTTTCTGAGCCCGTTGCCCACCCTTCTCACTCTGTTCAAGGGTTTGGACTGCTTGGTGCTCACTTTCTTTCTCTCTACTTTTCCACCTCTGCAAATCTATTTATCCTACTTGTCTATCTAGCCGGACTCCTCACTGAGCTCGCCTAGAACAAGCATGCATTTCCTCTAGCCGGCAATCCAAACACCACACAAAAAAAAAACAAACAAAAAGCATGGCTCTGCAAGATGGCCTCCATACTGTACAATGGAACTTGAGGCATCATCAATATAGAGTCATGGTTTGCAAAAGAGAACAAAACTATAGAAACAGAAAGGACTAATCTACTTCAGAATAGTAAACTGAAAATAGAAAAGAAATACTCAAATGATCAAACTACTGAATTTGATTTTTATTCAAAAATTGCCTTTACATCAGAATGCTTCTCCAATTGAAATCTTTTTCTTGTTTCTTCTACTCCCCCTCATACAGAAAGAATGCTGCATTTTATAAGTATTCCATGTCCGTTACAGGACGGTTCCAATTCCAGAACGGTTGGTATTCCAACTGTCGATTCAGCTTTTAAAATTCCATCGCAAGGCCCATACATCACCTAAACATGTGCATTTTTCATTATCGGCAAGATCACATCCATATCTCACCGAAAGAGATATTCCCATTACCGTCAGCAACACTTCTCTTATCGGCCACCTCCTAATTTCTTTCACCGATATGCTATTCTTTCCGATGGTTAGAAACCATCGCTCAGACTTATACTGTCGGGGTGACTCCTCCGTTGTCCTCCAATATACATACTTACTCCGATGGCCTCAAAGGCTCCTTCAAACTGCACTATTGGCGAGACTAATACCGTCGGTCAAACATTTCCCAACCTCGCCAATGGGAACACTTACACCGATGCACTCCTTCTATCAGCTTGACCCAGTACTATCGGTGAAGCCTCTAACAAATTCCCCGACGGTGCATTTCACGCCGATATTTCTTGTCGGCGACACCTCACCACAGTCTTCTCGATCGGTATGACCTTCAACCGTCGGCCCACGATAAATTTCTCAGCCCGATGCTTATGCTCACGCCGATGCCTTCGGCCAACTCCACATTGGTGAAACTCGATGTTTATCACCCCGATCGGTGAGATGATACACTGTCAGTTCACGATTATTTCCTCAGCCCGATGCCAAGGCTCACACCGATGACCCACTTTGGATAAGCAAAAACTTCTTTCTGCCAAGGCTTATCACGCCAAAATGCAATTATAAGAAAATTTCACATCACACCAAAAATGTGCAGTATATACATGGGCTCCGAGCCCTTGGTGCTCCTGCACCACAAAGGAAGATAATGACAAGTTTAGTTGCATGTATCTATAACTCATTTCCTTCCAACTACTACTATAAAAACTGGATTATTTTTTATTAAATTTTCTAGATAAAAGCCACGTGAATGCCAATATAAACAACAATGCAATTTTTATATGAAAAACATATTGTCAAAAAGTTAAAACTATGCATCATGGAAACTTGACATTTTTAATGAAATTCTTACCAAGTTGTTTTATACATGTTAGTACACTCTTCACACAAAGTGAATGTGAAATTTCACACACACAAAGTGAATGCTAAATTTGAAACACACTCTTCACACATAGTTAGTTCAATCATTCCACACATAGTTTGTTAAAAAATGTACACTTTATACATATATAAGGTAAACACTAAAGTTCAAACATACCAAACACACTTCATACAAAGTGTGCCAAATTTATTTCAAACACTCACACACACAAAAAGTGAATGATAAAGTTCAAGCACATACTTCACACACACACACACAAAAGTTCAACATACCAATTTTCAATTTACACTAAGTGAATATGAAAGTTCAAACTTACCTCAACACACAAGTAATAAATAGATTTAATAAGTGAATGACAAAGGTAGTTCACTCCCATTTCACACCCAAAAAAATCAATCCACAATTAACTCAAACAAATTAAGGGGATGTCAAAGTTCAAACGTATGCTTCACACAACCAAAGTGGATGTCAATACATAAACAATAAGTGGCTCAAATCCAAGTGAATGTCAAAGTTAGCTCATTCAAACACACATAAAGTGAATATAAAATTTATTTCATACACACAAAGTGAATGTCAAAAGTTTACTCAAATAATAAAGGGATGTCAAAGTTCAAATGCATACTTCACAAAAACAATAAGTGGATGCAAAGTGTACATACTAAACAAAGTGAGCTCCAAAGTTCAAATAAATAAGTTGATGTCAAAATTCAAACACACATAGAAAGTGAAAGCCAAAAGTTCAAACAATAAGTGCACACAAAGTAATGTCTAAAGTTCAAACACACTTCAAACAAACAAAGTTCAAAGACACTTCAAATAAACAATGAATGGATGCCAAAATCTAAACACACACACAAAACAAATGTCAAAGCACAAATATACACTTCACACAAACAATAAATGCAAACAAAGTGAATTCAATTTTAAAAATACAAATTGAAACACATATAAGTCAATGCTAAAGTTCAAACCCATGCTTTAAACAAGAAAATAAGTGTATCAAATTAGAGCAACAATGTGAATTCAATTTTAAAGATATAAAGTGAAACAAATATAAGTCAATGTCAAAGTTCAAACCCATACTTCACACAAAGAATAAGTATATCAAACTAAAGTGAATGCCAAAGTTGCACTCCGCACAAACAATAAATAGATTCCGAAGTGAAACATACTATATAATTGTGTTTAAAATACAACTTACTAATAGTATAACACTAATTATGACAATGTTAATAGATTGCATTGTGGTTGAATGAGAGGCCATTGTTCTCTAATAGTTTCTTTCTGATTAGGTTCTATAATGGTCATTCACAATTTAGTTCATGTTGTTATTCATTTAATATCATTCCATTATTTTTATTTTCAAAAAAATAATTGAATTTCTTATATTAATTATAGTCGTGTCTAGCAACTACAATTATAAATATAAACTATCTAGTGAGAGGCCTATAAATATGTGTGCCTATCGGCCATTAGTAAAAGCATCAAAGGTGCTTTTACTAGTCTTAGTATCTTGAGCTTTGTTGGTTCTTGGAGGTGGTGAGATAGTGGTAAGCCTCATTAGGTTTTTGTCCTTTAAACTTTAGTGATAGGTGTTGCTGTCTGGAAGTCCTTTTATAATATTTTATACTATTTCAGTTAATATAATTTTCTATTCTTTTTGCCAAAAAAAAAAACAAAAACAAACAAACTTCCTGTTTCCAAACTATCCCTAGTAAAACCGGTAGTTTGGAACTGTCGATTTTGAGATTTTGGTTTTGGTGTTGATCAATTGGTTGCTTGGGTTATTTTGAACACCCTTTTTGTGTTTAGTGCAGCATTTGTCACTGTGTTGTATCTGTTCTGGTCTATTTATTTTGCTAGCCTGTTGCTGTTCAGGCCTCTGTATTGGTAGCTTTATGCTTCTCCCTCCTTGTAAATTTATTTTATTGCTTTGTTTCAATATTAAAAAAAAACTGACAATTTTGTACTACTATTTCCTTAGAGGTTTCTGTGCCTAAAACTTAGGAAGTAAATCCTCTGCAATTTTCCCCAATCAGTTCTAATCGATTATTTACTACATCCCCCCACAATATTGTTGATTATAAAACGAGCAGAGAAACGGAATAAAAATAGAAAAATAAAGAACAAAATAAGAGACATGAATTTACAGTGGTTCGGCAATTGCCTACATCCACTCTCAAGCAGGGAATATCTTATTCACTATTTCTTTTCTCTATTACAATACACAGCACCATATTTTTATACACCTTCAGCAATTTAATGCATTTATTATTCTGGCACCACTCAGCCAACGCCCAGCCAAGAATAGTAAAGGAATCATAATAAATGGAATGGTGGCAGAGTAATCGTAACGGTTGGGCTCCACCACCCAACAATCACCCCCCTGAAGGCCAACTAGTACAGCCATGCACCGTGACATTCCCTGCACTTCCATTTCGAATCTTAGGTCACAACTAGACCTTGAGAAGATTTTAATTTTACCTGACTCTGTTCCAGCACACTCCGAATGAGTCTTCTCCAAATCAAATTAGAGTCAAAAATATCTTCAAATACTACACTTTTAGACACAAGCTTACTTACCCATGGCTTCATTTGTGGACCAAAATATAATGAAGAATCACTGCTACTCCCAGCATCAACATCAAACAAATCTCCAATACTCTGTCCTCTATCTAGATGAAGCGGCTCATCCACATCCATGGTCGAATCCATAGCTAAGCTCAGCTCTTGCTTGACCCTCTGAAGCTCTTTGGTATTTGACATCAAGGTAGCCATATCCATCAAATGTTGTCTTTCCACAGCTGCAAACCAGGACTTCCAAGCCATGTCCCTTTCTTTTGAAGCGTCCTCATAAGTCTGTTGTAACTCAACGAGCTAGGCCAATCCATTCTCAGAAATATCTTGGGCTCTCTTATCTGATTCTTCAAGCTTTGAAGCAGTTGTTAAGGTAATCTTTTTGGCCTCGTGGAGCCATTCCTTGCAGTGCAAAGCTACCTGGGATTTCTCCTCCCCCGCAACAATAGTCTCCATGTCCACAACTCCACCATTCTGGGCATCGTTATTCTCAAATAATGCA
This sequence comes from Cunninghamia lanceolata, assembly GCA_027924645.1. Lineage (NCBI taxonomy): Eukaryota > Viridiplantae > Streptophyta > Pinopsida > Cupressales > Cupressaceae > Cunninghamia > Cunninghamia lanceolata. The sequence goes on from BSBN01000593.1 coordinate 1,117,419, forward strand.
GTCTCATCCAAAGCCTTGGCAAGGTCAACATCATCTGGCTCAGCACTATCTTTTGCAACCTTCGCACAATCATCTGTGATGGGTTCATTTACATTGTACCCAGTAGCCAAATAGGTCGGAGCTTCATCGATTTCCATTGGTAAAATTCCACATGCAACAACAACAGTTGTTTCCTCACAAAATACTTTTAGCTTCTTAGCTATGGAACTAAAACCATAATTTCTCACCTTGCATTTCATGAAATTCTTTACGCGCTCCTTCTCCATTCTGCCCCTGACAGGAGCAGTGAAACAAACAGGAGCAGCCAAATTAAATCTTACCTGTTTTCTTACCTCCGGCTGCATCTTGAAAAGAGAAACATCTTCACCGACCTCCTCATTCGAGGTTGGAACTGGGATCTCCGCCTGCACATCTTTTTCCTCATGAATGTTGAGACCCTGCTTCAACATCTTATGAACACTGGAAGCAAAGGTATTTGGATCATCGAGGTAGAAGGTAGAAGTGAGAGAAACCATTTCATAGATGAGCAATACCAAGTTCTTTACAGACTTACCACTCTTATCTGCCTCTGTCTTCTTCCGCAACTCCTCCATGATGGCTTTCCTATGTTGTGCATCACCTGTGCATTCAAGAAGTGCTCTAAGCTCAATTTTAAGATCTAAAAACTCTTCTGGTACAGATGCAATTCCAAATTCATCATCCTTCTCCTCTTCAGCCAAATCCTCCTTACTTTTCCAACCATCCCACCAATGTACACGGCGTTTCGTTTTAGCTTTCACATCAACATCTATTGCTGCTGTATCCTCTGTTTCATTCAACTTCTGTAGGCTCTCCGATTCTTTTGATATGTCAAAATCCTCGCCTCTCAAATCTTGCGGAGGCCTTTCCCACACATACCTCACCTGGGCAGTGCTCGAGGAATCAGGTCAACATCACCCATAAGAACTTCAGTGGCAAGATCAGCAGCCAAATAGACAGGAGATTCATCTACTTCCATTGGCACAATTTCATCTAGCTCCGTGTCGTTGTCCGCAATAGTCACCATAGCTCCCACTTCATCAAAACTCACTCCAGAGCCACATGACCAAGACATGAGAGCTCGATCCCAATCATCCAAAGCTGCTTCATCTATTTTCCTAAAAATCTTCATGATTTCCAAAACAACTTTTCCACCATAGCTCTGATACCAATTGTTGATTATAAAACGAGCAGAGAAACGGAATAAAAATAGAAAAATAAAGAACAAAATAAGAGACACGAATTTACAATGGTTCAGCAATTGCCTACATCCACTCTCAAGTAGGGAATATCTTATTCACTATTTCTTTTCTCTATTACAATACACAACACCATATTTTTATACACCTTCAGTAGTTTAATGCATTTATTATTCTCGCACCACTCAGCCAACGCCCAGCCAAGAATAGTAAAGGAATCATAATAAATGGAATGGTGGCAGAGTAATTGCAACGGTTGGGCTTCACCACCCAACAAATATTAAGTGCAATCCTTTCAAATTGCCTCATCATGATTGGAGCACAGTTGTTTACCAATAATCTAAATTACAATTTCCCTTGAATCAAGGCTTTAACCTTTAAAGTGCGCTTCGATTCTATAGCACGCAAAGAGGCACGAACCCTGGAGAGTATTGGGTAATTCACTTAAAATAAAAGTTTTTCAAACAGAAATCTTTTGATATTGTTGCAGACCAATACGAGAAATCTTATTCGAAAGAAATAAAGTGGTGTTTTTTTTAAACAAATTATTCTAAAGTCCGTTCACTTTGGAAAGCATGTCGAAATTTTTGAAAAGGGAGATTCGATTCAAACAAACTCCAAGCTTCTCGAGCTTGACCCAGATTTACATACAAGCTCTAACTAGAGTTCTAGATATATATGACGTATGCACAGATTTCAGGCACAGATGCAATCCAGAAAGCTCAGAGTGCATAGGAAGTGCCCCGTACAATATTTCTGACTGGAAATTCAGTTCTGAATTCACAATTGTACCTACATAACTATTATTATTATTAGTATCTACATCATCTCTTTTTTTTTTTCCTTGGAACAACAATTGTACCTACATAAGTAATTGAAAACTCTAAACAATGGAGTACAATTTACCCTAACTTCATAGTAAATCTCGCTGGCTGAACCCGCTTCTACCCTAAGCAACTGTGCGTTTACAAACAATTTGAGTGACGACAGCCAGGTCGCACTAAATACAGCCAGCAAATTGAGATTTGATATTTGATACCTAATATGAACATCCTCCTGTGGTTGCTTTGAGCCCCTGCCGCAAACGTCGTGCTGTCCTCTTCGTTCACATTCGGCGACTAGTTTCTGTACTAAGTGAACTAGTGGTGAAACTGCTATCATCGGAGTCGGGATGAAGCCAAACGAATGGTGGGCGGAATGTTGGAACATGGGGAAGCGGCCTTTCCTTGCACAGCATCTGTTTCACCTGTCGCATAGTTGGACGGTCACGTGGATTCGGATTTGAGCAGGCCAGTCCCACCATCAGCAAACAGGTCATGTCGTCGTCGTTAACAGTAGCGAGAGAATCGGCGGGCGGAGGCATAGGCAGGCGATCAGCTGCTTGCAAGAGCTTATTCTCTCGGTACAGTTTCCACACAGTACCCACTAAATCTTGCCCGTCTTCTCCACACCATGGGGGTTTTCCACAGACAACTTCAAGTACAACAGCGCCAAAACTGAACACATCCGATTCGGCTGTGGCTTTTCCAGTGTGAAAGCACTCAGGAGCAATGTAACCAATGGTTCCCCCCACACGACTCGACGTGTAGGACGTCCGGTTGGGTTGTATGATACGAGCAAGCCCAAAGTCGCCGAGGCGGGCATTGTATTCGGAGTCGAGCATGATGTTGCTTGGTTTCAGGTCCCGGTGGATCACCTGCTCCTCGCTTTCCTCGTGAAGGTAAACCAGAGCGGAGGCCACGCCAGATATGATGTTGTACCTCTGATCCCAATCCAGATGCCCTTTCCAGATATATTTTTCCAGGCTTCCGTTGGGCATGTATTCGTACACCAGCAGGAGGTTCCCCTTGTCGTGGCACCACCCGAGCAGCGGCACCAGGTTTCGATGGCGGAGCCGGTTGATTATTCTGATCTCCGAGATGAATTCTTCTGCCCCTTGAGTCGAGTCTTTGAATATGCGCTTTACGGCTACCGCGGTTTTGTTCTTGCGGAGATGGGCTTTATAAACTGTTCCGAATCCGCCGCTCCCGATCTCCGACTGGGAACTGAAGTTGTGAGTGGCCTTCTGGAGGTCTTTGTATTTGAATTCATGTGGATGACCCGGCAGTTTCCGAAGGGCGTCTGATATGATCGCCGCCTCTGCCCGATGCTTTCTGTGCTTGATAAACAGTATAATAAGGATCGCTATTGCAAACAACAAGGCGAGCGCCGCTCCCCCGACGGAAAGTCCGATTATTAATCCCTTGTTGGCCGTGAAGTCTCTCAGATCTTGGATTGATAGGCTCCATGAATGGACGCAATTAAGCTCCGTGCTGTTGCCCGTGGAAGCCGTAAACCCAAAATAAACAAACGGACCAAGAAATTGAGAGAGATTGATGGGATACTGGAGAATCGGCTTTGAGGGCATTCGATCTGGCGACTTTGCAATGTAGACCTTCAGTTGCAGTTGAGAGCCGCTGTACTGAATCCACGCCGTTATGTTTTCTCCATTCTTTAGATTAATAGAACCAACATCAAGAGACTCAATTCTGCTGGAATTTATGCTGTTAACATCAATGGCTACGTGGTTGTCGTCTGGGTCATTTGTACCCTCGTTCTTTTTTGTGTCGAATTCAACTGCTACCATCTTGTTACTTTTCAGTCCATCAATGGAAGAATCGAAGAGCCCCAACCACTGGCCGTAGCTGGCAACAGGTGCATTTTCAATATCTTTATTAGAATATATTATAAACGCCATACCCTCCCCGCCCGCAGTTCCGTTGTCCGGTATTTTAATATTGAAGACAAAAGTGGAATTGAATGATGCGGGACTATCTGAGGATTTTTTCCATAATCTGTACGGTTTACTGTATATGACTCTTCCCGATCGATTTTTTGGGGAATATTGGGGTTCATCATTAAGAGTTTCCGCTGTGACCTGCAAGGATTGAAGGGCTATGCAGGAATTGTTGAACATGAAAAGGCTATTGTTCTTTTCACTGAAACTCTCAAAACTGAAATTGCCACAAACAGTTTGCACCAGTAAAATACTGACTACAACTAATAAGACTCGAAGAGAACCCATCCAAACCCTATAACCTATTCCTGTCACACCCTACTGACACTTCAGAAAAGTATTGGCAGTTCCTTCTCCTCCAATTCCAATTTCTACCTATTCGGAGAGAAAGGCTAAAGCAGCAATGGAGAAGGCGGTAGAGTGAATTATGTTATTGTCTGCTTTTATAAACTCTGTCCATACATGGATAGTCTGCTTAACTATTTTAGTCAAAGTTTTAGAGGGCTTCGAATGAGTTTCCTAATTTGTGGCCGGTGTTGGGAGTTTCCACAAGGATGTGGAAATCATACATATCTTATCTCAACATTGACGAGATATTATTTTTCTCTCTTGTGTTCACCTGTACATCAACTCTCTCGATCACTCACTCAAAGCATAAATAGGGTTTGGTGACGCGTTAGAGTCGAGATCCATGCGTATCAATGAAGGCAAAGACAGTTAAATTCGTCTCCAGTTACCAAGTGTCTTATTTGGGGACCCACAACAGCGAAATCTGTGGTCGCCGTAGCTTCTGTGGTCGCCCACGCTAAGACCAATTCTTATCATAACTGTTCTCGTTAAGAACCGTTACACGTCAAGATATCTAGTAGTCTAGAGGGCCATTTTAAAACAACGGGATGATCCTATGCGACTTTTCTCAAAATTTGTAATTAGCCGATAGGCTTTTATATGTGAGCATTATAGTGCTTGGAATTGTCTCACGCCGTAAAAAAAAAAAAATTCACGCTTTAAAATTTTCTAAACTCGTCGGTTGTTCCTAATGGCATATTCCTTGAACTTTCTATGGGTGCAAGTGCTAGTATTAAAACAAAGAAAGTAGAATTGTGTGATAAATGAGAGAAAGAAAATAAGTTAGGATAGCTAAAGGTGGAGATATGAAATGCATATACACCATCCCGTTTAAAAGAGTTAAGGAAATTTAGTTCAAAAGCTAATCTTGTAATTAGTTAGCTGATAGGTTTTTATATGTGAGTATAATAGTACTCAAAATTGTTTCAAGCTGTAAAAAAATTCACGCTGGAAAATTTTCTAAACTCGTCGGTTGTTCCTATCAGCGTATTCCTTGAACCTCATATGGGTGCAAGTGCTAGTATTAAAACAAAGAAAGTAGAAGTGCGTGATAAATGAGAGAAATAAAACTAGTCAGGGTGGGTAAAGCTGGAGATATGTAATGCATATACGCCATCCCGTTCAAAAGAGCTCAAGAAATTTAGTTCAAAAGCTAATCTTGTAATTAGTTAGCCGATAGGCTTTTATATGTGAGCATTATAGTGCTCAGAATTGTTTCATGACGTAAAAAAAATCACGTTGGAAAACTTTTTAAACTCGTTGGTTGTGCCTATCGGTGTATTCCTTTAACATCCTATGGGTGCAAGTGCTAGTATTAAGCAAATTGTACAAACCATGACACTCCATTGCATTGTGCCAAAATCCAAAGCGAGGCACTGTTTTCCTCTTTAAGATTCTTTTAGCATAAGAAAGTTATATTGGAGAGAAATTGACTCACATATCGGTCTCCATATTAAAACTTTATAGTCACATTGGATTAATCAAGTTATTCAAGATTCAAGGACGTTAGGTTATTTCTTTATTTATTTATTAAAGTTAACCCTTTGTGTTTATGTTTATATAATTTTTTTTTTTAAATTATATATAAATGAAATTGTTGGAAAACATGGAGGAAAAGGTAACTCAAGAATCTAAATTTATGGGAAAACAAGAGCCACTTGTTTAACCATAGTGGGATACATCTAACTAGTTTCATAATAATGTGAAAAATTGTTTCTACCAATCACTAAACAAACATAACTAGTTTGACCATACCCAAATTTGTATCACAAATATGGTAGAAGCAAGGACTCGAATCTCTAAAAGCGTGATCAAGAGATTCCTTATAGTTGTTAAGACATTTGAATTTCTTTCTTTGAATTTATTGTAAGTCTCTTGTCGTAAAACCGTCTATGATATGCCTATAATTTTTACATTAAATTTAATTAATTAGATTCTCAATTTATTTAAAAATTTAAAATAAAATATATTTATTAATTATTTAATATTACTCTTTTTAGGTGGTCTAGGAATAATGAAAATTTGAATTAAGTAAACAATTCTAATAAAAAGTATTGGACACTTTTATGTTTATTCTAAATCAAGTCCATGTGTATGCTTTTATATTAGTATAAAATTAGTCATGAAGGGATTAGAATAATTTCTTTTAATTAAGTAAAATAAACTTTATATAGTTTTTACATATTTAGGTCATTGTGATTACTATCTCCCTAATTTGATAACAATACTATTATTAATTAAATTTAATTGATTAGTTTTAAGTTTTCCTATTTTTATATGTATTTTTATATGTATGGTTTATAATTTTAATGAATAATTTATAATAGATTAATTACTACTAAAAAACATGTTTCATGATCAATGTACAAAGGGTGAAAGTTTAAAGTTGTGTCCTACTTCAACCTAACTTATTAGCATAAATGAATCTAAGTATTTCAAATTAAATGCCAATTTTGGTAAAACATATGGTTTAGCTATTTATTCATTCTAGGTAAATTAGATTTGGGGCACAAATTTTCTTGTTGGAAGTGTTCATTAGATACATATGTAGCATTAATTTGGTGCCAATTTATAATATATAATTTAATGTTCTCCCAACTCCTACTCACATACATAATATTTAAAACAAAATCTAAAAACACTCTTTTGCAAAGCTACTTCAAACTATAAAAAAAATTATATTTTAATTAGTGTCTAGATTTTCTTTTTATTTTTACTAAAACTAGGTCATCAACACTAAAATATACATATGATTATCTTCTCAAGAGAAATACTAATTTTTTTTTACTTTGAAAAAATGGATGCACAAGAAGAGAGATTCTACGTTGAGATGATTTAATTTTTTCTTATCTCAAATTTAATTGGAAGTTTTTTTTTAAAGAGGTAATTCAAAAATTTATTTTTGCTACCTGATTTGGGAGAATGAGCATTATGTTGAACCTCTTTGACTGAGAGCCAAGGATTGATGGGTATCCATTCCACCAAATTCATCCGAGGCACGATCCCAACCTCGTCCCTTGTTGTGTTAGGGCCCTTGCATTCAACAAGACTTGATCCCTAGTGGGCTCATTCAAAACCTTCCAACTTCACCAGCAGACCAAGGGCCCTTTGATGAACAGTTTTGTTTTGAGTACACAAGACATCAAAAAATATTTAAAAAAATATATTCATCAAAATAGAAAAAAATAATCCTTGCACTAAAGTTTCAAGTTACAAATACAAAAAAAAAGGGGTTTAAAAAAAAGAAATTTAATATAAAAAAATGGAGGCAGACTTAACCATATTTTTTAGCATTTTATAGTAACTAGATCATAGTATCAATTTTATAAAAAAATGCATTCAGATAATTTTTATTTTTATTTTTAAATAAAAATATAAAATACAATAAAACATTCTTCATTTCATTAGTTTATACTGTCTCAAAATTTAAGACATATTTATCACTTTCTAATGATTTATGTTAAAAAGTTAGATCAATGTTGACCATTTCCTTTATAAAAGTGGTGTTGATGGCTAGATTAACACATGCAACATAGGTAGAGTGAAAATCACCTTATCTCTCCTGAAAAGACAATTGACATTTAAGTCAATCACCTCCAAGGTCATGGGAGTTGGATCACAACTATACTATGGAAACTTAGTGGTGAATATGGTATGTTTGTTCAAAGGACCTGGTATGAACTAAATCAATCTGGATTGTTTCTAATATAAGTCCTACTCTACTATTGTGTAAAAAAAGAATTAAAGATTTTAAGGTTGTGCAAGAAATATCGTAAGTGCTTTCAAATCAGTCCTTAGTAATGAAAACCTGAGAAATTTGATTAACTTGTAACGATAAGATTAGTTTATAATTCTATCATTCACATCACAAATGCAAGATTCTAAAGAAATTTCAATGAGAAGCATAAATGAATACATATAACCAATGTATTTCACATAGATTTATATATTAAATCCATGACTCATTCACATAGGATCAATCATTTAAATACCTAATATTTAATCAAGCAATCAATTATTTAGAAAAGAGTTTAGGCATTACACCATGCATGAAAAAACAAATTTAAAGAAGTTAGAACCATAAATTATTAAATTTAAAAAGTTGCTACAATCCCAGCAAGATGCTACACTAGAACCTGGTTCTCTCCTTCAAATATCTCCTTCTAACTACTGAACTTTGAAAAGCAAATCTAAGTCTAAAACTTATACAATTCTAACTAGAATGAAAGATAACAGATTGGATTGGGTTCCTTTAGAAGATATGCATGGACCTTTTATAGAGGCAAGGAAACCCTAACATTCAATTTTAGAACTAAAGTTGATGATTCTAGGACTCACACAACGATCCCTTGTTTAATTATTTCATGCAAACTAGAAGAACACTTTTCTAGTTTTTGAACAAAGTCATGTGAACATTCTAATGAATACATGTAGAATAGATACTCAAAATTGGGAGCCACTTTGTAATTGTAGTGGGACCCTCTTACAGTACCTTAACAGAATAAATTGAATTAAATTCAAATAAATATTAATCTTTTAAAAATTAGAAATGAAGCTTCTAATTCAAAATATCTAGAGTAGAAGAGGCTTTGCTTCTCTATCATTTCTTGTATTCTTCAAAAGATGCTAAGCACTTGTTTAGTCGATCTTCATCAGGTCCATCCAAGAATTCTATTTTGAACTTATACTCTTCAAAACCTTTATGCACATAGTTTATTTGTGTCTTCATCAATTGGATACCTTTTTTAATAACCCTAAAATTGGCTTTTGTTTCCATGCATTTATCTAAAGTAACCTTGTCAAAATCTAGGGCATTGTTCAACTCATCTTCCATCTTCTTCTGAAGGGCTTCTTTCATTATCTCCACTACATCAAGCCTCCATTCTTCCTTGAGTAATAACTCAAGATTTATAACATTTTCCATAAAATCTTCAAAATTGCTCATAGCCTAACACGTCTTTTTGTGCTTGTAAAATTCTAACCTTATACTCTATCATCAAATCTATCCTAAATGTTATTATATTGATACATTTAATTATTAAACTTGTTTCATTATCTTGAAGAATTCCATTAGCCTTCAATTCTCCTGAGATTATTTTATTCAACTATCATAGCTACCGAAGATTGATGAGATGTCATCAAATCTCATACTTTAATAAATTGTTATGTTGTCAATCTAGGAAGTGTCCAATGGATATATGCAATAAGCAATCAAATATCACACTCTATTGATTGTTTTTTAATATTTCTTCTCAATCAACTAATGTGAAGGATCTGTGTTGCAAATTAATAGTTTAAGCTATAGAATAGAAGAAATGCTTATGCAGGAACAAAATCTAAACTACGGAAACATTCAAAATCTAAATTAGGAAAATATTCAAAATCTGAACTATGGAAACATTCAAAAGTTATCATAGAATTGAAACAAAGTATTCAACTACTTGACTGTTTTGAGAAAGAAAATCTACACTACTAAATTCTTGAAGACAACTTTGATGAATGAACTTCTAAAATAAAACTTCTTACTAATTTTTACAAAACACAACACTTTAGCATAGTATGAATACACTGAACAATACACATAACATTGAACAATACAAATAATACTAAGAACAGTATAGAAGAAATTATCCTGCAGGTAAAAACTTAAAATAATTTATTCCATTTGCTAAAAATAGTTACTTCAATAAAAACATAGTAACTCATAATAACATCAAGAATTAAAAACACTTATCTATGAATCACTTTTCTTCTCCTCTAATTGAGTGGTCATTTCTCTAGAGATTGAAACTCTGAGAACTCACAACATCATCACACATACAGATTGCTAGTTTTGTTGAAAGCAAAAATAGAGCTATATCTCTTCTTGCATTCATTCAAAAATCGTTTACCAAGAACTGAGCATAACAACACTCTATATTATTTCTCCTATTTACTAGGTTCTCTAATCATGCCTATAATTCAGCGTCATACAGTTCATACATGATTGTTGTTAAATTTTTTAACAAAAATCCTAAATGCTAAATGTTATGGTAATTAATAAAGAGTTTGTTTCTTCATCAACAAAGAAATAAAGAAATTTATGAAATAAATTTTCATCAAGAGTCTTCTTCTTGTAGATATTTATGTACCATTTATGAATCATGTTGCAATATATCTCCAACCATTTCGCCAAATAGGGGATAGGTGAAATGAACAGGGTATAATTTCCTATTACCATAATTTCTCTAGAACTACCTTTCAAATGCGTGCATTCTATAGAAACCAAGAACATTGAGTGAATGTGAGCATAGAATCTAGGCACTCGAGATAAACAAGAACATGCTCAACCTACAAGAAAACAAGTATTAGAGACAATGGACAAATGGAATGCAAAAATATGGGATTATGAATTAGTTTCCCAGTGGTTGTACATATATGGCATAATTGACCAAGAATAGTCAAGCCAATAATAGTAAAAGCTCACTAAGAATAGTGGTGCTCCAAGAATAGGAAAAAAGCAACCACTTAACTTAGACAAGGCTAATCTAGGCACGCAAGGTATAGATCAAAGATAAACATAGACTAATGTGCACATTTAAGTAAGCTTAATATACACCAACACCCCCCTTAAGCATAGCATAGGTGAGCTGAATGAAGATGGGTCTCAGCAACTAGGCCTAATCAAGTACCCATGTACAATGCAATGCAATGTAATCTTTCATAAAGCAGAGAAAGGAAGAAAACCCTATGGGATAAAAACTTCCCTCTAAAAAGAGAGAAAAAAAAAGAGGACTAGGAAGACTCCTCAAAGATGATAACTCTACACCAATCCTAAAACCATGTAGCTATGACTGTGATGATGCAGATATGACCCCCCATAGGAGAGTAAAAGAGACTATGTAACCCACCACAATGAACTAGCCCCTATGCCAAAAGAGAATGCCCGTTTATGAATGCTGAAAATGATCCATTTGTAGCAAATCACATTTCTCCCCTTAGGAAGAAACAACTCCAATGGGGAATGCTCAAAGAAGCGAGGTGAGGTGGTGAGTCTCATGATGTACCCTATCTCAAAATACTGCTCAAATATCATCATGCTAATGTTGAAGTGAGTTACAATCAAACTAGGAGCCTCAAGCCTAAACTGAAATAAGCGACCTCTCAAAATCATGTGAAAACTGATGAAGAACAAGATCCAAAGAATAGATGTATGGATGTAGAATGTTAATGCATGCCATGTGGCTACACAGGAAATCTCATAGGAATTCCTATGAAGAATCACTAGAAACCCTCGGTGAAGCCTTTGTGAACTCTGTAGTAGTAGTAAGTGTATGTATAGTATCATCAAACAGTAACATTAGATCCTCCAAAGTGTCATCAAGATCTAATATATGAGACTCTACAAACAACTAAGAGATGTCTACTAGAAGTGTGTCCCAATGAAGTGAATCCTTAATATGACCCTGTTATAATTAATCACTGGAAACTCTTGTTAGTGTATATATATTTCATATATATTATACACTTAGGCATAAGCCTACTTAGGTGTGCCTTTATACAACCTTGACACATGTCTCATTGAAGTGTCAAGGTTGCTAGGCAGTTGGGATAGGGGTCATCAAAGTTCCCACTAAACTAGCCACTCATTCCAGTCTGTAGGAGTCTTTCCATCAACTAATAACTACCTCTGCTAACCTATATATGTACTTCTCTTCTCCAACTTACAATATGGTGGGCTTCATGGATTTTATTGATGTGTTATTTGCAACATTACTGTGCTTTCTTTTCATCTCTTTTTTTTTGGGAAACTCTTCATGGTATCAGAGTAGTTGGAGATAAAACAAGTCCATAAGTTTTATTTTTTGCAATAGAAATCATTTTTGTATAGCTCTGTTGGTTTTTTTTTGTCTATCTTCATTTCTAGAGGTATCGGTGGCTAGTTGTTCCCCCATCTCCCACAAAGTGTTTGGCACAAGCTGCAACATTTGACTATCCTTCTCCAAAGGGAATGCCCTTGGTAGCATTAGCAGGATGTGTGCCTTGTAGGCCAAAGACAATTTCTGTCATGGCTTTCACAATGGTTGGATTCTCACTGTAGTTCTCATAAGAGCGCCCCCATCTAGGATCTCTATAGACAGCAACACAAGGAGCAAACGTATAAGAAATGCATGTGGCTCAAACTTCTAAGAGCTGTAGCAGCACCGAACCCCTAGCTTCATTGCATCCATTATCTTCTTGGTGTTCTTGATTGAGTCTATGTGCTGCCACAATTGCGTCATGTCACATAACACGAGAGGAACTCTTCGCACTTCATCGTGCTAACACTTATCGCCCTTCCTCACTAAGCATCAACAAGATTGCATATTTGGAGCTACGATTGGAATCTAGGGAGCCGCTTCCAGTTCAAGGGTCTCACGTCTCATACAAGGAGTCTACTTTGCAATGTATGACGTGGTTATCATTTTAAACGCTGCGGTTGGCACTGAGAAAGGATGCAAGAAAAAAGGCAGGTACAACAAAAAAGAAAGCACAGTAATATTGCAAATAACACAACAATAAAATGCATGAAGTTCACCATAATATAAGTTGGAGAAGACAAGTACATATATATAGGTGAGGAAAGGTAGTTGTTAGTTGAGGGAAAGAATCCTAATTCTTGGTTCTTATTTTCCTGCACTATCTGGTGGCATCTAAATCTGGCTGCCATTCCTCTAAGCATTGCCCCTTTCATCTTGTTTTTTTCCTCTCTTTCCATAAATGTTTCCCTAACTCCATAAATGTTTCCCTAACTTAAAAGGGCATTGACTTCATATAAGTCATTTTAAAAAATTTCTTTCTTTAGTACTTAGAATAGACAATTTTTTTCAAATTTAATTGTCTAATAGCACTAAATTTTTTAATTTTAAATGCAAATTTTAAAGGGGGGAATTAAACAATTTGGACAAATCCCTTGTAATATTTTTTCCCTTCATATCCCTAAGGATGAATCCATTGGGCATAATATCACACTCAACTTATAAAATGCATGTTTATGCTCCAATTGGACTAGGTTAAATGCACTACTTCTATTAAGTGCCACATTTGGGGGGGGGGGGTTGGATACGTAAAGGGGATTAATCATGTCAGGGTAAACATTACGTTATTTTAAAAATTGATAGTGCTAAATCTAGTCACTCTTGTAATAGGTTAAGTATTAGGGTACGATTTTAATCATCCTTCTTAAACCTATAAGCATTGCATGATAAAGTGCCCTATTCAAGGGGGGTAATTAAGCAATTTGGGGTAAAAAATATTCAAGGGGGTATATATTTGCGTTCCTATGGTATCTTTAGACAATTCTAAGATAAATAGATGAGATCTTCACTCTGGTGTGATTGATCAGATGTCTCCTTATCTGGAGATTTTCCTATCAATCGATCCTACCGATACCTCCAAAATCATGATAGATGATTGTTATTATACTATTTGTGGACAAGGAATAGTACAAGTAGGTAATGGATACATCCACAATATTTTATTCAATCATGGCTTGATAAGAAATCTACTTTCTGTACATAACAACTCACCTGTTCAAATAAGACATTTGAGTTCATAGCCACTACATCATTAGTTCAAGATTCTTAGAGTTGAGAAATTGTTGCAATTGGGAAGATTTGTCACTTCTCCCGCAACTTCATATTTTCTCACTTTACATCTAGTGAGGATGATGGTCCTATTTCCACTTCAGAGCATAGTGTCACTTCTCCGCAAAATTCTATTGGTTCTGTATAGCAGGATCTTTGAATTGTTTTCTACCAAATAATCCTTCTCTTTTGTTCTAGATTGACTGTACTTGTTGCTACATGAGAATTATGTGTTGCTTCTTCATGAACTTCCAGTAATTCTTTACAACAGGCTTGTTTTCTCTTCTGATAGTACCTGTATCACTTGCTACATGAGATTCTAGAGATTCTTCCTAGTGAGCATTCAGATATTCTTTCTAGCAAATATTCTTGCTCCCTCGCTACATGATGCAGAGGGAAACTCTCTCATACAAATCTGATCACAAGTACACATAGAACACTATGCAAGAGGGCAACAAATTAATTTGAAACACATAAAATGGAAGAGAAATCTACAATATGTATTATATTGAAAATTTGAAAAGGAGATACATAAACATTGAGCTCATATGCTCTCATACAACATGGACTTCGAACATACAAAAATCTATAACTCAACATTCCAGCTTTATTCCAGCAGCATCTAGATATGCAAACACATCTTCTCCAAAAGTCCCTTTTCCCAAATGAGCAAGCCTCAATATGTAGCAATTGTGTGAGAAGAAAACCATTATTGGTTTCTCAAAATAGCCTCCATAAATCTGCAAAAAAAACCTGTCACTTCCAACCTCTCATCTCTCCTTCAATTTTTGAGATTTTCTAAAATAGTTTTTGAGTTTCATGCCTCTCCTTCCCAGCTTTCCAAAACATTTTAAACTTCTTTATTTCGATAAGATATGAGAAAGTTATGCTCATTTTACCAAGACTGGGTCTCATAATTTTTACCCAGACATGCAACAACATGCAAAGCTTCTGGCCCCACCTCTTGGTAGCCCCACTTATGACAAATTAGTCAAATCCCACTAAAATTATATTTACAATTGCACCTAAGGGAAATTACATTTGTTTCAAATTAAAATATAGTTTTCTCAAAGCTCCAACATTATTGAAAAAAACAAACAATGGAAAATTAAAATATTTTTGGTGATGCAAGATTGCCATTGACCATGAATGGTCCTGCACCATACTCCCAGAGAAAATAAAATTCAAGTTCACTTGAATAAGGAATATCATCATGAAAAATATGTTTGATAGTCTTTGACTGATGTCTTGCATTTCCTGCATTATAACTTTCTTGAAACAAAGTAATGTTCACTTCATTTTCACTCTTGGCTTTCCTACCTTCTTAGTCATGTGCTTAGGCCTATCAAATGGAAATAACTTCTTCTTATCTACTACTTTGGATACCTGCACCTGAATAATGACAACTTCATTCATCAAAACAACTTGGTCAATACCATTACCAACAATGCATTCTTTACTTTGCTTCTCACACTCCTTTGGTGATCCTTGTAATATAACAACATCCAACTGGAAGAATTTGGTCTATAACTCTATAACAACAACCCTATCAGTAACTTCATTATCACCTTTTTCAGCAACATTAACAATAATATGCCTGTCTACTTGTTCAACTTTCTCTTGAGATTCAAACAACTGAAAATGAAATGAAGGCTCATCCACAACCATGTCTACTTTGTCTTCTTTAATGCTTGATGTCAAAATAATATTCACTATTTCATTGTTACCTCTTCTTCTTTCTGAGATTGCTTTTGTTCTTCCTCTATTGCTGCTACCTTTGTTTGTTTCCTTCTTCTTTAGACAATTTTCTTGATGGGCCATGTAACATTCCTCTTCACTGATAAGTGCCAACTTTGCAACTGCTGAACTATTCTTTCCATATTCTTTCCATATTTTTTCCCATCTCTTCCATAGCTTGCCTTAGTTCTCTTATCTCTTTCTCAACCTCTATTTGCCTCATAGTTTTCTCTTTTCTCTTCCTCTCTTTTTCTTCTTGCTTCTTCTTTTTTGAACCCCCAGCCTGCAAGTACCTTCCAAACAAATCGATCTTTCCTCAAGCAAGTCTCTTTCACCTTGCTTCTTTTTGTCTTTGCCTCACCTAGGTCTCCTCTCTTTTCCTCTACCTAGTCTTTTGGCAACTAGGTTCTCTTTTCAACCTGCACAAACAAAAACCCACAAACACCAAACACTCTTTTGCCCAGACCTTCTGAGCTCTGATACCAATTGATGCATAGAGGAAACTCCCACATTCAAATCTGATCACATATACACATAGAACACTATGCAAGAGGGCAGCAAATTAACTTGAAACACATAAAATGGAAGAGAAATCTACAATATGTATTATATTGAAAATATGAAAATGAGATACATAAACATTGAGCTCATATGCTCTCATACAACATGGGCTTCAAACATACAAAAATCTATAACTCAACATT
Source organism: Cunninghamia lanceolata (assembly GCA_027924645.1). Taxonomy (NCBI): domain Eukaryota; kingdom Viridiplantae; phylum Streptophyta; class Pinopsida; order Cupressales; family Cupressaceae; genus Cunninghamia; species Cunninghamia lanceolata. The sequence continues at coordinate 1,133,806 of BSBN01000593.1, forward strand.
ATAGCTTTATTCCAACAGCATCTGGATATGCAAACACATCTTCTCCAAAAGCCCCTTTTCCCAAATGAGCAGCCTCAATATGTAGCAATTGTCTGAGAAGAAAACCATTATTGGTTTCTCAAAACAACCTCTACAAATCCACAAAAAGAACCTATCACTTCCAACCTCTCATCTCTCCCTCAATTTTTGGGATTTTCTAAAAAAGTTTCTGAGTTTCATGCCTCTCCTTCCCAGCTTTCCAGAACATTTTAAATTTCTTAATTGCGATAAGATATGAGAAAGTTATGCTCATTTTACCAAGACTGGGTCTCATAATTTTGACCTAGACATGCAACAACATGCAAAGCTTCTAGCCTCACCTCTTGGAAATCAATTCCAAGATTCTTGGCAGCCCCACTTATGATAAAATCAGTCAAATCCCACTAAAATTACATTTACAATTGCACCTAAGGGAAATTACATTTGTTTCAAATTAAAATATGATTTTCTCAAAGCTCCAACATTATTGAAAAAATCAAACAACTAAAAATTAAAATATTTTTGGTGATGCAAGATTGCCATTGACCGTGAACGCTCCTACACCACTACATGAGATTCTAGAGATGTTTCTTAGAGAGAATCTAGTGATTCTTTCTAGCAGGACATCATCTGGAGTAGTTGGTCGACATTTAGAGAGTTCTTTCTTTTCAGGGGGTGCCTTCTAATTCTTTCTTATCTCTCTTTTGGAGGGTAGTTTTTTTTCCCACTGGGTATTCGACCTTTCTCTGATGATGAGAGATTGCATTGTTCTTGGGTACCTCATCAGGACTAGTTGTTGGGACCCAATTTTATATTTGCATTGTACATGGGTACCTCACTAGGCCTTGTAGCTGGGAGCCATTTCATTTGTGCCCACCTATGCTATGCTTAAGGGGTGTGTTAGTGTATGTATATTTCATATATATTATACACTTAGGCATAAGCCTACTTAGGTGTGCCTTTATACATTTTGATCCATAATGCATGTGTATAGTCAATATCCATGATGGCATACAAAGTATCATCTGGTATATATAAACTGATCAATCCAACAATGTGATCACGATGATTAAACCACTTATCCTTCTGAGATTGTTTACTTAGTTCAGGGATAAGTCCATATAGACATGACATGAGATTATGGAACCTAAGATGTTTTAGGATGCCTTCACACCAAGACTTATAGTTTCCCTTGGTTAGATTGATTACAAAAAAGTGAGTTTCATATCGCATGATTAGAGAAAGTTAAATCATTTAGACAAAATAAAGTTGATACATTAGGAAACCCCCTAGATTAGGTGACCCCCCTAGTTTTGGCACTTTAAAAATTAGTGAATTTTACAATGTAAGTAAGTCCAATGGATTCAAAATGTCAAAACATTAACTTTTGCAAAAAATGGTGCTCAATTTTGAGCTACCATTCAAAAGTTATGATACAAACAAGTTTCCCATAAATGGCCAGATTTAGATGCCACCAGATAGTGAAGGAAAATAAGAACCAAGAATTAGGAGTCTTTCCCTCAACTAATAACTACCTCTTCTCACCTATATATGTTCTTGTCTTCTCCAACTTATAATATGGTGGACTTCATGCATTTCATTGTTGTACTATTTGCAACATTATTGTGCTTTCTTTTCATCTCTTGTTCATTTGCGTTTCAACTCTTCAACTCTTGAAGGAGAAACACTGAACTCAGAATCAGAGGCATAGAAAGCATGTGCCCTATAATGTGACAATGTAATTCAGTCACCAACTGTATTTTGTGCCCTAGTACCTGCACTCTGAAATTGGGCTGTCTAGCCTAAAAAGAGTTGAATGTGGGTGAGTCGGATGCCTAATCTCCATCCTCCAAAATGAGTCTCGAGATGGACGGAGATGGCACCCCATCATTGTCCTCACTATCAAAATTGGAAGAAGAAGAAAACTCTACCTGAGGAATCTGTTGTGGATGGTAGAAAGGAGAAATAGGTGAATTCTTGATGACCTGGTGCAAAGTGTCACTAGAGGCTCTCAAATGAATGACTTGGTACTATAATGAAGCAATAGGTGCTAGAGGAGATGTGATCTCAATATCCTGCTATAAAGAATCACTAGACACTAGACACTTGAGTCCCTGTCGTCCACATCCATCTATCCTAGTCAAAAGTCAAAAAGTAAAAAAAATAGTAAAGAGAAATCCCTTCGTCCAATGGTGAAAACCACCCTTGGTGGTGCCTTGGATAAGTACCATGATGAAAATTTGGCAAACATGTGTCATGTGTAAGTTGATCTTCTATGTCATTCACACTTGGGGGCATGTTGTCTCATCCTCCTATCATTTTTCATCCTATCATTTCCTCTCTTACCTTATCATGCCATTTCATTTCATCCACATACATATACCTATCCTATTGAGTCCATTCACTCTCCCTTCCTCTTTTGATCTTGATAAAGATTGGGGGAAAAAAGTTAACAAATGTTTTGGATATCTCTTGACATACCTCATCCTTTCCAACCAATCCTATCATCATCCTTCATCATAAGATTTGTCATGACAAATCCTAAGCATTACACATAGAATGTGGCATGTTGTTCCTATGCGACATAGTCCTTCGAGACCACATCCTTGCGAGCACTCTCTTACGCGTACATCCATTTCATTCCCTATCACCTATCCTTTTATCCATTCATTCCATCCTACCTCCTTGCACCTAGACTTGGTTTCCCCTTGTCATTGGTATCTAGAACAAAGGCTACATAAATGGTCATCCATTGACATTTCAAAACATTTCAAAAACACAAAAAAATCACAACATTTCAAAAATACAAAAAAATCAAAACATTCCAAAAACACAAAAAACTCACAACATTTCAAAAATCCAAAAAAATAAAAACATTCCAAAAACACAAAAAAATTGCAACATATCAAAAACCCCCAAAAAATTGCAACATTCAAAAATTCCAAAAAAATCAAAACATATCAAAATCTACAAAAAATAAAATATTCTCAAAAACACAAAAAAATTAAAACATGTCAAAACCCAAAAAATATAAATATTCCCCAAAATTTTAAAAAAATCAAATATCCTACAAAAATGCAAGCAATAAAATCAATCAATCAACTCACCATATCAATCCACCAAATCATTCAATCCATTCATTCAAACCAATTCAATTCATCACATCATTCCAACCAAATTCATTCTTTAATCAATTCTTCAAATCATTCAATTCCTCAACTAAATCCCTCAATCAAATCTCTTGATCATTCCATTCAAACATCCTAATCAGTCACATCATCATATTATTCAAATGAATTCTTCAAATCATCCATAGTCCGCATGGTCGAACTATGTTACCTCTGAGCTTTCACGTAGGCAAGGCCATCATTGATGTGCCCCCGAGGCATTAGGTCAATCCCTTAGGGACCGTCCTGTCAACCATCATAATAAGTTGTCCTTTCATGAAATGGACACTTTGATCATCCTAAAGTAATCAGTCTCACACACTTCAAACCAATCCCAAACATCAAACAAGACAAGCTATCCAATCAGTCAAATCAATCAATTGCCTTATGATAATCATATGTCACTATCAGTATCAACTATCATATATCTCACATGGAATGGGGCATAGTTGAAACCAGGGCTCTGTGCCTTATATGACATGCATCATTTCTAAAATCAATCATCAATCAAACCCTGGTGTTGCTCACATGGCCAACAACACTAGTGTCAATCAATCAATCACTTGCCTTATATAGGCTGTTGCATTGTCGAAACCAAACCAAACGTCTTATACGACATGCTTCTTATCCTGAAACTAGGCCTCCATCATTCAACGTATCACAATCAATCAAGCACATATCACTTGGCAAAAGTTCCAAATGGCTATTGGTCTAGTCTATTTTATTTTGCTAGATTGTTTTGTAGTCTTGTTCTTATGCTTCTCAAGGTAGTCCCTAAGTGATGAAGAGAAGCAAGGATAGAGGGAGACCTTTTTCTTTGATTATTTTTTGTGGTTTGTCTTGGAAAAATGACTAGGGAAACTCGGTGCCTTGCATGTCATTAGGATTCCACTGGGTGTGAATCAAAGACATCCTATGCATTGGAAAGAATAACTACTTCCTTGCATAAGGACTTACACACCTCACAGTTATCTCATCGCATGTTCCAACAAGGTACCACTATTAATAGTCTGAGTCAAGGCATTCCTTGTCTATCATGTGCCTATTTCACAAGGGACTACACTTTCTACTTTGGCCTCTATCATGCCATTGTGATTGTTGTCCCTTGACATAATAAGTTCTATGATGATAAGCAGAAAAATTGCAAGCGAGAAGCTCAAAAATCTATCAAAGCAAGATTTCATTTCCATTCTTCTAGCCAATCTTTCATTCCTCCACCATCTCTCTCTCGCATCTTCATTTCTCCACCTTCATTGCAGCTTAACATATCATTCCTTTCTTCCATCCATTCCTACTTCTTCATTAACCAATCCCTTTCATTTTGAGAGCCTGCCCGTGTTTGTCCAACCTGCCTATCCTCTTGAGGGGGCATCATCATCCTATCTTTCCATCATCATCCTTTTCCTCTATCCATCTCCTTAACTTATTTGAAATGATGTTACTCGACATAAATCACATCATCTCGAACATCATCTCAAAGAGGAGCAAAACGTAGACACCTAAAAGTGTCCTCTAGTTGCAAAATCCTAATTTCTTCCATATTCTCCTAATTTCCCCAATTTTCCCTCTATGGTTAAATAATTAATTTTAATTGATCAATTCTTTATTTATTCATTACCCCTTATCCCCTTTAATTTAAATAATTAAATATTTATTTAAATTAAAAAGCCTTATCCTAATTGAATAGGTTCCACCTATTTAATTTAATCACTTCACATTATCCCTTTCCTCAAACAAATTAAATAAGTGAACACCACTTATTTAATTTAAAAATCCCACTATCCACCTCTTCATTCATCTTAATTTTAAATTGTCTTTTATCCTCTTGTGGTGAGAAAACCCTAACTCATCTCAACCCTTCATTTGGCCTCAAAGTCAATAATGAATCCTAGCCCTCCACTCAAATCAGCTCCTCTATAAAACACTTTATTTAGCTTCATTTTCACCTCTTAATCTCTCTTGGCTTTGAAGAGACTTTGTGTCTCAAATTGCTGTTTGGAACTTCATTTATTTCGAGTTGTTTTACTGAACATACATTTTGTGTGTATATCGCAAATGTATGTTGTGAACATTTTGTGTGTATACCGCAAATGCATGTGAGAACAATTTGTGTGTATATCGCTGTTGCATATCGGTACTGTATATTGGGTATACATCTTGTGAGTATATCGCTAATGCATGCTACAATTATTTTATGTGTATCTCACAATTGTATGTTGAGAACAAGTTGTATGTATCTTGCTGTTGCATATTGCAATTGTATGTTGTGAACATATATTGTGAATGTACATTGTATCGGACTGACTAACACTATCAGTGTACCTCAGAATGTCTCTACCGATGATTGGTATTTCACCGATGCTAGTGACTATCGGGATGACTTATTGTATTGGCAGAAGTTGAAAGCTTCACATCGATCTCCAAGGTCTCACCGAAGGGTGTAAGTTATCGGCCTAAGTTTGGAGATCGGAGAAGGATGTAGAAGTGGCTCCAATAGTTATGTGTTACTCCAATAGGAGTTGGCAATGGAGTTTAGCATCAGCAAAAGATTGTTCATTAGGACAAATGTAAACTGGTCGAACCAATGGTGAAGGTCAGACTGATGATGATTAGAGGACTTGGGTATTGCGGAGACAATGGACTGTCGGTACGAGAAGTGAAATGCTCACCGATGGAGTAGGTTAGCCCAATAAGGTATAGCTTGGCATCATCAGCAACAAAATTGCTGATGATGGTATTACTGAGCGTGCAGGCTTATACACCAGAATGTCTTTTGTGACCTGATGCAAGTGGGACTAAAGGTCTCACTGGAATGTGAACCGTTACGACAGTTGGAAGGCAGCGACACCGGAGAAGTAAGATCGATTAGTTAGGGCAAATGTGGTGTAACTATTTTGTGCTCTTGGAGACTGGTGATATAATTTGATCTTCTGGCATCGTTGCAGATTGATGAAATTATTTAATTATACAATTTATTCTATAGATATACAGATTGAATAAACAGGTTTGTATAATTGTAAAGAATCGATACCTGAGCAAAAGAGCTGGGATCTTTATTGTAACTATTTAGTTTACTGTAATAAAGATATTCTCTCTTGTCGTGGTGGGTTTTTTACCCAAAAGGGTTTTCCCATGTAATCTAGTGTCATTTTGTGTTGTCTTAAATTGTTTATTTTGTATTTCTGGTGTATTCATCTGTGTTTTTGGAATTGAAAGTTACCTGGCTACATAATCCCCTTAGAATTATCATTAGGGAAGCATTATTCCACACCTCTGCTTTCCTTACAAGTGGTATCAGAGCCTGGCCAGTTGTGTTATCCTTGTTGATAGGTTGGGTGTTTTTTAAAAGAGACATTGAAAAGTTCAATGGCACAAACTTTGAGTTGTGGAAACTTAAGGTTGAAGATATGTTGGTCGACAGAGATCTTTGGGTTGCTGTGTCTGGGGTTAAACCTGCAAGCATGAAGCAAGAAGATTGGGACTTAGTTGATAGGAAAGCCAGAGGACTGATAAGATTAAGTCTAGCGGATTATGTTCTATTGAACGTCCATGAGGAGAAGTCAGCCAAAGATTTGTGGAAGAAGTTGGGAGATATTTACTAGGGCAAATCCTTGGTGAATAAACTGTTCCTCAGAAAGAAGTTATATTCTCTGAAGATGGATGAAGGAGCATCTGTAGCAGAACATCTGAACTCATTTAATTTGATTGTTGCTCAGTTGATGTCTGTAGGTGTAAAAATAGAAGAGGAAGATCGTTGTATGCTTCTTTTGTGTTCCTTACCTGACTCTTGGGATCATCTTGTGGTGGCTATTGGAAGTACAACAACCACATTTACAACTGAAGTGGTTGTTACCTCATTGTTATCTAAAGAGATACGGAGGAAATCTTCTGAGACGACCAAAGAGGTCCTGTCTGTTTGAGGTAGGTCAAAGGAAAAAGGCAAGAAGAAGGATAAGAAGTCTAAGTCTAAATCACAGGGGAAATCAAAATCTCCTAGCAAGAAGTCCAAGGTGAAGTGCTGGAATTGTGGACAGAAAGGACACATCAGGAAAGACTGCAAAGAAGAGAAAAAGAAGAAGAAGAACTTCTCTGACTCAGAGTCTTCTCAGAGTGATGTTGGTGCCTTCATTGCTGCTTTGGCAATGCCTGCATCTGAAGATGTTTGGCTGGTGGATTCGGGGGCATCTTTTCATATGACATCTCACAGAGAGTGGTTCACAAAGTATGAACCGTATGCTGGTGGGAAGGTGTTCCTGGAAAGTGATTCAACACTGAAATTGTTGGCCGAGGAAGAGTCAGAATCCAGTTCCCGGATGGCAGAATAAAGGGAATGAATGGAGTGCTACACATACCAGGTCTGGCTCAAAATTTACTTTCTATTAGTAAGCTTAATGATGTTGGAGTGCAAGTTACTTTTGTGAATGGTGGCTGTAAAATGACTAGAGGGTCTATTGTACTGGCAAAGGGTGAACGCATTGGAACTCTATATAAGTTAGATGCTAAACCAGTGTGATGTAATAGTGTCTCTGTAGAATCTAAAAAAGCTACTATTGTAACACATGATGCAAACTCTATGGAAGTTAAACTTCCTGCAGAGAAAACAATGCTCTAGCATCATAGACTTGGTCACATAGGTGAAAAAGGTTTAAAAACCTTGAAAAACAAAACCTTGGTAGATGGCCTGATTGATTGTAATTTGGAGTTTGATTTCTGCGAACATTGTATATATGGAAAATAGAACCATGTTTCTTTTTACTCTAATTCTCATAAATCTTCTGGTGTTCTAGACTATGTATATTCTAATGTTTTTGGTCTAGTTGATGTTCCTTCTCTGTCTAAATCAAGATACTATGTGTCATTTATTGATGATTATTCAAGGGGGACATTTGTATATTTTTTGAAAAACAAATCAGAAGTATTCAATCGGTTTAAAGAATTTAAAACTCTTGTGGAAAATCAGACTGGTAGAAAAATAAAATGTTTGAGAATGGATAACGATGGTGAATATTGCAATGTGGATTTTGATAAGTATTGTGTAGATCATGGTATAAAAAGGCATAAAACTACACCTTATACTCCACAGCAAAATGGAGTTGCTAAAAGGTTAAATCGATCGTTGATGGAGAAAGCAAGAAGTATGTTGAGTTATGCTGGTCTTGAACAAAGTTCTGGGCTGAGGCAGTTGCTACAACTTGTTACTTGCTGAATCATTCTCCTTCTTCGGCATTGGTTGATAAGACACCTATGGAAGCGTGGTCTAGAAAGAAACCCTCTTTAAGACATCTTCGTGTCTTTGGCTGTGAGGCATATGCTCATATTCCTGATGTAAAAAGATCTAAGTTGGATTACAAAGCAGTCAAATGTATCTTTATTGGCTATGGAGTCGGTGTTAAAGGGTACAAACTTTGGAATCCTAAAATTGAAAAAGTAATTTATAGCAGGAATGTAATATTCAAAGAGCTGAAACCTTTGGTTATTGATCCTCAGCCAAAGAAGATAGAAAAGAAGAAAGAAAAGAGTGTTGTTAATATTCCTCTGACCCCTGTAAAAGAGGAACAACAAGCACCAAGTGTAGATGGTTCAGATGTGAGTTCAAGTAGCTCCAAAGATTCAGATCCAGAGCAAGAACCTGAACCTGCACCTCAGCCATTGAGGAGGTCTACACGTGAAAGGAGACAACCAGATAGGTATGGATTTTCAGTACTTGATTCAAGTTGTGCATATGCTTTGCTTACTGATACTGATGAACCTAGGACTGTGAAAGAAGCTATTAGTTTATCTAATTCAGATTCTTGGTTGGAAGCCATGGATAATGAAATGTCATCGTTAGAGAAAAATGGAACCTGGGATTTGGTGCCCTTGCCTAAAGGTAGAAAACCTGTGGGCTGTAAGTGGGTATTTAAAAAGAAATATGGTCTAGATGGTAGTATTGACAAGTACAAAGCAAGATTGGTTGCTAAGGGGTATTGTCAAAAGGAAGGTATAGATTATGGAGAAATTTTTTCTCCTGTAGCTAAGTTAACATCCATTAGATTTCTTTTGTCACTTGTAGCAGCATATGATTTTGAAATTGAGCAGATGGATGTGACAATAGCATTTCTTCATGGGGACCTTGAAGAAGAAATTTATATGTCCCAGCCAAAGCATTTTGTGGTAAAAGGTAAAGAACATCTGGTATGTAAACTTAAAAAGTCTCTTTATGGTTTGAAGTAATCTCCCAGAATGTGGTATCAAAAATTTGATACGTATGTTTTATCCTTGGGGTATGTGAGATCTAAATCTGATCATTGTGTCTATTATAAAATTGAAGGTGATCGGATTCTTATAATTGCACTGTATGTGGATGACATGTTATTCATTGGCAATGGTAAGGGGATGATCTCAAAATTAAAATCTCAGTTGTCCTTGAAATTTGAAATGAAGAATCTGGGGGCAGCGAAGTACATTCTGGGAATGGAAATCAAAAGGGACAGATCTAAGAGAAAGATTTGGCTCAGCAAGAGCAAGTATATTACCAATGTTCTTGATAAGTTTCATATGTCTGATTCTAAACAATTAGTTGTTCTAGTTTTGCAGGGAACGAAATTATCTATTGAAGATTGTCTAGAATCTTCGAATGAAATTGATGATATGAAAAAAGTGCCCTATGCAAGTGCTGTTGGTAGTTTGATGTATGCAATGGTCTGTACCAGGCCAGACATTGCCCAAGCAGTGGGAGTTTTGAGCCGGTTTATGGCGAATCTAGGCAGATCACATTGGGATGCTGTGAAGAGAGTTATGAGATATTTGAAGGGAACTTCTGATTATGCTATTTGCTATCATGGAAACTCAGTTGGATCTTAGAAATCTATCAGCATTCAGGGATATGTAGATTCTGATTGGGCAGGGGACATTGACAGTAGAAGATCCACCAGTGGATATGTATTCACGTTAAATGGTGGTGCTATCAGTTGGATGAGCAAGTGGCAGGCTGTAGTTGCTTTGTCCACAATAGAGGCAGAGTACATGGCAGCTACTCGTGCATGCGAAGAAGCCATTTGGTTGAAGAGGTTATGTTCTGATGTTGGTTTTAATGCAGGGTAGATACAAATTCACTGTGACAGTCAAAGTACTATATGTTTGGCAAAGAATCCTAGATTTCATGCTAGGACAAAACATATTGATGTCCAATATCACTTTGTTCGTGATATGGTGGAAGACAGGAAGGTGAAGATGGAAAAGGTTGACACTTTGGAAAATGTCACTGATGCCTTAACTAAACCTGTGAGCACAGCCAAGTTCAAATGGTGTTCAGATGCAATGGGTCTTCAGGCCCATAGTTCTCAGTAGTTGTATGCGGATTAAGAGGTAACAACAATCTCTTCGATAAGTGGGAGATTGAAGAGACTTTGTGTCTCAAATTGCTGTTTGGAACTTCATTTATTTCAAGTTGTTTTACTGAACATACATTTTGTGTGTATATCGCAAATGTATGTTGTGAACATTTCATGTGTATACTGCAAATGCATGTGAGAACAATTTGTGTGTATATCACTATTGCATATCAGCACTGTATATCAGGTATACATCTTGTGAGTATATTGCTAATGCATGCTGCAATCATTTTATGTGTATCTCGCAATTGTATGTTGAGAACAAGTTGTATGTATCTTGTTGTTGCATATTGCGATTGTATGTTGTGAACATACATTGTGAATGTACATTGTATCGGACTGACTAACACTATCAGCGTACCTCAAAATGTCTCTACCGATGATTGGTATTTCACCAATGCTAGTGACTATCATGATGACTTATTGTATCGGTAGAAGTTGAAAGCTTCACATCAATCTCCAAGGTCTCACCGAAGGGTGTAAGTTATCGGCCTAAGTTTGGAGATCGGCGAAGGATGCAAAAGTGGCTCTGATAGTTATGTGTTACTCCAACAGGAGTTGGCGATGGAGTTTAGCATCGGCAAAAGATTGTTCATCGGGACAAATGTAAACAGGTTGAATCGATGGTGAAGGTCAGAGCGATGATGATTAGAGGACTTGGGTATCATGGAGACAATGGACTGTTGGTATGAGAAGTGAAGTGTTCACCGATGGAGCGGGTTAGCCTGATAAGGCTAGCTTGGCATTGTCGGCAACAAAATTGCTAATGATGGTATTACTGAGCATGCAAGATTATACACCAGAATGTCTTTTGTGACTTGATGCATGTGGGACTAAAGGTCTCGCTGGAATGTGAACCGTTGCGACGGTTGGAAGGCAGCGACGACGGAGAAGTAAGATCAATCAGTTAGGGAAAATGTCGTGTAATTGTTTTGTGCTCTTGGAGACTGGTGATATAATCTGATCTTCTGGCATTGTTGCAGATTGATGAAATGATTTAATTATATAGTTTATTCTGTAGATATACAGATTGAATAAACGGGTTTGTATAATTGTAAAGAATCAATACCTGAGCAAAAAAGCTGGGATCTTTATTGTAACTATTCAATTTATTGTAATAAAGATATTCTCTCTTGTCATGGTGGGTTTTTTACCCAAAAGGGTTTTCCCACATAATCTGGTGTCATTTTGTGTTGTCTTAAATTGTTTATTTTGTATTTCTAGTGTATTCATCTGTGTTTTTGGAATTGAAAGTTACCTGGCTACATAATCCCCTTAGAATTATAACTAGGGAAGTGTTATTCTGCACCTCTGCTTTCCTTATAGGCTTATGCTCTCTCTTAGTTCATTTTTCATCTCAAATTTGCTGTAAATCTCCAAACTCTTGCTAATCATACACAAGATCTTCTCATGATGGTTGCATGAATCTGCAACTTTGAGAACAATAGTGCAAGACGAAGGAGGACAATGGAGAGAAGTCGATATTAGCTTAGGCTCTTGCTGGTTTTCATGTTTATTTGATTTTTATCTAGGTTAGATTGCACTCCATTGGGAGCTAGGGTTAGCTCTTATTTGTTTTCTTCATATTAGCTAACTCTTTCTGTGTCTTCAGGTAGTACTTCGGTTATATTGAAGACTGAAGATGTTGTGGGTTCTTTGTTTTCTGAAGAGATGAGGAGGAAGGTATCCATTAGTGCCAAAGAGACCCTAAATGTTTGTGGAAAAGCAAAGGAAAAAGGTAAGAAGAATGAGAAGTGTGATAAATCCAAATCCAAGGGGACATCCAAATCTTCTAGAAAGTCCAAAGTTATTTGTTGGAACTGCGGTAAGCCTGGACATATTCGTAAGGAATGCAATGAAGAAAAGAAGAGAAAAATAAGAGATTTGATTTTTATTTTGAGTCTAAGAAGGAAGATGGTGATGCACATTCATTGTAGCTTTGGAAACTCGTGTAGGTTATGATGCATGGTTAATTAACTCAGGTGCATCTTTCCATATGACCTTTAATAGAGATTGGTTTTTTGAATATGAAGAATTTGATGGAGGTAAGGTGTAATTGGGTGATGTGTCTTATTTAAATATTGTTGGTCATGGTAAAGTTAGAATCACGTTTCTTGATAGAAGAATAAAAAGGATTAATGGTGTGTTGCATATCCCTGGATTAGCACAAAATTTGTTATCTATGAGAAAAGTAATAGATGCAAGTATGTAGGTAGTATTTTCTAATGCAGGATGCAAGATGGTTAGAGGTGCTATGGTGATTGCTAGATGTGTCAGATATGACACATTATATATGCTTGATTCATGCACTGTTGAGTGCAATAGTACTTTTGTGAAAAGCAAGACTATGGAAGAGGTGAGGGTTTCATCTTCAGTAGATGGTCATGGCTTTTGGGTACCCAAGGGTGCTCTTTCTTCTGAATCAAAGTTATCTATAGAGAAAACTATGTTATAGCACTAGAGACTTGGCCACATTAGAGAAAAGGGTCTAAGGACCTTGAACAATAAAAACCTTGTTGAAGGATTGTCTAATTGTAATCTTGAGTTTGATTTTTATGAGCATTGCATTTATGGAAAACAAAACCATGTTCAGTTTTACTCGAGTTCTCATAAATCTTATGGTGTATTGGATCTTATTCATTTTGATGTGTTTAGTCTTGTAGATGTTCCTTCACTTGGAAAATCCACATATTATGTTTCATTTATTGATGACTATAGTAGAAGGACATGGGCATACTTTCTAAAGAGTAAATCTAAAGTTTTCAATCAATTTAAAGAATTTAAAGAAATGCTTGAGTTGTAGACTGGAAAGAAAATAAAATGTTTGAGGAATGATAATGATAATGAATTTTGCTCTAATGATTTTGATAGATTTTGGTATTCATAGACAAAAGACAACTCCATATTCTCCACAACAAAATAGGGTTGCAGAAAGAATGAATAGGACACTGATGGAGAAAGCTAGGAGTATGTTGAGTGGTGCTGGTCTAGAACAAAAGTTTTAGGCTAAAGCTCTTGCCACTACCTGTTATCTAATTAAAAGGTCTCCTACATCAGCTCTTTTTCATAAGATGCATATAGTGGCATGGTCAAGTCACAATCCTTCATTATGACATCTTAGAGTTTTTGGTTGCGAGGCATATTCACATGTGCTAAAGGAGAAGCGAAGAAAGTTGGAGAACAAGGCTGTGAAATGTATCTTCATCAGATACAGTTATTGTGTGAAAGGATACAATCTTTGGGATCCTTTTTGCATAGAAGGTAATATATAGTAGAAGTGTTATTTTTAGAGAAACTAAGTCTTCTTTTGTTACATTGTAGCTATAACAAAGTAAATAGGAAGATGTGACTCAATTTCCTGCTACACTTGAGAATGTTGAATCGAGGCCATGAATAGACAAGGAGTTGAGGAGATCTCATCTAGCTCTGAATCTTCAAAAGATGAGGAAGAACCTCCAACTCGGCTTGTTCGTAGGTCTACAAAGCATAAACAACCACCTAAAAGGTATTCACCTGAGGATTGGAGATGTATCTTTGCTTTGAATACTAACATGGATGAAACGAAATCTATAGAAGAGGCATTAGGTATGAATGATGCAAAATCTTGGAAGATAGCTATGGATGAAGAAATGGCATCTTTGAAAAATAATGATATATGGGATCTTGTACCATTGCCTTAAGGACGACAACCTATTGGTTGCAAATGGGTGTTCAAAAAAAGATTGGTTCAGATGGAGGTATTGAGAAGTACAAAACAAGATTGGTTGCAAAAGGTTACTCTCAAGCTGACAGTGTTGATTATGGTGAGATTTTTTCTCCTATTACAAAAGTGACATCCATTAGATTTTTGCTTTCTATTGTTGTTTCTTATGATTTATAGGTTGAGAAAATGGACGTGAAAACTACTTTCCTTCATGGTGACTTGGAGGAGGATATTTATATGACACATCTAGAGCACTACATGCTGAAAGCTAAAGGTAATTTGGTTTGCAAATTGAAGAAATCTTTGTATGGCCTAAAACAGAGTCCTAGGATGTGGTACCAAAAATTTGATACATATGTGTTGAGTTTGGGATTTGAGTGTTCTAAATTAGATCATTGTGTTTATTATAAAACTAATGGTGATCATTTCTTGTTTATTGCATTATATGGAAGGTATGATTTCAGAACTGAAATCCCAACTTGCTGCTAAATTTGAAATGAAAGACCTTGGTGTAGCTAGACACATTCTTAGAATGGAAATTAGAAGAGATAGAGTGGACAGAAATCTATGGCTTGGCCAAAGTAAGTATGTCAATTCAATTTTACAAAGGTTTAACATGCAAGACTCTAGAGCATTGTGTATTCCCTTTTCAGTTGGAAAAAAGTTATCTATTTCAGATTGTCCAACATCTCCATCAGAGATGGAAGAGATGAGCAGAGTGCCTTACTAGAGTGTAGTTGGAATTTTGATGTATGTTATTGTTTGTACTAGACTAGACATAGCCCAAGTAGTGGGAGTTCTTTCCAGGTATATGTCTAATCTTGGTAGAGTTCATTGGGATGCAATTAAATGTCTTCATATATTTGTGCAATACCTTAGAGTATTACTTGTGTTATCATAATAATTTGACTGAAGACGATATTTCCCTTGATATTCATGGTTATGTGGATTCAAACTGGGTAGGTGATATTCATAGTAGACAATCCACTATTGCTTATGTGTTAACTTTATTTGGTGGTACAATTAGTTGGATGAGTAAGCCATAGGTTGTGGTTGGTTTGTCCACTACCGAAGTTGAGTTTATGGTAGCTACTCATGCTTGCAAAGAAGCCATTTGTCTTAAGAGACTATGTTCAGATATTGGAATAAAACAAGGTGCAGTGACAATTTATTGCAATAGTCAGAGTGTGATTTGTTTAGCTAAGAACATGACATTTCATGCTAGGACCAAGAACATTGATGTACAATATCATTTCGTTAGAGATATGGTTGAAGATGGCAAGGTGAAGTTGGTTAAGGTAGAGACTTTGATGAATGTTGTTGATTCTTTAACTAAGCCTATGAGCATGCAAAATAGTTCAGATGGTGTTCAGAGACTATGGGCCTTTTAGCCCTTGACAATTAAAAGATGATGTTTAGTCCCTGTCGTTGCTCTTGGAAGGTGTTCAACAAGTGGGAGATTTGTTGGAAAAATGTGTCTCAACCTTGCAATTATATAAGACTTATTGTTGATAGGATATATATTTATATATATTTCCTAGTTACACTGATAGGTGTAATATACAATGGGAGCATGGGGTGGAGTGGGATGCATGTTAAAAAATTTTGTTAACAAAAATTGTTAAATGGTTGACATACATTAAATTAATGATATATTGTAAATCTGGACCGTTCATTATTAGGTTTCAGATTTGATGGTAGATATTTTATTGTCTTGTCTTGCCCTAAAAGGTAACCCTATTTTATGAGGGTGTTGTATTATGAATGTGGTATCGTAATGTATCCTGAGAGTCTGATAGCAGTCGTGTTGTTTGTGGATCTCTAGTGGTGATACTCTTGTGAAAAGCTTTCTCTACAAGTATATTGTAATCTTTGTGTTTTTTGAATAATATATTGGGTGACTTTTGGAGTGTGGGGTTTTTCTCCCGAAAGGGTTTTCCCCACATAAATCACTGTGTTATGGTATGAATGATATTTATGTTTATTTCTGTTTAAGTTTCTGTAACATTTAAAGGTCTAAAAAGTTTTGCATTATCCCCTTTTCAAGATTAGTGTAGCAAGTTGTTCCGCTACCTTAGCTTCTTTACAGAGGTCACCCACAACAAGGAGAGGGTCCATGTGCTATATCAAAACTCAGTCATCCATGTTTGTGCTTGAGTTATATTTTGAGGAGTACATATTTTGATGAACCCGATGTGAAAGACAAATCCTTTTGGGTGATTTTTTCATGTTTTCATTGCTTTAATCCCACTTCCATCATCATTTTCGCATCTAACATTGGATTCACCTTACATATTTTGGTGAACCCAACATAAAAACAAAAACTTTTGATCAATCATCACTTTCTCACCATTTTCACCTTTACTTTCCATCATTTCCATCACACTCATCTTTGCTTTCACTATTTTCATCTTAATTCATTCTATTTATTCTAAGGTGTATAAGGCACCCCTGAATATGACAAAACCTAAATTTAACTTAGGGAACATTCCCTCCAAAGAGCCTGAGACACCATCTTTTGATAGGTATGTGCCGCCATCTGATTGAATGGTATTGATTACCTATTATTAGGACTATGAAGACTCTGATTATGAAAATGACAGAAGATAACCTCAGCATTCTCTTACATTCAACAACCCTGCATGGGAATCAAGGACACTGATTCAACCTACACGTTCTAGAAAACCCAAGGTGATCATGAGGTCAAGAATTCACCGTGTAGATCAACCTTCCACAAGTAACATAGCAATGCACTTAGACAATGAAGTAAGATGTTTAGAAAAACATTTATAAGAGGCTAAAGAAGCTCAAGAAGCCTTGCACATTGCCTACCAAGAAGAGTGTCGAGAAAATGCTTTGAGAGAACAACCAAGAAGATCAAACCATGAAAACCCATGAAATGATGAAACACAAAAAATAGGAGGTGCACTCCTATTAATCTCATAGTTATGCTAGTCCAATGAATCAGGATGCTATAGGAAGAATAACACATTCAAGATAAAAGAACAAAGACGCATGACAATAATAGAGTGGAACAAGACCAGGGGGTATCTCAAAACCCTCATACTTAAACTTTTACTCACGAAATGCAAGTAATGAGACCTTCCTAAATGGAAATCATATGATGCAAAACTTTCAAAGCATTCAAAATTGTCAACCAAATCAAGCCGCTATGATTGAATATCAAATCCTCGAATAAGGTTAATGTTCTCAACCCTGTAATCTTAAAGCACATTTTTAGGAACATATCTTGAATATCTAAAAGATCCTCTTGACCATGTCATATGAAATGTTTATTACCATGATATTAAGTTTCACAATTACAGAAGAGACATCAAATTATGGTAAATGAATAATGTTTATTGAGTTTATAAATTGGTTCTTACAAGGATGGGATTCTATGTAATGTTATGCCAATGTATTTATGCCATCTCTTTTTAGGGAGGCTCTAGAAGTTTGATAGGAAGGTTGTGTATGATAGTAGAAAGAACAATTATTAAATTGTGAAGGATGAAAAGAAGTTTACCTTAAATTCATTGAAATAAAGAAAAAAGAATCAAATAGTAGTCTTACAGTGTGTTTCAACATTACAAAAAGTAGCTATTAAAAGTAGCAAAGGAAGTTAGGAGTGGACCAAAAGAAGTTGGTAAATTGAGAAGCTCAAATAATATAGAAGGAAGCAGTGTTAGGTATATGCAAAAAAATGCCCAAAGAAGTTAAAGAAAAATTAAAGAAGAACATTAATAATCACCAACAATGTGTTTATTTCAAGAGTAAAGATTAAAAAATTCATTTTGGAGAAATGGTATTTGCTCATATATGGAAGGGGCAATTTGTAGAGGGAACTTATGACATACTAAAATGGAAGGTCATAGGAACATGTAGGGTCTTGAGGAAGGTTATATTCAGTGTTTATGAGATAGAGCTTCCAAAAGGACTAGATGTTTTACCAATTTTTAGTATGACATACTTGCATACTTATTATGAAAGACTTGAACTAGTGTAGAATCAAATGAAGGCTCAGATGCACAATTGGATAAAAGGATGCAATAGTTTCTTGAAAAGAAATCAGATGGAAACATATGCATGCACTATGGGGTGAAGAAGAAAGATTAGCTGGATTAAGAGATTATTTGGGTCAAAAGTAAAGATGGGGAGTTAGAGAGAAGAATGGAAGAGGGGAAGAGGTCAAATGGAAAAAAAAAAAAAAAAAAGGATAGAGAAGAGCTTAGTAGAGGTTGTGCAACAACAAATAGTGTATGCTTCAAGCAAAGAACTAAAGTTGTAAATATGTGACAACAAGGTAAAATGCTAGAATATTATTTGTCAACAAAATTGAGTTGAATGTGAGAGGGACAAATTCCTTGATGTATTTGTAATTTAGAAGCATGTTATTTTGAGCTACAGGTAGACAAATAAATTTTATTATTAATTTTATTGTTACTTCCAATTTGTATGTGTTTGAACTATTTTGTGAAATAAACAAATTTTAATTAATCCTCTTAAGCTAGGCTTCACCACTAAACTACCCTTTTTTGTCAAACCAGTGGTTTTGTAACCCATGGTTTCAAAACTATCTTGCAAGTTTCATGGGTCTTTCTAGAGGTTGGCTTCTTTTGTGGAGTAGATTCTTCGCCTTTTGCAAAACTTTGATTCCATCTCCTATGTGCATATTCCCAAAGACAGAATTGTTGTTGCTTATTGTCTTGCCAAATGGGCCTTAGATGTTGATTGGCACTGGCATGTTGCAAAATAGGGGTCCTCGTCTTTTGTGCATTCTTTGTAGTTTCTATAGCTCCTTCAAAATGACTTGTTTTGTTATTTCTGGTTTATATTTTCTTAGTATCTTGAGCTTTGTTGGTTCTTGGAGGTGGTGAGATAGTGGTAAACCTCATTGGACTTTTGTCCTTTGGACTTTAGTGATAACTGTTGCTGTTTGGAAGTCCCTTTATAATATTTTCTACTATTTCAGTTAATATAATTTTATCTTCTTTTCTTTTAAAATAATAAAAATAAACAAACTTCTTGTTTCGAAACTATTACCTAATAAAACTGATAGTTTCAACTATCCATTTTGAGATTTTGGTTTTGGTGTTGATCATTTGGTTGCTCAGGTTATTTTGAATACCGTTTTGTGTTTAGTGCAGCATTTGTCCCTATACTGTATCTGTTCTGGTCTATTTATTTTGCTAGCCTATTGTTGTTTAGGCCTCTGTATTGGCAATTTCATGCTGCTCCCTCCTTGTAAAATTATTTTATTGCTTTGTTTCAATATTAAAATAACTGATAGTTTCATACTGCTATTTCCTCAGGGGTTTCTGTGCCTAAAACTCAGGAAGTAAATCCTCTACAATTTTCCCCAATCAGTTCTATTCGATTATCTATTACATTCTCCCACAATGTTAAGGGCAATCCTTTTAGATTACCTCATTGTGATTGGAGCACAACTATTTACCAATCATTTAAATTACAATTTCCCTCACTTTACCATTTAAAGTGTACTTCAACAAAATCTGAGAAATCTTATTGGAACGAAATAAAGTGGTGTTTTTTTATAAACAAATTATTCTAAAGTCCATTGACTTTGGAAAGCATGTGGAAATTTTTGAAAACCCAGATTTACATACAAGCTCTAACTAGAGTTCTGGATATATATGATGTATGCACAAATTTTAGTTGCAAATTCAATCCAGAAAGCTCAGAGTGCAAAGATAGCACCTCGTACAATATTTCTGACTTGAAATTCAGTTCTAAATTCATAATTGTACCTACATAATAATAATAATAATAATTTTTTTTTCTTTTCACTTTTGGTATTGTGTTGAATTCACAATTGTACCTGCATAAGTAATTGAAAACTCTAAATAATGGCATACAATTTACTCTAACTACATAGTAAGTCTCGCTGGCTAAACCCACTTTCTACCCTAAGAAATTGTGTGTTTACAAACAAATTTGACTGAAGACAGACTAAATACAGCCAGCAAATTGAGATTATAGATCGATATTTGATACCTAACATGAACATCCTCCTATGGTTGCGTTGAGCCTCTGTTGCAAACATCATGCTGCCCTCTTCATTCACAGTGGGCGACTAGTTTCTGTACTAAGTAAACTGGTGGTGAAATTGCTATCATCGGAGTTGAGATGAAGCCAAACGAAAGGTGGGTGGAATGTTGGAACATGCGGAAGCGGCCTTTCCTGGCACATCATCTGTTTCACATGTCGCATAGTTAGATGGTCACGTGGATTGGGGTTTGAGCAGGCCAGTCCCACCATCAGGAAACAAGTTATGTCATTGTCGTTAATAGTGGCGAGAGAATCAACGGGCAGAGGCATAGGCAGGTGACTATCAGCTGCTTCCAAGAGCTTATTCTCTCAGTATTGAAAGAATAGGCCCAAAAACACCAAAAGATAGGGCAAAACATAACACCAATGAGCAGAGAAAACACAGGGCAAAACAGAGTTTGATAACTCAGTAATTGTATTTATCTAGCTTTCAATACATTACATCCAAAATACTGTGTCTAGCCGCTATCCATATGATGTGCCTAGCAGCTATCCAGACACTGTATTCAACAACCATCCAAAGGCTGTGTCTGGCAACTCTCTATAATCTCACACACACACACACACACACACACACACACACACATATAGGTACAAAGTCCTTGAAGCCTGGAAGCTTTTAGTTTTCTAGATAATTCTAAAATAGCTCTTAGAATGTTCTTTTCTAGAACAGCTTCAGGAATATTCTAGTTTATAAAAAACTCTAGAAACATTCTATCATTTTTTAGACAATCTTAATCCTTAACATCCCCTCTTAAGATTGGTTAGAATATTACAGAGAAAATACAAATGAGAGAGGAACATTATACTACTATCCCCCCTTAATATTCACCTCTAGCATACCAAGCATTCTTTGATCATATTCCTCTTTCATGGCTTGCTCCCACTCTTTCTTCCCTCTAGCTTGCTCATATGAGATTGGATCATTTATATGCAATTCTTTGGCCATGAGAGCACTACCAATAATACTTCTAGCTTGTTCCAACTTGCATTTCCAGCAATATAACAACCCTGCAAACAAAAATCACTCTAGCAATATATCAGCCCTGCAAGCAAATCACTCCAGCAACACATCTACCCTGCAAACAAATTACTCTAACAATTATTTCTAACTGAATCTCTAGCTGAACCTCTTGATGGTCCTCTAGCTGAACCTGGAAAACATTTTAGCTGAACCTCTTTATGGTCCTCTAACTGACCCTTGGAAACATTCTAGTTGAACCTCTTGATGGTCCTCTAGCTTCCGTGGGGCATGTACTCGTACACCAGCAGGAGGTTCCCCTTGTCGTGACACCACCGGAGAAGTGGCCCCAGGTTTCGATGGCAGAGCCGGTTAATTATTCTGATCTCCGAGATGAATTCTTCTTTCCGTTGCATGGAATCTTTGAATATGCGCTTCACGGCCACCGCGGTTTTGTTCTTGCGGAGATGTGCTTTATAAACGGTTCCAAACTCTCAAAACTGAAATTCCCACTAACAGTTTGCATCAGTAAAATACTGACTGCAACTAATAAGACTCGAAGAAAACCCATTTAAACCCCTACAACCTATTCCTGTCAAACCCTACTGACACTTCAGAAAAGTATTGGCAGTTCCTTCTCCTACAATTCCAATTTCTACTTATTCGGAGAGAAAGGCTAAAGCAGCAATGGAGAAGGCGGTAGAGTGAATAATGTTATTGTCTGCTTTTATAAACTCTGTCCATACATTGATAGTCTGCTTAACTATTTTAGTCAAAGTTTTAGAGGGCTTTGAATGAGTTTCCTAATTTGTGGCCGGTGTTGGGAGTTTCCACAAGGACGTGGAAATCATACATATCTTATCTCAAGAGTGACGAGATATTATTTTTCTTTCTTTCGTTTTCACCTGTACATCAACTCTCTCGATCACTCACTCCAAACATAAATAGTGTTTGGTGACGCGTTAGAGTCAAGATCCATGCGTATCAATGAAGGCAAAGACAGTTAAATTCGTCTACAGTTACCAAGTGTCTTATTTGGTGACCCACAACAGCGAAATCTGCGGTCGCCGTACCTTCTGTGGTCGCCCACGCTAAGACCAATTCTTATAATAACTGTTCTCGTTAAGAACCGTTACACGTGAAGATATCTAGTAGTCTAGAGGGCCATTTTAAAACAACGGGATGATCCTATGCGACTTTTCTCAAAATTTGTAATTAGCCGATAGGCTTTTATATGTGAGCATTATAGTGCTCGGAATTGTCTCGCGCCGCAAAAAAAAATAAAAATCACACCTTAAATTTTCTAAACTCGTCGGTTGTTCCTAACGGCATATTCCTTGAACTTCCTATGGGTGCAAGTGCTAGTATTAAAACAAAGAAAGTAGAATTGTGTGATAAATGAGAGAAAGAAAACAAGTTAGGATAGGTAAGGTGGAGATATAGAATGCATATACACCATCCCGTTTAAAAGAGTTCAGGAAAATTAGTTTAAAAGCTAATCTTGTAATTAGTTAGCTAATAGGGTTTTATATGTGAGTATTATAGTACTGAGAATTGTTTCGAGCTGTAAAAAAATTCATGCTGGAAAATTTTCTAAACTCGTCGATTGTTCCTATTGGCGTATTCCTTGAACCTCATATGGGTGCAAGTGCTAGTATTAAAACAAAGAAAGTAGAAGTGCGTGATAAATGAGAGAAATAAAACTAGTCAGGATGGGTAAAGGTGTTGATATGTAATGCATATACGCCATCCCGTTCAAAAGAGCTCAAGAAATTTAGTTCAAAAGCTAATCTTGTAATTAGTTAGCCGATAGGCTTTTATATGTGACCATTATAGTGCTCGGAATTGTTTCATGACGTAAAAAAAATCATGTTGGAAAACTTTCTAAACTCGTTGGTTGTGCCTATCGGCGTATTCCTTTAACATCCTATGGGTGCAAGTGCTAGTATTAAGCAAATTGTACAAACCATGACACTCCATTGCATTGTGCCAAAATCCAAAGCGAGGCACTGTTTTCCTCTTTAAGATTCTTTTAGCATAAGAAAGTTATATTGGAGAGAAATTGACTCACATATTGGTCTCCATATTAAAACTTTATAGTGACATTGGATTAATCAAGTTATTCAAGATTCAAGGATGTTAGGTTATTTATTTATTTATTTATTAAAGTTAACCCTTTGTGTTTATGTTTATATAATTTTTTTTTTAAATTATATATAAATGAAATTGTTGGAAAACATGGAGGTAAAGGTAACTGAAGAATCTAAATTTATGGGAAAACTAGAGCCACTTGTTTAACCATAGTGGGATACATCTAACTAGTTTCATAATAATGTGAAAAATTGTTCCTACCAATCACTAAACAAACATAACTAGTTTGACCATACCCAAATTTGTATCACAAATATGGTAAAAGCAAGGACTCGAATCTCTAAAAATGTGATCAAGAGATTCCTTATAGTTGTTAAGACATTTGAATTTCTTTCTTTGAATTTATTGTAAGTCTCTTGTTGTAAAACCGTCTATGATGTGCCTATAATTTTTACATTAAATTTAATTAATTAGATTCTCAATTTATTTAATAATTTAAAATAAAATATATTTGTTAATTATTTAATATTACTCTTTTTAGGTGGTCTAGGAATAATGAAAATTTAAACTAAGTATACAATTCTAATAAAAAGTATTGGATACTTTTATGTTGAGAAATATTCTAAATCAATTCCATGTGTATGATTTTATATTAGTATAAAATTAGTCATGAAGGGATTAGAATAATTTCTTTTAATTAAGTAAAATAAACTTTATATAGTTTTTACATATTTAGGTCATTGTGATTACTATCTCCCTAATTTGATAACAATACAATTATTAATTAAATTTAATTGTTTAGTTTTAAGTTTTCCTATTTTTATATGTATGGTTTATAATTTTAATGAATAATTTATAATAGATTAATTACTACTAAAAAATATGTTTCATGATCAATGTACAAAGGGTGAAAATTTAAAGTTGTGTCCTACTTCAACCTAACTTATTAGCATAATTGAATTTAAATATTTCAAATTAAATGTCAATTTTGGCCAAAAATATGTTTTAGCTATTTATTCATTCTAGGTAAATTAGATTTGGGGCACAAATTTTCTTGTTGGAAGTGTCCGTTAGATACATATGCAGCATTACTTTGGTGCCAATTTATAATATATAATTTAATGTTCTCCCAACTCCTACTCACATACATAATATTTAAAACAAAATCTAAAAACACTCTTTTGCAAAGCTACTTCAAACTATAAAAAAATTCATATTTTAATTAGTGTCTACATTTTCTTTTTATTTTTACTAAAAGTAGGTCATCAACACTAAAATATACATCTAATTATCTTCTCAAGAGAAATACTAATATTTTTTTACTTTGAAAAAATGGATGCACAAGAAGAGAGATTCCACGTTGAGATGATTTAAATTTTTTTTAATCTCAAATATATAGTTAAGACAAAAATTGGAAGTCCTTTGGAACAATTGTGTTTTTTTTTAACAGAGGTTATTCACAAATTTATTTTTGCTACCTGATTTGGGAGAACGAGCATTATGTTGAACCTCTTTGACTGAGAGCCAAGGATTGAGGGGTATCCATTCTACCAAATTCACCAAGGCATGATCCTGACCTCATCCCTTGTTGTGTCGGGACCCTTGCATTCAACAAGATTTGATCCCTGGTGGGCTCATTTAGAACCTTCCAACCTCACCAGCAAACCAAGGGCCCTTTCATGAACAGTTGTGTTTTGAGTACACAAGACATCAAAAAATATTTTAAAAAATATATTCATCAAAATAGAAAAAAATAATCCTTGCACTAAAGTTTCAAGTTACAAATACAAAAAAAAGGGTTTAAAAAAAAGAAATTTAATATAAAAAAGTGGAGGCACACTTAACCATATTTTTTAGCATTTTATAGTAACTAGATCATAGTATCAATTTTATAAAAAAATGCATTCAGATAATTTTTATTTTTATTTTTAAATAAAAATATAAAATACAATAAAATATTCTACATTTCATTAGTTTATATTATTTCAAAATTCAAAACATATTTATCACTTTCTAATGATTTATGTTAAAAATTTAGATCAATGTTGACCATTTCCTTTATAAAAGTGGTGTTGATGGCTAGATTGACACATGCAACACAGGTAGAGTGAAAATCACCTTACCTCTCCTAAAAAGACAATTGACATTTAAGTCAATCACCTCCAAGGTCATGGGAGTTGGATCACAACTATATTATGGAAGCTTAGTGGTCAATATGGTATGTTTGTTCAAAGGACCTGGTATGAACTAAATCAATCTGGATTGTTTCTAATATAAGTTCTACTCTACTGATGTGTACAAAAAGAATTAAATATTTTAAGGTTGTGCAAGAAATATCGTAAGTGCTTTCAAATTAGTCCTTAGTAATGAAAACTTGAGAAATTTGATTAACTTGTAATGCTAAGATTAGTTTATAACTCTATCATTCACATTACAAATGCAAGATTCTAAAGAAATTTCAATGAGAAGCATAAATGAATACATATAACTAATGTATTTCACACAGATTTATATATTAAATCCATGACTCATTCACATAGGATCAATCATTTAAATACCTAATATTTAATCAAGCAATCAATTATTTAGAAAAGAGTTTAGGCATTACACCATGCATGAAAAAATAAATTTAAAGAAGTTAGAACCATAAATTATTAAATTTAAAAAGTAGCTACAATCTCAGCAAAATGCTACACTAGAACCTGGTTCTCTCCTTCAAATATCTCCTTCTAACTACTGAACTTTGTAAAGCAAATCTAAGTCTAAAACTTATACAATTCTAACTAGAATGAAAGATAATGGATTGGATTGGGTTCCTTTAGAAGATATGCATGGACCCTTTTATAGAGGCAAGGAAACCCTAACAATCAATTTTAGAACTAAAGTTCATGATTCTAGAAGGACTCATGCAACAATCCCTTGTTTAATTATTTCATGCAAACTGGAAGAACACTTTACTATTTTTTGAACAAAGTCATGCAAACATTCTAATGAATACATGCAGAATAGATACTCACTCAGAATTGGGAGCCACTTTGTAAGTGTAGTGGGACCCTCTTACAGTACCTTAACATAATAAATTGAATTAAATTCAAATAAATATTAATCTTTCAAAAATTAGAAATGAAGGTTCTAATTCAAAATATCTAGAGTAGAAGAGGCTTTGCTTCTCTATTGTTTCTTGTATTCTTCAAAGATGCTAAGCACTTGTTTAGTCGATCTTCATCAGGTCCATCCAAGCATTCTATTTTGAACTTGTATTCTTCAAAACCTTTATGCACATAGTTTATTTGTGTCTTCATCAATTGGATACCTTTTGTAATAACCCTAAAATTGGCTTTTGTTTCCATGCATTTATCTAAAGTAACCTTGTCAAAATCTAGGGCATTGTTCAACTCATCTTCCATCTTCTTCCTAAGGGCTTCTTTCATTATCTCCACTACATCAAGCCTCCATTCTTCCTTGAGTAATAACTCAAGATTTATAATATTTTCCATAAAATCTTCAAAATTGCTCATAGCCTAACACATCTTTTTGTGCTTGCAAAATTCTAACCTTATACTCTATCTTCAAATCTATCCAAAATGTTATTATATTGATACATTTAATTATTAAACTTGTTTCATTATCTTGAAGAATTCCATTAGCCTTCAATTCTCCTGAGCTTATTTTATTCAACTATCATAGCTACCGAAGATTGATGAGATGTCATCAAATCTCATACTTTAATAAATTGTTATGTTGTCAATCTAGGAAGTGTACAATGGATATATACAATAGGCAATCAAATATCGCACTCTATTGATTGTTTTTTAATCTTTCTACTTAATCAACTAATGTGAAGGATCTATGTATTGCAAATTAATAGTTTAAGCTATAGAATAGAAGAAATGCTTATGCAGAAACAAAATCTAGACTACGAAAACATTCAAAATCTAAACTAGGAAAATATTCAAAATCTAAACTATGGAAACATTCAAAAGTTATCATAGAATTGAAACAAAGTATTCAACTACTTGACTATTTTGAGAAAGAAAATCTACACTACTAAATTCTTGAAGACAACTTTGATGAATGAACTCCTAAAATAAAACTGCTTACTAATTTTTATAGAACACAACACTTTAGGATAGTATGAATACACTGAACAATACACATAACATTGAACAATACAAATAATACTAAGAACAATATAGAACGAATTATCTTGCAAGTAAAAACTTAAAAACAATTTATTCCATTTGCTAAAAATAGTTACTTCAACAAAAACATAGTAACTCATAATAACATCAAGAATTAAAAACACTTATCTATGAATCACTTTTCTTCTCCTCTAATCGAGTGGTCATTTCTCTAGAGATTGAAACTCTAAGACCTCACAACATCATCACACATACAGATTGCTAGTTTTGTTGAAAGTAAAAATAGAGCTATATCTCTTCTTGCATTCATTCAAAAATCATTTACCAATAACTGAGCATAACAACACTCTATATTATTTCTCCTATTTACTAGGTTCTCTAATCATGCCTATAATTCAGTGTCATGCAGTTCATAAATGATTGTTGTTAAATTTTTTAACAGAAATCCTAAATGCTAAATGTTATGGTAATTAATAAAGAGTTTGTTTCTTCATCAACAAAGAAATAGAGAAATTGATGAAATAAATTTTCATCAAGAGTCTTCTTCTTGTAGGTATTTATGTATCACTTATGAATCATGTTGCAATATATCTCCAACCATTTCGCCAAACAGGGGATAGGTGCAATGAACAGGTTATAATTTCCTATTACCATAATTTCTCTAGAACTCCCTTTAGATGCATGCATTCTATAGAAACTAGGAACATTGAGTGAATGTGAGCATAGAATCTAGCCACTCGAGACAAACAAGAGCATGCTCAACCTACAAGAAAACAAGTATTACAGACAATGGACAAATGGAATGCAAAAATATGGGATTGTGAATTAGCTTCCCATTGGTTGTATATATATGGCATAATTGACTAAGAATAGTCAAGCCAATAATAGGAAAAGCTTACTAAGAATAGTGGTGCTCCAAGAATAGGAAAAAAAAACCACTTAACTTAGACAAGGCTAATCTAGGCATGCCAGGTATAGATCAAAGATAAACATAGACTAATGTGCACATTTAAGTAAGCTTAATATACACCAACACCCCCCCTTAACCATAACATAGGTGAGCTAAATGAAGATGGGTATTAGCAACTAGGCCTGATCAAGTACCAATGTAAAATGCAATGTAATGTAATCTCTCATAAAGCAGAGAAAGGAAGAAAACCCCATGGGATAAAAACTTCCCTCTAAAAAGAGAGAAAGAAAAAATAAGAGGACTAGGAAGACTCCTCAAAGATGATAACTCTACACCAAGCGTAAAACCATCTTGCTCTAACTGTGATGATGCAAATATGACCCCCCATAGGAGAGTAAAAGAGACTATGTAGCCCCCCACAATGAAGTAGCCCCCATGCCAAAGGAGAATGCCTGTGTATGAATGCTGAAAATGATCTATTTGTAGCAAATCACATTTCTCCCTTTAGGAAGAAAGAACTCCAATGGTGAATGCTCAAAGAAGCGAGGTGAGGTGGTAAGTCTCATGATGTACCCTATCTCAAAATATTACTCAAATATCGTCATGCTAATGTTGAAATGAGTTACAATCAAACTAGGAGCCTCAAGCCTAACTGAAACAAGCGTCCTCTCAAAATCATGTGAAAACTGATGAAGAACAAGATCCAAAGAACAGATGTATGGATGTAGAATGTTAATGCATGCCATGTGGCTACACAACAAATCCCATAGGATTTCCTATGAAGAATCACTAGAATCCCTCGGTGAAGCCTCTGTGAACTTTGTAGTAGTAGCAAGTGTATGTATAGTATCATCAAATAGTAAGATGAGATCCTCCAAAGTGTCATCAAGATCTAATATGTGAGACTCTACAAACAACTAAGAGATGTCTAGTAGAAGTGTGTCCCAATGAAGTGAATCCTTAATAAGATCCTGCTATAATGAATCACTGGAAACTCTTGTTAGTGTATATATATTTCATATATATTATACACTTAGGCATAAGCCTACTTAGGTGTGCCTTTATACAACCTTGACACATGTCTCATTGAAGTGTCAAGGTTGCTAGGTAGTTAGGAGAGGGGTCATCAAAGTTCCCACTAAACTAGCCACTCATTCTAGTCTGTAGGA
This sequence comes from Cunninghamia lanceolata, assembly GCA_027924645.1. Lineage (NCBI taxonomy): Eukaryota > Viridiplantae > Streptophyta > Pinopsida > Cupressales > Cupressaceae > Cunninghamia > Cunninghamia lanceolata. The sequence goes on from BSBN01000593.1 coordinate 1,163,409, forward strand.
GTCTTTCCCTCAACTAATAACTATCTCTGCTAACCTATATATGTACTTCTCTTGTCCAACTTACAATATGGTGGGCTTCATGGATTTCATTGATGTGTTATTTGCAACATTACTGTGCTTTCTTTTCATCTTTTTTTTGGGAAACTCTTCATTTTATCAGAGCAGTTGGAGATAAAACAAGTCTATAAGTTTTATCTTTTGCAATAGAAATCATTTTTGTTTAGCACTGTTGGTTTTTTCTGTCTATCTTCATTGCTAGAGGTATTGGTGGCTAGTTGGTATATAAGGTACTATGGTGTCTAGTTGTTCCCCCATCTCCCACAAAGTGTTTGGCACAAGCTGCAACATTTGACTATCCTTCTCCAAAGGGAATGCCCTTGGTAGCATTAGCAGGAGGTGTGTCTTGCAGTCCAAAGATAATTTCTATCATGGCTTTCACAATGGTTGAATTCTCACTGTAGTTCTCATAACAGCGCCCCCATCTAGGATCTCTATAGACAGCAACACAAAGAGCAAACGTATCAGAAATGCATGTGACTCATACTTCTAAGATCTGTAGCAGCACTGAACCACTAGCTTCATTGCATCCATTATCTTCTTGGTGTTCTTGATTGATTCTATGTGCTGCCACAATTGCCTCATGTCACACAACACCAAAGGAACTCTCCGCACTTCATCGTGCTGACACTTGTCACCCTTCCTCACTAAGCATTGACAAGATTGCATATTTGGAGCTATGATTGGAATCTAGGGAGCCGCTTCTAGTTCAAGGGTCTCACATCTCATACAAGGAGTCTCCTTTGCAATGTATGATGTGGTTATCAATTTAAACACTGTGGTTGGCACTTAGAGAGGATGCAAGAAAAGAGCCAGGTACAACAAAAAAGAAAGCACAGTAATATTGCAAATAACACAACAATGAAATGCATGAAGTTCACCATAATATAAGTTGGAGAAGACAAGTACATATATAGGTGAGCAAAGGTAGTTGTTAGTTGAGGGAAAGAATCCTAATTCTTGGTTCTTATTTTCCTGCACTATCCGGTGGCATCTAAATCTGGCCGCCATTCCTTTGAGCACTGCCCCTTTCATGTTGTTTTTTCCCTCTCTTGCCATAAATTTTTCCCTAACTCGAAAGGGCATCGACTTCATATAAGTCATTTTAAAAATTTTCTTTCTTTAGTACTTAGAATAGACAATTTTTTTCAAATTTAATTGTCTAATAGCACTAAATTTTTTTATTTTAAATGGAAATTTTAAAAGGGGGAATTAAACAATTTGTACAAATCCCTTGTAATAATTTTTCCCTTCATATCCCTAAGGATGAATCCATTGGGCATAATATCACACTCAACTTATAAAGTGCATGTTTATGCTCCAATTGGACTAGGTTAAACACACTACTTCTATTAAGTGCCACATTTAGGGGGGGGAATACGCAAAGGGGATTAATCATGTTAGGGCAAACATTACATTATTTTAAAAATTACTAGTGCTAAATCTAGTCACTCTTGTAATAGGCTAAGCATTAGGGTGCGATTTTAATCATCCTTCTTAAACCTATAAGCATTGCATGATAAAGTGCCTAATTCAAGGGGGGTAATTAAGGAATTTGGGATAAAAAATATTCAAGGGGGTGTATATTTGCATTCCTATGGCATCTTTAGACAATTCTAAGATAAATAGATGGGATCTTCACTCTAGTGTGATTGATCACATGTCTCCTTATCTGGAGATTTTCCTATCAATCGATTCTACCGACACCTCCAATATCATGATAGATGATTGTTATTATACTATTTGTGGTCAAGGAATAGTACAAGTAGGTAATGGATACATTCACAATATTTTATTCAATCATGGCTTGATAAGAAATCTACTTTCTGTACATATCAACTCACCTATTCAAATAAGACATTTGAGTTCATAGCCACTACAACATTAGTTCAAGATTTTTAGAGTTGAGAAATTGTTGCAATTGGGAAGATTTGTCACTTCTCCTACAACTTCATATTTTATCACTTTACATCTAGTGAGGATGATGCTCCTATTTCCACTTCAGAGCATAGTGTCACTTCTCGGCAAAATTCTATTAGTTCTGTATAGCAGGATCTTTGAACTGTTTTCTACCAAACAATTCTTCTCTTTTGTTCTAGATTGACTGTACTTGTTACTACATGAGAATTATGTGTTGCTTCTTCATGAACTTCCAGTAATTCTTTACAACAGGCTTGTTTTCTCTTCTAACAGTACCTGTATCACTTGCTACATAAGATTCTAGAGATGCTTCCTAGTGAGCATTCAGATATTCTTTCTAGCAAATGTTCTTGCTCCCTTGCTACATGGTGCAGAGGGAAACTCTCTCATACAAATCTGATCACAAATACACATAGAACACTATGTAAGAGGGTAGTAAATTAATTTGAAACACATAAAATGGAAGATAAATCTACAATATATATTATATTGAAAATCTAAAAATGAGATACATAAACATTGAGCTCATATGCTCTCATACAACATGGGCTTCAAACATACAAAAATCTATAACTCAACATTCTAGCTTTATTCTAGTAGCATCTGGATATGCAAACACATCTTCTCCGAAAGCCCCTTTTCCCAAATGAGCAAGCCTCATTATGTAGCAATTGTGTGAGAAGAAAACCATTATTGGTTTCTCAAAACAACCTTAATAAATCCACAAAAAAGACCCGTCACTTCCAACCTCTCATCTCTCCCTCAATTTTTGGGATTTTCTAAAATGGTTTTCGAGTTTCGTGCCTCTCCTTCCCATCTTTCTAGAGCATTTTAAATTTCTTAACTTCGATAAGATATGAGAAAGTTATGCTCATTTTACCGAGACTGGGTCTCATAATTTCGACCCAAACATGCAACAACATGCAAAGCTTCTGGCCCCACCTCTTGGAAATCAATTCAAAGATTCTTGCCAGCCCCACTTATGACAAAATTAGTCAAATCCCACTAAAATTGCATTTACAATTATACCAAAGGGAAATTACATTTGTTTGAAATTAAAATATGGTTTTCTCAAAGCTCTAACATTATTGAAAAAACCAAACAACTAAAAATTAAATTATTTTTGGTGATGCAAGATTGTCATTGACCATGAATGCTCCTGCACCATACTCCTGGAGAAAACAAAATTCAAGTCCACTTGAATAAGGAATATCATCATGAAAAATATATTTGATAGTCTTTGAGTGATGTCTTGCATTTCCTGCATTCTAACTTTCTTGAAACAAAGTAATGTCCACTTCATTTTCACTCTTGGCTTTCCTACCTTCTTACTCATGTGCTTAGGCCTATCAAATGGAAATAACTTCTTCTTATCTGCTGATTTGGATACCTGCACCTGAATAATGACAACTTCATTCATCAAAACAACTTGGTTAGTACCTGTCGTTCTCAAAATCAGCTATGCTCATTTTTGTAGACAACCACACGAAACTTGTCCGTTTCGTGAATCTACACTCTAAGCTCGCAAATCGAGAAAAGATTTTCTCATTCTCACGCGAGGTCATTTGACATTTTAAAACTCGTTTGCAACGTTTCCTTGAATTGATTTATCAATATTTGCGAAGAACATTCAAGTCGTAAATTGGTTAAGGTGTTAATTTTAGTCATTTTTAAGTTAGTAAAATTTTGACTCTTGATATGCAAGAGCGGTAAAATTTGCCGCTCCTACATATTTTTAAGCTTGTTTTGTCTTGATGTGACGGCAAATTTTGCCGCTATTACATCGTTCTAAGTTCAAATGTACGAGAGCGGTTAAATTCACCACCATCGCATATGTCTTTCATCGAAGTTTCACTAACATGTAATGACGGCCTTTTTCGCCGACGTCGCACATTTGTCAACTAGGATGTCGTAGCGGCCGAAATTGCCGCCCGAACGGGATCTTTGGGATTTTGGTGTCGAGTGCCATTAATGGCCACTCATGCTAGGCGTTTAAACTTTGATTTTAACCTTTTAAAAGCGTTTATGACTCCCATTGTCGCTTGTCATTCCTTATAACTAAGGTCTTTGGTTTGATTCACCAATGATTCTCAACTCTCGCTTGATCGAATGCTCCCGATTGGCGACAGATCTTGCGTTGAAGCTTGAACATAGGTTTTCCATTCTGGACGGGTAAGTGTTCCTCTCGTTTTCCATTTTCTTCCTTCACGGATTAAGGTGTATGTCGTTTAGGTTTTTCATTTTTTTATTTTCGTTACGTTTTTTGTTTTCAGAATGCCTTAGGTTTTACCCCGAAAACCCTAGGGATTCTATTGCCTTAGATTTCCCAAACCCTCGCTACATTCCCCTCATGTAACATCGGTGGATTTTGCCGAGCTTACCTGGATATGGTGACTTTTGCCGAGTGTTGAAGCAGCGAACATCCTGACCCCTGCACTTAAACGTGCAAATGTTATCAAATGCAACAGCGGCTAAGTTTGCCGCTAGAACCTCACCACACCTATCAAATGTGCATTGTCGGCGAAATTTGCCGCTCGGACATGTATGGAACTTCCCTCATGTGATGTCGGTAAAATTCGCCGACCAAACATCGAAAGCAACAAACACAACCTGTAGTGTCGGCAAATTTTGCCGCTCCAACATAAACCCCTACTTTCCTGCATTGCCGGCAAAATTCGCCGCCGATGCAAATAATACAAAACCCCCATATGCAAGGGCGGCGAATTTTGCCGCCCGTGCAAAAATGTCTCAAATTTTCCTAACACTGGAAAATTTCAAATTTTGATTTCCCAAGCCCGCTTTCACCCTCGCCTCGATTTGCGCACTCAAGCCCTTTTAACGCATGCTTTCCCATCCATGATCGTCAAAACGCAGTTGACCCAATTTATCCAATTTTCCCCTAACTGCGAGATCATGGCTTTTTACAGTTTTCTGTCAGCGTTCGTGGTGGTGTTCGAGTTCACAGTTTTCTCCAGGGCTCATGTCAGAAATATCTCCTTCAAAGTCCAGAACCATGAAGTACAAATACCAGGGTGTCTTTCCGGTAATGGCAGTTCAGTCGAATGTCGATGAAATCAGAGACACTGAGATTGGACACGTGGATATCGCTGAGTTTATAGATAGAACTAAACAAGCAAATCCCTCCCGGCATATGCAGAAAATCATTGATAGCAATATCCATTTGGTAGCATCCTTTCCTGTCAGTGCTCATAATCCGGAATTTGTCTTACAAGTGGCTAATCACTACAATAGGGACAGTAGAGCCGTGATAGATTCACAGGGGAATGTCATCATGAGATTGGATGCGGAGTTCATGGACAAAATCTTCATGTGTCCACCACTCGAAAATGTCAGGCAAATTGATTTTGCTCAAGGTCAGCAAGATTATGACAATGATTTGGAATCTGCTAGGAAGCACATAAACAGCGAATGGCTAAAGATTCCTAGGGCAACTTTGACCAGATGGCCAAAAGACCTTCACCAGAGTGATTTTGTGGAGGAAGTGTGTGACTTGATTACACTCTTGAGTCGCGTCAGAGGACTCCCTTCTGCCTCCAAATTCCAAGAATGGATGTATACTTACATCAAGGTGATTCTATGGGGAAATCAGAAGATATTCTGGGGTGAACAGATCAGTAATGCTTTGTACGAGCAACTGGTAAGGGTCAACACTACTTTCAAATTTTACATGACCTTTTACCTTGTCTACGCTGCTGCAAGTATGAGGAACTTTCCAGGTTTGACCCAGATAGGGGACAGGAGATTGGTCCCAGTATATGAATACTACCCCCAAATCACTCTAAAGGGGTCAATTCACCATTTCAGAAGAGTCAATGATGCGTTCTTCTCAGTTTTCATGTGCTTGTGGGATGGTACACTGGTTCAGAGAAGAGTTTCAGATGAGGCATGGCAAGTTGTCAATTCTTTTGGTTGTTTGTTCCTACAATTCCCCACCTTCACTTATCTTCGGGTGGGATACTATCCTTGTTACCCTTACATGCTACCACGGTATCCCAGTGATCGCATTGTTCTTATGGAGCTTTGCAGGCAACTGATTATGGTTCGTAATAAATAGATGGAGCTCAAAAAGTCAGGAATAAAGTTTCCTATCGAAATTGGGAGGTATTCAGTTCAGTCCACCAACAAAGCTAAGATAATCGACTCCGAGTTGCAGTTAGTCATGATGAAGACCTACAAGAAGAGAAATCATTTCGACTTCAGAAGAGTCCAAGACAAGATCAAGAGGAAGTCGAATTTTCATGAGCCGATGGTGGAAGACATATGGGCAGATCTCAGGACCCAAAATGAGATCAGAAAACTGGATTTCTGTAGGCTTCATCTGAGTCAAATTGAAGAACTGGGACTGGCTGATATTCTAGAAGGAATGGAGGTGATGAATACGAGGCAAAGAATGTGGAAGCTTCACCTCTCCCAGAGGTGAAATGGTCAGTCAAGGAGGAGGCATCCATCAGGAAAAGATTCCAACCTATATTAGCAAACACTAACTTGTGGTTGGAAGGTAAAGGGATCAAGTTGAAAGAGTTCCTTACAGGATCCGAAGAAGGGACATAGGAGCAAACAGGTAAAAAGGTTGAGAACTGAACCAAGAATAGGAGTGATACCCCTTCTTCCTCCAAGGTACACAAACTAAAGATTAAATTCATATCCAAGGGAGGAAAGAAGAAGGAAACCACAGAGGTTTCGGATGCCACTAAGTCAGATGTGGAAGACATCAATGATGACCATATGGAAATTGAGGATGTCGAGACTGAAGAACAAAATGTTCAAAAGTCTAAAGATAAGGTATCTGATTAAGCTGAACAAAGTGAAGATGAAGGTACAAGGGTAGAGCAACTTGATAGTTCTCCGCAGACTCCTGTGAAAGACCTTCCTTCTGATACACAAGTTCTTACACCCCCTCCTCATGTTTCATTTTCTGATGGTTTGCCAGTGATTGCTAATGTTCCTCTTTCTCCCATTCTTGTTGTTTCTTCTGACAATACTCCTCAATCCATGAGGGCTAGTATTGGGACCGTTTTTTATTCTTCTGGTTCCAATCTGAGTTTATCTTCCCCTTCTTTTGATATCGGAGAACAGACTGTTTTGGAGAATCTTCTTGATGCTTCACAAAATGTGATTGATACAGGTGTCGTGTTCACCAACACAAGTCCAATTGACACCATCACGGGTATAAGCACGGAGCCAACCAAGCAAGTAGTGGATCCCCCTCCAACTGTCGATGCATCAATAATTCCTCCATGGCTATCTGCCTACACTCCAAAGAGGAAGAAACAAGCTATCTCACCTGATGAGATTGACATTGAGAAGCTGTTACCCGTGAAAGCTAAGAATCAAAAGAAGAAGCCTAAGACTGTTTCTAGGCTAGTCACTGAAAAAGGAATCAGATATGCCGAAATTGTAAGCATGAGTTTTCCACAGTCCATGATAGTAAAAAAGAGCTTCTGGATTCAACTGTGTGTGTTTTTGCATCGACGTTTCGAATCATACACAATGATCCATCATCAGGAAGAGGAGTCCTAAAGATGCCACAGTTGATACTTTTGATGTGAGCAGTTACGTCATGTCAAGGGTTGAACTTGGTAAAGTGACTCATGAAGGAGTCAAGGCAGATTTTCAAACCATGGCCACTACTCTACTGGAAAAGTATGATGAAGCCAAAAGGGAAAAAGAGCAATACAAAGCAAAAGCAGAACAACTGGCTGCTGTCCTTCAGAAAATAGTGAAGTCATCAGAGATAGTGGAACCAATGGTGGTGACAGTGGAAGATCCTCTAATATAGAAGGTTGAAAAAGCCCAAGCTAGAGGCAAAATAGTGGGGGATGTAGTGGAACGGTTGTTGGCCCAAGGACGAGTTCTTTTGAAAACCGCTGTGGAAAGAAAAGAGAAAATGGACAAGGCCAAAGCTGAGCTGGATAATCTGGTAGATCTACTTTTGCAGGAGCTGCAAGATCAGGAGGAGAGTCTAGAAGAGTGGATAGATATGAAGAAGATCAAGATAAAGAATTTGATCACCATTGGGGTCGTCACCAACAGGGAATCATATCTCAAAACCAAAGAGACTCTAGTTCATCGTATTTTCATAATAAAGAGTCTACTTGAAGATCTGTGTCAAGCTCGAGAAGCCAGTGAAGATAGTGATGTCACACTCCTACATCGGCTGGAAGAACTTCCTTGCACCTTGACAAGGGAAGATCATAGCTTCCTCACGGCACAAGAAATGATAAATTCTTTTGAAGAAATGGTACAAAAGAAATTTGAAGAGGAAGCTCCCTCTGTGCTCTCAATGGACAACTTGTATGATCAACATTCGACTCTGGAGAACCTGAAGGATAATTTAGAAAAGCATGAAAAGGCAATAAAGGCAGTGAAGGATTCAATCCTCCAAGCTCGCACCATCTCTGAAAACACAGCAAAACCAGATGCATGCGAGATGTCAGTTATTCAAACCATGTATCAGAACTTCTTAAGGAACAAGGATGGAGGAAGCTAATGCCTTAGCTTATTTTTCTTAGTTTTTATGTAAATGGAATTTTGTTTTGGACATCTACACATGTAATTTTCCAAAATGTAATTACCTGTGAGACAAGAGAAGTCATAAGTCAAATAGGACTCTCTTGTTGAATAAGTCAAATTAGTTATAGATTTCCTAGATTTTCTCAAGGTCTTTCCCTATAAATAAAGGGGACCTCTTTTGTAAATACTATCTTTTGTCTATTGTAAGAAAACTCTGGCGAATTGAAAAGCAAATCAAGACTTTGTGCTTATTTGAAAATCAATATTCAAATATTTATCAATACAAGAAAGCAAGTTTAATTCCAATCTTTGTCTTGGGATTATTTGTGTTGTGATAGTTTTGTTCTTATGTCTTGCTATCATAATCTTATTTGATAATAATTGAAGTGTGGAGTTTGTTTCAAGTGATTGAAGAGTGCTCTTAATTTGATTCTGATGAACTTTGTGTTATCAAATCAGTTGTGGGTTATATGTTCATGTTTGTGAGAATACAACAGTTTGGGGACTTTGTGCTGCAAGTTGTTATATTTGAATTACTTTTATCATATTGAAGAGGAGTGAAGACTTTGGGCTGCATTCTACTTCAAATAGTTCCGGTTACAAGTAGTGAGTGAGGTAACAGAAAACTTTGTGTTTTTGTTATATTGTGATAATTTATAAGTTTTATATCAAGAGTTTGAAATATAAACATCTATTCTGAAAAAAGAGAATGAGATGAGATGGAACCACCACAAGTATAGTTTTTAGTGTACATAAATTTGATAAGTTATTTGATTTGCAAAAGTTAAGTAATTATAGGCAACCTCCCCTTGCTGAGAGGAGAGACTTTGTGTCATCATAGCTGTGGCTGATATACCCATTTTGCCGTTAGTGAGTTAACGACAAAGTATTCACCCAACAGTTTTTTGACGACTCTACTGGGGAAGAACTCGCAACTTGAAGCCTCACGCTTCGAGTTGAAGCATTTTCAGTTCTTTTCCATTTTCTTGCAATATTGTGTTTAGTATAATACAGTCTGGCAGATTCCCGATACACCAGAAGTAAGAGGGCTCAGGGTATTGTTGATCCTGCATTTGAGTTGATGTAGCAGAATAATTTTGGATTCTTAACTCCACGGCCTCGTCTTCAGCGCACCAGGAGTTTTCCCCCTACAAACACCAGGTCCCCAATACCAGGGGAAGTTTCTATTGCCAGTGCTAATAGAGTTTTGGTTGTTCATATGCCACCAAGATTTGTTATACCACCTTTCAATCAGCGTGTCATGGCAGCCCAAGGTCCTTGGGGTAATACCTTTGGTCCTCTAAATTTGACCCCACCATTACATGAACTACCTCGTAGTTCAAGAAAGAATTTCCCCAAATTCTATGGTGACGGAAAAGTTCATCCTGATGAGCGCATTGCGGCTTTCTGTATAGCCTGCGGTGTGATAGGTGTCGAGCACGAAGACGTGGCTGTGCGACTCTTTGTAGAAACACTACAAGGCACTGCCGTAGATTGGTTCTATCACCTCCAAGCCCAGACCATAACAAACTGGGCTACTCTCAAAACCAAGTTCGAAGCCAGGTTCAAACCTGCGGAAGATGCTCATGCATTGTTGGCACAGCTGACACAGATGAAAAAGGAACCTCATGAACCAATGCAAGATTTCATCGCTAAGTTCAACAAATTGAGAAACAGGATTCCCACCGCTGCTGAGGCCACGGCGGAAAACCTCAAATGTTTCTTTATCAATACACAACTTCCGGAGGTGAGTTTCTTATTGAGGTGAGCTGCTCCTACTGATCTTGCTGCGGCTCAGATTCTGGCAACTAAGGTAGAAGATGATCTTATCCTTGCGGGTAAGACAAGAAGGGACACTAATAGAAATAAAAGTTCCTCTTCTACTGAGAACGCTTCCACAAGCACCACAGATCCCATGGTGCAAAAGCTAGCAAATGAATTGCTAGCTCTCAAAAGACAAATGTCCCAAGGTATATCTGCGCCTCCTCCTTACCGAGATATACCAAGGAGGACATTTCCAAATAATTCGTATCAAGGCAATGCTGCTAGGAATCAAGGACAGCAAAATCGTCTTCCTCCTACACAGGGGAAGCTTGCTATTGAAGCAGTGCCGGTCAACTCTGCCGTTGGATACTATGAAGGGGAAAATGAACTTTCTTTCCAACCCGAGTTGGAATATGAAAATGGTGCTAATCTCTTCACAGAAGGAGAAGAAGAGATAGCTGGCGACTCTACCATCAACTTTCTGAACTACCAGGACGAAGCTGAAAAAGGAGAAGTGAATGAAGGAGCATATGCTGTTTTCACTAGGTCTCAAAATCAGTCAGCTCTTCAAGCTAATAAAGGGAAAGCAAGGGAAGAATCTCAACCGGTGATTTCAATCGCAAAACGGGGGACTCCGCTACCTTTCCAGTCAAAAGACCTGGTGGTCAATAAATAGGTAAGTGCCTCTAATGAATTTGTACCTTCCACTTCTACTCCTCAGACTAGTGCTGTCACTACCAAAAATCAAAATGATGGTTTTTCTTCTTCTGTATCAAATTCTTTTCAGCAGTTCGATATAATAGACCATGCTCGGAGAACTAAGATACAAATGTCTGAAGTTGAATATTTACAGGCTAATCCTGAACAATTTGATAGATTAGCCAAATATGCCAAAAATAAAGTTGTCCCTGTAGGACAGGAGTTTCCCAAAGCTACTCATGACTCATCCAAAAGTAAACCTACCCAAAACAATCTTCTTACTACTCCTTCTGTGGTTTCTGAAAAAATTGAACCTTTCTATGTTTCCCTACTAGTGAATGGTCACAAGTTGAGCAATTGCGTAATAGATTCCGGAGCCTCAGACAACGTTATGCCTGCTAAGGTGGCAGATGCCCTTGGCCTCACCTTAACCAAAACTTTTGGGAGGTGTTTCTCTATGGAGAATAGGCAAGTTCCACTTTTGGGTCAAATTAAAGACGCCCAATTTGCATTTGCAGCTTTTCCAGATAAGAGAATCAAAATGACAGTCTTGGTAGCTGATGTTCCAGCTTCATACGGCATCCTCCTTGGATGTAATTTCTGCAAGGATGTGGGTGGAGAGTTGAACATGGATTTGTCTGAAGCTAGGATACCTGTTAAAGGTGTCATGCAGAAACTGCTTCCTGAGAAGGAGGCGAAATATATTGTTACTCAAACATCAAACCCCAAAGCTCAAATTTTGTTTGAGTCCTCGGGAATGGGTAACTATTTTCTATCAATTGAAGATTGTTCCGATTCATCAGATGAGGCTACATCGAGTGATAGCTCCGATATGTCAGATGAAGACTCAGAAGAGTTTTCAGACGAAAGTTCAGGTAAGGGTATAGCAATTCTAGATTCTTCCCTCACCGATGAAGAGGAATCTTCTGACCAGAGGAAGTCTAAGAAATCAAATTCTGATGGGGTCTGGATTTTAGAATTTGATGGTAGCTGTTCTTCTACCGGTTCTGGAGTCGGAGTGGTCCTGATATCACCACAAGGTGATATTTTACCTTTTTCATATAAGCTACAGTTTGACAATACTAATAACACCGCCAAATACGAGTCCTTGTTTCTCGGATTGGAAGCGGCGCGTGCCAGAGGTGTTAAGATCCTGCATGCTCAAGGGGACGCCGAATTGGTAGTTTGTCAAGTAAGAAATTTGTACCAAACAAAAAATGAAAGATTGAGACACTATCGCAATCACGTATGGGATTGCATTGAAGATTTCGATGCTTTCAATATTTCAGCGGTGTCAAGAGAGTTCAATGACCGTGCAGATTCATTGGCTGTTTCCGCCACTCTCATGGTGCCTCACAAAGATTTCAAAGGAAGCAAGTACACTATTGAGTTGGTCTTCAGACCAAGTGTACCTGATAACGCCGACCATTGGCAGGTGTTCAATGGCGATAATCAAATCATTGCTTTCCTAGAAAAGATGGATAGTTTTGATGAGCTTTACTTTGAAGGAAGTGAATCACCACCTCGTGAATATGTTTCTGAGGTAGATTCTCAGACTGGTGATGAATTTCTACAGTTGAAAGGAAATAAAATCCCAAAAGGTTTGGTTTCCCTTGAGAGGCTCTTTGATAAACATGACAGGTATATCAAGCAGTGGCAACAACAACAGGAGTTGAGTTCTTCCATGGAATTTGAGCAGGTCAATTTGGGTACAGAAACAGATCCTAAGATGGTCAACATCGGAAAATGTTGCACTGCTGATGAAAGATTCAAATTCATCACCCTCCTCCGCCACTACATTGATGTTTTGGCTTACTCCTATGATGACCTGAAGTCTTTCAGGCCTAAGGAGGTTCAACACAAAATTCCCCTCAAAGCTGGATCGTTGCCTTACAAATAGAAGCAGAGGCAATACAATCCAAAGATATCAGGTACGATTCTTTCTGAAATTTAGAAAATGCTAAATGCAAGGATAATTTTTCCAATTCATCATTCCACGTGGGTTTCAAACATAGTACCTGTAAGGAAGAAGAACGGAGAAATCCGTATCTGTGTTGACTTCAGAAACCTCAACCAGTCTTCCTTGAAAGATAACTACCCTTTGCCCATCATGGACCAAGTATTGCAAACAGTGACAGGTTCAGAAATGCTATCTATGTTAGATGGTTTTTCAGGGTATAACCAAGTGGAGGTAAACGAAGCTGATCAGTTCAAAACTGCCTTCACTACACCACGGGGCACATTTGCATATCGCAGAATGCCTTTTGGTCTAATCAACGCTGGCGCAACATTTCAGAGAGCGATGGATCTTGCTTTCAGAGATGAAATGGGTAAGTTCATCGTGGTATTTCTCGATGACTTGACTGTGTTCTCCAAAAACCGTCATGATCATGCGCATCATTTGCGACAAGTGTTGGAGCACTGTCGGCAAAATGGTATTTCACTCAATCCCAAGAAGTCAGTTTTTGGGGTGATGGAAGGCAAGCTTCTCGGACACATTGTATCCTGGGAAGGTACTAAGATTGACCCAGAGAGAGTTAAATCTATTCAAAGTCTCACTCTGCCAGCAAGTAAGACTGCTGTTCACTCTTTCTTCGGAAAGGTGAATTTTCTGCGAAGGTTCATTCCTGAGATTGCAGAAAAAACCCTTCACATTGTTAATATGATGAAGGGTAAGGCTACTTTCCGTTGGACCGTGGAAGGTAAGGAAGCGTTTGAGGATATCAAGAGAGCTATTGCTCATGCTCCGGTTCTTGTTTGTCCCGATTACACTAAGGATTTTGTAGTATAGCTACGCTTCAGAACACACACTTTCAGCTATTCTGGTTCAGCAGAATGAAGAAGGCGTTGAATCCCCTATATCGTTTATGAGTTGTCCTCTCAAAGCTCATGAGTTGAAGTATTTGAATATGGAGAAGCATGCCTATGCTGTAGTCAAAGCGGTTAAGCATTTTAGGTTCTATATTCTAAACTCACACACTGTTGTCGTGGTGCCTGTTACAACAGTCAAATCCATGCTAACTCAATAGGAGTTCGGAACAAAGAGGGGTAATTGGATCGCTAAGATCCAAGAATTTGATCTGGATATCAAGCCTACCGAGCTTGTGCGTGGTAAAGGTTTGTGTCAATTGATCACAGATAATGTTCCAAAAGAGACAGGGGACGAAGAAGAAGAAGTTGTGGACACGCCAACTGTCCTTTTTATTACTACAACTGACGAGTGGTATTCTAATATTGCTCATTTCCTTACCTATGGTGAGTGCCCTTCTCACTTGTCTTATAAGGAAAAGAGAACTATCAAGTTAAAAGTTGTTAACTACGTCCTTTGGGACAATGGTTTGTACAAGAGAAGTCTTGACGGTGTATTTCTCCGTTGCGTGGATAAAGCACAACAAGGTAGACTTTTGGAGTCTTTCCACAATTTGGCTTGTGGAGGGCATTTTTCAGCACCTGTGACGGCTCACAAGATTCTGCGAGCTCGATACTATTGGCCTACATTATTCCAAGATGCATACAATTGGGTACGCAAGTGTGAGTTATGCCAGCAGTTTGTTGGGAAACCAAAATTGGCAGCCTTACCTCTAAAACCAGTGGTGATTGAGGAGCCTTTTCAGCAATGGGGTATTGACTTCATTGGCGCAGTGAATCCATCATCAAGTGCAGGACATAACTATGTTCTCACGGCAACGGACTATTTTACCAAATGGGTGGAAGCTATTCCAGTCAAACACGCCACTTCTGAGGTGGTGTGTAGTTTTCTTAAAGAGAACATTATTTCCAGGTTTGGAGTTCCAAACAAGATTGTAGCAGACAATGCTACTTGTTTTTCCTCTTATGAGATTATTGAGTTTTGCTACAAACATGGGATCACCCTTTCCCATTCTTCAGACTATTATCCGCAAGGGAATGGTCAAGCAGAATCAAGCAATAAGAATCTGGTCACTATCATCAGGAAGCTGGTAGATGAGAATCAGAGAACTTGGCATAAAGCATTATTTGATGCTTTATGGGCAGATAGAATTACACCCAAAAGAGCGATAGGCATGTCACCATTTCAGCTTCTATATGGTCTGAATGCGGAGATACCGATCACCTTGGAATTGCCAGCGTTGAAGTTGGTAAAGGCATTGGAAGATAGAACTTTTGATAGTTCTATTGATAAAAGGATCATGTATTTGATTGAACTTGAAGAGCAGCGCACTGTTGTGGTGGACCGTATTGCTGAGCACCAAAATCAAGTAAAGAGACTCTTTGACAAGAAGGCAAAGGCTTGTGAGTTTCAGGTTGGAGATCAAGTCTTGTTGTGGGACAAGAGGAGAGAACCAAAAGGAATGCATGGAAAATTTGATTCCTTATGGAGAGGTCCATTCACCATTCATCAGTTCTATGGTGAAAACAGTTTCTTGCTGGAGTATCAGGATGGGACACCATTCTTGTTGCCTCACAGTGGACAACATCTGAAGCACTTCAATCCTTGAAGTTTCAGATAAGTTAAATTGTACATTTGTATAGTTTTGTGTTTTATTTTTGTGTTTTCATGTAGTCTTTTGTGTCTTTCTCTTTTCTGCTTGACTCTATAGCCCAATGGCATGGATGAAGGCACTTAGAGACTGCAGTCTACTCCCCTCAATCTTTTCAAAGTTCGATTGAAGGAAGTTCCCCAGTTAGAGCCAGCTGCTATTCTCAAAATTAGCTATGCTCATTTTTGTAGACAACCCCACGAAACTTGTCCGTTTCGTGAATCTACACTCTAAGCTCACAAATCGAGAAAAAATTTTCTTGTTCTCGCACGAGATCATTTGACATTTTAAAACTCGTTTGCAATGTTTCCTTGAATTGATTTATCAATATTTGTGAAGAACATTCAAGTCGTAATTTGGTTAAGGTGTTAATTTTAGTCATTTTTAATTTAGTAAAATTTTGACTCTTGATATGCAAGAGCGGCAAAATTTGT
This sequence comes from Cunninghamia lanceolata, assembly GCA_027924645.1. Taxonomy (NCBI): domain Eukaryota; kingdom Viridiplantae; phylum Streptophyta; class Pinopsida; order Cupressales; family Cupressaceae; genus Cunninghamia; species Cunninghamia lanceolata. The sequence goes on from BSBN01000593.1 coordinate 1,179,337, forward strand.
CGCTCCTACATATTTTTAAGCTTGTTTTGTCTTGATGTAATGACGGCAAATTTTGCCGCTATTACATCGTTCTAAGTTCAAATGTGTGAGAGCGGTTAAATTCACCGCCATCGCATATGTCTTTCATTGAAGTTTCACTAACATGTAATGACGGCCTTTTTCGCCGACGTCGCACATTTGTCAACTAGGATGTCGTAGCGGCCGAAATTACCGCCCGAACAAGATCTTCAGGATTTTGGTGTCGAGTGCCATTAATGGCCACTCGTGCCAGGCGTTTAAACTCTGATTTTAACCTTTTAAAAGCTTTTATGACTCCCATTGTCGCTTGTCATTCCTTATAACTAAGGTCTTTGGTTTGATTCACCAACAATTCTCAACTCTCACTTGATCGAATGCTCCCGATTGGCGATGGATCTTGCGTTGAAGCTTGAACATAGGTTTTTCGTTCTGGACGGGTAAGTGTTCCTCTCGTTTTCCATTTTCTTCCTTCACAGATTAAGGTGTATGTCGTTTAGGTTTTTCATTTTTTATTTTCGTTACGTTTTTTGTTTGTTTTGTTTTGTCATTGCTGTGTTTTGTTTTTAGAATGCCCTAGGTTTTGCCCCGAAAACCCTAGGGATTCTATTGCCTTAGATTTCCCAAACCCTCGCTACATTCCCCTCATGTGACATCAGTGGATTTTGCCGAGCTTACCTGGATATGGTGACTTTTGCTGAGTGTTGAAGTAGCGAACATCTCGGCCCCTACACTTAAACTTGCAAATGTTATCAAATGCAACAGCGGCTAAGTTTGCCGCTAGAACCTCACCACACCTATCAAATGTGCATTGTCGGTGAAATTCGCCGCTCGGACATGTATGGAACTTCCCTCATGTGATGTCGGTAAAATTCACCGACCAAACATCAAAAGCGACAAACACAACCTGTAGTGTCGGCAAATTTTGCCGCTCCAACGTAAACCCCTGCTTTCCTGCATCGACAGCAAAATTCGCCGCCGATGCAAATAATACAAAACCCCCATATGCAAGGGTGGCAAATTTTGCCGCCCGTGCAAAAATGTCTCAAATTTTCCTAACATTGGAAAATTTCAAATTTTGATTTCTCGAGCCCGCTTTCACCCTCACCTCGATTTGCGCACTCAAGCCCTTTTAACACATGCTTTCCCATCCATGATCGTCAAAACGCAGTTGACCCAGTTTATCCAATTTTCCCCTAACTGCGAGATCAGGGCTTTTTGCAGTTTTCTGTCAGCGTTCGTGGTGGTGTTTGAGTTCACAGTTTTCTCCAGGGCTCATGTCAGAAATATCTCCTTCAATGTCTAGAACCATGAAGTACAAATACCAGGGTGTCTTTCCGGTAATGGTAGTTCAGTCGAATGTCGATGAAATCAGAGACACTGAGATTGGACACGTGGAAATGGCTGAGTTTATAGATAGAACTAAACAAGCAAATCCCTCCCGGCATATGCAGAAAATCATTGATAGCAATATCCATTTGGTAGCATCCTTTCCTGTCAGTGCTCATAATCCAGAATTTGTCTTACAAGTGGCTAATCACTACAATAGGGACACTAGAGCCGTGACAGATTCACAGGGGAATGTCATCATGAGATTGGATGTGGAGTTCATGGACAAAATCTTCATGTGTCCACCACTTGAAAATGTCAGGCAAATTGATTTTGCTCAAGGTCAGCAAGATTATGACAATGATTTGGAATCTGCTAGGAGGCACATAAACAGCAAATGGCTAAAGATTCCTAGGGCAACTTTGACCAGATGGCCAAAAGACCTTCACCGGAGTGATTTTGTGGAGGAAGTGTGTGACTTGATTACACTCTTGAGTCGCGTCAGAGGACTCCCTTCTGCCTCCAAATTCCAAGAATGGATGTACACTTAAATCAAGGTGATTCTACGGGGAAATCAGAAGATATTCTGGGGTGAACAGATCAGTAATGCTTTGCACGAGCAACTGGTAAGGGTCAACACTACTTTCAAATTTTACATGACCTCTTACCTTGTCTACGCTGCTGCAAGTATGAGGAACTTTCTAGGTTTGACCCAGATAGGGGACAGGAGATTGGTCCCAGTATATGAATACTACCCCCAAATCACTCTGAAGGGGTCAATTTACCATTTCAGAAGAGTCAATGATGCGTTCTTCTCAGTTTTCATGTGCTTGTGGGATGGTACACTGGTTCAGAGAAGAGTTTCAGATGAGGCATGGCAAGTTGTCAATTCTTTTGGTTGTTTGTTCCTACAATTCCCCACCTTCACTTATCTTCGGGTGGGATACTATCCTGGTTACCCTTACATGCTGCCACGGTATCCCAGTGATCGCATTGTTCTTATGGAGCTTTGCAGGCAACTGATTGTGGTTCATAATAAATAGATGGAGCTCAAAAAGTCAGGAATAAAGTTTCGTATCGAAATTGAGAGGTATTCAGTTCAGTCCGCCAATAAAGCTAAGATAATCGACTCCGAGTTGCAGTTAGTCACGATGAAGACCTACAAGAAGAGAAATCATTTCAACTTCAGAAGAGTCCAAGACAAGATCAAGAGGAAGTCAAATTTTCATGAGCCGATGGTGGAAGACATATGGGAAGATCTCAGGACCCAAAATGAGATCAGAAAACTAGATTTCTGTAGGCTTCATCTGAGTCAAATTGAAGAACTGGGACTGGCTGATATTCCAAAAGGAATGGAGGATGATGGAGATGTCCTAGATCATGAATATGAGGCAAAGAATGTGGAAGCTTCACCTCTCCCAGAGGTGAAATGGTCAGTCAAGGAGGAGACATCCATCAGGAAAAGATTCCAACCTATATTAGCAAACACTAACTTGTGGTTGGAATGAAAGATTTCCTTACAGGATCCGTAGAAGGGACACAGGAGCAAACAGGTAAAAAGGTTGAGAACCGAACCAAGAATAGGAGTGATACCCCTTCTTCCTCCAAGGTACACAAACCAAAGATTAAATTCGTATCCAAGGGAGGAAAGAAGAAGGAAACCACAGAGGTTTCAGATGCCACTAAGTCAGATGTGGAAGACATCAATGATGACCATATGGAAATTGAGGATGTCGAGACTGAAGAACAAAATGTTCAAAAGTCTAAAGATAAGGTATCTGATGAAGCTGAACAAAGTGAAGATGAAGGTACAAGGGTAGAGCAACTTGATAGTTCTCCGCAGACTCCTGTGAAAGACCTTCCTTCTGATACACAAGTTCTTACACCCCCTCCTCATGTTTCATTTTCTGATGGTTTGCCAGTGATTGCTAATGTTCCTCTTTCTCCCATTCTTGTTGTTTCTTCTGACAATACTCCTCAATCCATGAGGGCTAGTACTGGGACCATTTTTGATTCTTCTGGTTCCATTCCGAGTTTATCTTCCCCTTCTTTTGATATCGTAGAACAGACTATTTTGGATAATCTTCTTGATGCTTCACAAAAGGTGATTGATACAGGTGTCATGTTCACCAACACAAGTCTAATTGTCACCATCACGGGTATAAGCACGGAGCCAACCAAGCAAGTAGTGGATCCCCCTCCAACTATCGATGCATCAATACTTCCTCCATGGCTATCTGCCTACACTCCAAAGAGGAAGAAACAAGCTATCTCACCTGATGAGATTGACATTGAGAAGCTGTTACCCGTGAAAGCTAAGAATCAAAAGAAGAAGCCTAAGACTATTTCTAGGCTAGTCACTGAAAAAGGAATCAGATATGCCGAAATTGCCAAACCTCCTGAAGATGCCACAGTTGATACTTTTGACTTGAGCAATTACGTCATCTCAAGGGTTGAACTTGGTAAAGTGACTCATGAAGGAGTCAAAGCAGATTTTCAAACCACGGCCACTACTCTACTGGAAAAGTATGATGAAGCCAAAAGGGAAAAAGAGTAATACAAAGCAAAAGCAGAACAACTGGCTGCTGTCCTTCAGAAAATAGTGAAGTCATCAGAGATAGTGGAACCAATGGCGGTGACAGTGGAAGATCCTCTGATATAGAAGGTTGAAAAAGCCCAAGCTAGAGGCAAAATAGTGGGGGATGTAGTGGAACGGTTGTTGGCCCAAGGACGAGTTCTTTTGAAAACCGCTGTGGAAAGAAAAGAGAAAATGGACAAGGCCAAAGCTGAGCTGGATAATCTGGTAGATCTACTTTTGCAGGAGCTGCAAGATCAGGAGGAGAGTCTAGAAGAGTGGATAGATATGAAGAAGATCAAGATAAAGAATTTGATCACCATTGGGGTCATCACCAACAGGGAATCATATCTCAAAACCAAAGAGACTCTAGTTCATCGTATTTTCATAATAAAGAGTCTACTTGAAGATCTGTGTCAAGCTCGAGAAGACAGCAAAGATAGTGATGTCACACTCCTACATCGGCTGGAAGAACTTCCTTACACCTTGATAAGGGAAGATCATAGCTTCCTCACGACACAAGAAATGATAAATTCTTTTGAAGAAATGGTACAAAAGAAATTTGAAGAGGAAGCTCCCTCTGTGCTCTCAATGGACAACTTGTATGATCAACATTTGACTCTGGAGAACCTGAAGGATAATTTAGAAAAGCATGAAAAGGCAATAAAGGCAGTGAAGGATTCAATCCTCCGAGCTCGCACCATCTCTGAAAACACAGCAAAACTAGATGCATGCGAGATGTCAGTTGTTCAAACCATGTATCAGAACTTCTTAAGGAACAAGGATGGAGGAAGCTAATGCCTTAGCTTATTTTTCTTAGTTTTTATGTAAATGGAATTTTGTTTTGGACATCTACACATGTAATTTTCCAAAATGTAATTACATGTGAGACAAGAGAAGTCATAAGTCAAATAGGACTCTCTTGTTGAATAAGTCAAATTAGTTATAGATTTCCTAGATTTTCTCAAGGTCTTTCCCTATAAACAAAGGGGACCTCTTTTGTAAATACTATCTTTTGTCTATTGCAAGAAAACTCTGGCGAATTGAAAAGCAAATCAAGACTTTGTGCTTATTTGAAAATCAATATTCAAATATTTACCAATACAAGAAAGCAAGTTCAATTCCAATTTTTGTCTTGGGATTATTTGTGTTGTGATAGTTTTGTTCTTATGTCTTGCTATCATAATCTTATTTGATAATAATTGTAGTGTGGAGTTTGTTTCAAGTGATTGAAGAGCGCTCTTAATTTGATTCTGATGAACTTTGTGTTATCAAATCGGTTGTGGGTTATATGTTCATGTTTGTGAGAATACAACAGTTTGGGGACTTTGTGCTGCAAGTTGTTATATTTGAATTATTTTTATCATATTGAAGAGGAGTGAAGACTTTGCGCTGCATTCTACTTCAAATAGTTCCGGTTACAAGTAGTGAGTGAGGTAACAGAAAACTTTGTGTTTCTGTGATATTGTGATAATTTATAAGTTTTATATCAAGAGTTTGAAATATAAACATCTATTCTGAAAAAAGAGAATGAGATGAGATGGAACCACCACAAATATAGTTTTTAGTGTACATAAATTTGATAAGTTATTTGATTTGCAAAAGTTAAGTAATTATAGGGAACCTCCCCTTGCTGAGAGGAGAGACTTTGTCTCATCATAGCTGTGGCTGATATACCCATTTTGCCGTTAGCGAGTTAACGACAAAATATTCACCCAACAGTTTTTTGGCGACTCTACTGGGGAAGAACGCGCAACTTGAAGCCTCACGCTTCGAGTTGAAGCATTTTCAGTTCTTTTCCATTTTCTTGCAATATTGTGTTTAGTATAATACAGTCTGGCAGATTCCCGGTACACCAGAAGTAAGAGGGCTCAAGGTATTGTTGATCCTGCATTTGAGTTGATGTAGTAGAATAATTTTGGATTCTTAACTCCACGGCCTCGTCTTCAGTGCACCAGGAGTTTTCCCCCTACAAACACCAGGTCCCCAATACCAGGTGAAGTTTCTATTGCCAGTGCTAACAGAGTTTTGGTTGTTCATACGTCACCAAGATTTGTTATACCACCTTTCAATCAGCGCGTCATGGAAGCCCAAGGTCCTTGGGGTAATACCTTTGGTCCTCTAAATTTGACCCCACCATTACATGAACTACCTCGTAGTTCAAGAAAGAATTTCCCCAAATTCTATGGTGATGGAAAAGTTCATCCTGATGAGCACATTGCGGCTTTCTGTATAGCCTGCGGTGTGATAGGTGTCGAGCACGAAGACGTGGTTGTGCGACTCTTTGTAGAAACACTACAAGGCGCTGCCGTAGATTGGCTCTAACACCTCCAAGCCCAAACCATAACAAACTGGGCTACTCTCAAAACCAAGTTCGAAGCCAGGTTCAAACCTGCGGAAGATGCTCATGCATTGTTGGCACAGCTGACACAGATGAAAAAGGAACCTCATGAACCAATGCGAGATTTCATCGCTAAGTTCAACAAATTGAGAAACAGGATTCCCACCGCTGCTGAGCCCACGACGGAAAACCTCAAATGTTTCTTTATCAATACACAGCTTCCAGAGGTGAGTTTCTTATTGAGGCGAGCTGCGCCTACTGATCTTGCTGCGGCTCAGATTCTGGCAACTGAGGTAGAAGATGATCTTATCCTTGCGGGTAAGATAAGAAGGGACACTAATAGAAATAAAAGTTCCTCTTCTACTGAGAACGCTTCCACAAGCACCACAGATCCCATGGTGCAAAAGATAGCAAATGAATTGCTAGCTCTCAAAAGACAAATGTCCCAAGGTATATCTGCACCTCCTTCTTACCGAGATATACCAAGGAGGACATTTCCAAATAATTCGTATCAAGGCAATGCTGCTAGGAATCAAGGATAGCAAAACCATCTTCCTCCTACACAGGGGAAGCTTGCTATTGAAGCAGCGCCGGTCAACTCTGTCGTTGGATACTATGAAGGGGAAAATAAACTTTCTTTCCAACCCAAGTTGGAATATGAAAATGGTGCTAATCTCTTCACAGAAGGAGAAGAGATAGCTGGCAACTCTACCATTAGCTTTCTGAACTACCAGGACGAAGTTGAAAAAGGAGAAGTGAGTGAAGGAGCATATGCTGTTTTCACTAGGTCTCAAAATCAGTCAGCTCTTCAAGCTGATAAAGAGAAAGCAAGGGAAGAATCTCAACCGGCGATTTCAATCGCTAAATGGGGGGCTCCGCTACCTTTCTAGTCAAAAGACCCGGTGGTCAATAAACAGGTAAGTGCCTCTAATGAATTTGTACCTTCCACTTCTACTCCTCAGACTAGTGTTGTCACTACCAAAAATCAAAATGATGGTTTTTCTTCTTCTGTATCAAATTCTTTTCAGCAGTTCGATATAATAGACCATGCTAGGAGAACTAAGATACAAATGTCTAAAGTTGAATATTTACAGGCTAATCCTGAACAATTTGATAGATTAGCCAAATATGTCAAAAATAAAGTTGTCCCTGTAGGACAAGAGTTTCCCAAAGCTACTCATGACTCATCCAAAAGTAAACCTACCCAAAACAATCTTGTTACTACTCCTGTGGTTTCTGGAAAAATTGAACCTTTCTATGTTTCCCTACTAGTGAATGGTCACAAGTTGAGCAATTGCGTAATAGATTCTGGAGCCTCATACAACGTTATGCCTGCTAAGGTGGCAGATGCCCTTGGCCTCACCTTAACCAAAACTTTTGGGAGGTGTTTCTCTATGGAGAATAAGCAAGTTCAACTTTTGGGTCAAATTAAAGACGCCCAATTTGCGTTTGCAGCTTTTCTGGATAAGAGAATCAAAATGACAGTCTTGGTAGCTGATGTTCCAGCTTCATACGGCATCCTCCTTGGACGTAATTTCTGCAAGGATGTGGGTGGAGAGTTGAACATGGATTTGTCTGAAGCTAGGATACTTGTTAAAGGTGTCATGCAGAAACTGCTTCCTGAGAAGGAGGCGAAATATATTGTTACTCAAACATCAAACCCCAAAGCTCAAATTTTGTTTGAGTCCTCGGGAATGGGTAACTATTTTCTATCTACTGAAGATTGTTCTGATTCATCAGATGAGGCTACATCGAGTGATAGCTCCAATATGTCAGATGAAGACTCAGAAGAGTTTTCAGACGAAAGTTCAGGTAAGGGTATAGCAATTCCAGATTCTTCCCTCACCGATGAAGAGGAATCTTCTGACCAGAGGAAGTCTAAGAAATCAAATTCCGATGGGGTCTGTGTTGATAACTGAGAGGGGGGGGTGAATCAGTTATTCTAATTATTTCCCTTTTTGAACTTTCTTATTAATTAATGCAGCATTGAATCAAACACAAAAACATTACCATGAAATAAGAAACACATGACACAGTATTTTTGATGTGGAAACCCTGTTAAGGGAGAAAACCACGGGGTGATTAACCCAAAAATTATTCTCTGTTAGAAGAATAGGAAATTACAAAAATGGCACTTGCCAATTAGGGCTCACTGCTCGAGCACACTGCTCACAAAGAGGCCCACTACCTACAAGGAGACACACTATCTACAAAGTGATAAGAATCACAGTCTTGAACTGATTGGAAGCATCTACATATGCTGGAGTTCAGTTCCGGTTAGGCTCAGTACACTGATCTGCTGCACTTCATCTTTCCTCTGTTCTTTATTCTGCTATCCTTTCACATACCGGATCTTTCTTGCTACTTCTGCTCTGTTCTTGCACTTATTCGTATATCCACTCACATACACACACTTCACAACTAAATCCATCCTCTATATATATATCCGCACAAGTAATTTCATCACCTTTCTAGTCGGCATCCGGAACAGTCTAGTTTCTTACAAACTCTATTCTGTCGGCTGAATCCTTGCTCACCAAGCAATGCGGATCAAGCATATACTTGTAGATATCATTAATCATGTTGCCCAAACATGATTCATGCCTTTACAACCTTTACCATCAACAGTAACACATTCAGAAAATAGTCTGATACTCTATCAGTCAGTTCTTCCTCTGTTCTCACTGTCTCTCAGGAATCCGGTACTCAACTATTCATATCTTTTTCTTTGTTCATCACCGGAGGCTAAATCCTTGGAATATACTACTCAAGGTAGTCCTCTTGACTTCCCCAAATCCGCACTGCACCAAGATACTTCCTTTGAGAGATCCGGACCAATCTGTCGGACCTTGCCACATGCTCTGTTCTTGTTCACCGGACCACAACAGTTCTTCATTCTGACTTCCGGTAGAGGCACACCATGACTTGCAGATATGTGGGATGACCTTTGTTTCCATCAATGACAACAACCATGAATCCATATAGTGTCTCTTGCCAACAATCTCCCCCTTTGGCATTGATGGCAACACTTAGTGAAAAATGACTAAGTGTTTACATTATGCTCCCCCTTGGCTGATGCTCTATCTTTATATACAATTTCCGGAACTCCCCCTTAGTTGGATTCCTCATTTTTCACTGCTCCTCACTCCCCCTTTGACATCAATGGCAAAGGGTAGGGTCCACACACCAAAATTTTCAAAAATTTTCTATACATAGCCGCATATTGACATATTCACATATACTGAAGAATGTCTACAAAGGATGTCTTCAATTGGATCAGTTCTGTAGCCCAACTTTGCTTCATTCTATCCAAAATTGAAATGTGACCACTCAACAAAAATGCAAAAGCTTCTGCCCTCTTGAGATCTGTCGGATCATTTGTTTGGGCGGTGGTCTGAGCATCACTGATGGCCTCATGCATAGTTTCCAACTTAGGGATTATAATCCTTCTAAGTTCTCCCATCCGGTTAGTGATATTCTTTCTTTCCTTCTCAAGGTTCTTTATTTCACTCAAGACTGCAATAGTCTGACATTCTTGATTTACTATGGAGGAAGAGAGAGGATCAAAACTTTGAGATAAACTTTGTAGTTTATCCCGTTCCTCTTTTATTTTCTTATCAATTTCTGCTGTTGCCTTTGACCAGGATATACAAAATTTGTAAATGTCACCGCCATCCTTAAGAGCATTTTCTAAGCTCTTTATTCCAATACTCATATTTCTTCTATCATTAGAGATTAATCCTAATACTTCGGAAAATCTTTTATCCAAAAATTCCTTCCGGACCTTTTCTTCAGCTGATTTTTCTAGAGAATCAAAATGTGTATCAACACTGCTGACTAAGGTTTTTAGATTACCGGAAGAGGAGGCTGTTGGATCTATCTGGATTGATGGCATAATCTTTACAAGTACTCCGGAAGCAGCCTCTATCAACTCACAGTCTTCCATATGAGATTTCAGGAGTTTTTCATTTGCCTTGGCATTTGCAAATGAAGCTATTTTCATTGTTTGTACCGGAGAGAGAGAGTCAAAGTTGAATGGGCCTTTTAGAAGCTCCGGTTCATCAATCTCTAAAGTTTCTTTGCTCAAAAATTGTTGAACAGTTTGTGCAGTGTCTCTTGCCAGAGACAGATGTTTCTTTTCTTCTGCAGTCTTGGAACTGTCAACCTCTTTATCTTTCACCACTGCTTCCTTCTCCTGTAATTTCTCTTCTTCTTTGGATCCGGAGACTGTAGGGGAAACCGGAGGAGAGATGATAGCCTGTTCATAGGCCACTTCTTCTGGAGCAGAGGGTTCCAAGTCCACAGCTGTTTCTGCACCTAGGTCCTCTACAACAGGAAGATTGAAACTTTTGAAGGCCTTCCGGAGGATCTCTTCTGTCTCTTTGGCCACCTTGTCAGTCTCACCAAGCATGAGTTGGTTCATCCTGGCTTTACTTCTGAACTCATCTTTGCAATCTTTGAATATTATGTTCATTGTCTTGGGATCAATTTGAGGGTATAGCTGAATAGCTATCTGCTCCCGGATCTCAAGATCTTTTGCATGAGCATTATTCTTTCTTATTTCTAATTCCTTTTCTAGGCTTTTAGGAATTTCAGAAATAATCTCAATAAAAGCTTTATTATAGATGTTCAAGTACCTTATTATGGCTTCTTGCAGGATCTTTTGATCTGCCTCATTGTAGTCATCATAGAATTCAGCCACCGGTTGAAGGTTCCCATCCACAGTGACTGATTTGACTACACTGTCTAGAGACAAGGTGGGCTTTTCAGAAGGTTCTTCTGTCATTTCTTCCTTGTCTCGGCCAGAAGAGGATTTACCGGATTCTTTCTTTTTCTGTTTCTTTATTTCTTTCACTCCTTCATCTGACTCAGTTTCTTCTTCATCCTTTTGGCTTTGATAAGCTCTTGAGGCTTTTGTCTTGGATCTTTTACCGGATCCCTGGACTTCCAGTTTTGAGCTTTTGGTTTTGATAGGTGTGGATCCTTTTGATGATCTGGTCCAGGTTGAGGATTCCATCGGAGCACTTTTCTTGCTTTTCTTTTCTGCCTCTTTCTTTTCTTCCTCAGATTTTCTTCTCTTTTCCCGGCTGGCATCAAGTGCCTCTTTTGAGATGCCTAGGCCTTGAGCAATGTGCTCTACTTCTTTTCTCACCTTCCTCTTTATCTCAGGTTCCCTGAGTTCTACATGTATCTTTACACTCAGCTCCTCAAAGGTTCCAAACCTTTCTGCCTTTGGATCTTTGGGCTGACTTAGCATGTGTTGAACATGCAGCTCCACTATTTGTTCATCCACTTCATACCCCATGGGCATGATCCATACAGTTCTTGGTTCTACTTCCTCCATTAGACACTGATCTATCTCTACCATGAAGCATACTGTGTCTTTGTACTTTTCAACGAGGGATAGGGGTATTCTTTCTCTTGCATGCATCATGCTTTGGAAGTTCTTGAAGTATCCCCATAGAGCCGTGTTTCTTGCTTTAGCATCCCCAAGTCCATGCAAATAGTCTCTGATTTGGATGGCAACCGGTCTGTCATTCTGCCATATCCATCCACTGGATCCAGGAAGCTCGTTCATGTAGTAAAAGAAGAGACAAAGGATCAGATTGCCATACTTGAAGGAGTTTTTCTTGTCCTTCTTAATCTTCTGCAGATTTTCAAAGAGTTGGTTTACAAGAAGCTCACACAAGTCATAGTCTGCATTCTCCTTTAACATTTGATAGGCTGTGTAGATTGCAGTTCCCGGTACTGAATTTTCCCTACTGGAGTGATAGATTTTGTAACCAATTATCATAGATGCAAATTTGACATCCGGTTCAGTGATGTCATCAACTGTCATAGCTCTCTTGTCAAACTTGGATCCGGTTGCATCACTAACTGTCTGATTTTTGACAGACTTGAGAACAGGTAATCCACCGGATGAGTGCAGACCGGTTACAGCCCTAATTGCATCTTTGGTGATCTTGAAGGGCTTGTTCAACCATAGGAAGTTGTCATGTACTCTACTTAGTACATACCGGACCCATTCATCTTCTTCAAAACAGGGGAAATGAATGCACTGTGCAAAGTGTTTGTCCCGGATGGCTTTGTACTGAGGTTTGATCTCAAAGGAGTCATCTATCAATTGTTTGTGATAGATATCCATCAGTTTTGATTCTCCAAAGTCTTCAAGATTCGCATGGATGTAAACCCTAATATCTTCTGTGTGCAATACACCATGAGGAACACTAGAGAAGGCTCCTAGTGGATCTACCTCCAAGGATTTGTAAGGATATTTCTTGAATGTGGGGCGAGGTCTATCAGAGATCTTAACTATATTCGAAGTAGCCATTCTTCAAAGATTTGCAGTGAGATAATGAAAACGGAGAATACCTTATGCGCCTTCGGTTTGCACGGAGTGGTTGGATTGATTTCTTTATGCAATGACTTCGGCAGGAGATCTTTGGTGTGCTTGATGAATCTTGTTGCAGAGCTCCACTTTTCACTTCTTCTTGAGTGTATAATGAGCAAATGCTTTTTGAGAAATCCCTTATATTGCTCCGCAAACCCTAATATCTGATGGCAATAAATGCTCGACCTATATTATTCCGGTTTGCCTTATCCGGATAGCTTGGAGTATCCCGGATCAGTCCTGATCTGTGAACATCATCCGGATCTTTCAATCATGAATAAATCGAGGTGACACATTACAAGAACATCCCAAACACTCTATCCAATCCACAGAATAAGACAATGCACTTCCAGATCTCTCCGGATCTTTTTGTAATCCTCTGTCATACCGGAGCATCTCCCGAAACAGGTCTTGCTTGATCGATCACAGCTTCTTCATATCTCCATGCGGACCTCTAAAATCTTATCTGGATCATCTCAAGACTTATATCTTTAAACCCTTTACTCCGCATCTTGTGCCACATCCGGCACCACTTGATTGGCTAGGGGAACAGGATTTTCTTTGAGTCTCCCCCTGAGCCAGAGCTCACTTTTTAATTTCTGGAAGAAATATCAGCACCAGAGTCTGGTGCGGATCCAACCTCTACATTCTCTAAACTTTTCTTTACCCAAATCTTGCTCATCTGATTCCTAACTTCATCCGCATTCATCTTTTGTTTACCCTTGTCTTGATTCTGATTATACACCGGACCTCTTTTGTCCTGATTCTTGCTTCTACAGACTTTAGCATTATGACCGGACCTATTACAGATTTGGCAAATAACATTTCTCTGCATATTTGACTGATAACCTCTTGATTTGCATTGATTAGCCATATGACCTACTCTATTGCATGTAAAGCATCTACCTTTGAATGAATTGTTTACTTGCATATTTCTGCATTCATGGGATTTGTGTCCATACCTTTTGCAATTAAAGCACTGTCCAGAGAAGGATGAATTAATCTGATTCATTCTCTTTCTGCACTGATTAGCTTTGTGACCAAAGTGGTTGCAGCTGTGGCAGTATCCATTGAAAGATGGATATCTTTGAGCATTAGGCTGTCTTATCGGAGGTCTTCTAGGCCTATTCCTTGGATTTTCTGATCCAAAATTCTTTTGACCAGATCCGGAGCTTTCTCCTTTCTCATATCCCAAACCATACTTGTCATCTGTCCTCTTTTGACTTCCAAGAAGTACTTTAAGTTGGGCAGAACTTATCTTGAATTTTTCTTTATATTCATTTGTTGTTTGAAGATCTCTTTTGAGAGAGGTAATTTGATCCTCAAGTTTTTCTTCATTATCTTTGGCATCTTCAAGATCAGATTCAAGATATCTGATAATCCTGTCCATCTGGTGGCATTCTTCTGATTTTTCTTTAAGAGATTGTCTTAGATTGTCTTCATCTTTTCTTTTTTCTTCAATCTCTTGAGTAAACTTTATAGTTCCTGATTCCATTTCATGTCTTAACATAATGACTTCTTTTGATAACTTTTCACATAACTTGGTTTGCTCAGTCAATTCTTCATTTGTATTGCTTTCTTCACTTTGTCTTGCCAATTGTTGGAGCAGCTCCTTTCTCTTTTTCATAGAGAGACTTAATTTGCCTTTTAATTCTCTCATGAATTCATCAGCCTATTTGAGTCTTTCCTTTAATTCATTGACTTCAGAATTTGACTGTTCAAGATCCTTAAGGGCAGTCTTGAGTTGCTCCCTTAAACCAAATGCATCCATTTGAACTCCCAGATCTTCCTCAAGCTGTTAGGCTCTATTAGGAGGAACTTAGCTCTGATACCAATTGTTGATAACTGAGAGGGGGGGTGAATCAGTTATCCTAATTATTTCCCTTTTTGAACTTTCTTATTAATTAATGCAGCATTGAATCAAACACAAAAACATTACCATGAAATAAGAAACACATGACACAGTATTTTTGACGTGGAAACCCTGTTAAGGGAGAAAACCACGGGGTGATTAACCCAAAAATTATTCTCTGTTAGAAGAATAGGAAATTACAAAAATGGCACTTGCCAATTAGGGCTCACTGCCCGAGCACACTACTCACAAAGAGGCCCACTGCCTACAAGGAGACACACTGTCTATAAAGTGATAAGAATCACAGTCTTGAACTGATTGGAAGCATCTACATATGCTGGAGTTCAGTTCCGGTTAGGCTCAGTACACTGATCTGCTGCACTTCATCTTTCCTCTGTTCTTTATTCTGCTATCCTTTCACATACCGGATCTTTCTTGCTACTTCTGCTCTATTCTTGCACTTATTCGTATATCCACTCACATACACACACTTCACAACTAAATCCATCCTCTATATATATCCACACAAGTAATTTCATCACCTTTCTAGTCGGAATCCGGAACAGTCTAGTTTCTTACAAACTCTGTTCTGTCGGCTGAATCCTTGCTCACCAAGCAATGCGGATCAAGCATATACTTGTAGATATCATTAATCATGTCGCCCAAACATGATTCATGCCTTTACAACCTTTACCATCAACAGTAACACATCTGGAAAATAGTCTGATACTCTATCAGTCAGTTCTTCCTCTGTTCTCACTGTCTCTCAGGAATCCGATACTCAACTATTCATATCTTTTTCTTTGTTCATCACCGGAGGCTAAATCCTTGGAATATACTACTCAAGGTAGTCCTCTTGACTTCCCCAAATCCGCACTGCACCAAGATACTTCCTTTGAGAGATCCGGACCAATCTGTCAGACCTTGCCACATGCTCTGTTCTTGTTCACCGGACCACAACAGTTCTTCATTCTGACTTCCGGTAGAGGCACACCATGACTTGCGGATATGTGGGATGACCTTTGTTGCCATCAATGACAACAACCATGAATCCATATAGTGTCTCTTGCCAACAGTCTGGATTTTAGAATTTGATGGTAGCTGTTCTTCTACCGGTTCTGGAGCCGGAGTGGTCCTGATATCACCACAAGGTGATATTTTACCTTTTTCATATAAGCTACAGTTTGACAATACTAATAACACCGTCGAGTACGAGTCCTTGTTGCTCAGATTGGAAGCGGTGTGTGCCAGAGGTGTTAAGATCCTGCATACTCAAGGGGATGCCGAATTGGTAGTTTGTCAAGTAAGAAATTTGTACCAAACAAAAAATGAAAGATTGAGACACTATCGCAATCGCGTATGGGATTGGATTGAAGATTTCGATGCTTTCAATATTTCAGCGGTGCCAAGAGAGTTCAATGACCGTGCAGATTCATTGGCTGTTTCTGCCACTCTCATGGTGCCTCACAAAGATTTCAAAGGAAGCAAGTACACTATTGAGTTGGTCTTCAGACCAAGTGTACCTGATAATGCCGACCATTGGCAGGTTTTCAATGGCGATAATCAAATCATTGCTTTCCTAGAAAAGATGGATAGTTTTGATGAGCTTTACTTTGAAGGAAGTGAATCACCACCTCATGAATATGTTTCTGAGGTAGATTCTCAGACTGGCGATGAATTTCTACAGTTGAAAGGAAATAAAATCCCAAAAGGTTTGGTTTCCCTTGAGAGACTCTTTGATAAACATGACAGGTATATCAAGCAGCGGCAACAACAACAGGATTTGAGTTCTTCCATGGAATTTGAGCAGGTCAATTTGGGTACAGAAACAGATCCTAAGATGGTCAACATCGGAAAATGTTCCACTACTGATGAAAGATTCAAATTCATCACCCTCCTACGCCACTACATTGATGTTTTGGCTTACTCCTATGATGACCTGAAGTCTTTCAGGCCTAAGGAGGTTCGACACGAAATTCCCCTCAAAGCTGGATCGTTGCCTTACAAACAGAAGCAGAGGCAATACAATCCAAAGATATCAGGTACGATTCTTTCTGAAATTCAGAAAATTCTAAATGCAAGGATAATTTTTCCAATTCATCATTCCACGTGGGTTTCAAACATAGTAGCTGTAAGGAAGAAGAACGGAGAAATCCGTATCTGTGTTGACTTCAGAAACCTCAACCAGTCTTCCTTCAAAGATAACTACCCTTTACCCCTCATGGACCAAGTATTGCAAACAGTGACAGGTTCAGAAATGCTATCTATGTTAGATGGTTTTTCAGGGTATAACCAAGTGGAGGTAAACGAAGCTGATCAGTTCAAAACTACCTTCACCACACCACGGGGCACATTTGCATATCGCAGAATGCCTTTTGGTCTAATCAACGCTGGCGCAACATTTTAGAGAGCGATGGATCTTGCTTTCAGAGATGAAATGGGTAAGTTCATCGTGGTATTTCTCGATGACTTGACTGTGTTCTCCAAAAACTGTCATGATCATGCGCATCATTTGCGACAAGTGTTGGAGCGCTGTCGGCAAAATGGTATTTCACTCAATCCCAAGAAGTCAGTTTTTGGGGTGACGGAAGGCAAGCTTCTCGGACACATTGTATCCCGGGAAGGTACTAAGATTGACCCAGAGAGAGTTAAATCTATTCAAAGTCTCACTCTGCCAGCAAGTAAGACTGCTGTTCACTCTTTCTTCGGAAAGGTGAATTTTCTGTGAAGGTTCATTCCTGAGTTTGCAGAAAAAACCCGTCACATTGTTAATATGATGAAGGGTAAGGCTACTTTCCGTTGGACCGCGGAAGGTAAGGAAGCGTTCAAGGATATCAAGAGAGCTATTGCTCATGCTCCAGTTCTTGTTTGTCCCGATTACACTAAGGATTTTGTAGTCTATAGCTACGCTTCAGAACACACACTTTCAGCTATTCTAGTTCAGCAGAATGAAGAAGGCGTTGAATCCCCTATATCGTTTATGAGTTGTCCTCTCAAAGCTCATGAGTTGAAGTATTCGAATATGGAGAAGCATGCCTATGCTGTAGTCAAAGCGATTAAGCATTTCAGGTTCTATATTCTAAACTCACACACTGTTGTCATGGTGCCTGATACAACAGTCAAATCCATCCTAACTCAACAAGAGTTCGGAACAAAGAGGGGTAATTGGATCGCTAAGATCCAAGAATTTGATCTGCATATCAAGCCTACCAAGCTTGTGCGTGGTAAAGTTTTGTGTCAATTGATCGCAGATAATGTTCCAAAAGAGACAGGGGACGAAGAAGAAGAAGTTGTGGACATGCCAACTGTCCTTTTTGTTACTACAACTGACGAGTGGTATTCTAATATCGCTCATTTCCTTACCTATGGTGAGTGCCCTTCTCACTTGTCTTATAAGGTAAAGAGAACTTTCAAGTTAAAAGCTGTTAACTACGTCCTTTGGGACAATGGTTTGTACAAGAGAAGTCTTGACGGTGCATTTCTCCGTTGCGTAGATAAAGCACAACAAGGTAGACTTTTGGAGTCTTTCCACAATTTGGCTTGTGGAGGGCATTTTTCAGCACCTGTGACGGCTCACAAGATTCTGCGAGCTCGATACTATTGGCCTACATTATTCCAAGATGCGTACAATTGGGTACGCAGGTGTGAGTTATGCCAGCAGTTTGTTGGGAAACCAAAATTGGCAGCCTTACCTTTAAAACTAGTGGTGATTGAGGAGCCTTTTTAGCAATGGGGTATTGACTTCATTGGCGCAGTGAATCCATTATCAAGTGCAGGACATAACTATGTTTTCACAGCAACGGACTATTTTACCAAATGGGTGGAAGCTATTCCAGTCAAACACGCCACTTCTGAGGTGGTGTGCAGTTTTCTTAAAGAGAACATTATTTCCAGGTTTGGAGTTCCAAACAAGATTGTAGCAGACAATGCTACTTGTTTTTCCTCTTATGAGATTATTGAGTTTTGCTACGAACATGGGATCACCCTTTCCCATTCTTCAGACTATTATCCACAAGGGAATGGTCAAGCAGAATCAAGCAATAAGAATATGGTCACTATCATCAGGAAGCTGGTAGATGAGAATCAGAGAACTTGGCATAAAGCATTGTTTGATGCTTTATGGGCAGATAGAATTACACCCAAAAGAGTGATAGGCATGTCGCCATTTCAGCTTCTATATGGTCTGAATGCGGAGATACCGATCACCTTGGAATTGCCAGCGTTGAAGTTGGTAAAGGCATTGGAAGATAGAACTTTTGATAGTTCTATTGATAAAAGGATCATGTATTTGACTGAACTTGAAGAGCAGCGCACTGTTGTGGTGGACCGTATTGCTGAGCACCAAAATCACGTAAAGAGACTCTTTGACAAGAAGGCAAAGGCTCGTGAGTTTCAGGTTGGAGATCAAGTCTTGTTGTGGGACAAGAGGAGAGAACCAAAAGGAATGCACGGAAAATTTGATTCCTTGTGGAGAGGTCCATTCACCATTCATCAGTTCTATGGTGAAAACAGTTTCTTGCTGGAGTATCAGGATGGGACACCATTCTTGTTGCCTCACAGTGGACAACATCTGAAGCACTTCAATCCTTGAAGTTTCAGATAAGTTAAATTGTACATTTGTATAGTTTTGTGTTTTATTTTTGTGTTTTCATGTAGTCTCTTGTGTCTTTCTCTTTTCTGCTTGACTCTATAGCCCAATGGCATGGATGAAGGCACTTAGAGACTGGATTCTACTCCCCTCAATCATTTCAAAGTTTGATTGAAGGAAGTTCCCCAGTTAGAGCCAGCTGTTGTTCTCAAAATCAGCTACACTCGTTTTTGTAGACAACCCCACGAAACTTGTCCGTTTCGTGAATCTACACTCTAAGCTCGCAAATCGAGAAAAGATTTTCTCATTCTCGCGTGAGGTCATTTGACATTTTAAAACTCGTTTGCAACATTTCCTTGAATTGATTTATCAATATTTGCGAAGAACATTCAAGTCGTAATTTGGTTAAGGTGTTAATTTTAGTCATTTTTAAGTTAGTAAAATTTTGACTCTTGATATGCAAGAGCGGCAAAATTTGCCGCTCCTACATATTTTTAAGCTTGTTTTGTCTTGATGTAATGACGGCAAATTTTGCCGCTATTACATCGTTCTAAGTTCAAATGTGCGAGAGCAGTTAAATTCACCGCCATCGCATATGTCTTTCATCGAAGTTTCACTAACATGTAATGACGGCCTTTTTTGGCGACGTCGCACATTTGTCAACTAGGATGTCGTAGCGGCTGAAATTACCGCCCGAACGAGATCTTCGGGATTTTGGTGTCGAGTGCCATTAATGGCCACGCGTGCCAGGCATTTAAACTCTGATTTTAACCTTTTAAAAGCGTTTATGACTCCTATTGTTGCTTGTCATTCCTTATAACTAAGGTCTTTGGTTTGATTCACCAACGATTCTCAACTCTCGCTTGATCGAATGCTCCTGATTGGCGACGGATCTTGCGTTGATGCTTGAACATAGGTTTTCCATTCTAGACGGGTAAGTGTTCCTCTCGTTTTCCATTTTCTTCCTTCATGGATTAAGGTGTATGTCGTTTAGGTTTTTCATTTTTTATTTTCGTTACGTTTTTTGTTTGTTTCGTTTTGTCATTGCTATGTTTTGTTTTCAGAATGCCCTAGGTTTTACCCCGAAAACCCTAGGGATTCTATTGCCTTAGATTTCCCAAACCCTCGCTACATTCCCCTCATGTAACATCGGCAGATTGTGCCGAGCTTACCTGGATATGGTGACTTTTGCCGAGTGTTGAAGTAGCGAACATCCCGGCCCCTGCACTTAAACTTGCAAATGTTATCAAATGCAACAGCGGCTAAGTTTGCTGCTAGAACCTCACCACACCTATCAAATGTGCATTGTCAGCGAAATTCGCCGCTCGGACATGTATGGAACTTCCCTCATGTGATGTCGGTAAAATTCACCGACCAAACATCGAAAGTGACAAACACAACCTGTAGTATCGGCAAATTTTGCCGCTCCAACATAAACCCCTGCTTTCCTGCATCGACGGCAAAATTCGCCGCCGATGCAAATAATACAAAACCCCCATATGCAAGGGCGGCAAATTTTGCCGCCCGTGCAAAAATGTCTCAAATTTTCCTAACACTGGAAAATTTCAAATTT